>CM057345.1:579009942-579716446 GCA_030015575.1 Agapanthus africanus | reverse complement strand
CAGGTCCCAAAACCAGCGTCGCGGATAGGAAAATCCGTAAGACCTGGGAAATCGATTGCGCGAAGGCCAAGTGCCTCGTGCTTGCCTCTATGGACAATGAACAGCAGAGGAGGCACGAGAATATTGACCTCGAATCCATATTTCTCCATACAAAAGAACTGTATGGAGAGCAATCTCGTATCGCCAGATACGAAGTGTCGAAAAAATTGTTTTCGGCAAGATTGGCCGTCGGATCATCGGTAGCGGAACACGTGCTTAAGATGATTGGCTTCATAGAGGAGCTCGCGGACCTTGGGACCACGTTAGAGAACGAGCTCTATACGGACTTGATTCTCCAGTCCCTTCCTTCCACTTACGCCCAGTTTATCCTGAACTTCAACTTGCAAGAAAAAGAAGTTGAACTTTCAGAACTCCTCAACATGCTGAGGAGTGCAGAGGGCACCCTACAGAAAGGTAGAGAAACATCCACTTTGTTTGTAGGAGGATCTTCCTCTTCTAGGTCCAAGGCGAAAGCCAAGGGAAAGAAGAAGAAAGCCCCCGCCAAAACAATGGGCGGTGTTAGTAAAGTAGATACGAAGGGAAAGACAAAAGCAACAAAGATAGCGGGGAAACTTGTGGGGAAGGAAGAGTGCTTTTACTGTCATAAGAGTGGGCACTGGAAGAAAGATTGCAGGGCTTGGAAAGCCAGAACACAGGATCTGAAGCAAGTTGCGGCTTCAGCTTCAGGTGTGTATGTTATTGAAAACTGTCTATTAATAAACTCTACTTCCTGGGTATTGGATACCGGATCAGGATCTCATATCTGTAATTCTTTGCAGGCGTTGAGAAACCGTAGGTTTTTGAAGGCAGGTGACATGACCCTCAAAGTTGCAAACGGAGCTAGCATGGATGCTAAGGCCGTGGGGGACTATCACCTGGGAATGTCAGATGGACATGTTTTGGTTTTACGTAATTGCTTTTTTGTACCCAACGCAACTTGTAATATCATTTCTGTATCTTTGATTTCTAAAGAAGGTTATGAATTGCGTTTGTAAGTAATGTTGTAAACATTCACCTTAATCAAGTTCTGATTGGGTCAGGTACATTAAGCAATGATATATAAGTATTAAATCAACCACAGATTTTCAATGTCCAGAATACACACAAAAGAAAGTCTCCGGAAATAAATCAGACTTTCTTATGGCATTGTAGACTGTGTCACATCAATGAGAGAAGGTTGACGAAGTTACATACAGAAGGATATTTGGATCCGTTCGAATATCAATCGTATGCCACTTGTCAATCCTGTCTCAAAGGAAAGATAACAAAGACTCCGTTCACTGGACACGGAGTGAGAGCGAGCGAGCTCTTGGGACTCGTACACAGCGACGTGTGCGGTCCAATGTCTACACATGCGCGAAGCGGTTATTCTTACTTCATTACTTTTACGGATAACTTTTCAAGGTACAGTTATGTCTTCTTAATGAAACATAAATCCGAAGCCTTTGGAAAATTCCAGGAATATAAGAATGAAGTAGAAAAACAAACCGGCAAAAGTATCAAGACACTGAGATCGGATCGAGATGGTGAATACTTGAGTGCCGAGTTCCTGGATTACTTAAAAGAGAATGGAATTCTCTCTCAGCTTACTCCTCCATACACTCCGCAACATAACGGTGTATCGGAGAGACGGAACCAAATCCTATTGGATATGGTACGGTCCATGATGAGTAACGCTGAGTTACCGCGATCTTTCTGGGGATATGCACTAGAATCAGCTGCATACCTTTTGAACCGAGTTCCAACTAAGACTGTGCCTACTACACCATATCAGATGTGGTGTGGGAAGAGACCCTATCTTAATCACATTAAGACATGGGAAAGTCCAGCTTTTGTCAAAAAGCAGCATGCGGACAAGCTCGAGGCACGCTCAGTACAGTGCAAGTTTGTGGGATATCCAAAGAACTCCAAGGGATATTTCTTTTATTGCGAAGAGGAACAAAAGGTTTTTGTTTCTCGGCATGCCCACTTCTTGGAAACTCAGTTTTTGGAGAATCAGATAAGTGGGAGCGCAATAGAACTGGAAGAAATTCCAGAACCACGAGCTATTACTGAAAGCTTAGTAGAACCAGAGGGTTCAAAAGAATATGGCATTCCTACGCCGCTCCGCAGGAGTAGTAGGCAGTCTCATCCGCCCGAGAGATACTACGGTTTTCTCATAGACGGGGATAGAGAGGATTGCATCATTGATCATGATGAGCCGACTAGCTTCCAGCAGGCCATTCAGAGCGTTGACTCGGTAAAATGGCTGGATGCAATGCGGACCGAAATGGAGTCCATGTACACCAACAAAGTATGGACGTTGGACGTTACTCCAGATGGGGTAAAACCCGTAGGATGCAAGTGGATCTTCAAAAGGAAGATTGGTGTAGATGGACAGGTTGAGACCTATAAAGCTAGACTGGTTGCAAAGGGTTTTCGTCAAAAACCTGGTTTGGACTATGACGAGACCTTTTCTCCAGTAGCTATGCTGAAATCCATTCGGATCCTTCTTGCCATTGATGCCTTCCACGATTATGAGATTTGGCAGATGGACGTAAAGACCGCTTTTCTAAATGGAAATTTAGAGGAGTGTGTTTATATAGACCAGACAGAGGGTTTCATTCAGAGTGGGAGCAGCGGAAAGGTGTGCAAGTTGCTTAAATCCATCTACGGACTAAAGCAGGCATCGCGGAGTTGGAACATCTGTTTTGATGAGACGGTCAAAGAATTTAGCTTTATCAAAAATCCAGATGAACCATGCATCTATAGTAGATTTGTAGCGAGAACTGTAGTATTCCTCGTTTTATACGTGGATGACATTCTCTTAATAGGAAATGAAATTCCTATGCTACAATCTGTCAAAGGGTTCTTGTCACACAGGTTCTCCATGAAAGACCCGGGTGATGCCTCATACATTCTGAGGATCCGGATCTATCGTGACAGATCCAAGAGGATACTGGGACTCTCACAGTCCAGGTACATCGACACCATACTGAAAAGATTCAGTATGGAAGATTCCAAGCACGGTAATCTGCCGGCTTGTCACGGGATCACCCTCTCCAAAGAGATGTCTCCCAAGACTGATTTGGAAAGGGATCGCATGTCTATTATACCCTACGCTTCTGCGGTAGGCTCTATAATATATGCGATGTTGTGTACCATACCAGATGTAGCTTATGCACTGAGTGTGGTAAGCCGGTATCGGTCAAACCCTGGGGAGAAACACTGGATAGCGGTAAAGAACATTCTCAAGTACCTGAGAAGGACTAAGGAGATGTTCTTGGTGTATGGCGGAAAAGACCTCCAGATCGAGGCCTTTGCTGACTCCAGTTTCCAGAGTGACAAGGATGATTCCAAGTCCATGTCGGGTTATGTCTTTACCCTCAATGGAGGGGCGGTGTGTTGGAAGAGTTCCAAACAGGAAACCGTTGCTGACTCGACGATGGAAGCGGAATATATCGCTGCTGCAGATGCCGCAAAAGAAGCCGTCTGGATAAGGAAGTTCTTAACTGAACTTCAGGTAGTTCCGTCCATTGTTGATCCAATACCGCTGTATTGCGACAACAACGGGGCTATAGCTTTAGCAAAGGAACCCAGGTCCCATCAGAAGTCCAGACACATCTTAAGGCGGTATCACCTGATCAAGGAGATCGTGGGTCGCCAGGAGATCGAGGTTCGGAGAGTTTCTACGGAAGATAACACTGCTAATCCACTCACAAAGGCCTTACCCCAAACTCAGTTCGAGCGGCTGATCGAGATGATAGGTCTTCGATACGCCAATACATGGCCTTAGTGCAAGTGGGAGATTGTTAGTGTATATGCCCTAGAGGTCATTAATATATCATACTAGTTTGTATATTACTTAATGGAAGCTTGTGATATTCACCTTGTATAGAAATCTTGCTCAATATATAGTATGCTACTTGGTTTTTTTCTACTTTAATGTGTACATGTGTTTATTTTAGTATATCACCTATACACATTAGTGGAGCCCTTAGGATCTTTGCTTGATTACCAGCGTTGTGATGGCAGTCACACTCGTGGGGGCTGGGTAATCTATAAGCACATCCTTATGCAGGTCCCTAGTCGCAGGACTATTGAGACAGGGCATCGATACTCCGGAGTAGACTAGCGTATACGCTTCTCATCCCAGTGTGGGAGACGGTCTGTCCCACAGCCGTCAGTACGTCGTACTTGAGATAGTATGCGGGTGCTCGTTAGGTTACGAGTACACTAGACAGGACTCGTCGGGAACTGTTGGTTGGTACTATACCTATCGTCAATTGTCAGTTCCCAGGTGACATGAGTACAGCTTAGTCCGCTGACTTGACACTGTCACTTCGCCTCGAGTGTGTTCCCACTGTACTTAGATTACTACCCTACCACGGCTCAAAGGAGTCGTGCAAACAGGTAGTAGTTGGGTGCAGTCCCGAAGCACTTGGAGACAGTGATGGTTAGACAGGATTCGTCTCTCCCGGTATTGGGGGTTGACATCGCGCTGTGTCTAGGAGAGTCATTACACGAGTAGTCCCTGGCCAGGGCAAGCGAGATATACTGGTAAGTTTTCAGTGCTATCTCAGGGTGTTCTGGGCTACACTCCGACACGACTTGTACCGCTATTAGGGGACTGACGTTTACCGCCCCCTAGGCCCGCCATGCGATGTATCAGACGAACAGACCGGACTGTACAGAGATTGTCACATTCAGGCTCAGTAGGAGTTTTGATGGGTTTCACCTCGTCAGTCTTCTTGTCGGCATCTACCTGGGGACCGTTACGCACAGCTAGTGCCGCTTGCGGTCTGTGGTTAAACCCACTGCCAGCGTAGTGTCGAGTCTTTAGAGTCCCACACAGAAAGCTATTCGCCTTTAGGCAAAAGAGTAGAGGTCGCATGGTTTTGCGACAGGTCGCATGGTTTTTGCGACAGGGTTCGGTCACATCCGTGCACTTGTGCACGTTTGGTATCCGGACAGTTAACACTAGCGGGCTTTGGTTTAAGCCAGATCCTAGTGTACATTTTGGGATTGGTTTTATCTCGTTTGTATTCGTGTTCCTCGGAATGCGGATGCGGGTGTGTATGCACAGTTGACAGAGGGACAGAGGCAGAGGATTCTCATTGGGGTTGTTGACTGTTCACTGTTGACCATTGACTTTTGCTAAACCCTGATGAGAATAAGAAATATGATTAATGATAATATTAATTAAGTATTATTGTGTCATGGTTGAGATGAGGGGTTGACTTTGTTGACTTGTTGACCGGTTGACTAGGTTGGACTAGTTGACCATCATCATTACAATGGCTATCATTTCATGGCAAAGACTTTTGCTTGCTTGTTTGTTTTTGCAAAATGAGTGCATGAAATGATATTGCCATTTTGACTTGAACCATCACATAATACTCAATTACTATTATGAGTAATCATGGTTTTGGATTATGAGAGCTTGGATGGCAAAAGAGTTACTCATTCTCTCATTTCATTTCTTTCTCTTGTTTTGAGCTCTCCCTCTTGCTCTCTCTCTAGCTCAAGGCAACACCCTCTCATGAGTTGAGAAACGTTGCCTTAGAGATAAAAGAAAACCCAAATCACTTCTCTACTCATCCTAGTTCACAAGGTTTAGCAAACCAAGTGTTCTAGTTTCTTCAAGTTCGAAGAAGAAGCCAAAGATAGAAGCTTTCAGGTGGATCCATCTTCGGCGCAAGGAGACGACGAGGTGAGGCCGATCCGTACACCGGAAAGAGTTGAAGACGAAGGAGTTCAAGAAAGGTATAGCCCCCTAACCGAGTAGGTAAAACTCAAGTTAGGTTGTTAGTTAGTTGTTTAACAAAGATCCGTATTTTGAGTCCATGTTACCACCTCTTGAAAAATCGTTTTTCATCATTTCCGCAAGCCCGTAAGTACCGGGAAAGGTAACGTGGACTTACACGCGTCCAGGTGGTCTTTCGGGTCGGACTTCCTATCAAAGAGGGCCACCTTCGGAGGCTTGTTTCTGGATGAGACATGGACAGCGAGCAGTTCTTCAGTAAAGGGCTTCGTAAGCGAGTCGGCGGCATACCTGACCCTTTCGCTTGGAGGATGACCCTCCCGGTGTATACCCTCGATTTTCTTGTCGAGGGCGTCGAGACGGTCGTGGTACCCCGAGGATTCGACGTATTCGGAGTTATGGCCCCTCCCGCTGACGGCCTGCGCCTGGCTGCGACTCCGGTTCCACTCTATGAGGTTTCTCAGGTCCCGTGGTGAGGTCGTTCTCGAGTCACCGTGGTGAGTGCCATTCGCGCGACCCCGTCAAGGGAGAGGATGCCGGCCATGCCTGGGAGCAGACGAGCTGACCGACACCTCCTCGGGAGGGACATGAGCGCGATGGGCCTCGGGGCAGGGTGCTCTTTCATGAGACCTCGGCGTGGAGCTGTGAAGTGCCCAGCGGATTATTGAATTGGTCGCGGCGGGAGACCTGTGGTCGGTGGAGATAGCGAGACGTTGTTCAGTCGTGCCAGCGTGGGCAGTGTCATCTCCCCCTCTGCGGAGGTCGTGATCCTGAGGTGGGGGAGCGACGACCTGGGGGGCTTGTCCAGCTGTTTGGACACGGACAAGGGCATCCACGATGGACGTGAGCCTATCGATCCGTGCAAACAGGGCGTGAACGGCGTTAGGGGGAAGAGAGGATCCATCCGTGCCTCCGTTGTGGGGAGGACGGCGGCTTGTGCTTGGGTCATCGCGGTAATCACTCGCCATGAGTTCGAGATTGGAAGATCAACTTTCGATGAGTGGAACTTTCACTTCCCACAGACGGTGCCAACTGATGGAGGTCTGGATCTCCTTCAGATGTTGTCCTCTTTCGATCCGTTGCGAGTGTTGATGAATGGCTGAGATTGGGTTTGAGGGTTGCCTCCTGGAGCGTGTGGATCTCAGCGGACTTGATTTGGAATGAAGCCGAGCTACCTGCAAAGAAGTCCCGGGACGATTGTACCACCGTGGACCCTCCGACGATCAAGTTAGCCGAGGTATTTGGGCAGAGTAGCGGCCTATTGGAGGAAAATTGCCTTACCTGAGTCGTCTGAGAGAAGGTTTATATAGCGGCTGCCATAGGCTAGCTGGTGCGAGATCCTCGCCGGCCGTTACGCCCCTGGCGTTACGCCTGCGTGAATGGCGGGATCCCCTATTAACGACGAGATACGCTCGTTAATGGGGGGATCCGACGGTGTAGAACGCGGGATCGTGGGGCGGCGGATATCTCGCGTCTGGCGAGATTCGTGGAGCCGTGGCGGAGGCGCCTGTGACCTGCATTCTAGGTCGCCCAATAGAACCGAGGATGACTAGCTCGGCGAAAGGCCTAAAAGAGGGCAAAAGGCCGAGCCGGTTCGGTTCTGTGATATCTCAGAGGCGAAGGGCCGAGGCGGCGTATAGGAGGCTCGGCAGCTAGCCAATGGTCATTTATATGGCGAGCACGGAGTGTTCAGGGAACCCTCGGAGGTCGGGTCCAGGCAGCGGGATGATAGCCCGGGAGACGCCTCCAATGTGTGATTCTTGCTCTGTTTTCGTGTGTCTCGGGACACGTCATCTGCCACATGTCATGATCTGGGAAGTTCTCACTTATGAGCATCATCAGGTGGCGTCGAATATAACTAGAAATCTAGGTTACATATGACAAGTCTGCTTAAGTTAATGGATATAGCTTTAATTTAAATATAAGTTAATGTGTGTGTGTGTATATTAATTATTTTAAGAGTATTTGAAAGAAGCCCGCGACTAAATAACATTTTGAATTTTGTAAAGGCTTAAAAAATTAATTATAACTTCTTTAGGAAACTTTATTATTGTCTCTACTAAAGTTTTTTGAATAAAAATATTCTTAAATCTTTTTTTGTCTATATACACACATACATCGCAGTTTAACTAGTTATCAACTAAAGTTTTTCGAATAAAAATATTCTGTCTATAAGTTGACATATACATATACATATACATATACATCTCTTATATCAAAGAATGAAGTCTTACCGCAGCTAAAATCTCATCAAAGTTGCTCTCAAGAATGACTAGCTTGTTCCCTTGCCTCATCATTCTCTGCAACAATCTTTGTAAGCTGAGCCATCCTTCATTCTTAATCTTAACAGTTGCAAACATGAATCAAACTTTTACCCAATCTACAGACATTCAATATCTAAAGAACTACTGTTCTCCACTTGATTACACAGGACATCACTATCGTTAATGAATGACAGGTCACTCGTTTAACAGTGAAAATTAGGGCTACAACCCCAAAATTCATAAAAAGAAGGCTTCACTATCTATGACCATGATCATTCAATAGCAGACTTCGCTCTAAGATTAGCAACTATCCTCTTAATTACAAGAGCATAATCCCAAAAATAAAATTAAAATGAAGGGACAATATATCATCACTAGGGCCCTAGTCATGTGCAAACACCCAAATGACAAGAGTCAAGTGTTGACATTAGTTTAATGATTTGCCAAAAAGTTCAAAAGATGAAATATTCTTTGTCTAACAACTCTAAATTCCATTTTATTGCTTCCTTTTTCTTTGGCTACTCACAATTTTTGGCCATAGCCATGTGATGATAAGCTAGAGCAATGGTTTAAACAACTAAATTAGTAGGGTGTTTAATACATTGACGCATGCTTATCAATACTTAATTCTATCCATTCACTAATTAGTAATTCCAACCACCATTCTTAATACACAGACATATACTTTGATATAACATAGATCTATGTCAATATAATGAGCTTCAGATAGCAAATAACACTACATGAAGTACAGTTGTCATCTATTATATACAAGCAAGTTCTTTAATTTTAATTAATCTTCTCTCTATAATGCCCACAGCTAAGGTTTGATCCTCGCCATGATACAAGGTAGCGTATTTTGAATCTGGCCACTGATGTCGGGCGCAAAGAATGCTGGGGATTAGACCATAAATATTTAGCAACAAATACATCGATATAAGGTTATAAACAACAAACGGCGGGTATAAAGAAAATAGTTTAAAGAAATAGCTAAGATACCGAACAAAGCCAACACATTAAACCAGTACCTGGAAGCGTAAAGATGGAGATAAGCCCGGAACAGAGAAACTGCAATAAATTACAATGCAAGATAGTAGAGAAATTAGATTAATTAACAAACAACCTTATACACGATCATTGGCTTAACCTAATTCCAAAACAAAGGAAAATAAATTGTGAAGAGGAGCGTCGGAAAGCGTTGCACAAAAGAATCACAATGAGTGATGGAAAATAGTGACTACATCTTTAATAATTCAGTTGAATAAGACCAAACAGGAAGGCTGATAGCTCGTCAAAACTCGAGATCACCGAAAGATACCCAAGAATTTCTGAGGGGTCTTAACCGAACCCTCGCTAAATACATGTAGCTGCTTCGGCACCAAATAATTCCAAGGGTTCATAGTTGAATATGAAATTTGATAATCAATCATGCTAGATATTACACTAAATACCCTACCTGTTCTGTCATCAACTTTCTAGGTAAGAGATAACTATTCCCCGTAATATCTGAAATATTAATCTATGGATCATAGAATGGACAACAAATTGTATCTCATGGGGGAAAAAGCTTAGTTTTAGCTCTTAACTTGAAAATCGGCACAAACTGTTCAGAATAGAAGTAAGGTCCCAAACTTTCATATTCTGTCAATTCATGGTATCACAGAATTTTATTGAAACAACATAGAATTAACAGAAATTGATAGGGAAAGTTTCGAATTTAATGGCAATAAGAAAAGTAATATATAAAACACGCTTAAAATGATAAAATATAAAATAGGTTGTTTCTGTCGATATCAATATCATACCTTCAACAGTCATAGATGATATGAAAGCATCAAACCAAGATTACTGTCTCAATAGTCAATAATAATCATGTGTTTAATAGGATTCTTGTCTCAGAATCCATGTGTCATTTTGGACTTTTAAAGCCACCATTTCCAAATTCTGTCCCTGTGCAAAAATAGGTAATGTCAGTTAGTTTCCAGAACCGAATCAAATGTAGCATATGAATTCTAGTTCACATCAAGTACCACAAGAAATTTTTTCTAATTGGGTTCAAATCGTTACAGCATGCATGCTTGCATGCACTCATTTCAATATGATGCATCAATACTAAGGCATGTACCTTTGAAATGTTCGACTTCTGGAGCTCAAAGCCCACACTTCAATGAAACATTTCCTTGAACCCGCGATTCTTTTGATCTCTCTCTTGTGGTCAACACCTTGTTTGTGCTTTTAGTTTGATCTGGGTGAAACTTAACAAAATCAGATTTCAACAGAGTTACAGCTTTGCTAGGAACAAAGAGTTTCTTGCCTGCCATCCATGAACCTAACGTTCACTCTAATAGGTGTGCAACCAACAAGTTTTATTTGTGCATGCAGGAACATCAAGGCCTCAGATATCGTATCTATTTGCGGGTGCAACTTATCATTTGTACCAAATTCATGAAGCTCATGTTCTATTTGAATCCAAGTGCATCCTCGTTTCCTTACTCCAACTTCCTTCAGTAGCGCTCTTACTGTAGAAGCTCTCTGCCACTTGCGGAAAGCTTCATATTCACTTGAAGGACTTACATAATTCAGTGAGATAATATCAAATGCTTTGTTAGCGAGTTTCATGCTTCCACATTTGACATACATGTCGATGAGAGATGTCGCAATGGAGAAAGACGAAAGAAGCGCTCGTCTCAGGATATACCCATGAACGGCCTTTCCATAATTTGAAGACGATGTAATTGAACAAGCCAAGAGCACCCCAACAATACATATAGGATTCGGTCTATAGCCTGTAGATTGCATTTGCAAGAAGATTTCAATTGCGTCGTATCCACGTCCGTTTTGAACTAAACCGAAAATTAATGTAGCCCATGTAACAAAATTAGGGTTAAGACCATTGATTTGCATCTGAAAGAACATATCTAGGGCTTCGTCAATCTGTCCATTTCGTAAAAAACCAAGAATTACTGCATTCCACGAAATCAAATTTGGAGGCAATCCTTCTAGTTGCATCTGATAGAAAAGTTTCAAAGCCTCGCCATTTAGGCCATATTGAGCATAAGCAGAGATTAACGCGTTCCATAAAACCAAGTCCCTTGAGGCTGTAGAATCGAAGACATTCTGTGCATAATCTAGTTTACCACAACTTGCATAAAAATCTATAGTGCTACTTGCAACAGATAAATCAGATTTAAGATCGTTTCTGATGCAATATGCATGGCTAATTCTGCCAAGTCCTAACATGTATGCATCTGCACATGCTGATAAGATCGATGCTAAAGTCACGGAATCAAACTTAAAATTCTCAATTCTCATCTGATGGCATGTATCCAATGCTTTCTCAATTTGCCCATCTTGGACATAACCCGAAATCATCAAGTTCCAAATTACAGTGTCTCTATCGACCATGAGACCGAACATCATCTCAGCATCTTCGACCAAACCAATCTTACAATAGAAGTTAATAATTGAACTACCTAAAATGTTATCGAGTTCTAAACCATACAATACCGCAATGCCATGAGCTTGCCTGCCTTCATCAATGGCCTCCAAATTTGCGGAAGCAGAAAGGAAACTCACAATGCTAACTCTAGTCGGCTCAACACCATCCATTCTCATATCATAGAACATTTCCAGCACCTCCTCATCGAGCCCATTCTGAATAAACCCAACAAGCATCGAGTTCCAAGTCACAACATTTCTGTCAGGCGTTTCCTCAAACACTCTCTTTGCATCAAACATAGCCCCACATTTCCCATAAAAATCCAACAAACTACTCAAAACATAAACACAAGAGCCAAACCCCAACTTCAAAACATACCCATGAATCCCTCTCCCAAACCCGATCCACCGCAGCGCCGCGCAGGCTTTCAAAGCATTTGGGATAACGAAATTATCAGGAAAAGCTCCAATTTCGATCATCTTACAAAAACCCATCAAGGATTTCTCATTGAATCCGTGCCTTGAGTGCAATCCAATCATCGCGGCCCAAGAGAAGACGTTGGGGGGCCTCCTCAGCTGAAGGAACAGCCCCTCGGCCGTCGCCAAGCAGTCGCATTTCGCGTAAAAGATCAAGATCTTGGTCTCGATGTACTCGTTCCTGTAGAAAAAGGCGCCGTTTTTAATGATCCTGGCATGGATTTGCCGTCCCTGGGAGAGGGCCCGCTCGTAGACGCAGCCTTGGAGGAGCTCGCCGAAGATCTCGGGGCCCATGGGGATCGAATCAGAGTCCATTTGGTTGAGGAGAGAGATGGCATTGTGAAGGCGGCCTTGTTTGCAAAGGGAGGAGATTTGATGGTGATAAGATTTGGACAAATTTTGACAACCTTTTAGGGATTTGGGGATTTGGGTGGGTTTTGGGGAGGAGAGAGGAAGAGGAAGAGAAGCCATTGGAGGAGGGAGAAGAGGATAGGGTAGTTATGTTAGGTATAGGTTTTCAATGAAGGCAATAGGATCGGTTTAATTTTAAGGTCTTTGTGAAGTACCAAAGAAAATTTTCCACCAAAGGTACAAAATGAATTTGATGCATATATTGATACAGAGAATTACAAAACCAAGTTTTACCATCTTTCCAAAATATAACAAAATATCCTAAACAAACACATCACAACTACACTTCTATACAAATCTATGTATCAAAGTTTTTGGAAACAAATACATCAATAGCAGTTACATCTTTTAATATACAAAACATTAGCCTCTTTATCTCCTTTGGAAATTGAATGCCTTGATCGAAAAGGCAAACACAACAGCGAACAGCACGGTGAACCCGACCATCGCAATAGCAATGTACCCCAAAAAGTCGTGCCTGAAACCAAAATACTCCCTCAAAAACTCTTGCACTGTCTGCCCCGTTTCGTGATCGATGACCGTGTGGTAATCTCCAAACTGTGACGCCACGAGCCCGTACAGCGTCCAGGCAACCGGGCACGCCCAACTGTACCATCTCCACCACACAGGAATCCTCTGAAGAGGGGGGGGGGGATTTAAACATTAGCACCTCATTTTAGTAAAAGGCTAAATGCAGTAAAATACCATAACTTTATTAATTATGAATAAATACCATAATCTTTACAAGTCCAGTGAAAGAAGGAAAACTTACAGGTCGAGGGATCAAATAGCCTGCGAAGACGTTCCAGACGAAATAGAATGCAGTGGATACGATCGCAGCAATATCACTGTTGGGTGTCATGGCAACGGCCATCATGCCGTAGAAGGTGAAGTACATGAAGGTGAAGTACATGAAGAACAAGTACCACAAGAATTTGGCCGCGGTCCATTCGAATGAGATGCAACTGTAGACGATGAGCCCGTAGATGAGAGTCTGAAGGAATATGTGTGGTATCTCAATCAAAACCTGCACGGTATAAGATAGTTATGTTAGGAAATGTACTCGTATTCACTACGAAAAATTGCATTAAGATATCGTTAGCTATGGTTGTTTTTCACTAAACTACCTTTATGTTTAAGCGAGTTTAATGCTATAAAAACAACTTTAAGGCAGCTAACCAAAATACAGTGATAATTAAGGGTAATGTAGCGTCTGTTAATTAACTAGTTAGCACATTTCCAGTATATTTAATATACCTGTGCATAAGCATAAGGCAGAGCAGAATACATTCCGGCGGCCTTCTCTCTGTAAAAAACAGTTCTTTCGACATCTACGATTGGCTGAACAGTTTGTCCGTTTTGGATTCCGATGAAGAGAACTGCAGCGTACATCGACCCGAGAGAGTTGAAGAGATCTTGTTGTGAGTCACTGCAACAATTACAGAATTATATCAGTCTCCAATGATCAAGAAACCAGTACAAGCATTGTAAAAGCCCAAATTGTAACTTACACTTTTTTCCCAAGTTTCCAGAAAATGGTCCCGAAAATTAAAGCAATGACCGTCGTGAAGAAAATTCGTGTGGCTGTGTACGAAGGGTTTCGCCAATACGACTTGTGTTGTTTCCAGAGGCAAGCTGCGCATTGCGTGAAAAATGGTTGCGAGTATTGAGTTGGAAAGTAGAGATCTTTTGAACCTGGGGGTGGAGAACTCAATTCCGCAATCAAAGCTTTGTTTCTCCTGAAAATTACAATAAATATATTAATACGAAATTCTCGAGCTGTGTATTTTTATATCTTATTCTGTAATGCGTAAATACCTGTAAAGATTGGAGTTTCTGTATGCTTCAACGAAGTTGACACCGATGATCTCTTCTTGTGCTTGTGTTGTCACCTCAAGCATCCAAGTTGCTGGGTTATATCCGTCTTTTATCTTTCTAACCCCTTCGATGTCCTCAAAGTACTTGATCAAGTGGCACGAATTTTGCCCTAGTGGCCCCACATAAATTTCTTCGCCGCCTCTTTTCATAAGGAAGAGCTACAAGATAAAAGAAAAGGATTTAGCTTAAGAGTTGGAAGGGTATCGTTCGTATGAAACTTTTCGGTAGTTTCTTGTAATCTACAAAGTTTTAGGTAGTTTAGTGAAATTAAGAAACTGCTTTATATATTATGACAGATACCAACCTCATCGAAAGCTTCGAAGATGTCGATGCTCGGTTGATGAATTGTGCAAACAACAGTTCTTCCTGTGTCGACGGTGTTCCTAACCGCTCTCATCACAATCGCTGCAGCACGTGCATCGAGCCCGGACGTAGGCTCGTCCATAAATATAATCGAAGGATTAGCTACAAGCTCAACCGCAATAGTCAACCTCTTCCTCTGCTCAGTCGAAAGCCCATTCACACCCGGCAACCCAACTAGAGCTCCCCTCAACGAGTTCAACTCAACCAACTCCATAACTTGTTCAACAAACATTTTACGCGCGTTTGAATCAACTTCGCCAGGCAAACGAAGCCATGCGGAGTATATTAGAGATTCGTAGACTGTTATATGTGGGGAGTGAATGTCATTTTGCTCACAGTAGCCGGATATGCGAGCGAACGTTTCTTGTTTTTTCGGATATCCGGAAATTGAAATGTCACCGTCTATGTAACCGCCGGTCTTTCTACCAGCCAGAACGTCCATTAGCGTTGTTTTTCCCGCTCCACTAACACCCATTAGTGCTGTGAGAACACCAGGCCTGAAAGCTCCACTCACTCCTTTTAGTAGAACTAGCCGATCTTCGGATACTCCTTGATCTTTCATTTCCTGGAAGTTAATTTTTTTTAAGACCATTTGATAGTTTTTCCATGTATGTATACTTGAAAGTCTAATTATGCTGAAATAATCTTAACTATGATGGTTTTTCCAGTAAATTACCTGTGGCATGTCGACGGAGTATTTGATGTTGTCGAATGTGATCGAAAGAGGAGTAAATGGGAGCACCATTCCTCTTTTTTTGCTCTCTATGGTGTTGTTTCCCCTAATATCATCACCGCCCTTTGCTGTGTATATTTAAGTTCAATTCAGTTTCATTGATGAATTATGTCAATAGATTGAAAAAATAACTGATATAAGACAAACCTGAATCAGTTCCTGCAGGCAAAAGCTCTACATTTTCTCCGGTCCTGTTTGCATGCTTTTCTCTCAATTCCTCTTCGGTTACAGCTGCCTCGCCTTTGCCAAGTGCTGCAGAAATCAAATCACAAACTTAGTATATAAATATAATCGAATTTTCAGAAAATAAGTGAAGAAAAACTATCAAAACTCACGGTCAAGAAAATCGAGGAAAAAGATGAAGAGGATGTTGAAGAGGAAAATATATCCAATGAGTGCCCCAACGCCAATCCAATACCAGTTGGGATCGACGAATATTCCACGTGCTTTTAGAAATTGCACCCCCAACGTTTCATTTGTTGTAGCATTTACAATCTGAACCCAGATAAAATTTCCATCTTAGCAAATCATCTTCAGAAATTGATATAAAAGAGGTAAAAATAATTTTCCATTACTGATTCTTACTTTGTGCCAGCTATGTCCGAGGTACTCATTCACCGCGACCGCATTTTGCGCATACATCAAAGGAGAGGACCAGTAACCCCATATCCACCATTTCTTAATATTCTCTGTAAAAATTTATCTCAAGTTATGAGAAAATACTAAAATCTGAATGCTATTGAAGAAAATTTCTATTTTCAATCATTTTTTTTATTTACCTCGAGATATGAGAAATCCACCAAGAATTAAAAGTACAAGCTGCGCGAACGAGCCAAATGTGTCTGCAACAACCATTTCTCTGCCGAGCGCAGCGAGTAGCCGAAAGAGACCCGATGCCATTTGACTCACCAACACCAATAGTAAATAGTGTTTGAAAAACCTGTAGAAAAAAGTTGATTAATAATTTGTACAACCATATAACTAAATTGGTAGGACTTAAGGGTATGTTGGTGAAATTCACCCAAAAGAAAAAGGAAAAAAGAAATCTAACCTTGAGATGTTAGGATCAAATCCAATAACATAGTAAGTCATACCAATCCAAACAGCACATTCAAGAAACGATATCGGAATTTTCAGTATCCACGTCGGCATCGCATAAGCCCATGAAGGGTAGAACAGTAAATCCCTCTGCTTATAGAAAATCGGAAGCTTCGCAATGCTCATCGCAAGCTCTGCAAATCCATTAAACAAATGTGTAACAAGCCCAAGAAACATAGCTCCCAAAAAAACAACCCCGTCCTCATAACTTTCGCGGGGCATTTTCGTCCGTAGAAACACAGTCATCGAAATGGCGCCGAGAATTACGAGTTGTACGACTTTAAAAATGTAAACAAACGAGTTTCGCTTCATTAATAACCATTCTCGATCTGTGCATGCTTTGAGCAGCTCCATTTTGCTGATGCCATATTTTGTAGTTGTTAAAGCAGCAGGGTGATTTCTGCTGCGATCGAATGGTGTGCTGAGCTCCTGCCCGAGCTTCCGGCCGATGTGAAAGGATTGATAGGCTTCGGAAAATTCGTTTACGGAAACATACATGTATGGCTCGTCTCTTTTAGCCCAGTATTGGTGTTGGTCCTTCCTTGATGTAACCTATTGAACCAGAATATTGTACTGATTATAAGCAACAGAGCGAGATAATAGCTTTTAAGTAGTTATTCTTTATTCATATGGGTTTCTAGTTTATCGAAAGAAAGGATACTGAAAATAAACTACAAGCATTTTTGTACAATCTCATGCAAAAAAAAAAGTTTGGCATGTATAAATATGTAATATGATGTCCATTTCACAATAATCACAACTAAGAAGGCATGTTCTATATATGCATAATCAAGCAACCAGGAGCTTAGATATATACTTAATTTCACTAAACTACCAAAACCATTGTCTTTTTTTCCCACTAAACTACCAAAAAAACAAACTGTCAGCCTATCTTTTTAAGTGAATTATACCATATATCACTAAATTAACATCAAGGCATACATGAAATTCATAAAAAGTTGTTATGGTATTTTAGTGAAAATTAGGGAGTCATGATATGAAAATTTTTAGTAGTTGCTTGTGATTTATAAAGTTTTTGGTACTTTGGAGAAAAACATGTGTAGTTTTGGTAGTTTGTGAAATTAAGCATTATATATGGCTATAAGGGGCCTGCAGGGACACTGCAGGCCTATAACTGCCCATAACTGCAGTGTCTAAACTGCAGGACCCATGGGGCCTAGGGGGCTATGTGTAAGAAAGCCTCTGAGCCCCATGGGGTCTGCAGTCTAAACACTACAGTTATGGGCTTGCAGACCCCGTTTCCTCGTTATATATTCATAATCATTTCGTAGCATTATTTATACAGTATACTGTCCTGTAGATTTGTTTGGTGAAGCCGCATTATGGAATCTTAGTATCTCTGATCTTAAGAACATGCATACTTGGCCTCTTGTTTTCGTTATCAAGTAGAATAAACAAAGTTAAGGGAGAAAAAAAAGGTTCATGAAGTTATAGAACTCACTTCTTGCAAGAAGTCGGCGACACCTTTTCTTTCAGGACATTTAAAGCCCATCGATTCGAAAAACTCAAGGACGTTTTCACGAGGACCTTGATACACAATCTGCCCATCCGAGAGAAGAAGAATGTCGTCGAAGAGATCGTAAGTCTCTGGCGCTGGCTGAAGCAATGCAATCACTGCAGTCCCACCGAGGATATGAACTGATTGTCTAAGCGAGTTTACAATCTGGTAAGTTGTCGAGCTATCGAGACCAGTTGATATCTCATCCATGAACAGTGCCTTAGCTGGTCCCACAAGCATCTCGCCTGTTTTATATAAAAGTTCATTTTTAAGTTTTAAAAAGGAGGATATTTGTATGTTATTTTGACCTAAATTACACTGAACTATCTTAAAGTTTTTTGTTTTTTTTAAATTGTGGTAAGCTCTCGCATAGTTAACCGAGAACCACTCAGAGTTAAGGGTAGTTTAGTGTAATTAAGCACTTTATTTCAGGTGAAGTTTACCTGTCGTGACACGCTTCTTTTGGCCTCCGGAAATACCTCTAATCATCGCATCCCCTACCATGGTATCAGCACAAATGTCGAGTCCTAAAATCTGCAGGAATAGAGAAATTGAGTTACATTCTTATTGATTATTTCGCAACATTAAGTTCATGGTTCTACAGAAACTTGCCTTCAGGATGTAATCGGTAACTACTGCCCCTTGTCCTTCCATAGATATAGCCTGCAGGATATCAAATTGAAATGAGTATTAATGCAAAAAGAAACAAAATTTATCTTATAGTTGAGGATCTTAATAGAATAATCATGCAGGATTCATCGGTGTAATGATTCGAGATAATTAGGCGTCTGATTTCTGTGCCTGTTCATATAGGAATGCCATTATGTGTAGGGTTATTACTTGTTAAGCTCCATTAAAACTTTGGAACATACGTAAGACGACCTGTGCTTGGTTACAGTAACGACAACAACAAGAAGTCGAGCTCAAGCTTGTCTTAAAAAGGGACATAAGCTCTGCTTAAAATTCGGAACAAGTGAGGCCATCAAATTTCTATAATAAGTTTTTTCATATGAACAAAAGAATCTCATGCTTGATAAACTTTTGAGTTTGCATCGTATTCTCGATCCCTGGAAGTTGAGACGGCTCAGTAAATTCTGAGACGGCTCACAACATATCTAGAATTACATATTTCTCTCTGTTTGTATGAGACGGCTCGAGGTAATTTTTAACCGGCTCAAGTCCCTCTAGGTTTTTTGGTTTTGTTGAAGATTCATTTTCAAAATTAATTAGGAAATTGTTGGAGAGATATTTGAAGATTTGTTAGAAGGTTAGTGAAGAGATTTGTTAGAGATTGTTTGGGAGAATTGATAAGAACCTAATTAGAATAGGTTTAAGGATTCTAGGCCTATAAATATAGATTGATTAGGCTATTTTGTTTAGCTGTAAAAGAGAGAAGAATTTGTAATTCGTATTAAGTTGAATAGAAGTTGAGAAACTGGAATAATTTCTTGTGTTTGATTGTGTTTTTATATTATCATATTCTGTGTTTGTTTTCTGAATTGCTTGGGACCTACAAATCCTTACAAATTGGTATCAGAGCTTAATTGAGAGAAGAACGACGAAAATGGAGACAACTCAAATCAAAATAAGGATGGTGTGCTTGAATAGCACAAACTGATCAATATGAAAACCAAGGATGGAGGACTGTTGTGCCTTAACGATTTAGATGCGTCTCTTGCTGGGATTAACACCAAACCAGAGAAGATGTTTGATGAAAATTGAGTAAGGATGGATCAGAAGGTGAAGGGTCTTATACGGGGATGGATAGAAGATTCGGTGTTCCACCATGTGTCGTCGAAAAAGACAACAACGGCATTATGGAAGAAGTTGATAGATCTCTACGAGAGAAAGACGGCTACGAACAAGGTTTTTCTAATAAGAGAATTGATGAATCTGAAGTTCTAGAAGATTCCTCGATAGCGGAGCACTTGAACGAAATTCAGAATATTGTGAATCAACTGACAATCATGAAGATACCGATTGAAGACGGGATGCAAGAGCTTATAGTGTTGAGTTCCCTTTCAAATAGTTGGAAAAATCCGGTAGTTTCTTTGAGCAACTCGTCTCGTGATAGAGTTATTTCGATGAGCGCAGTAACAAATTGTCTCTTGAATGAACTAAGAAGGGAATCATCAAGTAAACAATCTGATTCATCTGCACTTATTGTAAGAGAGGGTCTGAAGTGGAGGAAGGAACAAAGCAACAATGGAAGAAATCAGAGACTGTGGCCTGCAAGAGATATTTCAAAGATAAGAGTGTCGTCATTGCTACGAGATAGGTCATTTTAAATCCGATTGCCCCAAGTTGAAGGAGAACTTAGATGATTTAAAGAGACTTAGAGAGGAAGAGCGAGCCAATGTGGCTCACGACACCGAAATAAAGTATGATATGCTTATGACTAGGAATGGAGAAATTAAAAAGGAAGATGTGTGGTAAATAGATTCGGGAGTATCCTTTCACGTATGTTCAAATAAGGGGTGGTTTGATGAGATTGAGAAGAAAAAGATAGTGACGGTAGGGGATGACTCTGAAATACAAGTAAAAGGCATGAGCACCATAAAGATGAAAATGTTCAATGGGAAGTAAAGAGTTTTTGAAATTGTCAGGTATATCCCAAAACTGAAGAGGAATCTAATTTGGCTTGAAAGATTGGATACAAAAGACTACACAATTATTGCTTAAGATGGAGTAATGAAGGTGGGTAGAAGAACCATGTCGTGATGAAAGGAATCAAAATCTCAAGCGATATATATTAACTTATGGAAAAGCCTGTGCCTGGAAGAACAACCTTAGAGCAATGTGAAGGAAACTTGAATCAAGATGGAGGTTAGTGCAGAACTTAGAAGATGTTGTGGGTAAAATTTGTGAAGAGAAGATAATAGAAAGCTCGTTGAATACAAGTCAATGTGAAAATTTGTTGAGATTGCCTCGTATTCTCGATCCATAGAAGTTGGGATGGGTCAGTAAATTTTGAGACGACTCACAACATATCTGAAATTACATATTTCTTTCTATTCGTATAGGACGGCTTGAGATAATTTTGACAATGTCTATCGACAAGCCCTTTTAGATTTTTTGGTTTTGGTGAAGATTCGTTTTGGAGATTAATTAGAAAATTTTGTTGGAGTTATTTGAAAATTTGTTAGGAGATTTGTGAAGAAATTTGTTAGAGATCGTTTAGGAGATTTGATGAGATCCTAATTGGAATAGGTTTAGAAATTCTAGGTCTATAAATATAGATTGATTAGGATATTTTGTTTAGCAGAAAAAGAAAAGAATAAGATTTTGTAATTTGTGTTAAGTTGAATAGAAGCAGAGAAGTTGGAAGAATTTCTTATGTTTGATTGTGTTTTCATATTATTCTTTGTTCTCAAAACTTCTGTGTATATTTTCTGAATTGTTTGGGACCTAAAAATCCTTACATAAACTAATGAGTCCAATGATCAAACAATTAATCCTAGAGCTGTTAAAAGAGCTCAAAGCTCGGAGCTTGGCTTGGGGTCGGCTTGTTAAAAGCTCGGCTTAGGGTCGGCTTGTTAAAAGCTCGGCTTGGGTTCGTTTGATAACTAAACGAGCCGAGCCTGAACAAAAATCTAAGCTCGATGAAATAAACACACAATCAAGAACACAGCAGGCTCGAGCTCGGCTTGTTTAATGCTCATGTAAAATTGGATAATTTGTATCTTATTTGGTATTTATCGCGAATAAATATATGATTAGTTACTCTTAAACTTAGATTATAATTATTGGTTTGTTGATATTAACCGGGACTTACATTATGATAAATATTGAACCAAATATTGTTATGCTTAAATATTGAAGAATTTAAATAATTAATAACTTTAATTTTGTTGACAAAGTTGAAAACAAGTTTTAAACTCGTTTATTTAATTATAATACTGCATTCCTAATTGCTCGCTTTGTCAAATGTCATATTGATCAATAATATGATGTTTTTGCATATTGATATAATTATGTATAGCTTTGTCCTAGGTTTTAGATATGCTCGTTAAAGCTCGAGGCTCGCTCGGGATCCATGAAAGTTCGGCTCAAGCTCGTTTGATAAATAAACGAGTCAAGCTTGAATAAGTTTTTAAACTCGTTTAAATAACTGAGTCAAGCCGAACAACTTAAAGCTCGGCTCGTTTAACAACGCTTTAATCCAAATTGATCACATATACTATTGATTGGTTCTTGAGATAAGGACAAGAGCAATCATAGAAATCAAACGCAAATGAAGACAAATATAATATTTTTAATTAGTGCTCTCACCTTCATGTACACATCGACATCGGGATCTGGCTTAACGTTTGCTTCCTTCTCTCTTCTCGACAACTCAGTCAACATATCTGTAAAATATATCAAAAATTAAGCAATGAATTCATAATCTAAAAAAAACTGTCTGGTAATGTTCTTAGCTTACCATATCTTGTTCCAACTCCTTGGCATCTAGCCGAGAAAGCCAATGTTTCTCTAACTGTCATTTCTCCGATATGCAAATCGTGTTGACCGATATAGGCAGAAGTTCTTTGAGGCACAAACTCATTCATGTCATGGCCATTGTAAGTCACTCTCCCCTCGACTTTTAGGGTCGAATCGAGCTTTCCTGCCAAAGCCAATAACAAAGTAGTCTTCCCTGACCCCGGAGGCCCCAAAAGCAAAGTCATTCTGCAAACAACCCACAAGCATAAAAATTTAAACTTCTGTTTGAGTTGAACCTAGCAAATTTGTAATCAAAATCCAATACTTTCGCACCTGCAAGGATTAATGATTCCACTGATATCATGGAGAATCGAAATCGGCCTCTTTCCACTCGGTAATATGTGAAGCGAACTCAGAAACCCCTGAAATAAACATCAATTCAGATTTAATTCTATAATCAAAGAAAAAAAATTCCAAATCCATTATTCGACTCTTACAGTGAGCTTGTTAAGAAAGAAGTTGAGGAAAGTCGGAATCCCACGGTTACCAACAAAAGCCTCCGCGTCGATGTTTAAATGCTCGAATCGAACTTCAATCGTCGGATTATCGATCCCAACACTGTAATTAAAATCAACCAAAAACACAAGTATCAACAATAAATAAATGTCATTAGCAAGGAACATAATCTGATTGAATTATACCGTTCCATTCGATTCCTGAGCTTGAGCAAGAACCTCTCGTTATCCTCCTCCGCGGTCCTCACCAACCTCTCGAGCAAATTCTTCCGGTCCTCGAGCCCAAGTTCATTGATATCAACCTCAAGGGTTTGGCCAGCTGGTCCATGCATAATCCCCTTCCTCAGCCTATCATAGGTTGGCAATTTCTCAAGGGCAGCCCATTTGAGCGCCTCCTCATCATCTTCCTCGCGGCCCGACCGCCCGAAAATGTTGCTCGCAGACGACGAGGCTCGCCATGAGGAGACATTCCTGTGCATGCCCCCTGCTCTAATGCTTCCAGCTCTCAAACTGTCTCTCATGCTTCGTCTCGCACTCCCCAATCTATAATTGGGATCCATGATTTTCTCTTTCAAAGAGAAGCCAGAATAAATTTCAGATTTTGAGCAGAACCCAGATGAGATTTAAAGTTTTTGGGCAAAACCCAGAAGAAATTTCAGGGTTTGGGCAGAACCCAGAAGAAAGCTGAGATTTTGAGCAGGACCCAGATGAGATCTCTTGATTGAGAGAAAATACAAGAAGGAATTTGAGGTTTTGGACACAGCCCAGATGAAATCAAGAGGTTTCTTCGCTTCTTTGGATTGGGGTTTGACAAGATGGGTCAGTTTGAGGACTTTTTGAGGGAGGCCAAAGGGGCTTTAAATGAATCGAAGACGAGCCTTTTAATGGTTATTGTTTTAATTCTGTGGTGAGAGGCGAGGAGATGAGAGGAAAGTTGGGGTTTATATTAAATTGAGAGGAAGCAGGAGAGTTGTCACGGTCGCTTGAGAACGCGGGAAAGCTCCCAGTGGGTGATGGGGACTGTGGGTGGAATTTTGGGTGAAGATTAAGTTTAAAACTTCTACCACAAAGTCCACTAAAGTAGACGAGTCTTTCATCTTGCATTTACATGTCTCGGTACGGATACTCTGTTATTTTTGTATTTATTTGTCTGGTATGGATTTTGTTTTCCGATTTTGGATTTGGCATGTATGAGGATTGTTTTCCGGCCTTCTTTTTTTTTGTGGCTTTATCTTTGTACCTCTATGGTTTTTTCTGTTGTTTCGTTAAAATATCTTTAATAAAACGTGGGGCTTTTGAGCTCTCGTTTGACTCAAAACAGAAAAAAGGTCTAGCAACCTTGAATTATGCATTTACAATCACAAATGGCTCGCTGTTTCTTTCACCGAGAAAGTTAGTATCGACTTTATTATAAAATTAATGCTTACCGTATTAAAGATTAAACCAAGAGTTGAAACAAGGTGTCTTCTCAATAGTGTAAGAAAATTAATTCGACAAAAATGACTGAAATTAATATATTTTCATATTCATTTTTTTTCTCTCTCACTTTTCAAATAGCAGGTATTTTAACAAACAGTTTCGTACCATTTATATCTTAACAACTAAAAATTCATGAAAACTAATTTGCAAATCAACAACTCTACATGAACTACACTTACAAAAAGAGAAACAAAAGGCGGTAGCTTGTTCGATGGAGTATAAGCAAAATATCATTGAGATTATTATTTGATTTTTGGCCAAGTCACAAGCAGACCGACAATACCAAAAATTAGTCAACCAACGAATTAAATTTCACATTTAAATATTTTATTTCTTTTGACCGATTCTAATTGGTGGATGCTGCCCTTTTCTTTGTGCAATATAATTTAGTTTTTATTTGAAATCTTAATGATTAAGAGCGTCACGGGAATTTCGGCTCGGCTTCGGGTATGAAAGCGAATCAAGACTTTAACCCGTTTTGACTAAGTCAAGAGACGGGGAAATTCAACGGGTTGAGGAGTTGGCCAAACATGGCCCCGTTTTGACCTTACTCTGTTTCTTTGTCAAACAATTTTGTATTTTTTTGGATAATATAATGCAATTGATGCTATCAGAGTTTAAACTCCATATCTTCTTTTTTGAGTACTGACGCGGGGCGGCTCTGCGCGTCAAGATGTTACCTTCCGTTGGTCTGCTGATGGCGGCGATGGATGGCTGAGATTTGATCTGGAGGATGGCTCCTGAGACGTGTGGATCTCAATGGGTTTGAGGTGGTTTGCGCCGAGCTACCTGCAAGGAAGTCCCGGAGTGGTTGTACCATTAAGGATCCTCCGACGGTCAAGTTAGAGAGGAAATCCGAGCAGAGTAACAGCTTGGTGGAGTAAAAATGGCTTACTTGGACCGTCTGAAGAAAGGGTTTATATAGCGGTGGCAGCAAGCGGTGGCAGCAGGCAGGGCAGGCGCGAGAATCACGCCAACCGTTACGCTCCCGACATCACGCCCGCGTGATGAGTGGGATCTCCCATTAATGGCGAGACAGGCTCGTTAATGGGGGATCGTGATGGCGTGGAACGTGGGATGTGGCCGGCGGATATCTCGCGCATAGCGAGATTCACGGGATGGCGGTTGCGCCTGTGAGCGGTGTTGTTGGTCGGTCGATGAGACCGAGGAAGATGACCTCGGCGGGAGAGCTCGTGGACGAGCGGGAGAGCCGAGGTATCTCGGTTCCGTGGTAGCCCGGAGACGAGCTGTGAGGCCGAGGAGGCCAATTGTGCTGGGGGCTCGGAGGTGAGCCAGCGCTTGTTTGTGGGACGAGCACAGGAGTGGTTTGGTCGGCCACTGTAGGTCCTTTCTTGCATGCCCTGGGACACGTTATCTGCCACGTGTCATGACCTGGGAGATCACCGATATCGAGCATCATCATTAGCCCCCCACTCCCGTCCCAACCAGCTGACGGGTCGAGTCGAGAGTGGTCTGCCGGGTCACCCGAAGTGAGCTCCTTTTCGATGATATCGTCGGGCGTGTGTCCCGGGCAATCTGTTGTATTTTCTGGATGACGCCCGCGGATCAGGGGAGAGATCTCTGCATTAAAGAGGGTGCGCCGGATCGTGTGTACGTTTGCTGAAGCGACAGTCCACGCGTCGGGCGCTGGTTGGCTGACGTGACGGGCCGCAGACCTCTGACGTCTGAGGGGATATGCCAATGTGCATGCGACAAGTGGAGCGATCGTGGTGTACTGAACCGTTTCGGCGGGAGATGACTGTCGCCGTTGGATGGGAACGCCGGCGGCAATAAGTAAAGGTGGGGTCCGCGTGAGGGCTCATTCCTCTTCATAATCTCCCCGTCTTTGGTCTTGTTAGCTCGACGTTCTCCTCTTTAGGTCGGGATTTCCGCGTTTGCTTTTCCGAGGACTCCTCTTCATCAGTTTAGACGTCTTCCTCTGAGGAGTCTGTAGACGTAGTTGGTGTAGAGTCTGGGGAGCCTGTTCAGACCAGAATATTGCATTTTAATACCGTTCATTCATTATCTATTTTTTATATATATCGGTATTATTAACCAGTGTCTGCTCAGTATTACAGATTACAGGTATCCGTGACAAAATACTGAAATTACACTTAAAATCACGGATATTACAGTTGTGAGCTGATACTGCAACCAGAACCGCAAACCTACCGATATCCCAAGAGTTATTTTGCAAACAAGTGTGTGCACAATATTTTGGTCTAACACATAACATGTGTACACGCTAACTCTTGGAGCTTGGACCATGGACCTAGGGGGGCTGCCATGGCACACTCATGATGGCTAGAGCAAGTGGGCATGGTGTGATGTGCATTAAATGCAATAAAGTGTTGATGTGATTCATATCTACTTATTTCCCTCCAAAACCTGGGTGCAGACCAAGTCTAATTTGAGAAATCCAGCAGCACCAATATGATATACAGGAGAACACACGACCACACTTTCAATACGAGCACAAGTGCTCGGATTTGGGCCGAGCACTTTCCCAAATGGTCCGAGCTCGTCGGCCCCACCTCCTCTTGTGGACCCCAAACTTACACAGTGCCTCCTATGCTGCCACTTGGTCTTTATTTTATTGTTTGTTTAATCTCCTTTTTTGCCTATAAAAGTATACCATGGGGCAAAGGAGAGGAGGTCCAAGTTTTGTTCACATTTTGTAACTCTCAAGTTTTTCTTTTCTCTTTTCTTGTACATAGCTTAGCTTTCCTTTGAGTTCATGCCCTTCTCTTGATCTTGCAATCTCTTTAGTGAGCTTGCAAGTTTAAGTTTAGGGTATTGATCTCAAGGCTGTATCTTGGACATAATAAAGATATCATTTTGCTCTTTGGTTCCTTGTTATTTCTTACTTGCTTTACATTCAAGTCTTTTACATTCTATGCTTTACATTCTTGCAACTTTAATTCCATGCCCTTTACTTTCTTGTGTTGCTCTTTTCTTTTCTTTGTTTCTCTTTTCTTTGCTCTTGATGGTTTGTTAATATGGTGTTGTTAATATGATATTTGTGAATATGTGTTGTTAGGAAGAGATAACGATTTTGTAAGTTAAGGTTCCGTTTCCATTTCCTTTTCCCGTATTTTTCCATTTGAAACTCCGCCCAAACCTTATGCAAGCGCTCCGTTAGACACCCTACCCTACCAAGGTAACGGTGGTTCCTAACCGCGACCCGTTGCGTTCGGTTTTGCCGGAGGCGAAAGCAAGAGACAAGAACGGAAGGACAAGGGTTAATAAACCGGATTCCATGAATACCGTGCTTAAACACCCTAATCCACGTTATTGCCGATTGCTCTAGCTTCATTGGTTGAGTTCGGCTCAAAGGACTTGAATACGGATTTCCTTAATTTACACCATCCTATCTAATCCTAACAAACGGTTACTTTGCATATAACACTTAGGATAGATATGAACAATTCCGCCCACGCGTATTAACTCGTCAAAACAAGAACATAAAACGCTCTGTCTCCCTATGGATCGACCCGTGCTTATCGCGGCTAGCTGCAAAGCGACACCGTCCTGATCGCGGTTAAACTTTAGAACTCTTAAAACTCGACACGCCGAAAGCGTGCGATCAGAGCCCTCTGTAGAGTCTTCCTCTTCCTCTTCTTCTTCTTAACCGGAGTCCTCCTAGGGAGCTAGGGTTAGGTCTCCTTCCCAGGGTCGCGCGACGGGGGCGGCCCCTCGAGTGGAGGTCGCGGATGCGCTTGGCATGCCGTCTACGGTGAGGCACGAGGAGGAGCTTGCCAATGCTCGGACTCGATTCCATATTCCTCCCGGCTACACGTTGCGTTTGGCCGGGGAGGAGGAGAGGGCAGATCAGGTACGGGGCAAGAAGATTGCCCTATACTTGGAAGCCTTTTGGGCCAGAATGCGCCTGCCCTTCTCCCCCGAGATTGTTAGGACGCTGAATTACTTCGGGTTAGCCCCGGGCGAGCTAGTGCCGAACTCCTGGAGGATTCTCCTCAGGTTCCTGGTCCGTTTGAAGTTGCAAACGATCCCCTTCGATCTGTCCATCCTTACCTCCTCTCTCATTTACAAAGATCACCCCGGCACTCGCGCGGGCGACCCGAGGTGGGTTTACCTCTCCTTTAGGAAACGACGGGGGAGTGCAGCCGGGTCAGGAGTCTTCGTCTTGCCTTCCTCCATCCACGATTGGAAGAAGAAGTTTTTCTTTGTTGGGCCGCCAGAGGGTGAGGACTGGCCCGTGCCCACCCAGTGGTCTAAAGATAGGTACTGGCGGGGAAGTCCGTCCAACGATCCCGACGCAGTGAGAGTGGCGGAGTGGGAGCCTATTCTTCGGGCCGACGTGCTGCTTTCTGAGCGGGTCCTTAGTTGGGCTGGGCTCAGCCCCACCCAGTTCGTCAGTAAGTTAGGAGCTTGCGTTTGTCTTCATTTCTGTTTGTGTTGCTAATTCCATTGTATTTTGTCTTGTGCAGAACCCATGGACTTGAGCCACCTCCGAGCAGCTATGCGCAAGCCGATGAAGGGATCGAAGGCTGGAGGTGCCAGCTCTTCTCGTCCGACGTCTGTCCCGGTTCCCCTGGCAGCCGTCCCACCCCCGTGTTCGACTGCGGGCCGAGCCCCGGAGCCCCGCCAGGCGGCGAGCAGAAAACGGGTTTGGGGAAAGGATGCCCAGGCTTCGGAGATGGAGACCGGCTCTTCGCCATCGCCTCTCAAGAGGTTCCCCCGAACGATTCCGCGGACCCCGGCCTCCCCGATCTTGGTGGAAGAGGGGGGCCTCCGCTTTGAGGTGCCCTCGGGGCTTTCCATCGCTAACAGCTTGCTGTCGGACATGGAGAGGTCGGCCGGAGGTAAGATCCCTCGAGGGACTCTCAGGGAACAGATGGCGGCAATCGCCTAAGAGGCCGTGTAGGTTAGTGCCCGTACTTTACTTGACTTTTGCTTCAGCTTCTTACCATTCGTGAGATTTGGTGCCTCTCATTTCTTTCTGACCCCCCCTCTGACTTCTTCAGGTTCTCCAGCACGTCGCCCTTGTCATCCATATGGAGGACGGGGAAATTACCCCGGCGGTGCGAGCTCTCCTCGCTGGAGAACTCGCCTGCGGCCCGCATCGCCGGGGCAATCTCCTCTCCCTCACCGCCTCCAACTCCAGCCTCGAGCTCTCCTCTCGCGAGGAGAACTCACCCGCAGACCGCATCGCCGGGGTAATCTCCTCTTCCTCCATGTTGACGACAAGGGCGACATGGTGAAAAGAAAGAGGGTTAACAGGGAAAGGAAGGCACCCAACTACGCGAACAAAATGCTGAATGAAGAACCGAGTAGGGTGCGAACACTAACCTGCACGGCCTCTTGAGCTATGGCCGCCATTTAGGCACGGAGGGTCCCCCGAGGGATTCTGCCCCCGGCCGACCTCTCCATCTCCGAGAGGAGGCTGTCGGCGACGGAGATCCTAGAGGGCACCTCAAAGCGAAGATCCCCGTCGTCCACAAGGATCGAGGAAGCTGGGGTGCGGGGCAACGTCCAGTGGAACCTCTTAAGGAGCGACGCGGGAGAACCGATCTCACCTCTTTCCTCAGCGGCCAGGGGCTCTTGTTCCCGAGCACGCTTTCGGACAGGTGCGCGACTGGACTCTGGGGCCCGGGGCGCATTTGGGCGCTGGACGAAGTGGCAGCCGGCGGGGCCGGAACCGACAACGGGCAAGAAGAGCCAGCGCCTTCGGCCTTCTTCCCCTTCTTGACGTCGACCACCACCGTCCGGAATTTGCTCATGTCCATGGGTACTGCATAAGACGAAAATACGAGGTGTCAGCAAAGCCAGGAAAAATGAAAAATGCATAAGTCTAAAGAGGTCGCCTAAAAGCTCCTAACTTACCCGCGTACTCGACGGGACTGAGCTCGGCCCAACTGAGGGCCCGCTGAGACAGCAGCACGTCGGCCCGAGGAAGAGGCTCCCACTCAGACACCGCCACCGCGTCGGGATCATTTGACCGACTCACCCGCGGACTGCTGGCGCTTTGCCACTGGGTGGGAATAAGCCAATCCTCATCCTCGGACGGGGCGATAAAGAAAAACTTCTTCTTCCATTCATGAATGGAAGAAGGTACCACGACGACTCCCGGCCTGGGAGCGTCCCCCCATTGTCTTCTAAAGGAGAGGTACACCCAGCTCGGCCGTCCCAATGGGCGCCAGGGTGGTTTTTGTAGCAAAGAGAGGAGAAGGCTCAGGCTGAAAGGGATCGGACTCAATTTCAACCGGACCAGGAACCCGAGGAGGGTCCTCCAAGAGTTTGGCACTAGCTGGTCCGGGACTAACCCGAAACAATTCAATGCCTCACACACTTCAGGGGAGAAGGGCAGACGCACCCCGGACCAAAAAGCCTCCAGGAACAAGGCAATCTCCTTGCCCTATACCTGGTTTGCCCTCTCCCCCTTCTCGGCCAGACGAAGTGAATAGCCGGGAGGATTGAAGAATCGGGTCTTGATGGTAGCGAGCTCCTCCGCACGCCTCAACGAGGATCGCACGCCAAGAACACCCGCGGCATGTACTCTGGGAACCACCCTATCTTTGTAGGGTGTTTTTCGTCACCCCATTGAGATGGGAATACGCGCGCGCTTGTCAGGCGTACTACAGATTCCCCCTGCTTAGGGTAGGCCGGGGTTTAATGATTATGGGGATCCGAGTCTCCGGCAGCCGCGGACTAAGCTGCCGTTAATTACCCCCCGCCTTTGAGGTGAGGAAACCTTCGATTAACGGGTTAAACTGGTCATACGAACTCAATGTGCAGTGTACGTGTGTTTTGTTTTGGAGGGGAGTTTAAATACATCGGGAGCCACACAGAGTTTTTTAGATGATTTCTAGATGATTTTAAAAGGTTTAGTTTTGTTTTGTGAAAGATATTTTGTTATGACTCATTCCTTGACCTAACCCAAACCCTAGCCCTAGTTAAGTCTCTACAATGGTTTAGTCAACCATGGTTGCATTATTCATCATTATCTCCTTTGCTTTATTCATCACAAAAGGATTCTAATTGATTCATTCATTTTCTTCCTTCTTCTTTCTTTCATGAAAAAGCTTGCTAGCTTTTTCAAGTGATGAATGAGTGTGAGAAAAAGATAATAAAAGAGAGCAAAAATCCTATTTCATCATCCCCATTTATCCTTGCCATTTAGATGAGGGTGTTCACTTCATATTATGAGTGTTAGCTTGTGTTAACGAAACTTCAAGGTAGATCATCTTTGTGATCGAAGTCATCGAAGCAAGATTGCATTTTTCTCTTCGTGAAGTCTCTCGAGAGTCCGGAACACGATGATCGCAGCGAAGGGACCTCAACACGGAGCTTAAGAAGTGAAGAACCGGATCTACAAAGGTTGTAACCCCTCTCACTTAGTGTTAAAGAGTTTAACATGTTCGTTTTCGCCTAAACTCTAGTTTAAAGATCCGGCTTTGGGTTGTTTGGCACGGCTAAATTTTAAATCGGGCATGGTTGATACCTCGTAGAACCTTGTGCGTGTGCCTAGCAACCCTTCACCTATCACGCGGGCGTGACGTCATTGGCGTAACGACCGGCATGATTTTTGCGCCTGCCTGCCCATTGCTGCCGCTATATAAACCCTCTCTCATGCGATCGAGGTATCCAGTATTTAAGGTACGAAGTCGCTCGAGGGTGTGTGTGTAGTATACAATTTGTGCTCGTGGAACATGAACCGTCAATAATAGTGTTGTGTCTCATTAATATTGCGTCCATATGCAATAGGAAAATGAGGTATGAAACAATGGTACATATGCACAATCAATGTCCATATATTTATAACTAATAATCATGTCACTTAATTTAGCCCAGACGCATAACGTCATGCGGGCGATTCTTTCCACTAAGCCGCTACTCTGCCCGATTTGCACCACTAACTTGATCGTCGGAGGGTCTTCGGTGGTACAACCACCTCGGGACTTCCTTGCAGGTAGCTCGGCTCAATCTCAAATCCAACCCCATTGAGATCCACACGATAAAGGAATCAACCACCAGATCAACTCTCAGCCGTCCGCCATTACGCGAAAAGATCAACGGAAGATAACATCTGAAGGAGATCCAGAGCTCCATCAGTTGGTCTACAGCAATAGAAAATACAGTATTTGCTGTGAGTTCTAAAAGGAGTTTTGAATTCATCTTTCGTATTTTTCGACAGTCATTGTAGGATGTGTTTGAAACTTCCGCCGTAAATTTATAACGTCGGTGAATGATAAGTATTTTGCGGTCACAGCAGCTTGGGGGCTTTATGGCCACATATTCTAATATAAAAGGCCTGGGAAATAAGTTTCTGACCTTGTTTTATCTTAATTTGCTTTTAATCCCAAAATTTCCAAATTGTTGAAAAACAGCTGTATTATAGAATTTCTTTTAAACCAAATCCTCATTTGTATTTGCATATGTATTGCCAACGATACCGATTACATCATTTTAATATTCCATAAAATATCTGTTATGATTTGATAAATAAAATTATATTATAATAAATGATGTAATGATTTGATTAAAAAGATGTTATGGTTTGACAATTAATAGTAATCATTTGATAAATACTGTTATTGTTGAGCATATATACTTACTACAGTTAGAATGTGTATAGCTTGAAAAAGAGTAAACCTTGTATTTGTGCAAAAAAGAATATGTATGGGCTTGAAACATTTGTATTTTCTAATTATTGGTTTATTGACAAATTTACAAAATAAGTCACTTCTTAAAACCAGCCAAAAAGATTAAATGTTGCCAACTAATTTTCAGCCCATCTCAACCCAATGGTGAGCAAACAAAATGTTGAAAGAAAATTTAAATTAGAACTTAAATTCCTTTTTATGTTCATTCTCTCACCCAAGTTATAAAGATCCTCTTGAATCCATCACAAGATAGACCAAATATGCATGATGTGGTTCGTAGGGCGTCTTTAGTTTTTGAATTATTTACCGGTGGTTAATGAAACCTGTCATTTTAACACCGTCCATATATACCGAATAAAATTAAGATCCATTTGACGGCAAGTATCAAGTGTCCGGTGCTGCCCTTATAATTTTCTATCAAATTTACAAGAATCGACAATTATTATCCGAATAAAGAAAGTCGAACCGATGAAAACAGCAGGGAAACAAATGCTTAACCTGTATGCACCCAAGAGTCATTATCAGTGGTACGGAAATTCTTACAATAAAAACTTTACTCTCAAACCTTCCTCAAAGATTCAACTAATCCTCGTTTTTCTCAAACTCATTCTATATCAATTTCAAATTTTTTCCATTTCAGTGATCCAATTTGCCCAAATTCTGAAACCGCTTGCAAGTGTCTCGGAAGAGACGCAGCATTACGGGCCATTCGTAGAAGTGGTATACTATTAAGTTTCGTACGTGATGTAACATCTATGCCACATAATGGATGTCGACCCCCTAAAAAACGGCATGTGTAAAAATAAGAATTAAACAGATTTCAAGTGAAATAAATGATTCAATGATCCATTCTATGACAGATCTTAACTTACCCTCTATTTTTGTCCCTTTAGTGGGCCTAGTATTTCCCGCGATTGCAATGGCTTCTTTATTTCTTCATGTCCAAAAAAATAAGATTGTCTAGATCCGATGGAACCAAATTTCGGCAATTTATTTCAACACTGAATTATAATACAGATATTTGTTTAGTGTAATATGGTACGATATATGCCCTTTTCCGAATACAAATGAACGAACTGTTATGCATGCGGATACATGATATCCGCATAAATGCATGTATATGAGGCTATATCTGATTGTAACAAAGGATTCCCTTTTTTTATGGAAAAGACTCGTATCCATAATGATGATCTTACATATGGACAATTCCTCAATATCTTGTTCATTCGCAACAAAATATTTTCTTTGTGCGTCGGTAAAAAAACATATTTTTTTTGGAGAGAGAGACTATTTCATCAATCGAGTCACAGGTATCTGATATATTCATACCTAACGATTTTCTACGAAGTGGTGATGAAACGTATAAAGTAAAAGCAAAATGTGGGACCCAAAAGTGGGGTCGAAGATGTTGTAATTCTTCAATGGGCTCGGTCCTTCACTGAACTGGTCATGGGTCTAATGAACAAGTAGACTTGTTCATTTCTGTTGATTTTGCTAGAAATAAAAAAACGAATCTCTTGACACTGATCGTAACTTCGGAGTCTTAGTGCAGCGGAAACTTCGAAGTCGTGGTGTATCGGAAAAGATATTTCACATTGTATTAAATGCATATTTATTCATATTAAAAATACTGCTGCACAAAAACTTTGATTTCGGCCCAGAGGACGCCATTCAACCAGTGGGACGTGTTAAAAATGTAAAATATATTTTTTTAACTCTCATCATATTTCAAAGTATTGAGGCAGGCGGTACAGACACGCTGACTTGGTCCATTGTCCAGTTGGACTTTGTTGACCACAGCAGCTCCAATGGCCGCTTGGACCCTTTGCCCTTTCTTCCAAGAAAAAGGGAAGGGCCGCTCGGACCCATTGATTCTTTGACTTTTCTTCAAGCAAAAGGGAAGGGAGAATTCACTGTGGACCCTCAATCTTTTTTTTGACAGTAACAAAGCCCATCGGCCCGTATGTCCTACGAAGCACTAAATTTTCAAAGCGCTAAACGCGGAGATCCTAAAATTAATAAAATACTATAATGCAAATAATCTTATTATTTAATCTCAATTTAAGTGACAATAATAATTTAATTATTTTAATGTGTCATTCCTAATCAGCTTAAACGTGTTGAACCGGCTTGACCGGTTTAATAAGATCTCAGAGTTGGGTTCAACATAGGAAAATTCGGTAGGTTTAAATTGGATATTCAGATTGAGGGTTGTTTTGACTAGCTGAATAATCGAAAAATGGGATCAACAAAAAAGAAATAGTTGCATGTATCACATTAATTTCTCTATTTTACAGCTCCATCAACATGGAAAAGAATAAAAATAGGAAAAGAACAAATTTTCATTAAAGAATATCTTGTTCTGATGTTATTCTAAAAGAAAGAAAGAAAATAAAATAAAACAAGAAAAGATTTGAGCCTTACTAATTTTTCACCTAATGAAAATCAAAATAAACATGCAATTGTATCTAGGAGCACATTGGATCCTTATATAATAAGTCATCTAATGACGTCTTTTTGCACGGGATGACGGTGTCACCGTCGGTACAGAACCTCTGCTTTCTTCACTTGACCAAAAACTCTCTATTGTTGCGTTTACTCGACTAGATGGCATTTTCAGCAATGTCTCGAAATTTGTTGTCAATAGTGAAATCCCCTATCGTTCCTTAATTTTCGCTCGGCGCGCATTGAGAAGATCTTCAACTGTTTTTCCGCATTTTGATTTTTGTTAACGACAGAACGCTTCGCTGTTTTAGAGAAAGAACGAACCTATCGTGAGAAAGATTAAGAAGAAGAATATTTAATTGAGATGCTTCTGCACCATTATTTAAGAATATAGATAGACGAAGTGTTATATATATGAAGTCCTGTATATGATAGGAACACATTCTATGTTTAAGATTTTATAGATAATATTGGAATTTAGGGGGCATGTAAACTGATTTAGCTATAAGTATCTTTCGTAAATTTAGTGTGAGGTATTATACGAGCAAAATTATTGTTACTAGGGTTTTAGTTAAATGTGATCCTGTTGACACACAAAAAAAAAGAATCTCCTGCGTCCAGTTTATATATAAGTTATATGCATCCATTTGATAATAGGGTATTTGTTTGAGTCAAAAATATTTACTGTCCAAAAGTATTCAAAATGGATATTTATGAATTTGTATATAGGCTGGATTCAAATACCTATAGATTCTAGTACACTTGGTCAATTGAAGAAATTGAGGATTTATTTGAAAGTGCATCGAGTCTGGTTTCCAAAAAACCAAACGGCAAGTCATTTGGACTTTCCTAGAGAAAGTTATGCACGGATTATTGAACCCTACGCGAGCAGATCCGAATTTCAGATACCCTAAATCGGGTACCCTTAAGTTGAATATTCCCCTATCTCTTAAATGAGATATCCAACAGCTCATTTAAGTTTCTTAAAGATAGAAGGGGAAAATTATTTGCTTTCTCCTATTTTCTTTTCAAAAAAAAAGAAAGAGAGCGGGAGTAGTTTCAATAACTATCATGTTATGATACCTCATATTCTATCCCTTTTGATTTCCTATCAAATCCGGAGTTACCACGAAGTCATGGAGATTCAGAGTTATCTGTAAGGCAAGGGGACAGACGTCTGGAGCTAAAGCTTCAGACGTCTGTCAAGACTTTGTATGCGCAAGCATACATTGGGCAGACGTCTGACCTCATCCGTCCAGACGTCTGCGAGCACTTTGCCTTTTTGAAGACATGAATGCCAGACGTATGAACATCTTTGTTCAGACGTCTGAGTATATTCTGTGGATTCAAAGACACTTGGGAAGACGTCTGCTGTGTTCTGGACGGGATGTTTTCCTTAGCTAGGAAATTAGTTATTTGGGAATATATTTTGTATGCTATATATATGATAGTATATTTTAGCTCTAGTTTGAGATGCTTTTGTGATATTTGAAAGAACCCCTTATTGTTTGAGAGAGCCAGGGTTATTTGAGGGATTTATATTCGTTTACCGATTTGTACTCCTCCATTTTTTATTATTAATAAAGTTTCGTCTTCGCCTGTTTGGTTTTGTGGTTAGTACTCTTTATTTTCAATACCTGTGGTTTTGATTACTTCTGTATGTCGATTGTTTTGTCTTCGTGATCGTCTTGTCGCAACAAACTGGTATCAAAGCTTTTTGTTGTTGTTTGGGAACTTTTGGATTGAACCACTAGGTCTTCAATATTGTGATCTAGGTCAATGGTAGGTAACGCCAACTACGTCCTCTTCCCCACTTTCTTAGATTGTGATTTTGAAGTTTAGGGTTCGTTAGCACATCGTGTTTTGATTTGATCCCACATCACATCTCCGACAATCATAAAGTTCGATATCGAGAAGTTTGATGGAAATATGAGTTTCAGTTTGTGGCAAGTCCGTATGGTTGCCGTTTTGACTCAAAACAATTTGAAGAAAGCGATTCTAGGGAAGAATAAAAAGCCTTCCACTATAACGGATTGTTGGATATGTATGCCCTAGAGGCCTTCATTATATAGGATGCTAGGAGTACGTATGTACGGGACAACCTTTCTCGATATGATAGTTTACTATTTGGTTTGTTTTTATCCTAACATGTGTTTATTTTTTATTTATTATTATGTATCACTAATACATGTTGATAAAGCCCGTAGGATTATTGCTTGACTACCAACGTTATGATGGCGATCATACATGTGGGGGCTGGATAGTCCATTAGCACATCCTTAAATGTCTATAGTAGTGCGAGTATCGAGACTGGACATTGATATTCCGGAGTAAACTGGTGTATATGTTTCTAGACCCCTATGAAGGGGCGGTGGTTGGTCCCACAGCCATTGGTGTGTAGCACTTAAAATTTTATACAGGTGCTCGCCGGGGTGAGTACACTGGACGGACTCATCGAAAACTTCTAGATGATATTATATCTATCGTCAGAAAGCAATTCTCAGGTAATATGAGTACATATTAGTCTTTAGACCTAAGATCGTCATTTGTCTCGTATGAGTTCCCGTTGTACTTAGATTACTACCCTACCACGGATTTACTGAGTCGTGTAAACATGTTTTAGTTGAGTACAGTCCCGAACCAAATAGAGACAGTGAATGATTGTTAGGGACTCGTCTCTCTCGGTATAAGAAGTCGATGTCGCACCGTGTTCGGTTGGCCAGCACCATAAGACCTTGGCCAAGCCAGTTGAGATTTACTGATAGTTGGATCAGTAGTTTCTCGGATTGGTCTTGAGCCACATTGGTACGAACTATCCGATTATTAGGGTCTGATGTTTACCACTCCTAGACCCGGTATGCGATACTCTTAGACGAAGAAATCGTGCTATATGGAGATTGTCACATACAAACTCAGTAGGGGTGCGGGTGAGTTTGCTCTTCGGCCTTCCTTTTTGACAGATACCTGGGTAGCCGTTACGTATAGCTAGTGCCACTGATATACTTGTGGTTATGGATTTATCCAGTAACTCACTGCTAGCGTACTGTCGAGTCTTTAGAGTCTCACAGAGAGAGTTTTCCTGGTCCAGACGAAACGATGTAGAGGCCGTATGTTTATATGAGCAGGGTTCTGATTAAATACGTGTACCAGCTACACAGATTTAATTCGGACGGGTAATACGAGCGGGCTTAGGATTAAGCCAGATTATTAAATCAAAATTTGATTTAATAATAATCTAGTATTATGTTTGTAGCATTATTTTATCTTTTGGGTATTCGTATTATTGTACGAATACGGGTATGTATATACATAGAAGTTTTTGTAGCCATGCAAAAATACTTCTAGAAGAAGACACCTCATTTTGGTTGATTTTATATTTATTAGAATTTAGAAATGAGGTGGGGAGATGAGGTGGAAAAAGGATAGTGAGAGGCATGTCTATCATATTTCTTTATTCATTTGGGATTACTATAGATGCATGGTTGCAATTTTATATTGCAAAATTCATTTGAACAAAAAGAAAAATGATAACTATTTTTTTCTAAGTGTTTTTCATTTCACACTCTTACATTCTCTCTCCTCTTTAGTTCTCATCTTCTTCTTCTTTCCTAACCCTCTCCTGAGTTGAGAAACATAGAGATTTAGAGATAAATTAATCAAACAAACACTCTCTACATCATTAAGCATCCTAATTTAGAAAGTTAGAATATTTAGTTACTTCATTTGGTTGAGGTTGAAGCTTGGACTACATCCCTTGGGTGGATCACTAGGACCAAGAAGGCCACTTGCAAGCTCGATCAAGAATCCCTAAAAGCTTAAGAAGGAGGTGTTTGAGGATCCGAAGGACACGATCCCTTATGTATAACTTTTTTCCATGGTAGATAGCTCCTATGGTTTTTGCTAGTTTAAGGCTTATGGTAGTTCTTGGTGTAATAGTTGGTTGTGCTTGATAAAAACTCGATTTTTATGCATTCCGCCTTGCTACCTGTCATGTCCCGCTTCCCAGAGTACGCTAAGATAGGCACGTGACATAGCCAACCATGCTACCTGTGGATAGGAAATATCCATCCACAGTCACATTACGGCTGTAGAGATATCAAGAACAGTAAAGTAAACTAAACTATCTAGTACATGTCCATAAGCCAGAGTAAATGAGTCAAGAAATAATATAATATGCGGAAGCAAAAGATCCAATAAATAAAACACCTGGAACAGTAAAACTGGATACCAACAGGATCTGCACCGCTCGGTCTAACAGCGGCAGTACTCCTGATCAGTCTGCAACAAAGGTAGAGGATCTGGGCCATGCCAAACCCAGACGTCAGTGCGTCATAATATCAAGCAATACTATAAACAGGGTAGCAAGACATACAGGTATGTGTAAGATCAGTAAAACAAGTATAACGGTAGTATAAATGAGGACAGTGAGGGTCATGTGTAGTGAGTGCTCTAAACTGGTCTATTGGGTTAACTACTCTCAAGTCTTTGAAATCAATTTGATGAATCATCGATATAACTCAATAGTATCCCGTGCGTGCCCGGGATCACGGTAAAGATTCTCGGGCTGAAACCGAGACATGCCGCTAGGCACTAAAAGAAAAAGGGGTAACAATGAATGATGTCAACAACATCATCCCAAGGCTGGCCTAGCCTCTAAAGGTAGTGGGTAACGATGGATGATGTCAGCAGCATCATCCCAAGGCTGGCCTAGCCTCTAAAACTGATCAGTAAAGGTATCGAACTGTCGAGTTACAAGTCAGGTTTCATCATTGATTTCCCCATACCCCCAAGTTGTGTATTCAAGTCAAGTATTAAATAATCTGGAGCTAATGCCAACACAGGATCATGCAGGTACAGGTTTGTCCGGATAGACAGCGGGAAATGTCCGTAGGGACAACATGTCAGGTTTGTTGGCATTAGTAACAAGATCAGGTAACAGGTAAAGCAATGGTACATCAGATCAAGTCAGCTAGTACATAGGTATCATGTCATGTCAAGAGTTGCACGGTACCATGTCCTGTCAAGTAGTAGGTGTAACAAGTCATGTCAGGGGTGCACAAAATGTCATGTGGGTGCTCATAATCAAACTAACATAAGCATGGGTATACAAAACAAGCATGGGGTACTAATGGAACAATAAAATGGAATATTGTAATGCGATATGCAATCAGGTACAGAGTAAGGCATATAGATGCACAGTTATGATTAGGGTTTAAGTTAAAGTTCCAATACTAATTAAACTACAATTTATCGAATGTGGAATGTTGATATTTCAAAATTATACATTCAAGTGATCTATGGATGCAATAATATGTATACTAGATGAGATGGATGCAAACGGGTGTTTGAAAGGTTATAAACTATTTAAATGGTACTATGGGCTATGCAACCAAGCACTATGATATAAATATGGACGTGGGCACAAAATATTTTAATCTAACATGCAACCAGGTATGTTTTCATAATTGACTCTAAAATGATATAAACGGACATCGAATGGTAAAATGTAATATAAGGCACCAAATTCAAACTTCATGCTTAAAATATATCTAAATAAATGTGAAATAATATAAATAGTACGTAGCAAGTTTTACTTGCCTCGAACGGATCAAGATACGGGATGCGCACGCAGCGTCCAATGTCGGCAAATGTTGCAACATCCACACGCTCACACGGGGCAGGTCCAGGCACAGCAAGAAGGTAACTACGCAAGTAGGGGACGTCCGCAGGGTTGCTCGGATCGTCGGCAGCGGCACGGCTCCGGCGATCGTCGGAAAACGGAATCAAGAAACAAGAGAACAAGAAGAGAAGGAAAAACAAGAAGAAGAAGAAAGAGAATAAAGAAGAGATGAGGTTGTGGCTGCTCTGTGGTTGGTATTTGGGGACAGGGGCAAGGCAAGGGAAACGAAGGCGACGATGATGGGTTTCCGGCGATCACCGGAAAAGTACAAGATCAAGAAAGAGGAAGAGAAGAGAAAAGAAGAAGAAGAAGAAGAAGAAGAAGAAGAGAGGAAGTGGGTCATGGTGTCCTGGGGTCTGGGGTTCTGGGCCGAGAAGTTGACAAGGAGGTCGGCGAAGGCAAGACGGAGATGGGTGCAGTGGCCGTAACTTGGGGTGCGGGGGGGTTTGCTCGGGGGAGAAGGCGAGGAGTGAGGTGAGGAAAATGAGGAGAAGGTGAAGGTGATGAAGATGGAGGTGGTGGCGACGGGGATACGACGACGAGGTCGGAGCTCCGGTGATGGGGTGCAGGCGAGGTCGCAGCGTCGGGATCTTGGGTTCTCGTGGGGTTTGCAGCGGGGAGGAGAGAGAGAGGTGAGGTGGCCGAGGAGATGAGTGGAGACGACGAAGAGGGTGGTGAGACGGTGAGGGGTCGTCGTCGGCGAGGGCGACGCGAGGCACGGGCGACGGCAGTCGAGGTTCTTGGGTTCGCCGCGTCTCGTCGTCGGGGATGAAGTAGAGAGAGAGAGACGAGCGCGATAAGGTTGAGGTTGAGAAGTGGATAGGGTTGAGGGTGAGATGGCAATGGCGGTGAGGCGAGCGAAGGCTAGGGCTTGGGTTTGGGTCTCAAGGTGATGCTCGGTGAAAGGGTTGATCAACGGCGAGGTGATGAAGATGGTGGTTGAGTAGGTGTGGTGGCGGTAAGAGTCTAGGTCGAGGGTGCAGACGAGGGTTAGAGACGGTCGACGACGTGAGGGTCGACGGCGAGGCGGAGCAGGGGCGCAAGGCTTCGGAGGGAAGGAAATAAAGAAGGAGAAGAAGAAGAGAGAGAGAGAGTACGTAAATAATGAAAGGAAATATAAAAATTAAAGGGGAGAGAGAGACTGAGAGAGAGAGAGGGAGGGAGGCAGAGAGAGAAAGGGAGAGAGATATTAAGAAGAGAGAGATCGAGAGGAGAGAGAGAGAGTGGGATGAATAGGGAGGAGAAAGAAAGTTGGATTTTAGTGAGGTGGGAGAGAGAGAGAGACACCGCGGGGAGAGAGAGAGGATTGTTATGAGGTTAATAAGAAAAGATTTTTAAAAATAAAATAAAAAGATTTGTAAGCTGTAAAATTTTATAAACTGTTAAGAATATTTAAAATATTAATAAAATTTGATATTTTTGGAAATACAAACTTAGTCCAAAACACGCCTGGGTCAGGTCTAAAAATCCAGTTTTAAAATATGAAAAATATATGCGACTTCCGAATTTTAAAATGAATGATTAGGTAACTAAAAGGCATATCCCCAAGAACGGATGCATGTGCGTGCGCGTAGCCATCCAAACACGTCCGTTTCACTGAACGGGACGAGAACAAGATGCGCGGATGCTACCACGGGGTTAGGGGTATCATGCAGGCTATGAAACAAAATTTTAATTTATTTTACGTGATCCAAAATGTTATATGGTAAAATGTGCGATGCCAAATAAAAGTTTAAGATGCAGTTTATATTAGATGCACGAGTCTATTTAACGAGCCGGGGTAGTCTATAAATATGAATCAACCAGTTCAAGCAAGTGGGTCGGGTCGAATGCAATGTAAAGGTAAACTACCATTCGCATCCAAACATAATAAATCAATAAAATACCACAGACAAACAAATACAGAAACAGAAATTGGTATAACTGAACTCGGTTTTTACACTACCACTAGGTTAGCATAAGCACAACCTACTTTCAGGAGGAAGCTTGGAGGAGATGGATGAAAAGGCCCTCACGGCTATTCACTTATGTTTGATGAACGAAGTTCTACAAGAAGTTTTGGTGGAGAAGACGATGGCTGATTTGTGGAAGAAATTGGAGGAGTTATATTTAAGAAAATCTTTCACGAATCGACTCCTGTTGAAGCAGTGTCTCTATACACATCGTATGTCAGAAGGCTTTCCAATCAAATCTTACGTCGGTGAGTTTAATTCAATTGTTACAGATCTGAGTAAGATTGATATTAAAATTGATAATGAAGATCAGGCTCTTCCCTTGTTGTGTTCGTTGCCACTCTCATATAAGCACTTTCGTGACATCATAGTTTATGAACGAGATACGATCTCAATCAAAGATGTCAAAGAGAACATAATGAACAAAGAGAAGATCGATAAGGAGTTTACTTATACTGAAGCGAATGGTTCTTCGTATGGATTATTTGTTTGAGGGCATGCGGAGAAGAGAGATCCAGAAGCAAATAGAAAGAAGTCAAAGTCGAACTCCAAGGCTATGAACGTGACCTGCAATTATTGTAAGAAGAAAGGGCACTTCAAGGTCGATTGTTTTAAGTTGCAGAGCAAGCTAAAGCAGGAAGACAAATAGAAGGAGTTTTCGGCTAAGGCGAGTATAGCGGAAGGAGAAGAAGATCTTCTTGTGGTTCTTGACAGCGCACATCGATCCAAGGATGAGTGGATTATGGATTCGGGTTGTTCCTACCACATGTATCCCAATAGGGATTTGTTTACCATCCATAAGCCCGTTGATAGTGGAGCGCTTTTGATTGGCAATAATAGTTCGTGTTCAGCTATTGGCAAAGGAACGATCCAAATCAAAATATTTGACGGTGTTGTGAGGATATTGGCGGAAGTCAGGTACGTACCTGATTTGAAGAAGAATCTCATCTCTTTGGATGCACTCGAAGACAAGTGTTACAAGTTTTCCGCTGAAGGTGGAGTTTTAAAGATAACCAAAGGCGCCTTCATTGTGAAGAAAGGCTTGAAGAAAGAGTCATTGTATTCATTGCAGGGTTCGGCGACTTCTGAATTGGCGGCTATTTCATTATCCAAATCTATGATGGATTCGGAAGCTACCAGATTATGGCACATGAGGCTCTGGCATATGAGTGAGAGAGGCATGACTGAGTTGTCGAAGCATGGTCTACTTGGTAGAAAGAGTATGACGAAGCTAGAGTTTTGTGAACATCGTGTCTTTGGGAAGCAAAAACATGTTAGTTTTAATTCGGCGGTGCACAACATGAAAGGTACTCTAGATTATATCCATTCGGATCTTTGGGGACCTTCTTCGGTTGCTTCTGAAGGAAGCGGTGTCAAGTATCTACTTATCTTCATTGATAAATTTTCGAGGAATGTTTAGGTTTACTTCTTGAAGTACAAAATCGATGTATTTATTACGTTCAAGTAATGGGAGACGTTGCTTGAGAAGCAAACAGGGAAGCAGATCAAGAGACTGATGACAGATAACGGGTTAGAGTTTTGCGGTGAGGATTTCAATGATTTCTGCAAAAATGAAGGGATAGTTCGACATCATACCGTTGTTTATACACCATAACAGAATGGAGTAGCGGAGCAAATGAACCAGACTCTTTTGGAGAAAGCACGGTGCGTGTTGTTTAATGCACAACTTAGCAAGGAGTTTTGAGTAGAAGTGGTAAACACGGCGTGCTATATTATGAATCAGTCACCTCATACGACGCTAGATAGTAAGACACCGGAGCAGGTATGTTTAGGGAAGCACGTCGATTATTCAGCACTTAGGTGTTTAATTGCCTCACTTATGTACATTGCAGTGAAGGCAAGTTGGATCCTTGAGCGAAGAAGTGTATATTTTTTGGTTATGCTATCGACGTTAAAGGTTATAAATTGTAGTGTTCAGATCCTAAGTCGCCTAAATTTATGATTACCAGAGATGTGACTTTTGATGAATTTGCCATGTTGAAGCCGGACAACAAGAAATCTCCAATTGTAGACAATTCAAGGAAGGACGAGTTGAGAGTTGATATTGTGGCCGGTGAAACCTTGGATTCGCTGGAGAACTCTTCTTCACCATCGTCTGAAGAAGCTTATGATGAGTAGTCCCAAGACGAGGAGTATTTGCCTACTCGTGACCGATAAATGTTCCCGCCAAATTTTTTGGCCCGGAGCTTGTTGTTCCCTTATAAAAATAGAAAGAAGCTCCTACGTATTAAACACGTGCGCACCTATATGCAAAGTATATGAGTGCCGCTTCAGATAGGATCAAATCCTATATTGGTTCCCACATGTTAAACACGTGAGTGTCTCACGTAATATCCACATGAGCGTATATACAGTCTCTTGGCGGCGTCTCACATGATATCCACTTGAGCGCTCTTGCCAGCTTCTTGGCAGCGCCTCACGTGATATCCACGTGAGCGCCATAGGCCAACGCCTCACGTGCAATGAACGCGAGTGTTCTTTTTGATAGAATTAAATTCTATATAGAATTAAATTCTATGTGGGAAATATTTCCATAATCTTTCTCAAACTATAAAGATCTTCTCTGTGAAACAAAAGACCCTTGGATAAAAAATCCAACGGTGATTAAAAAATCACCAATCAGTCATATGATAGAATTAAATTATTTCCTAGGAAAATATTTTCCTAATCTTATTAAAACAAATAAGAAATCTTCTCTGTTAAACAGAGGGCCTTTGAATTAAAAATCCAACGGTGAATAAAATTCACCGGTTGATCTTTAAGATCAACTTGATTGATTATGAAATCAATCAGGATCTCTCAATGAGAGATTTTCTCAAACAAATTGAATTTTCTCTTATCCTATAAATAGGAGTAAAGAGATTAAATCTAAGAGAGAGGAGACTCCCCATAAGCTTCTCTAAAAAGAATACAGAAGGTTCTCCAAAAGCTTCCACAAAACAACAGAGAATCTAATTCTAAATAAAGAAGAAGATTGTTTACCGCCGAAAACAGAGACGAAGTGGGATTGATCGTCTTGCCTGAATTTGAGGCAGATACTATTTGGATATATCTATCCACCTCTCCGAAGATACCTGTTTCCCCCAATCAGAGCAAAACTCTGTTTCAAAATTAAAATTTTAAAATGAAGCAACGCTTCATATCCCTTGCGCTCTGCGCTGCGCACCACGTGTCAAACACAGACGCGCTAGCGCAGTTGCGCTGCGCTCTGCGCTGCGCGTCACATGTCAAACACAGGCGCGCTAGCGCCAATTGCGCCAGCACTGGAATTTAAATAATAAATTATTAATTAATCAGAATTAAAATTCTAGAAAGATCTTTCCAGTTTTATTAAAATAAGAAGATTGTCTTCTGTAAAATAGAGGCCTCAGGATCAAAGATCCAACGGTGGGAAATATCCCCAGATCAATCAGAGGAAGATCTCTGTAACTAACTTAACAAACCAATTGGCCCTATATAAAGGCCCCTAGACTCCAAGTCTCACATATATAGAAACAGAAGAGAGAGAACTCTCTAAAAACTTTGAGAAAAACTCAAAGAGAAGGAAAGGCAAGCCTTTGAAGAAAGAAGATCATCTTCTTCATCTTTAAAGGTAAAGAATTAAATTCTTGGAAGAACAGAGATGAAATCATCTCATTAAAAAAGAAGAATCATTTTCTAAAAAGATCAAAGATCTAAGAACAAGATCAAGATCTTCAATAAAAAAGAAAAAAAAAGATAAGAAAGATTTAATTCTAAAAGATAAAAAAAGAAGTAATTTACTTCATTCTTAGATATTTTGATCTATAAAAGCACAGCCTTTTGATGAGAATAAGAACCTTGGTTCTTGATTCTTGAGGTAGAACCTCTCTTGAGAGAACAGAAAACTTGTTCTTTGATCTTAAATCGATCAAGATGCGCTCTGCACTATTGGACAGTGCCTTACACTTTTGAAATGCTCCTTTGCGCTTCTTGGACTGGCGCACGTCACCAGAACACGCCACGTGTCAACCACAGACACAATCTGCGCTTTGCGCTTCTAAAACAGCGCATTGCGCTCTTGGAATGGCGCACTGCGCCAGAGCGCGCTACGTGTCGTTTACTGGCGCAGTGCACTGGCGCAGCGCACTCAGAAAGTGCAGTGCGCTAATAGACTTGCGCTTAGCGCAGAGCGTGACACGTGTCACTTGCGCATGCGCTAGCGCATTGCGCTCTTTAATTGGCGCAAAGCGCCTGCCAAGCCACATGGTACACTATCAGACCACTAAAATGCTATGCATTTAATTACAGAGCCCAATGCTATACATTATAAAAGGGCAGAGCCCAAGTAAAAGCCTAATAGACAGAACATGGATAAAATGTTAAACATTTTCAAATGGACTTAGCCCAATTCTGGCCATAAGTCCTCAATATAAATTGAACTGAGCATAACTGCTCTTCTAATCAAATTACACCCGGTTCGAGGGTACATCTCTTTACTCCTCTGATATCCGTCGTTGTAATCCTTCAACGTTGTCAGAGAGATGACGGGTCCCGATAGCCATACACTGCTACAGACTGTGGGGTCCTTAAACTTATGGACTATGATGTCCTTAACCTCGACCGTGATGTCTTGAAACTAATACCGGACTATGATTTCCTTAACCTTGACCGTGATGTCTTAAAACTAACGTCGGACTGTGGAGTCCTTAAATCCATGTATTATGACATCCTTAACCTCGACCGTGACGTTTTAAAACTAACACCGGACTGTGAGGTCCTTAAACTCACGGACTATGATGTCCTTAACCTTGACCGCAACGTCTTAAAACTAATTGTTCCCTCTGAAAGATGGCGCGACATGACGTCTTGCCTGAGATTCGGGGCAGATGCTAATTGGTGCTATCCGTCTACCTCTTCGAAGATGCCAAGTTGATTTATGGCACTATATATAGAAGGTTTAAACGGATGCGTCCGATGTAGCAGACTTCGTCAGATTCCCCTTCGCTTGAGGGGTTTTTGATTGTGGGGATGCTCTTCCCTGCAGGCGTAAGCCCCTGCAGTTAATTACGCTACCGCATTGCGGTAACAACTTTCTCCTTCTCCATGTGGTTACTTCGTGTCGTGTGTGTTTGTTTTGTGTTTGGTTGCCCGTGGATTGTATACGGAGACTGAGTTATGTCGTCGCCCGTAGGGCGTGGACTAGTCCAAATCCGTATTATCTTAGATTTGGGTTTGGGGGTTTGGGTTTAAGGATACGTTAGCCTCGTTTGAGACTAAGATCGACTTAAACGTCAGTTAAGGATACGTCAGTCTAGTTTTTAGACTAAGATCAACTTAACAGGATCGTTTAGATCCGACAAAAGAGCATTTGGGCTCTATTGTTCCAGTTTAGGGACGTAGTGGTCCAACATTCCCATTTTGGGGACGGATGTTGGTTTAAGGACGCATAAGTCCTTGAGTTTAAGGACCCCACAGTCCGTATTAATGTGTGGTTGTCGGGACCCGTCACCTCTCTGACGACGTTGAAGGATTACAACGACAAATATCAGAGGAGTTCAGAGATGTACCCTTGAACCAAAGTTGGTTAAGAGATCTATAGTCCAATTTGGGACTAAAGTCTGTTTGAAGGTTTGATTTAAGGACACGTTAGCCATATTTGAGGCTAAGATCAACTTAAACGTTTATTAAGGATACGTTAGTCCAATTTGAGACTAAGATCAACTTAACGGGATCGTTTAGATCCGACAAAAGAGCGTTTGGGCTCTATTGTTCCAGTTTAGGGACATAGTGGTCCATTGCCAGTTTAGGGACATAGTGGTCCAATGCCAGTTTAGGGACGTAGTGGTCCATTAATGTATGGCCGTCGGGACCCATCACCTCTCTGAAGACGTTGAAGGATTACAACGACAAATATCAGAGAAGTTCAGAGATGTACCCTTGAACCAATGAGTTGGTTGAAAGAGCAGATGTGCTCAGTTCAAGATGATTTGAGGACTTATGGCCAGTTTGGGCTAAGTCCAATTATGTTTGAAATATTGGCCCTTTGGGCCATTAGACATTTTTCTGGGTTCAACTCCTTATCATGCAGCAGTGCTAAACAGAGGTTTGGGGGCTCTGACAACATTTTGTCTTTGATTTCCTCAATTTTGAGATTCATTTGGAGGAGGGACTTTTGCCTCTGGAAAATTAGCCAATTTTGGCTAAAAGTAGTGTTAAATACTTAGAGAACAACAGTGTTAAACACTGGAGATAGAACTCTCAAATTAGTGTTAAACACTAAAAGACAATCAGTGTTAAACACTGGAAATATAATATTTAATTTAGTGTTAAACACTAGAAACAATCAGTGTTAAACACTGGAAATATAATCCCCCAATTAGTGTTAAACGCTAAAGACAGAGGGGTCACATGTGGACACGTGAGAGCGCCCAAAGGGGGGACCAGATCCCTTTTCTTTGTTCTGCAATTAAGTGTTAAACACTTTTCATTTCCTGGCCATCACGTGTGGGCACGTGATAGGCATCAATCCATTGGATATTAAAGGGATTTGTTAGGGGTCACGTGGGGACACGTGAGGGCACCCTAAATGTGGAGCCAGATCTCCTTTTGTTTTATCCTCAAATCTGCGAATAAGTGTTATACACTTTCATTTTTATTTTAGAGCATCACGTGTTGGCACGTGATGGGGATCTGTGCGCCAATTGTTTAAACATTTGCTGAGGGGTCACGTGATAACACGTGAGAGTGCCCAAAGCTTTCATTTCCTTTGCCTTTTCTTTCTGCGTTTTGGGAGTCACGTGGGAGCACGTGAGGCATTGCCTCAAAGCTTCTTCCTTTTTATTTTTGAGGATCTTTTTAGGGGTCACGTGGGGACACGCGACCCTGGTTTTATTCCTTCTTTTCTGATCACTGCGGATTGGGGTCACGTGTCATCACGTGACCAATATTCTTTATGAGCATGAAGATCTTTCAAGTCTCTTTATTTTAAGAATTAAATTCTCTATAGGGTTAAACCCTAATTTTGTTTTGGAGGAATTAAATTCCTATTGTAAAAGAATTAAATTCTTATTTAGGGTAAAACCCTAATTTCTTTTTAAAGGAATTAAATTCCCAGATATGTAAAGGAATTAAATTCTTGATTAGGGTTAAACCCCAGTTTCATTTTAGGAGGAATTAAATTCCTGTGAGTTTGGGAGAATTAAATTCTCAAAACTCAATTCCCCTTCTAAGTTTAGGATCTGCATGGCAGGATCTCGACCCGATGAGAATTAAATTCTCATCCTATGGGGAGATGTGCTCTGTACAGATCTTTAACCAGAAGAAGAACTAAGTTCTTTATTTGCAGAAGAGTTAAACTCTTAAATTTTGAGAATTAAATCCTCTTTTTGAAGTTGATCTTTTTCCCTTTTCTCACATAAGGTTTTCTTTGTTGAGGATTAAATTCTCCTTTCTTTTCTTCCCTCTTGAGAATTAAATTCTCCTCTCTCTGTTTTTCTCTCAAAAAAAGGTCCCTTCTCTTCTTTTCTTGGCTCCTATTTATAAGAGAAGGAAGAGAATCAATTTGTTTAGCAAATCTTTCATTGAAAGAATTGATTTGTTTTCATATTTAATATGATCCTTTAGATCATTCAGTGAATTTTATTCACCGTTGGATTTTAAATCCAAAGATATTCTGTTTATTATTTTTGGTCAGATTTAGGGGAAATCTTTCCTTGTATCAAATCTTTCCATAAATTGGTGATTTTTAATCACCATTGGATTTTTAATCCAACGGTCCCCATAATCCTTTTCCATTTGGAAAGATTTAGAGAAATTTAGAATTTTAATTCTATTTCGAAAGATTTTAGAGAAATTTAGAATTTTAATTCTATTAAACTGTAAGGCTTTCAAAGACTGTCACGTGCTGGCACGTGACCCTTGATCACGTGTGAGCACGTGACCCCCAAATTGGTTCCTTTAACAGTCGCTTGTTTATGTTGTTGTTTTAACCATCACGTGTCAACACGTGACCATTGGTCACGTGTGAGCACGTGATACCTCGTTGAGGTACTTCCTGATTTTTAATCAGGAAACAGATTTTAGAATTTAATTCTATTCATTATTTTAGAGGCCTTAAAAGCCCATCACGTGTCTGCACGTGACCCATGGTCACGTGTGAGCATGTGATGCCCCATTGGGGTCTTTTCTGAGTTTTTATTATATTTTTTAACTCCTTCAGCGGGTCCTTAAAGGTCCATCACGTGTGGACACGTGATACCTCATAACTTTTGATCCCGGATGAATTATGAGGCCCATAATATATCAAATCGAAGGGTTTTTCGAGATGTTTCCAATACCATCAGAATTTAATAGTTCCTCCTTCGGGAAATTATCAAAATACAGGCCGGAAGATATTGGTTCGCATTTCCTTAAGCGTATCGCTGCCATTTGATACCTTGGACTCTTCTGCGCAGAATTTTTTGGCGAGAACACTAACATTGAACCGCAATGTCCTTAAACTAACTATCGACCGCAATGTCACTAAACAAAACAATAGAGCCCCCCAATTGCTCTCTTGTCGGGTCTAAAAGATCTCGTTAAGTCGATCTTAGTCTAAAATTAGACTAACGTGTCCTTAACAAACATTTAAGTCGATCTTAGCCTTAAATAAGGCTAACGTATCCTTAAACACAACCCCCCAAACCCAAATCTAAGAAAGATACGGATTTGGACTAATCCACGTCCTACGGGCGACGACACAAATTAGTCTCCGTATACAATCCACGGGCAACCGAACACAAAACAAACACCCACGACACGAAGTGACCATATGGAGAAGGAGAAAGTTGTTACCGCGATGCAGTAGCGTAATTAACTGCAGGGGCTTGCGCCTGCAGGGAAGAGCGTCCCCACAATCAAAACCCCCTCAAGCGAGTGGGAATCTGACGAAGTCTGCTACATCGGACGCATCCGTTTAAACCTTCGATACACGGTGCCATAAATCAACTTGGCATCCTCGGAGAGGTGGATGGATAGCACCAATTGGCATCTGCCCCCAGATCCAGGGAAAGACGTCCAGTCTTCCCGGCTTCCGGTGGTGAACAGATTATGGCACGTCCGGTGTGACCTTTTCCTCTTTCCACTCCACACTTCGTGTGTCGTATTTGCGAACGAATCGCGGTTTGTTAATGGTTTCCCTTGGATTTCAAGTTACTAAGATTTGGTCTCTTGCTTGGCGCAGAAAGCAAAACAGCAATGGCATTCTCCTGCTCGAAGTGCTCCAACTGTAGCTGCAACTCGCGTCCTGCCTCAACTGGGGGCATAACCTACGATGCCCGTGGAGCAGATTACTCAAGCCACCACAGGGCTGTTTTTCGGAACCATGCTTCCGCCGACGAGCTTCACTGCTCCTGTGCCCGTACCAGAAGCTCCCAAGAAGTCGGTCTTCGATCGACTTACAGTTACTGCGGCCCCTCTCAACGGGCTGTCCAACACTAGTGCCTCGGTCTTCTCCAGGCCGGGCCAAAAATCCTGCTGGCCCACAATGAAGCTTGCAGTCCCAGAGAAGTTTATTCCGAAGAGAGTAACCAACCTTACTCCCGACAGCGTAAAGGCGACTTCTCCTGCCAAGGGGTCGGTCTTTACAAGACTGACTGTCCTAACTCCCACTCTCGCTCCTTAAAAGACATTAGTCTTTAACAGGCTGACACCGGCAACGGCCCCTCACCTGAGTAGGGGGCAAGACAAGGCCATCCCCGTCACCGAGCCAATTCCATCAGCGCGACATGCTCGACGTCGCCACTGGCGCCGAGTGAGGAAGGCCGGGGGCAACTCCCCTTCTGGGCTAACTCCACCAGCCCCGATGGCGGAAATTAATGCTGCTGTTCCAACCGGGAACATTTTTGAGCTGTTGAATAAGGTGCGTAGGAATTCTCCTACCGCTATACTGAGAAGATCTCCTCTTCCACTGGAGAAGGATACGGAAGCAAAGCCAGAACGGTCCCCGCAGCGGTTGTCCTCCAAGATCTACAAAGTCTGGCGGTAGGTCCGAGATTCGGTGATCGATCCAAATTTCTCCCGCCCGCACAAGAAGTTGAAGGTCCAACATGAAGTATGCCATCTTGCCAAGCCACGAAAAGCTGTCTGGGTGCCCACTGCGACGGCCCCCTCAACTTCGACCGCTCCTAAGAAAAGGAGGCCAGAGAAAGCCCCTGTGAACGTGGCAGACCATAAAAACTTCGAGCCCAAATGCCCTAAGTCTGGGGGCATAACAGTCCATACCGTTTACATGGCATCTAGGAAGGAAGATAGCCGCGCATCGACGGGCCACCGACCGCTTACCCGATCCATCACAAGGGCCTAGGAACAACAGCAGTAGAAGCTCCAGGAGATGCTGACTGCAATGGCCGCACTCACCAGGCCAAAAGAAAGCCCGGAGGCGTCATCGGAACAGCGTCGCGAATACGAGACTGATGCTGAATTCCTTCGAAGAATGCTTGAGAAGAAGAACAAGGAGGCTGCGGAACAAGCGGCCAATATAAAATAAATGGCTCTCCTGTTCCAAGACATGGTCGGGATGATGATACAGCCGGATCCTCCAGCCGAAGATCCTCCGATTATCCTTGAAGACGACAGAGGAGAAACGTCAAATCCACCTCCGGCTCTTTCAACAACCAAAGAGGAAACAATCTCTAAGGCTGCCCTGGATGATTATATTGCTCAACAGATACGAGTTCACCAGGCAAATAAAGCGGCTGGCCAGGTCGTCAAAATAGGGCGACCGTATTCGAGCTGGTATGATCAGATAAAATACCTGTCGGGCTACACGATCCCAAAATTCCATGTCTACAAGGGGACAGGCAATCCCCATCAACATGTCGCCCAGTTCAGGGCTCTCTGCGGCAACACCAGCGGCGATGATTAGCTCTTGCTTCGCCAATTCGTCTGCAGCTTATCGGAGACGGCGTTTGAGTGGTACTCCGAGCTTCCGAATGACTCCGTCAAAACTTTCGCAGAGATGGAGTTGCCATTCACTCAGCGATTCGCGAGCGCCAGTGAACGAACCCCAATAACGGCGTTGATCAATGCAAGGGTGAAGACGGGTGAAACTTGGGTCCAATATGCAATCCGATAGCGGAACTTATGGTCGAGGTGCGAACAGCGCATCGAAGAAGCACCAGCGGTGGGCATGTTCGTGGGCACCCTAGACCCTCATCTAACTATTTCACAGTTCATGATGTTCTTTAAAGCGACCACGTTCCAGGCTTTGATCGATAAGCTATCCCAGATGGATCAAATGGGTCACAGACCATCTCCTCCGAAGCCGGAACCGCGGAACGACAAGGGTAAAGGGAAGGCGACCTTCATTGGGAACACCCAACCGCAGCCCAGTGCCCCAAAGCTAGCAGACTAACTGGAAGAGAGACGTCGCTATTATAATGATAAAATGAAGCGTCCTTCCTCATTCCCGCGGGATAAAATGAATAGGCTATTCGAGCTGGCGGTGCGCAACAGGCTCATCAATTTGCCGAATCCAAGGCGACCACCGCAACCCAGCGAAGTGAATAATCCCAATTATTGCCCTTACCACCAAACGGTAAGCCATCCGATCGAGGATTGCTTCGTCTTTAAGGGATGGATCGAGGATCAGTACCTACAAGGCAAGTTTGCGCTGTCTGAGAAGTGGAAAGTAAACCCACCACAACCATACACTCCTAAGAAGATGGACACACCGGGGGCAACGTGCTCTTTTGTTGAAGATGCTTCATGGCAGGTCGTGCTTTCCGCTAAAACCAAAAGGATGCTGAATGATCTCCAGACATGCCCGGCGATCAGGAGGAAGAACCCGCTGGAACCCCAGATCATTGAAGGGATGCTGAAGCCGCGCCCAACTCCAAAGATTGGTGGTGATAGCCAAAGCGCTCACACCCAGCCGCCGAAATCTTCGAAAAAGAAGAAGAAATCCAAGAAACCCGTGAAGCCTGGCGACAAGCGCATGGACCTACAGAAACAAATTGACGCGCTGGAAGAGTACAACCAGAAGGCGCGAACCCCAATCACGCTTTAAGAGTTCCTCGGCCACGTCCTTGAGGACGAAGATGATGGAGAAGACTCGTCGGATGGATTTGAGGATTACGTAGCAAGTTGTCATGTGATCTCTCACTCGTCTACAGACGATGAAGAAGCTCCTTGCACAAAGAAACTGGGGGCAGGTTCTGAGCCAGAACTCCTGTGGCCATCAGACGAAATAATTGATGCATTCCTAAACACAGCTCTTCTTAGAAGCAAAGCTGATCGGGGACGTGAGATGGCCATATTCGAAAAGGCCAAACGTCGGCGACTAGACGAAAGGGCTGAAATACCCCCGCCAGATCAAAATACATCCGTCGCGGATAAAAACAAGTTCAAGACGAGGAAAAGGTTAGCTAAAGCCATATCAACGGGAATGAAGCTACCACCCTGCGAAGGAAACAGTCCCGGTGAAGCAGAGATGCATTCTAGCTACTGCTTATATCATCGAAAGATTTCGCACCCCACCGAAGAATGCGACGCTTTTAAAAGATAGAGGCAGGGATATGTTGCTCACCGACAACATTTTAAGCGAATGAAACGCAAAACTCGTCGGGAGCAGAGAAATACGACCAGGGAGCATAAAAGAACCACCGGCAGCTGTCGCATGGTCAACGCCGGGGAATCGCAGGTTCTCACCTTCGAGAGCGACTCTGACGAGGAAATGGCTCTTGGCCCTCTCTTTAAAGAATCCACCTTGGGGAAAGAGGAAGAACCGAAGGCCTGTGAAAATATCCAGCTGCGCAACCGCACACTTCCAGAAAAGAATCTCGGACCCACGAATAGAAAAGATAAGGGAAAAGAAAAGGTCTCTGAGGATATCGCCCTGGATGACCAAGTCATGAAAGAGCTGACTGCCAAGGACCCGCCAAAGAAGAGTAAGGTAGACTACAACGTTCTGGCGTACCTGAGAAAGTTACCTTCGCAGCTCGGCGTTCTCGACGCCCTTTTACTATCCAAAGAAGCGAGAGATTCATTAATCAAGACGCTACAAGAACCAGAGCAATTCCAAGCTTTTCTCGCCGAAGAAAAGATGAAGGACGAGCTGGAGGAAGCACACACAGCCGATATCACCTTCGGCGATGAGGACCTCCTCCTTGGGACGTGCGAGCACAACCGTCCCCTCTATGTCTCAGGGTACTGCCACGATATAAAGATAGGCAAAATCCTGGTCGACAATGGGTCTTCCGTCAATCTCCTCAACGTGCGAGTGTTGAAGGAAATCTGCATGAGCATCCAGCATCTCGCTCGTGATAAAATCACCATCTCCGGGTTTGACTCCCACTCATCGCGCACTCTCGGGTCTGTGATATTGACATTACGATTCGGGCTACTTGTCACGGATATTAAATTTCATGTCATTGACGCCAAGACATGCTATAACGCTTTGCTCGGCCGGCCTTGGTTACACGAGTACAACATCATCCCTTCTACACAACATCGGTGTATGAAGTATTTCAAGGATGGTCTCGAGTATACCGTAACAGGAGAGTTGAACCCGTTCTCAAAGAAGTCCGCAAGTATGAAGATGCAAAATATTTCTTGCCAGATTTCGAGGACACGGAGAGATGCCACAAACCAGAGAACAAAATTATTACCACCATTCCGGTCTTTGGGAGTGATACTGAAGAAGAGGAAGAGATAGTTTATTCAGGTCCATCCCAGTACAACAAGCCAGGACCGTCCGCTCCTATGTTGATCTTCGGCAGCGACTCGGAAGATGAGGTCCATGATATATTCTCCGCTCGGCCACCAATACAAGCATTCGCTGGTAATAATCAGAGTTTGCAAATTACCATGATTCCCAGGAGCACTACAAAGATCTCGACGCACTTGAAGCTTATAGCGTGCAAGAGCTACAAACATTTTACGTCCCTCCCAGGCGAAAAGGTGAACATGTAATCCTATTCTACCGATCCATGGAAACAAGAGTGGAGAAAGAAGTCTGGCTTGGCGCGGATTCTACACTTGACAGGCTCCAACCCATTCGTCTGCCTAGGTATTACATAGAAGGCTTGAAAAGGCTATTGAAGTGCCAAGGGATACCCTTCAAACAGACCGCTCGAAAAGCTAAGATCTATGACAGGATCTGGAACGTTCCCGGAACTCAGCGCAAGTTGCCCAATGGGAGAATGGAAGCGATCGGGCTTGGATATGTTCGGTCCAAGAAACGGGAGCTACTCCGCGACTGCTACGTCGTACATGACTTTGATAAAGAAGGAGATGCTCAATGGGAGAATACTAACCCTGAACCAGAAAGAGCCCCCGACGTGAAAATGCCCAGTCCGTCGTTCGAAGAACAAATGGACAAGCTTATAAGGGAAGCTAGCCAAAAAGTTCGAGACGACCATAATCGCGAAATGGCCATCTACGAGAAAGCCAGGACGCAATGCCTTCTTCAAGAGGCTGCGAAAGATGAAAATGCCCCTCCTTGTCAACCTGTTGTACAAAAGGCTCGACGCAGAGGCAGAAACAAGTCAAAGAGCGGAAAAGGCGTTCGACAGCGACAAAGCGTGACCAAGAAGTCACGCGATCGGGAATCGAGCGGTCTGGATTTGTCCCTTATGAAGAAAATGGGCCGAGCATACTCTTTTCCTCAAAACAAGACAAAGAAGATAGTTGACCTCGCTATAAAACATCAGATGATTACACTTCCGGAGTACAAACACCCCGAGCAAGCTAACGTGGTCTCTCACCTAGACTATTTCTCTTATCACCGAGCAATAGGACACCCTCTCGAAGACCGCTTCACCTTCAAGAACTGGGTCGAAGATCAATATCAGCTTGGCAAATTCGCTCTATCTAGCAGTTGGAGGGTAACACCGCCGAAAAAGCATGAACCCAAGGTCGCGAGAGTAGAACTGGAACAACATCGGTCTTGGAAGCGAGCTCGTACTTGTCATATGATAACACTATCAAAAGAAGAGCTTGAGGATAGGGATGACCTCCGTGCTTCGAAAACAATGATGATGAGGTGATCTCAGAATTTTCACCGGCGCCAAAAGAGCTAGAAGATGGAATACATACCACTGCAGATAACAAAATTGATTTGGGGACGACAAGTGACCCACGACCGACATTCTTCAGTGAGTTGCTGTCTGAGGAAAGGGTGGCTACACTAAAAGACGTGCTTATGCAGCATAAGGATTGCTTCACGTGAAACTATTCCGAAATGCCAGGACTAGACCCAGAGATTGCTGTCCACAAACTGGCAATATCCCCGGACGTCAAGCCAATCAAACAAGCACCGAGAAGAATGCGGCTTAATCTTGAGATGAGTATCAACGCCGAGGTCAAGAAGCTAATCGACTCCGGCTTCATCCAAGAAGTTCAGTATCCAGACTGGATCGCCAACATCGTCCCAGTGATGAAGAAGAATGGGACAGTGCGCATATCTGTGGACTTTCGGGATCTCAATAAAGCCTGCCTGAAGGATGACTTCCCGGTACCGGTCACCGAGCTAATGATAGACAATACATCCACTCACGAGGTTTTCTCCTTTATGGACGGATCATCAGGATACAATCAGATAAAGATGCATCCTGAAGACCAGAAGCATACTGCTTTCCAGACCCTTCTGGGTATATTCTGCTACAAGGTGATGCCCTTTGGTCTAAACAAAGCCGGTGCCACCTATCAGAGGGCCATGACGAAGATCTTTGATGACCTCATACATGAAATTGTCGAATGCTATATCGACGACCTCGTGGTTAAAAGCAAATCATACGAGGAACATCTCGAGCATCTGAAGATCGTATTTCAACGCCTTCGGCAATACAACTTGAAGATGAACTCTCTCAAATGCGCGTTCGGGGTGCCCTCAGGTAAATTCCTAGGATTCATCTTCCGACACCGAGGTATCTAGATAGATCCGTCAAAGATCAAGGCAATCATGGAAATGCCTCCGCCAAGGACTCTCAAGCAATTGCGGTCTCTCCAAGGGAAGCTCGCGTAAATCCGGCGATTTATAGCCAATCTTTCTGGAAAGTGCCGCCCATACAGTCACTTGATGAAGAAGGGACCCCGTTCGTCTGGGATCACAAATGCCAAAGCGCGCTGGACAAAATCAAGCAATACCTGCAGAATCCGCCAGTGCTGGCTGCTCTGGTCAAGGGAAAGCCTCTCATTCTGTATACAACCGCCCTTGAAGGTTCCTTAGGCGCATTATGGGCACAAGAGAATGACCAAGGGAAAGAAAGAGCTCTCTACTACTTGAGTCGAGTTCTCCTGAGGGCAGAAAGCAATTATTCTCCCATCGAAAAACACTGCCTGGCGTTGATCTTCGCGATAACGAAACTCAGGCACTACGCATTGGCGCATGAAGTCTGTCTCATATCGAAGGTGGACCCTCTCAAATATTTGATGTCAAAGGCCATATTGACAGGTCGGCTCGCTAAATGGGCCTTGTTCCTAATGGAGTTCTCAATAACTTATCAACCTCTTAAGGCAGTGAAATGCCAGGCCATTGCCGACTTCCTCGCTGAGCATCCGATACCGGCCGATTCCCCTTTGAATTGCGAATTGCCAGACGAACATGCGTTTGATGCGATCGACGGTGGTGATACCCGATGGGAACTTTATTTTGATGGAGCGTCTTCCATGAAGAAGCGCAAACAAAGCATCCCTATAATCAAATTGGGGGTAGGCCTTATCTTCGTAACCCCACAAGGAGGGATAATGCGCTTCGCCTTCTCCTTGACAGAGCCGAGAACGAACAATGAAGCCGAATACGAAGCTTTGATAGCAGGCCTCGAGATCGCCATCGACATGGGAATTGAAAACCTCCTCATTTACGGAGACTCCCAACTGGTCGTTAGTCAAGTAAACGGCGACTACCAGACGTGCAAGCCAGAGCTGGTGAAGTATGGCAAAAGAGTACAGCAACTGCTGACTCAAATTCCCTCCTACATGTTGAAAAGCATACCACGTGCAGAAAATAGCAAAGCGGATGTGTTAGCCAAACTCGCTAAAGAACTGGCTGATGAGAACCTTGATGACGTCAGAATCATGGTACAAAGCCGTCAGGTCCTCGCACTGGCAGAAATATCTCTGGAGTCATCCGAGGAAAAGGAAACGATTGAACAGATGGCCCTGCAAATAAAAGACCAGGAAAAGGCTGAGGATTGGAGAGAGGTCTTCATAGACTACTTCAAATCCCGCTGAACGCCTGAAGATGCGTCCTCAAGATATCAGCTCATGAAGCGAGCCCTATCTTTCGCCTTCGTCAATGATACGCTGTACAAGAGGTCGTTTGATTCTTTGTGGTTGAGATGCTTGGGACCTGAAGAGGCAAAAAGAGTCGTTCAGGAAGTTCATGACGGACTCTGCGGTTCTCACCAAGCCGGACCGAAGATGAAGTTGAAGATCAAACGGATGGGTTATTATTGGCCCATGATGATCCAAGACTGTCTCGAATATGGAAGCAATGCCACTCATGCCAGATCCATGGGGATTTCATCCATCAACATCCAAATCCATTACGCCCGACAGTGGCTAGCTGGCCGTTTGAAATGTAGGGGACTGACATAATCGGCCCCATCGAACTAGCATTGTCCAGGGGACACCGTTTCATTTTGGCGACAACTGATTACTTCTCCAAGTGGGCAGAAGCAGTACTGCTGAGGGAAGTGAAGACAGAGAATATCCTCCATTTCTTCAAGACGCACATCATTTATCGGTTCGGAACTCCGAGACGGATCATCTCTGATAACGGGCCAGCCTACAGAAACCACAAAATCAGCCGCTTCGCACAACAGTACAACATAGACTGGAGATACTCCTCAGTTTATAATCCCCGAGCTAACGGTCTAGCTGAGGCTTTCAACAAGACCTTGACGAAGATCGTGAAGAAGACGGTGTCCCGAAATAAGAAGGACTGGCATGAGAGACTGCAAGAAGCTCTCTGGGCGTATCGAACTACGTTCAAGACGGCCACGAACACAACGCCGTACGCATTGGTATTCGGTACAGAAGCGGTACTCCCCCTCGAGATAGAGTTACCCTCTCTACAAGTGGCAGTTCATTACGAGCTAACGGACGAAGAGAATGCTCACTTTCGGCTTGAGGAGCTTGATGCCCTGGATGAAACTCGGCTCATAGCGCAACAAAATCTGGAGGCTTATAAAGCAAAGATGACGAGCTCATATGAAAGATTGACCAGGCCGAGGACATTCCGCCAAGGCGAACTCGTGCTAGTGGTCAAAAGACCTATGATCCCCAATCGAGCCAAGCGAGGAAAATTCGAGCCGAACTATGAAGGCCCGTACATCATAGACAAGGTCTACTAGGGTGGAGCCTATCTACTCATGGACATGCATGGCGAAAAACCTTTCAGACCGATAAACGGCCGCTTCCTGAAGAAATACTACGCCTAACGAGTTACGGCCTGGGTCAATGATAGATAACGACGACTATGTCCGCTCGCTATCTTCCTAAGCCCAAAACTCTATAAGTAGTAGCTGGTTAACGGACCGAAACGTCCTTAAACTAACAGCGGACCGAAACGTCCTTAAACTAATGACGGACCACTATGTCCTAAAACTAGCTGTTGACCGAGATTTCAAGAAGATACGGTGGATTGCAGCATCCTACATCTGATAAAAAAAAGAAAGAATAAAAAAAAACGGTATGTCCATAAGCAAAATAGGCACGGATGAAAACTCGAAAGGGCTCCGTGAGTAAAAACAACAGGGCTACCGGTGAGTGTTTGTGAAAACCCGAAAGGACGCAACCTCGTTAGATAAAAAAAAGAGAATAAAAAAAACGGTATGTCCATAAGCAAAGTGGGCACGGATGAAAACCCGAAAGGGCTCCGTGAGTAAAAACAGCAGTACTACCGGCGAGTGTTTGTGAAAACCCGAAAGGGCGCAACCTCGTTAAAAGACACTTACAGGGTCATCTCGACCTTGTAAGGAGAAACCGCCCACGTGAGATCCTTACAACTCACAAGGGAGCAACACACTTAGGGATCCCCACGATTACTAAGGAGAAATTACACTTGCGGGATCCTCACGACTCGTAAGGAGAATTCTCTTATGGGACCCTCACGGCTCATAAGATTTGAAAGTCTTAAGTTACAGAGACCTGAACCTGTTCTTAAGCAAACCCCCACAACCTCCGATACTTCCCTACAAGCGGCTCAATGCTGACCCTTGTATACAATCCACGGACGCGAATAAACATTTCCCCGACCAAGTCCCATCCGTGACTAAGGATATGTTCGCACGATGAACAACCCTTGTAAGTCCTCTCGACTTATAAGGAGAAAACACTTTCGTAAGATCCTTACGACTTACAGGGGAGTATCCACTTAGAAATCCTCACGATTCCTAGGGAGAAAACGCACCTACGAGATCCTTACGACTTGTAGGGAGAAATACCTTTGTGAGACCCTTACGGCTCATGAAGTCAAAAGCCTTAGTCGACAGGACCCTAACCCTGTTTACTAAGCCATATTTGTTCGACATCGACAGAGGCAAATGATGATTCGCTCCTGGCAATATCCCAGTTGTAGCGGTGCTGATGCCGAAATTGGTGTCTAATTCCAAACTTGCGGCAAAAAACTAGCAAGCCACATATGCATACGAAATAGCCGAAATGATGGGGCAACTTGCGACAAAATCAGCAAGTAAAAAAAGGTATGCATGCGAAATAGCCGAAATGATTGGGCAACTCACAATAAAAAAAACAGCGAGTAAAAATAAAATAAATAGCCGAAATGATTGGGCACCACGAAAAATAGCTGAAATGATTGGGCAATCGCGACCTTCGCGATATAAAAAGCTGAAATAATAGAGCATCGCTGAAAGAAATAAAATAAAAATAAAAATGAAATTTATGCCCTACAGGTGATATTACATCAATCCCTGTATACAATCCAGGGGCGCAAACAAAGAAGGAATCACACTCCTCCTCCCCAGGCTTCATCAGAAGAAGAAACTAAACCTCGACGGCTCACAGATATCCTAGAGATCATCTCGACATTCGTCTCAGCAGACACAACATCAAACAAAGCGGAACAGCGGCAATTCCCAGTTCCATGACTCGATGGTGTACAGACGACCGAGAGTCAAATCCCAACTCCGTGAAATGCTGATATAATCAGCAAAATTCCTGGTTACGTGGAACACGGATAACGTCACTTCTGACCCCGTGGAAAACGTCCAGAGCGGATCAGGGTCCTTGCAGAGCATGACAGTGAACCCGTGTGAAGCATCCAGAGCGGAGCCTAGTCCTCGCCGAACACGGCAGTGAACCCGTGGGAAACATCTAGAGCAAAATTCCTGGTCACGTGGAACACGGATAACGTCACTTTTGACCCCGTGGAAAACGTCCAGAGAGGATCCTGGTCCTCGCAGAGCACGGCAGTGAACCTGTGTGAAGCATCCAGAGCGGAGCCTAGTCCTCGCCGAACACGGCAGTGAACCCGTGGGAAGCATCTAGAGAAAAATTCCTGGTCATGTGGAACACGGATAACGTCACTTCTGACCCCGTGGAAAACGTCCAGAGCAGATCCTGGTCCTCGCAGAGCATGGCAGTGAACCCGTGTGAAGTATCCAGAGCGGAGCCTAGTCCTTGCCGAACACGGCAGTGAACCCGTGGGAAGTATCTAGTACAAATTCCTGGTCATGTGGAACACGGATAACGTCACTTCTGACCCCATGGAAAACGTCCAGAGCGGATCCTGGTCCTCGCAGAGCACGGTAGTGAACCCGTGTGAAGCATCCAGAGCAGAGCCTAGTTCTTGCCGAACACGGCAGAGAACCCGTGGAAAGCATCTGGTGCAAATTCCTGGTCACGTGGAACACAGATAACGTCTGACCCCGTGGAAAACATCCGGAGAGAATCCCGGTCCTCGCAGAGTACGGCAGTGAACCCGTGTGAAGCATCCAGAGCGGAGCCTAGTCCTCACCGAACACGGCAGTGAACATATGGGAAGCATCTAGTGCAAATTCCTGGTTACGTAGAACGCGGATAACGTCAGTTCTGACCCCGTGGAAAACGTCCAGAGCGGATTTGGGTCCTCGCAGAGCATGGCAGTGAACCCGTGTGAAGCATCCAGAGCGGAGCCTGGTCCTCGCCAAACACGGCAGTGAACCCGTGGGAAGCATCCAGAGCAAACATCGGACTGTGAGGTCCTTAAACTCACGGACTATGATGTCCTTAACCTCGACCGTGATGTCTTAAAACTAAACAATCAACCATAATGATTTTAAACTGATTTTACCTCGGTTCAAGGGTACATCTCTTCACTCCTTTGATATTTGTTGTTATAATTCCTTAACGTCTTCAAAGAGGTGACGGGTCCCAATAGCCACACATTTCACGGACTGTGGAGTCCTTAAATCCACGGACTATAATGTCCTTAATCTCGACCGTGATGTCTTAAAACTAACAACGGACCGTGAGGTCCTTAAACTCATGGACTATGATGTCCTTAACCTTAACCGTAATGTCTTAAAACTAACAACGGACCGTGGAGTCTTTAAATCCACGGACTATGATGTCCTTAATCTCGACCGCGATGTCTTTAAACTACGGTATCCTGGAAAACATCCAGAGCAGAGCCTGGTCCTCGCCAAACATGGCAGTGAAACCGTGGGAAGCATCCAGAGCAACCCCTGATTCCGTGAAATGCGGATAAGGGCAACTTCACCCATCACTTGCGGGTCCTCACGACTCGTAAGGGAGTAAATTCTCTTGTAAGATCCTTATGACTCTCAAGAGAAAACACACTTAGGAATCCTCACGATTCCTAAGGAGAAAACGCGCCTACGGGATCCTCTCGACCCGTAGGGAGAAAATACTTTATGAGACCTTCACGGCTCATAAAGTTGAAAAGTCTTAGGTGACAGATCCTAACCCTGTTTTCTAAGCCATCGTCACTCTACAAAGAGCCTAAGACTGACAGCTATACGCTATTTACAGACCGCACTTGATAAAATCACATGACAAACAACACAACAAGAAATAAGAAAGCAGAGAAATGGCACAAGACATTATGAAGAACGTGTATCTTTTATTCATGAATTCGATTGAGTACAAAATACATCGTGTTAAAGAATAAAAGAAACAAATACATTTTATTCACAATTATAAATGATACAAAATTTTTATTGAGAAGGAAGCGTCTTCAACAATTCCGCAAGCTGCTATCGCTCTTCTTTCAGTGCCTTCTTACGATCAGCCGCCGCGGCTAGCTCCGCTTCGATTCGAGTCCTTTGCTGCATGCATGATGAAATCTTCTCATCAATTTCCCGTTGCGCAGCTTCACGACTCTGCGTAACCCGCTCAATGGAGTCAAGCTTCCGTCTCAATACCAACCCGTCTGAGATACATCGTTGAAGGTTTTCAAAAATGATGTTCAGTTGGGCGGTATTAGCCGCAACCTCAGCGTGCAGTTGGGCAGATTCAGCAACAGTCGCCTCACGTTCCTTTCGCTTAAGAGTTGCCTCTCGTTCGAAATGACGAAGGAACGGAACACTTTGCTCAACCCATGCGACTCGCTGGGAGTTCAAAGCCTGGGTCTCGAGGGCAGGACGCATAAATTCAAGCTGATGCAGACAGGCCTCGATCTCCCTGCAGTGATTAACCCAAGACTCGACAACGCCTTCACTATGGAAATTTACAAGCGTCGCCAGCATCGGATTGACCTCGGCAGCGAAGTCTGCGGCAGATGTAGGAGCTTTTTCGTCAAGCTCCTCGACGCATCCGCTCAGCATACCCAGACTCATTATAGCAACCTTTGAGGATGGACGTCTGGAGAATGTGTCTGCCGGCATCATAATGCGAGACTCGAAGGAGGACGGAGTCGAAGCGACCACTGCAAAACAGACCACAATCAAATGACGGTTCAAGAAATATAGGAAGGTCATGAATGATGGAATCTACTATACCAGCTGTAGCAGGTGGCAAAGCCGGGAGGACCGGTGGCGCAATTGAGCTCTTATCTCCTCCTTCAATCTGTAACACTGCAATCAAAGCAAAGAAGAATCAGAAATAATTTCATTATCGGAAAAAGAAATAGCATTAATTGAAAGCTATATTCACCAGCGCCGTTAGATGAAGCCATCTCCGACGGGAAAGAGAAGTGGGGATGTAGCACCTGGTACAGGTGGTCAAAAAGGACTCCTACAAAGACACAATAGTTGATTGATGTGAAAAAGAGTGTTTGTAGTTATAACCGCAATCAATAACGGTGTCGCTTGTAGCTAGACCGAGATGAGTATGGGTCGTCCTCTGGGAAACGTGAAACCTTTCATTCTTACTTTAGATGTGTTGAGAAAGGAGGAAGAAATAAGAATTTTGTGGAATGGTTTCTAGATCTATGTTAAGCACTAATGCAAAATATAGATCTAGATTATTTATGGATGTAGATAATATAAGAAGGGGCTTGTAGGGTTCGTTAGGATTTAGTAGTTATGGATGATTAATTAAAAATTACCCTTTTTATCCTTTAATAGATTTAAAACTAGAATGACGGTGATGCATGTAGATTAGGGTTTCTGGAGGGAAAAGGAACCCCACTCTTAACCCTTATCTCGTCACGAAACTCCGTTCATATCTAGCCTTTACCAAAACAATCATTAATCTAATCTCTAACCGCGGTCGGGACTAACAATGAATTGTTAGCGCGCCCGATTAGGATGTTAATGATTGTTTTGATAAAGTTTATAAACTTTATAGGACTTAAAAAGAGTTTAGGGATGTTCATCATCCATTAGCCTACCCTAATCCTACGAATCCTAACAAGCGGAGAATTACTCGCGCATGTTGGGAGAAAAAGAGATGGAGAGAAATTGCATAATTAAACTACGAAGAAATAGAATAAGAAAAAGAAAGCTACCTTTATTAATCAACAATATTCATTACACTTTGATTCCTTAGAAAATGATTACAATTTCTAGTTGCTTCTTGATCTCTTCAAGATCAGCCTGGATGCTTGAGCCGTCTTGGACTTCGTGATCTCGTCGGCTTGATGATTTTTCCAAGAGGCTCTCGGTCTTTATTTATAGTCCCAAAGCCAGAACCCTTGCTTCCAAATTTGGAAGCAAACAGTAAAGATTCACCCAAAAAAGTCGCAGCTCCTAACTCCTCTTTTCTGCGGTGGATCCGCGGCCAAAATCGGGGTTTGGCCGCGGATCCGCGGCCAAAAAGTGAGATCTCATGTTTATTTTTCTGGCCTTGCATCTTCATGACATGTGGTGATCAATGGAATCTTTGTAAACTGGAAATCCTTTCTTTGTTTCTGCCAGATTTGATTTCTTTAGTTTGCTTTCTTAATTAGGCAGGTTTGCTTTAACAACTTTGATTTCCTTGATTTTAGCCTTGCAAATTCTGCACAATAACTCAACAAATAATATTTAATAGAGTTTGTTATATTGAGATATTAACTTAACTATTAAGACTTTGGTCAAAGGTATTTAATAAAGTAAGCATATTTTAAATGGGCCAAATGTTTCATGAATATTATATGCTTACATTTTCTTACCAAATGTTTATTATAATATATAAACACATGAAAATAATATTTTTACAGATAAACCCTCATATGTATCATATATTATAATAAACACCTTTTCTAATATAGAAATAGTAGGAAAAATGTCATATTAAAGGTGCAGTTTTTTCAACTGAACAAATACCCCCAAACTTATCTTTGATCGTCCCGAGCAAACTAGTTTATTCAAGAGAAGGAGAAAAAGAAAGGAGAAAATTAAGCACATTTTCATAGACAAATACGATTGCACTGAGCACGTGCAACAAGCCGTTAAACCTCTAGGTGTCCCTAGTAGGAGGAGTGTTGTCTTCTGAGGGTTTTCAGCGGATTACACCCACAAAATCCTATAATAAAAGAGAGATGGTGAAATTTACATATAAAGATAAGAACCATAAAAGAAATACTTTGAAAATTTAGAGTTTCCAACTACACTAGCTTTTCAGTTGTCATGAGCCCTATCTTAATAGTCATGAAAAGTTGTTAGAAATCACATCATCCCTCAATAAAACATCGTCTTTATTCTTCATTCCTACCTTTCATCCAAATATCGATCATATACCCCTACGTGTGTGAATAGAACATCCCTACACTCGGAGAATTCAATTCAGGCTATCATACTCTTGTCCATCTACCTCAGTACTTTTTAATTTGATGAATATTTAGATTGCTCACATATTTTCATGCGACCGTTAATACTTCGTGAGGTACTAACCGACCGATTACTCATGTGCTTGCTTATACGGTGCATTTTCCTCGTCTTGCACCACCTAAGGTTTAGCAGTGACTCCCAAACCAGTTGGTCTAAGGCACTAGGTGATGAAGCACTCTCGCTATATTTTTTTGTTGCTGCCTTGGTGATAACAAAACCAGTGTTCATTTTTCTTTTCACCATTTTTATATTTTCTTCATTTTTTATTTCCTTCATACTTTGGCTTTTAAACAAGAGCATTTCAAGGTATCCTCTACTATCCCGAGTTTCAAGACGCGTGTAAGTGCATATAGTAGGGCATCAGCATTCAAATGTTTGGCTTTCAGATTAGAAACTATTTTTCAGATTTATTTTTATCCTCAGATTAGTGACTTCCTTCATCTTACTAACCCTTGGGACAACAACTCATAACTACTTATTACTAGTTCGTTTAAGAAAATTTCTAATTTTCTTGGTTTTCTTAAACTATTCCTATCTTTTGGATGTAATTTTTCACTTTCTACTCTTTTGTTATAAAAATAAAAAAAAATTATAAATTTTTTGAAAATGTTGTGCTTATGCAAAATATGATGCAAATTAATGCGTAAATAAGCACAAACCTCCCCCAAACCTGTTTACAGCAGTGTCCTCACTGATATCATCCGCTAAGCTCAAAAAACCTGTAGACTTGGGAGGAAAAAGGGGACAAGAAATAATGAAAGTGAAATCCTCCCCCAAACTTATTTTTGGCTCACAATTTTGTAAAAATCATTTTCTTTCAAGAGCCAAAATATATACCCTCCCCTCAAACATGAGTTAGACAATGTGAAGCTTTTAACATCACACGAGGGGGGTCAAGGTTATTGGTCAATGCCATGCTTTGCAAAGACCGAAGGTCAACACCAACCATTCAAAAAATTTATCGATGAAGAACCAAGGTTGGTGGAAGAACATGTCACCTTTCGACGTGAAGAAGTGGGGAGGTGATAAGAGGTGTAATGGAAAAGAATTGCATCTCAATTTGGAGAGACGACACAGTGATAGTAATGATTGATTACTCGCATTATCATGATTTTCCAGAAGAAGGGGTGGAGGTTCAATTTCTTTATCTTGGAGTTGATTCATCTCAACACCCGTATCTTTTAAAAATACGAGTTTATCAGCGAAAATTTCCTCAAAGCTTTCGTCGATACCCCGAAGAATAATGTCATCAGAAAAAATGGGGTGATCGTCAGACTCTATAAAAAGTTCCTCATCAGCGTTAGATGTTGACCCGGACAACTCGGTGGAAGAGTCCGTGTATGTATAATACATGGTTGGGTCAAACAACAACATATGAAAAGAGTCAGTATCATGAGGTTGATCAAATTCGCTGCTGTCGACATCCATTAATTCAACAGAACACACATGAGCATAGGGTTCGGAGGGTTCACTTCCCAACTTGTAAATGTTAAGCTCAATTGACTTCTTTCCAAAGGATAGGGTCATAGAGCCGTTTCTACAATTGATTACTGCGTTGGAAGTGGCCAAAAAGGGTCGACCGAGTATCACCGGGATTTGATTGCATGGGTTTGCCACAGGTTGTGTATCAATAACGATAAAGTTCACAGGAAATATAAATTCTCCGACTTTGATTAACACATCCTCTAGCTCACTCCTAAGTTGGGTGATAGATCGATCGACCATCTGAAGAGTGCAATGCGCAGGTTTTAACTCTCCGATCCCTAATTGCTCATAAACAGAATACGGAAGTAAGTTAACACTAGCACCTAAATCGAGTAGAGCACGATTGATATTTTTACCCCCAATGGAAATAGAAATTGTAGGACTCCCGGGGTCCTTTCTTTTCTTGGGTAGTTGTTGTGTAAAAGTATTGCTCACATTACTCGCAAGGAAAACTTTTTTAGGTACTTGAACTTTTCTCTTCCTAGTGCACAAGTCCTTTAGGATTTTCGCATATGACGGAACTTGTTGAATAACATCTAGGAGAGGAATGTTTATGTTAACTTGCTTAAAAATTTCCACAATCTTCTCCATTTGTGGACTTGGTCTGTTGCCCCTTAACCTATTTAGATAAGGTGCTTTATCAATAAGGGTTTGGTCCAACATTGGAGAGGATTGTGGGGATGGAGTGGATCCCAGAATTGGAGTGGGGATCGTTTTAGGTAGATTTGAGAAAATGGGCGAAGGGTTCGAGCCTTGGGGAAAACGGAGAATAGGCTCGGATGAAGATGGAAGACTAGACGAATTAGGGGATGAAGAAGAAGCTGGGGTATCATTGGTGTCACTAACATCATCACATTGCTCACCCACTCGGTTATTCAGCACTTTTCCCGATCTCAACGTAGTAACGGCACTCACATTATAACTTTGTGAGTGGCCAGGATTAGGTATGGGTTGAGATGGGAGTTTCCCTTTCTCCATCGCATTCATTGCGGCGTTTAACTGTGCAAGTTGGTTTTCTATTGATTTAATACTTTCGCCGTGGGAGGCGGAATCTTGCTTTATGGTATCAATAGAAGACTTCATCTCAGCCGACATTTGAATGGTATGTTTCATAAATATATCCAAAGTTTGTGCGAGTGAAGAGTTGTCAGTACCGACCACTTGTGGTGTAGAAGTGTTGGCCGGATTTTGAAAATTCTGCGACTGAAAGAGGAGCTGATTCTGTGGTTGTGGTTGCTGTGGAGGAGGTCTTTGATAATTGCTTTGGAACTGATTTGGATTTTGGTTCCAAGAAAAGTTAGGATGATTCCTCCATCCTTGATTATACGTGGAAGAATAAGAATCATTTCTAGGTCGCTGCTAAAAAGCAGCATTAGTTTGAAACGATGCATTCATAGGACATTCTTCCGTTAAGTGTGAAGGATCTGAACAGCAACCACAGACGGTCTTGGAAGCGTGGCCTGATTTAGGGAGAATGATGAGAACTTTTTCTCAATAGCGTCGAGTTTCTTCTGCATCGCTGCCATTTCGGCTTTCACTGCGATGGAAACATCGAGCTGGTGAATACCTCCCCTAAATGAAGTTGGTCTTACGCTTTCCTACTGCAAAGTGTTTTCAGCGAGATCTTCCAGATATTTCTATGCTTCACCGTCATCTTTAGACATGAAATTGCATTGACACATTGTTTCAAGCATCTGCTTTGTCGCTGGATTAATACCCTCATATATAATTCGATATAAATCCCATCTTTGTATTCCATGATGAGGACATTGGACAAGTAGATCCTTGAAACGTTCAAAGCACTTCTAAAATGGTTCATTGGGAAGCTGGGTGAACTGGTTGATCTCGCTCCTAATATGGGCCGTTTTATGGTTTGGGTAAAACTTCTTAAGAAATGCAATTACGAATTCATCCCAGTTAGTGATAGAGTGTACGGCAGTATTATAAAGCCATTTTTCTGTCAAGTTGCACGGTGTGAATGGGAGAACACGCAAGCGCATAGCATCCACAGTCAATTGTGAAGTACCCATCATTGCGCATACGTTTTCGAATTTGGTGATGAAAACGTACGCGTCTTCCGACTCAAGCCCGTGAAATTTGGGCAGCAGATTGATGTGGTGGGGTTTAATTTCGAAATTATCCCCGTTAGCTGGTGGAATGGATAGACAAGTAGGAAGGGGACCACGGATAGGATAGCATCTCTCTTGGAGAGAGATGCGCGCTGGATTCTGCGCACCTGCGGGCGGTGGCAGCGTGGTGTTATAATCTGATGGAGTGCCGTCCATCTCGGTCGTGGTGTGTGGTGGGGGAAAAGAAGATGAAGAAGTACCGACTTCGGTGTCGATAGCAGGAACGCGGACAAGACGGGCACTAGAATCCCGTGTCCAGCCGAGCATGCACTAAGCGGGTTTAGTGCAAGTGGCAGCATGTGTGTGATTTAAAATTGGTTTGTTTTGAAAAAAGTGGGACTCAAGACAAATCACTCTAAAATGCACAAGCAACCCTAGAACTAATGTTACCTAGGTCCAGTCTCTAGACCGTTTCTAGACTTCCAAAGGACAAGCCGCAGGATCAATCCTCTACCGCCTCTTTACTACCCTTGTATCCAGATAAGTGCCAGGTAAGTAGGTACTCTACTACGTAAGTAGTGGGCCTAATTAATAACCACTAGCCTTCGACGCACTTACCTAGACACTACAAAAGTAACGCGGATAAGCGATAGATTACCCACGACCTTCCTCTGTCCTTATTGAGCGCGACATTCCTTAGAGTCTGGTCTAGATATTTTTTAAATTAATGTATGGTTGATGCAGATGCTCGGTTTGTGATTTGTGGGGCTTAGGAAGGGTGATGAAATCCCCACCTAATCTTGATTTGGTCTTTTCCCCTTAAAGTCCGTATTAAAATATGCAAAACAAAACCAATCACAAAACTTTTGCAAAAAGATTTTTGAGCGGCGCTATTTTGCAAAGAATCCTGCGGAAAATAGATTTTATTGGATTTTAGAGGAGAGAGAAAGAGTTGAGAAAGCTACCAGAGAAGTTTGGAACCCTAGATCTCCTAGCTTGCCGCGCTTTCGCCGCGGATATGCCTCCTTTGCCGCGGATCCGCCGCAAGAAGGAAAGATCTATTGATGAAATTTTCTCTGTTCCCTTCTGTGCTCCTCTGGATTTCTAAGAATGTCTCTGTCTCCTGTTTCCTCAAGTCTGTGACTCCAGATCTCTTTGCAAAAATTCACGCACAAATCGTTAAATATACAATTTGCAGTTTTGTTTTAATTATGATATGGATCAAGTAACAATTCAACACAAATAGTAAAAATAAAATATTACGCACGTATCCCCGGCAACGGCGCCATTTGATTGATCTAGAATTTTATGTGTTTGTAGTTATAACTGCAATCAATAACGGTGTCGCGTGTAGCTAGACCGAGATGAGTACGGGTCGTCCTCTGAGAAATATGGAACCTTTCATTCTTACTTTAAATGTGTTGAGAAAGGAGGAAGAAATAAGAATTTTGTGGAATGGTTTCTAGATCTACGTTAAGCACTAATGCAAAATATAGATCTAGATTATTTATGGATGTAGATAATATAAGAAGGGGCTTGTAGGGTTCGTTAGGATTTAGTAGTTATGGATGATTACTTAAAAATTACCCTTTTTATCCTTTAATAGATTTAAAACTAGAACGACGGTGATGCATGTAGATTAGGGTTTCTGGAGGGAAAAGGAATCCCACTCTTAACCCTTATCTCGACACGGAACTCCGTTCATATCTAGCCACTAGCCTTTAGCAAAACAATCATTAATCTAATCTCTAATCGCGGTCAGGACTAACAATGAATTGTTAGCGCGCCCGATTAGGATGTTAATGATTGTTTTGATAAAGTTTATAAACTTTATAGGACTTAAAAAGAGTTTAGGGATGTTCATCATCCATTAGCCTATCCTAATCCTACGAACCCTAACAAGCGGATAATTACTCGTGTATGTTGGGAGAAAAAGAGATGGAGAGAAATTGCATAATTAAACTACGAAGAAATAGAATAAGAAAAAGAAAGTTACCTTTATTAATCAACAATATTCATTACACTTTGATTCCTTAGAAAATGATTACAATTTCTAGTTGCTTCTCGATCTCTTCTAAGGAGGTAGACGAACAGTTGATGATCAGCCTGGATGCGTGAGCCGTCTTGGACTTCATGATCTCGCCGGCTTGATGATTTTTCCAAGAGGCTCTCGGTCTTTATTTATAGTCCCAAAGCCAGAACCCTTGCTTCCAAATTTGGAAGCAAACAGTAAAGATTCACCCAAAAAAGTCGCAGCTCCTAACTCCTCTTTTCTGCGGCGGATCCGCGGCTAAAAGGGGGGTTTGGCCGCGGATCCGCGGCCAAAAAAGGAGATCTCATGTTTATTTTTCTGGCCTTGCATCTTCATGACATGTGGTGATCAATGGAATCTTTGTAAACTGGAAATCGTTTCTTTGTTTCTGCCAGATTTGATTTCTTTAGTTTGCTTTCTTAATTAGGCAGGTTTGCTTTAACAACTTTGATTTCCTTGATTTTAGCCCTGCAAATTCTGCACAATAACTCAACAAATAATATTTAATAGAGTTTGTTATATTGAGGTATTAACTTAACCATTAAGGCTTTGGTCAAAGGTATTTAATAAAGTAAGCATATTTTAAATGGGCCAAATGATACATGGATATTATATACTTATATTTTCCTACCAAAAGTTAATTATAATATATAAACACATGAAAATAATATTTTTACAGATAAACCCCCATATGCATCATATATTATAATAAACACCTTTTCTAATATAGAAATAGTAGAAAAAATGTCATATTAAATGTGCAGTTTTATCAACTGAACAATAGTACAACGTCAATACATAAATTATGCAGCCTAAAGATGAAACTGATAAGTCACAAATCCATACCTTCCAGCATCTGCGACGGTACGAGAGAAGGAAGAGAAGTGGTCACCGTCAGAGCGGTAACTGACGGCGCTCCCTCGGGTAACGCAGTATCAGCACTAACTACCCCTGTGTTAGAAACAAGATAAACCCTGTCAGGAAAGGTTGCAGAATAAAAAAGAAGGACGGTAACCCAAAATTTACCTGATGAGTCGCCAACCGGAGTCATGACGAGGGCGTCACTTGATGCAACGGTGGCGTCTCCCTCCTCCATTGGCATGGTTTCACCTCCCGTTGCCTCATCGCCCGACTCTACAGGAGCCGTCGTCATGCTCGCGAGGCCAGGAGACGACAAAGGACCGTAAGCAGGGAGAGCGATGATCATAGCGGTGCCCGACTCTTGATAAAGAGCGGCCGTCTTGTGCTCAGCGATCATGCCCGTCTCACCCGCTACCACCTCGGGCTCAGCGGTCGCAGCCATCTCATCCACCGCTGCCATAGGTTCGTCCGTAGCAGCCATCTTATCCGCTGCTACCTCAGGCTCAGTAGTAACAACCGTCTCACCTGCCGCCCTTTTGGGCTCGGCATTGGCAGCCATCTCGGGCATAGCAGTCGTGACTGTCTCGTCAGCCACTATCTCGGGCTTGGCAACTACGGCTGCACCGCCTACCGTCGCATCGGGTTCAACCGCTGCCTCATCCACCATCCCCTCAGGCTCGATGGGCGCCGCCGCTCCTTCAGTAGGACTCGGCTCTGCAGGACAAGATATATAAGAACCGACGGATTTAAAACTTTGACAACAAAGCCTCAAAAACACATTACCTGAGGTGGATTTACCATTGGCTTCCCGAGCTGCACGTGCCGCCCGTCTATGAGCAGTGGACAAGGCGACCGGGGGCTCCTCTGAAGAAGTAGAAGCGGGAGTAACAGCGCTTGAGCCCGCTCCCACGGCCAAAGCAGTGCTACGCTCTTTTACTGTGCGCCTTAGGTGTTTCCTTTCCTCCCGAGCCGTTGCTACAGACCTTTTTGAAGCCTCCTTTAGCAGGGCGTCGTCGTCCGCGTTCAGGGTTGCCTCCAGAGCCGTCAAGGCATCCATCATCGGCTTTTTAAGTAGGGCCTCTTGCGGCAATCCCGAAGAGGCCGGGACTCCAGTAGCTAGCCCGGGGATAATTCCCGCATCAGCTTGCGAGGTAGGTCTTGTGGCCCCTGCAATGAGATAAACAAAGGTTTAGATTGACCATAAAAAAGGAAAATGAAGACTTAATAAGCCGAGATGTACCAACACCCAATAGAGCATGATTCCTCTCTTCCTCCTCGAAAGTCCTGAGGGAAGCCGCCATAACCTCCTCAGTAGTGAAGCCTGTTACAAAAAGAAGAATGTCAGTCAAGACATGACAATAAAATATAACGCAATGACAAGAGTATGACTAATATTTACTTGATTGCGCAAGGGCGGCTATTTTCGCTTGGTGGCTCGCAAGTTGAGCAGAAGCAACAATAGCGGCGTCGAGGTCGGTGTCTTCTGGCGCTACGAAGAAACCCTCGTTGGTTCCATACTCACTTAGGCCTTCGGTAAGAGGGGCCTGAGGCTCTAAGCCGAGAACGACATCAAGGTAAAGGACCGACTTCTTCTTCTTCTTCTGCGCGCGAACCCCGGTCGCACCCAAAATCAACTTACGCTTCGTAGGCACCTTGGGACGGCGGGTCCCGATGTCTGAGCCCACGCCGGATTCAGGCGAAACCACATTTACCGTCTCCATGGGAGCACGGGGCGCTGAGGGCACGTCCACAGAATCACGGGGCAATCTACGCGGAGGGATTAACACACGTGGGGGCTCAGCTCCAGCATCTCCTCTTAGTGGAGGAACGACATGGGTCCTTCGCTTTAGGGGGACGTTCCGATCACTGGCGGGGGGCGCACCCTTGCGGTCAAGCAGAAGCCGCTTCTCTTTCCGGATAACAGCCCCCATTGCATGCCGATACCAAGCCCCGTACACGTTGAGGGCTCTTGGAATGCAACTCGGCTCGCTAATGAAGAAGTGGGAGCCCGTGTTCAACCGCATAAAGTGATGCAGTGCGCTCCGTATTCACTCCCTGGTGGCCGCAGGCTCTTCCAAAAACGCCTCCAGTGGGACCCCCTGGTTATAGCTTAGTTGTTGGGCGAACCGATGGGGGTTGTACCTCATAAAAAGCGCCAATTTATTCTGCCCGAACACAAGGAAGCCCGGCCGGATGGAGTATAAATATAGAATCTCTCGGGCTTTCAATACGAAGGCCCCGTCCTTGAAATTATCACGCAACGCCAACACCGCCTTAGAGGTCTCCAGGCCGATTGTCATGACCTTGTCCGTGAAAGAAATGCCTGCTCCGACCGTGCGCGGACGAAGAAGCAACCCCCTAGCCTTCCGCAGAGGCAGATTCACGATAGAAGCGTCGATCAGCCGCATAACCCTCGGGGGTCTGCACTTCTCGTAAAACGAGGGTCTCTAACGAATACCAAATACCCCGAGCACGTGCATTTCCATCCACGAAGTAAAGTAGTGCATCGAGAAATTGGCGGGTTGCACCCCCGGTTCAGTTGCGTCTACCGCCACGCTGAGACCATGGTACAGGTGGGCCAACCCGGCAATTCCAATCGACAATTGTATGCCGGCCACCATCCGACGCGCTGGGAAGAAGACGGACGACCTCATGTAGCGAGGGTGCATGGGGAGCGCGAACCAGCACAGCCATAGCCCCAGAAACCCGAGAAAGAAAGTCTCATCGTCGATGCCTGGAGCAGCGATTTCCGACAGAGGGATGGTTGCGGCATCGGGGAGATAAAAGCCCTTTTGATCGGCTTCCAGTGCTGGTCGACGATCTAAGCCAAAGCCGAAGGGGTCGTCGAGCTTGGCGAATTTTTCGCCCCGTTGTGATAGAATCTCCGATCGAAGGAAGCGGGCGATGAAATCTCCAAAAGTAACTCCCCGGCCTCTCGATTCCAAGTAGAGACTTTCATAAATATTCAACACCTTTACTAGACTCGGAAACTGGTGCTGAATAGCATTCTCCGGCGTTAAGTCTATCACCAACGGCTTAGTGGCAAAGACATATTCATCTGGAGGAAGCGGCTCCTCATAGTGCTCCCCCCTCACCGGCAGACCGGAAATCTCAGCAAATTCTTCTAGGGGGATGGAAACTTCCCTGTCCATCATAAGAAAGGTATGGGTGGGAATGTTCCATTGTTCCACGAACGCCTTAACCCACCACTTCGGAGGAGCAGAGTACTCGAACAGCGAGGCGTAAACTGCGGGGTACAGACCGATCTTCAGCAAATGCGCCTTCTTCTCTGACAAAATGTACCTAGCCCACTGCAAATACCCGGCCGAATGTCGAGGGGTCAATCCAATGTTATAGGGTTGTTCCCAAGGGCGCGACTCACCCTGGCATATGCGCAGCCCCAAAATATCCACGGCTGCCGGCAGCTGCACGGGTATGGCAGCAATCGATGGTTGAAGAAGACTCTCCGAATTCCAATTTACAACCTCCACGGCATAGTTCACCGGGGGTATATCGGCGTACGAGATTGACGAGATTGGATCCAACGGCGTCGCGCAAGAGAAGTTTCGGCGACCTTTGATAATTTCGCTGTACCACCTACCCCACAGATGAAGGTTCTTGTACTCCGGGTCTTAGTCCTTAATGAGAGCAAGAACCTCCCGGTCTACCGGTGCCTCAGGGAATCCTCCCTCTGAACGGAAAAACGGGAACGAAAGGTCAGAAGACGTGTTTCCTGCAAGAAAAAGCGAAATTCAATTATCAGTATCATAATTTAATTTTAAAATCTCAACGCTTGGTACTTTAAAATTTATACCACGCTGCAATGCAGTGGAGAGGGGACCAAAGGGGGACCCACAAAATCCAGATGACAATGCATCAGTGAATAAGACAGCCTCATCATTGGATGAGACTGTCAATTAATGAGGAAATCCTCAAAGAATATTCTCATTAAATGAGAAATCTCTCGAGACAAGGAGAAAATCTCCCTTTCAGAGCAAAGCTCTGTCACAGAGTGACACTTGTCAAACTCTGGTCACAGGGGAATAAAATTCCTTAAAGAGCCTAGCTCTGTAATAATGATGGAAAATCCATCAAAGATTAATTAAAATTAATTCTTGAGAAATAAAAATTTTGGGACCTTTAAGATCCATGAAAAAACTCTTAAGAGTTCTTCATCAAAAATCAAAAGATCTACATATTATCAAATGAGCAAAGCTTTGTTCATGGGTTAAGAAACCCTGAAACAAGATCTCTTTAGATCTATGGGTTCTTGAGAGCAAAGCTCTGTTTATGAAACCCCAAAGGGTTTTTTTTAGATCAAAAGATCTATGAGAGGAAGGCTCTGTTAATTAGAATTAATTTAATTTAATTTAAATTTTTACCTAAAAATTTTCTAGAGTTCTAACACTTGAAGTTCTTGGAAAGAAGAGCAAGGCTCTGAAAATAAAAATCTGAGAAGATGATAATCATCTGAGGACCAAGGGTGTAGGGTGTTTTTCGTCACCCCATTGAGATGGGAATACGCGAGCGCTTGTCAGGCGTACTACAGATTCCCCCTGCCTAGGGTAGGCCGGGATTTAATGATTGTGAGGATCCGAATCTCCGGCAGCCGCGGACTAAGCTGCCGTTAATTACCCCTCGTCTTTAGAGCGAGGGAACCTCCGATTAATAGGTTAAACTGGTCATGTGAACTCAATGTGCAGTATGTGTGTGTTATGTTTTGAAAAGGGGGGTTTTGGATATATCGGGAGCCACACAGAGATTTTACGGGGGTCCCGCTACCCGGATAGCGGGCTGGGGGTCAAGGGGGCTAGCAGCCCCCTTACGGGGTGCGAGGCAGCGCCCCGTTAGAAATTTTTTTCTAACAGGGACAGTGTCGTGGTGTATGTGTGTGTGCACATATGTATGCATGTATATATATATATATATATATATGTATATATGTATATATATAAAAGAAAGAGGGGGAAAAGGCATCCAAAGGATGCATGGGGCCAACGCCTTGGCCCCTGTGCGCCCAGGTGCTGTGCGCTCAGGCGCTAGCGCGCCACGTGTCGGCACGTGGGCGCTCCGCGCTTGAGCGCAGGTCGCTGTAGCGCAAGCGCGCCATGTGTCAGCACGTGGGCGCTCTGCGCTTCAGCGCCTGACGCTCGAGCGCAAGTGCGCCACGTGTCGGCACGAGGGCGACTTGCGCTTGAGCGCTGGGCGAGCCACGTGTCGGCACGGGGATGACTAGCGCCAGAGCGCTGTGCGCTCGGGCGCAAGCGCGCCACGTGTCGGCACGGGGGCGACTTGCGCCAGAGCGCGTGCGCTCGAGCGCAAGCGCGCCACGTGTCGGCACGTAGGCGACTTGCGCTCGAGCGCAAGCGCGCCACGTGTCCGCACGTGGGCGCTTTGCGCTCTAGCGCAGGGCGCTGTTGTGCAAGCGCGCCACGTGTCGGCACGTGGGCGCTTTGCGCTTGAGCGCAAGCGCGCCACATGTCGGCACGTGGGCGCTCTGCGCTTGAGCGCCGGCGAGGAAAAGAGGCTTTTAGCCTAAAAAGATTCTCGGAAGAGAAATCAGAGTGGAGTTGGACTCCTAAGTGTGTTTTGTCTTTTTTTTTCTTGGGTTTAGTGAAAGGGGTTCTTCTTCTTCCTCCTCTGTTAGCTGGATCTTGAAGATCAAGAGATGTGAGATCTCAAAATCTCTCCTTTTTGGGATCTAAAGACAGATCCAAGTTCCCCTTTGTGGGTTTGATGGTGAAAAACTATTTTGTTTTATAAAACGAAGAGTAAAACTCTTGATTTAATTCAAAAGAAAGAAGAAGATTTTGGAACCTTGAAGAAGGAGAAAAGATCTCAGATCTAACTTTTTTGGAGAGAGAAAAGTTGTTACTTTATTCATCACCATTTTGCCTTTTATAGGCTTACATATTTACATATAGCCCCTTAGGCTATACAAAAATGGCATTTTAGCCATCCCATGGCTCATGTGCCATTTCATTTTTGCACATAAGCCATGTGCTTACAAAATATTGGCTTTATACCCATTTTGTTTATATTCATGCATAAACAATTATATAAAAATTATTTATTACATGGTTTTGTTGTTGGCACGAGGAGGCTGGCCGCGGGCTCGACTTGGGCATGGGTCCGCTTGACCTGGGCTTAGGCCCACCTGGTTTGGGGTTGACTTTGATTTTGACTTGGTCAACCGGGGTGTAAATTTTTACCCCAACAAATTGCCCCCATCAATAAATGCACACAATATATGTGGGCCGTGTGCATGAAATTGATGGATCTTCTTTTGCGTGGAGGCGACTTGCTTTGGTTCCTACTTTTTGGGATGCACTGCCCTTTTTACGACATGGACGATCGGCGCTTAACGCGTCTCCGAGACGGGGTGTCCGTGGTAGACATTTTCCTGGCCCGGAGCAATCTGGTTCCTGCTTTGTAGGAAGCCTACACTGCCCTTTTTGCGACATGGACGGTCGACGCTCTGATCCGGAGCGATTTGGTAGACGTGTCCCCGGCACAGAGTGTCTGCTTGACGTTTCCCCGTCACGGAGTATCGCTGGTTGACGTGTCCCCGAGACGGAGTGTCTGCTTGACGTTTCCCCGGCACGGAGTGTCGCTGTTGGACGTTTCCCTGATGCGGAGTGTCTGTTTGACGTTTCCCCGGTACGGAGCGTCGCTGTCGGACGTTTCCCTGATGCAGAGTGTATGTGTTGGACATTTCCCCGATGCAGAGTGTCGCTGGTTGACGTGTCCCCGAGGCGGAGTGTCTGCTTGACGTTTTCCCGGCACGGAGTGTCGCTGATTGACTTTTCCCCGGCACTGAGTGTCGGGTTGACTTTCCCCGGCACGGAGTGTCGCTGATCGACTTTTCCCCGGCGCGGAGTGTCGGTGGTTGACTTTTCCCCGGCACGGAGTGTCACTGATCAACTTTTCCTCGGCGCGGAGTGTCGGGTTGATTTTTCCCCGGCACGGAGTGTCGCTGATGGACTTTTCCCCGGCGCGGAGTGTCGCGTTGACTTTTCCCCGGCACGGAGTGTCGCTGATGGACTTTTCCCCGGCGCGGAGTGTCGGGTTGACTTTTCCCCGGCATGGAGTGTCGCTGATGGACTTTTCCCCGGCGCGGAGTGTCGTATTGACTTTTCCCCGGCACGGAGTGTCGCTGATGGACTTTTTCCCGATGCGGAGTGTCGCTGGTTGACTTTTCCCCGGCACGGAGTGTCGCTGATCGACTTTTCCCCGGCGCGGAGTGTCGGGTTGACTTTTCCCCAGCACGGAGTGTCGCTGATCGACTTTTCCTCGGCGCGGAGTGTCGGGTTGACTTTTCCCCGGCGCGGAGTGTCGCTGATGGACTTTTCCCCGGCACGGAGTGTCGCTGGTTGAATTTTCCCCGGCGCGGAGTGTCGGGTTGACTTTTCCCCGGCACGGAGTATCGTTGATGGACTTTTCCCCGGCGCGGAGTGTCGCTGGTTGACTTTTCCCCGGCACTGAGTGTCGCTGATCGACTTTTCCCCGGCGCGGAGTGTCGGGTTGACTTTTCCCCGTCACGGAGTGTCGCTGATCGACTTTTCCCCGGCGCGGAGTGTCGGGTTGACTTTTCCCCGGCACGGAGTGTCGCTGATCGACTTTTCCCCGGCGCGGAGTGTCGGGTTGACTTTTCCCCGGCGCGGAGTGTCGCTGATGGACTTTTCCCCGGTGCGGAGTGTCAGGTTGACTTTTCCCCGGCACGGAGTGTCGCTGATGGACTTTTCCCCGGCGCGGAGTGTCGCTGGTTGACTTTTCCCCGGCACCGAGTGTCGCTGGTTGACTTTTCCCCGGCACGGAGTGTCGCTGATCGACTTTTCCCCGGCGCGGAGTGTCGGGTTGACTTTTCCCTGGCACGGAGTGTCGCTGATCGACTTTTCCCCGGCACGGAGTGTCGGGTTGACTTTTCCCCGGCGCGGAGTGTCGCTGATGGACTTTTCCCCGGCGCGGAGTGTCGCTGGTTGACTTTTCCCCGGCACGGAGTGTCGCTGATCGACTTTTCCCCGGTGCGGAGTGTCGGGTTGACTTTTCCCCGGCACGGAGTGTCGCTGATCGACTTTTCCCCGGCGCGGAGTGTCGGGTTGACTTTTCCCCAGCACGGAGTGTCGCTGATCGACTTTTCCCCGGCGCGGAGTGTCGTGGGTTGACTTTTCCCCGGCACGGAGTGTCGCTGATCGACTTTTCCCTGCCGTGGAGTGTCGGTGGTTGAATTGATTCCGAGACGAAGCATAATTTCGACAGGGAAGGCAGGTACACCGAGGCGAAGCATCATTTCGACACGGGGTGCATTCTGAGACGAAGCATAATTCCGACGCAGAGCTTGCTGGTTGACTTGATTCCGAGACGGAGCGTAATTCCGGCAGGGAAGGTAGATATCCCGAGGCGAAGCATGATTTCGACATGGGGTAAATTCTGGGACGGAGCATGATTCCGCCACAGAGGTTGTTGGTTTGATTTGATTTGGGTTAACATCAGCATCGCTACACTGGAATGTGGTACCAGGAGCGAATCATCATCTGTCCTTGAGAGGATTTAGGGATTGTTTTTTTTTGTTTGGCATCAGTATCGCTACACTGGAATATGGTACCAGGAGCGAATCATCATTTGCGTTTTCTTATTAGGAAACGATAGCTTAGGAGACAGGTTTTAGGTCCCTATCACCTAAGACTTTTCAACTTTATGAGCCGTAAGGGTCTCACAAAGCATTTTCTCCCTACAGGTCGTAAGGATCCCGTAGGTGTATTTTCTCCTTAGGAGTCGTGGGGACTCCTAAGTGTGTTGCTCCTTTGTGAGTCGTAAGGATCTCACGCGGGAATTTTTTCCTCACAAAGTCGATAGGACTTTGCGAGTGCATTTCATCTCTTTTTCACAAGTTTGCGCCTTTTCGGGTTTTCACAAACTCGCCAGCAGTCCTGCTGTTTTTACTCACGAAGCCCTTTCGGGTTTTCATCCGTGCCCATCTTGCTTGTGGACATACCTTTTTTTTTTTGGAGAGATTGGGATTGTTTTACGCCCGTGGATTGTATACGGTTTTGTAGGATGTATGACCCAGACCGTAGGGCTGGAAAACTTTCGGGACTTTGTTGGCGTCTGCATCGTTGCACTGGAATATGGTACCAGGAGCGACTCATCATTCGCCGTTGGGGTATGAGTTTGGAATTTGGTTGGCGTCTGCATCGCTGCACTGGAATATGGTACCAGGAGCGACTCATCATTTGCCACTTAGGGATTGGGAAGCGATGGCTTAGGAGACAGGTTTAGATCCCTATCACCTAAGGCTTTTCAATTTTATGGGCCGTGAGGGTCCCATAAAAGCATTTTCTCCCTGTGAGTCGTAAGGATCCCGTAGGTGCATTTTCTCCTTAGGAGTCGTGAGGACTCCCAAGTGTGTTTTTCCTTTGTGAGTCGTAAGGATCCCACAAAGGTTTATTCTCCTCACATGTCGTGAGGACACATGAGTGGGTCTTCTTAATGGAGCATAATTCCAAAGGCGGAGACCAGCCGCGTAACTGATGATTGAAGTAGGGCATGGGTATGACGAGAATTATTTGAGCCCGTGGATTGTATACGACAGTCAATTTGGGGACTGGCCGTAGGCCTGGGAGAATTTTGAAAATTGGATTTTGGTTGGCGTCTGCATCGCTGCACTGGAATATGGTACCAGGAGCGGCTCATCATTCGCCATTGGGGTATGGGATTTGGAATTTGGTTGGCATTTGCATCGCTGCACTGGAATATGGTACCAGGAGAGACTCATCATTCGCCACTTGGGAATTGGGGAGCGATGGCTTAGGAGAAAGGTTTGGATCCCTATCGCCTAAGTCTTTTCAATTTTATGGGCTGTAAGGGTCCCATAAAGGCATTTTCTCCCTACGAGTCGTAAGGATCCCGCAGGTGTATTTTCTCCTTAGGAGTCGTGAGGACTCCTAAGTGTGTTTTTCCTTTGTGAGTCGTAAGGATCCCACAGAGGTTTGTTCTCCTCATGTATCGTGAGGACACATGAGTGGATTTCCCTCGTTCCCAGTTTAACGACTTAGAGGTCGACCGTTTCCAGTTTAACGACTTAGAGGTCATCTGTTTCCAGTTTAACGACTTGGAGGTCATCTGTCTCCAGTTTAACGACATAGTGGTCGTCTGTCTCCAGTTTAACGACGTAGAGGTCATCTGTTTCCAGTTTAACGACTTGGAGGTCATCTGTTTCCAGTTTAACGACATAGTGGTCGTCAGTCTCCAGTTTAACGACGTAGAGGTCATCTGTTTCCAGTTTAACGACGTGGTGGTCATCTGTTTCCAGTTTAACGACTTGGAGGTCATCTGTTTCCAGTTTAACGACGTAGAGGTCATCTGTTTCCAGTTTAAAGACTTAGAGGTCTACCCAGGGGCATAGGTATGATGAGAATTATTTGAGCCCGTGGATTATATACGGTAGTCAATTTGGGGACTAACCGTAGGGCCGAGGGACTTTTGAAAAATTGGATTTTTGTTTGTGTTTTTTTTGTTTTTGTTTTACCGCGATTGCTCTATCATTTCAGCTTTTTTTATCGCGAAGGTCGCGATTGTCCTATCATTTCGGCTATTTATTCGCGGCTGCCCCATCATTTCGGCTTTATTTCCATCTTTATTTTACTCACTGATTTTTATTACGAGTTGCCCCATCATTTCGGCTTTTCTTTATTTTTCTTTTATTTACACATTTTTTTATTTACACATATATATTTTTTTACATTCCCAGTTTAACGACTTAGAGGTCGACTGTTCCCGGTTTAATGACGTGGTGGTCGATTATTTCCCGTTTAAAGACTTGGTGATCTGCGGGTGTTCCCAGTTTAACGACGTGGTGGTCCTCTTTGCTTATCCCAGCTCCTTGAAATTTGATCTTGGCGGGGCTGTGTTGATGACCTAGCTCTGTGGCTTGCCGATACATTCGAGGATTGTGAGGTTTTTCCAAGCTTATATTGGTCCTCTGCCCAATCTTTGAAAATATAGCAGTCTTCGATGGTATGACCCACCACTCTATGATATGGGCAGTATATGGGATTGCCGGTCATGTTCATTTCCTGTAGCCTCTTTGGAACAGGAAGTTGCAGACCGCTGTTCAAGGCGTCCATGAATATTTTACGGACTTCATCCCACCTAAAGGAGTATACCTTCTTCTTTCTCTCCATTGGAGTGGGTGCCTCTACTGATGCTGGTCCTCGAGGCCTATCAGTCTTTGGTTCGCCCTTTTCAGATAATGGCACATGTCTGGGAGGATTAGGTTCCCGAAAGGTTTCAGTCTCCATTTGCATGAAATCGGCGATCGTAGCTTGACTGTTTGCTAACACGCCTTTAGACAATTCTATCTCTCCCATCTTGTATTGCCTTTCGACCCAATCTTTGAAGACGAAGCAGTCCTCAATGGCATGACCTATCACCCTGTGATAGGGGCAATATTCTGGGTCGTCGGTCATATTTGCTTCTTGCGGTCTCTTTGATTCCGGCAGTTATAGACCGTTTCTTAGGGCGTCCCTGAATATCTTGTGGAACTTTTCCCTCTTGAAGGAATAAACCTTTTCCAGCTTCTCTTTTAGAGGCGATTCCCCCTCGGCGTATGTATCGGAGGGAATGGAGGCTGATTGCGGCCATTTTTCGTGAAGGCGCTCCGCTTTTAGGCTGAAAGGGATATCAGTTGGCTGCCCCCAGGTATCAATCCCTGGCTCATGAGCCAAAATTTGATTCCGCTGTAATTGCAATTGGGTGACTTGGGTTGCGAGATCTGCCACGACGTTTGCCAGCTCGTCAACTTTGGAATAGACCTCGGCCATCTTCTCATCCCTGTCCTGAAATTACCTTTGAAGCCATTGGAATAATGCTTGTTCTGTAGTTCCGGCTATGACAACCGGGTAATCTTTATTGCCTGAGCTCAATTCCGTAGGAACCACGGGCTCCTCTGGCTTATCGGCCTGAGCGGGCTCTTCATCATTTAGATCGAGCCGATGCTGGGTAGCGTCAACCATATCATCACCATGGCTGTGAAGATGAGGAGGGTTCATTTCTTCATGTCCGGCCATGTAGACAGTGTGGATAACACATTCAGCCATTCTTTCATCACCGGCAGCTGGTTTCGCGGAGCGGTCCGGGCTTTGGAAATTCATAAATTTTAACATGGCCAGAGCCCTAGCCCTTTTGTTGGCTCTATATCTGAGCTGCTTCTGCCTCAGCTTCTCTGCCTTAAGCGCTTGGCAGGCTTCTGCTCTTCGGGAAGCCGCCATAGACCGAGTGATGGGGATGCTTGAGAAGACATCTGCCCGCGTGTCCATCGAAGGTATCGCCTGGGGATGCCCACGACGTCTGGCAACTTCTTTTGTTCCGATGGCTTTGCCCCCAGTTGGGGCCATGGAAAGCCGTCCAGACACCGATTTGCGTTTGGGTTGGGATGCTTTCGAGACCACCACATTTGGCCTCTTGCCTTTCGAGGCCGGTTTGTCGGTTACCGGAGCTTGAGGAGCTGGGATGGCGTTAGCTGACACGAATAGGATGGAGCCGAATGGTAGCGGCGGCTCCTCCCATTGTCGCCCGAGACTGGCCGGGAGGACCGTCCTAGAGTCTATCTTCATTGTGTAGGAGACGGGAGCCGTGCTGAGAGCTGAGTTCATCATCGGAGGCATTGTTGGAAAGTGATTGCTTGGAAAACCTGCATGAAAAAGCATTATTTTAGTATAAATATAGACATGTATATAGATTGAGTTCGCATGAACGCTTGACCCGAAATATGGGAGGAGAGATTGGTCCCATCGGGCGTGCCAGAATCTGTAGGGTGTTTTTCGTCACCCCATTGAGATGGGAATACGCGCGCGCTTGTCAGGCGTACTACAGATTCCCCCTGCCTAGGGTAGGCCGGGATTTAATGATTGTGAGGATCCGAATCTCCGGCAGCCGCGGACTAAGCTGCCGTTAATTACCCCTCGCCTTTAAAGCGAGGGAACCTCCGATTAATGGGTTAAACTGGTCATGCGAACTCAATGTGCAGTATGCGTGTGTTGTGTTTTGAAAAGGGGGTTTTTGGATATATCGGGAGCCATACATATGTATGCATGTGTATATATATATATATGTATATATGTATATATATATAAAAGAAAGAGGGGGAAAAGGCATCCAAAGGTTGCATGGGGCCAACGCCTTGGCCCCTGTGCGCCCAGGTGCTGTGCGCTCAGGCGCTAGCGCGCCACGTGTCGGCACGTGGGCGCTCTGCGCTTGAGCGCAGGTCGCTGTAGCGCAAGCGCGCCATGTGTCGGCACGTGGGCGCTCTGCGCTTCAGCGCATGACGCTCGAGCGCAAGTGCGCCACGTGTCGGCACGGGGGCGACTTGCGCTTGAGCGCTGGGCGCTTGAGCGCAAGCGAGCCACATGTCGGCACGGGGATGACTTGCGCCAGAGCGCTGTGCGCTTGGGTGCAAGCGTGCCACATGTCGGCACGGGGGCGACTTGCGCTCGAGCGCAAGCGCGCCACGTGTCGGCACGTGGGCGCTTTGCGCTCGAGCGCAGGGCGCTGTTGTGCAAGCGCACCACGTGTCGGCACGTGGGCGCTTTGCGCTTGAGCGCTGAGTGCTTGAGCGCAAGCGCGCCACGTGTCGGCACGTGGGCGCTCTGCGCTTGAGCGCCGTCGAGGAAAAGAGGCTTTTAGCCTAAAAAGATTCTCGGAAGAGAAATCAGAGTGGAGTTGGACTCCTAAGTGTGTTTTGTCTTTTTTTTCTTGGGTTTAGTGAAAGGGGTTCTTCTTCTTCCTCCTCCTCTGTTAGCTGGATCTTGAAGATCAAGAGATGTGAGATATCAAAATCTCTCCTTTTTGGGATCTAAAGACAGATCCAAGTTCCCCTTTGTGGGTTTGATGGTGAAAAACTATTTTGTTTTATAAAACGAAGAGTAAAACTCTTGATTTAATTCAAAAGAAAGAAGAAGATTTTGGAACCTTGAAGAAGGAGAAAAGACTTCAGATTTAAATTTTTTTGGAGAGAGAAAAGTTGTTACTTTATTCATCATCATTTTGCCTTTTATAGGCTTACATATTTACATATAGCCACTTAGGCTTTACAAAAATGACATTTTAGCCATCCCATGGCTCATGTGCCATTTCATTTTTGCACATAAGCCATGAGCTTACAAAATATTGGCTTTATGCCCATTTTGTTTACATTCATGCATAAACAATTATATAAAAATTATTTATTACATGGTTTTGTTGTTGGCACGAGGAGGCTGGCCGCGGGCTCGACTTGGGCATGGGCCCGCTTGACCTGGGCTTGGGCCCACCTGGCTTGAGGTCGACTTTAATTTTGATTTGGTCAACCGGGGTGTAAATTTTTACCCCAACAAAGGGTCCTATTTATAGGCGCTGAAGCGCCTCCTCAACTTCTGAGTTGATCCAAGGGCTCAGATGTTGCCACCGCTGCACTCACGTGTGCGCCATGTGAGCGCAACGGTGGGAGGCATTTGTTTCCCCCAATCAGTGCAAAACTCTGTTTGAATTTCAAAATTCAAAAATTGAAGCAACGCTTCAGATTCCTTGCGCTGCACGCCACGTGTCAAAAGCAGACATGCCAGCGCCAAGAGCGCTGCGCCCAAGGCAGCGCACCCTCAATCAAAGCAAAGCTCTGTTTCAAAATTCAAATTTTAAAATGAAGCAACGCTTCAGATCCTTTGCGCTCTGCGCTGCGCGCCACGTGTCAAACACATGCACGCTAGCGCAGTTGCGCTGCGCGTCACGTGTCAAACACAGGCGCGCTAGCGCCAATTGCGCCAGCACTGGAATTTAAATAATAAATTATTAATTAATCAGAATTAAAATTCTAGAAAGATCTTTCCAATCTTATTAAAATAAGAAGACTGTCTTCTGTAAAACAGAGGCCTTAGGATCAAAGATCCAACGGTGGGAAATATCCCCAGATCAATCAGAGGAAGATCTCTGTAACTAACTTAATAAACCAATTGGCCCTATATAAAGGCCCCTAGACTCCAAGTCTCACAGATATAGAAACAGAAGAGAGAGAACCCTTTAAAAACTTTGAGAAAAACTCAAAGAGAAGGAAAGGCAGGGTTTTGAAGAAAGAAGATCATCTTCTTCATCATTAAAGGTAAAAAAATTAAATTCTTGGAAGAACAGAGATGAAATCATCTCATTAAAAAAGAAAAATCATCTTCTAAAAAGATCAAAGATTTAAGAACAAGATCAAGATCTTCAATAAAAAAGAAAAAAAAAGATCAGAAAGATCTAATTCTAAAAGATAAAAAAAGAAGTAATTTACTTCATTCTTAGATCTTTTGATCTATAAAGGCACAGCCTTCTGATGAGAATAAGAACCTTGGTTCTTGATTCTTGAGGTAGAATCTCTGTTGAGAGAACAGGAAACTTGTTCTTTGATCTTACATTGATCAAGATGCGCTCTGCGCTATTGGACAGTGCCTTGCACTTTTGAAACGCGCCTTTGCGCTCTTTGGACTGGCGCACGCCACCAGAACGCGCCACGTGTCAACCACAGACACAATCTGCGCTTTGCGCTTCTAAAACAGCGCATTGCGCTCTTGGAATGGTGCACTGCGCCAGAGCGCGCCACGTGTCATTCACTGGCGCAGCGCACTCAGAAAGCGCAGTGCGCTAATAGACTTGCGCTTAGCACAGAGCGTGACACGTGTCACCTGCGCATGCGCTAGCGCATTGCGCTCTTTAATTGGTGCAAAGCGCCTGCCAAGCCACGTGGTGCACAATCAGACCACTAAAATGCTATGCATTTAATTACAGAACCTAATGCTATGCATTATAAAAGGGAAGAGCCCAAGTAAAATCCTAATAGGCAGAACATGGATAAAATGTTAAACATTTTCAAATGGACTTAGCCCAATTCTGGCCATAAGTCCTCAATATAAATTGAACTGAGCACAACTGCTTTTCCAATCAATTTACACCCAGTTCGAGGGTACATCTCTTTACTCTTCTGATGTCCGTCGTTGTAATCCTTCAACGTCGTCAGAGAGGTGACGGGCCCGACAACCACACACTGCCACGGACTGTGGGGTCCTTAAACTCATGAACTATGATGTCCTTAACCTCGACCGTGATGTCTTGAAGCTAATACCGGGCTATAATGTCCTTAACCTTAACCGTGATGTCTTAAAACTAACGTCGGACTGTGGAGTCCTTAAATCCATGGACTATGACGTCCTTAATATCGACCGTGACGTCTTAAAACTAACACCGGACTGTGAGGTCTTTAAACTCACGGACTATGATGTCCTTAACCTTGACCACAACGTCTTAAAACTAACATTAGACTGCAATGTCCTTAAACTAACTATCGACCGCAATGTCATTAAACTAAACAATAGAGCCCTCCCAATTGCTCTCTTGTCGGGTCTAAAAGATCCCGTTAAGTCGATCTTAGTCTAAAATTAGACTAACGTGTCATTAACGAACGTTTAAGTCGATCTTAACCTCAAATAAGGCTAACGTATCCTTAAACACAACCCCCCAAACCCAAATCTAAGAAAGATACGGATTTGGACTAATCCACGTCCTACGGGCGACAACACAAATTAGTCTCCATATACAATCCACGGGCAACCGAACACAAAACAAACACCCACGACACGAAGTGACCATATGGAGAAGGAGAAAGTTGTTACCGCGATTCGGTAACGTAATTAACTGCAGGGGCTTGCGCCTGCAGGGAAGAGCGTCCCCACAATCAAAAACCCCTCAAGTGAGGGGGAATCTGACGAAGTCTGCTACATCGGCCGCATCCGTTTAAACCTTCGATACACGGTGCCATAAATCAACTTGGAATCCTCGGAGAGGTAGACGGATAACACCAATTAGCATCTGCCCCCAGATCCAGGGAAAGACGTCCAGTCTTCCCGGCTTCCGGCGGTGAACAATACCAAGTTAATTTATGTCACCGTATATCGGAGGTTTGGTTAGATGCGACCGATGTAGCAGACTTTATCAGACCCCCACATTTGTGAGGGGTTTTTGATTGTGGGGACGCTCATCCCTGCAGGCGCTAGCCTCTGCAGTTAATTACGTTATCGTGTTGCGATAATCACTTTCTCCTGCTCTGGTAGTTCACTTCGCGTCATGTGTTAAATCTATTTATTTTGGTTGCCCATGGATACGAAGACTAGTTTATGTTGTCGCCTGTAGGGCGCGGATTAGTTCAAAGCTGTATATTTTAGATTTGGGTTTGAACTTAGGTTGTATGTTCTTTTAGTTCAAAGAATATTTTATTTTTTTTATGAAGGATCGTTAATCTGTGTTTTGGATTAAGATCAATTTAAATATTTGAGCATTTGGACTCAATTTATTTTAACTAAGAATACGTTAGTCCTATTTGAGACTAAGATCAACTTAGAGATATTTTTAGGATCATAAAATTTAGTTAAGATCTAACAACAAAGTATTTGGGCTCAGCCGCAAACAACTTCAGAGAAACTTAGCCGATTTGGGCTCGGTTTGCTCGGTATTGGGCTTTCTCCCTTTTTTTTGAAGTGCTGAGCACTTATTTATTGCTCTGGCGCTCACGTAGGAAGCATGTGAGGTGCTCATACATGGGCGCTGCCCCATCGGTGCTAAACGCTTAGTCATTTTGACTAGGTATATATAGTGCTAAGCACTTTGTATGGCACTCACATGGTAAGCACGTGGGCGTTGAGCCTTCTATTTTGGGCGCTCACATAGGAAACACGCGAGGCACTATAATAGTGCTAAGCAATAATTTTTTTGGTGCTCACGTGTGTTTCACGTGAGACGCCAAGTTCTTTTCTTTTTAAAGATTTAATCTCTGTTAATGACGTTTTGTCCATTGATGATCACCAAGATTTCTGTTTTGAAGATCTGGGATCGGTTTTATTGGAGAACTAAGTTCTTTTGTTCTTTTTATAAGAGTTAAGTTCTTTATGTAGGGTCAAATCATGATTTCAGAGGAATCAAATTCCTAGAACATATGTCTTTTCTTTTTATCTAGTTTTTTCCCTAGATTTTGGGTTTGAAGAACATAACCTCCCCGATAAAAATTAAATTATCAACTTTTGGGGATATTTGTTTTTAGATCTCAGATCATAGAAAGAACTAAGTTCTTTTTACAAAGAGTTAATCCCTTGTTTTTTTTATGCTAGGAAACAGATACCTGTGCTTTTTTTTTACCTAAGGTCGGAGAGAGAGAGGAGGTCTTCTTCTTTGAAAGGAAAATTAAATTCTCATTTTTGTGTAAAACTTATGGGGTCAATCCTCTTTTTGAGACTTGAAGTCTCGGGTTCTTTATATAGAGGAGGCAAGTTGTTAATTAGTTTGATAAAATCTCTTATTTGAGAGATACCAATTGGCCTCAAAAATTATTTGGGGGATTTTATCCACCGTTGGATTTTTGATTTAGGGCATTTTTGTTTAATAGAATATATTGTCACGCCCCGCTTCCCAGAGTACGCTAGATTGGGCACGTGACATAGCCAACCATGCTACCTGTGGGTAGGAAGTATCCATCCACAGTCACATTACGGCTGTAGAGATATCAAGAACAAGATAAAATTTTCTAAAACATGTCCATAATCCAGAATAACAGGAGTCAATAATAAATAAATGCGGAAGCAAATTATCCAATACAAATGACTGAAAAGTATGTCCCATAATGCGGGCTCACATCAGGAAATAAATGCAGGAAATAAAAACTAACTAACACTAACACCTCACAGCTCAGCCTGCTGGCTGAAGTACTTCTGCTCGGACTGCGACAGCGGTACAGAATCTGGGCCATGCAAAACCCAGACGTCAGCGCGTCATGTCATCAAGTAATATAATATGAAAAGTGTAACAGGCAATACAAAATAAACAAGAATAAAACGAGAGTAGCAAATAATGTGAATCAAGCAGTGCAGGGTAGTGTGCAGTGAGTAACTAAACTGTTCTATCAGGTTTTCTATTCTAAAGTCTTTGAAATCAATTGATGAATCGTCGATGTAACTCAATAGTATCCCGTGCGTGCCCGGGACCACGGTCAAGATTCTCGGGGCTGAATCCGAGACGTGCTGCTAGGAAGTAACAAGTAGCAGGATGGGTGAGTGATGTCAGCATCATCACTCCGGGGCTGGCCTAGCCCGTAAGACTGATCAGAACAGGTATCGAACTGTTGAGTTACAAGTCGGTTTCACTTTGATTTCCCTATACCCCCAAGTTATGTATGTCAGGTCAGGTATTCCGTAATCAAGAACTAATGCCAACACAGGATCAGGTAAAAGCAGGTTTGTCTGGATAGACAACAGGAACGGTCCATGAGGACTACATGTCAGGTTTGTTGGCATTAGGCACGAGATCAGGTAACAGGTCGGGTCATGGTACATCAGGTCAAGTCAATAGTAAACGGTACAATACCATGTGTGACAATGTCAATCAAGATGTAACGATATCGTGGGTGTACTCACAAACAGATATATAAGCAGCATCATGTTCAAATCAACACGTTAAACAATAATCTGATTTATTATCTAGCTGTACCATTTTCAATTGTGTTAAATAAATAGTGTCAATATCATGTGAATACAGGACGGTGAACGTAACCGCTGTAGTCAGGTTAATAATATATTGAGTGTTCCAAGAATGCCACGACAAGTATAATCGGTTTAAAGAATGCAATTGTAATTTAACCGGTTATGCATATTTGTTAAACTAAACTGGAAATAAAGCATCATAGCAGTGAATCAAATGCAATCTATCATGTACGGGTTTATCAGGAAATAATTAATTTGACATGCTACTAGGGTTAAACAGGAAGCAATGTATGTAAGGTGATTTACTAAATAATATATCATTAAACTACACATGAATATTAAGGCAAGTTATAAAGTAACAATAGCATGTAGCAAGTATCGAATACTTGCCTCGATCAGAAAGTGAAATGGATCCGCACGGTACGTTCCACGTCGGTGAATTGTCGCGACATGTTCACGCGAGCACAGGATGGAACCAGGTAAGGCCAGGACTCAACCATGCCAACAGGGAACGTCCCCAGGGTTGCTTGGACTGTCGGCAGTGACCCGGCTCCGGCGATCACCGGGAAAAGGAGAACCGAGAAGAAAGAGGTAGACGAAGAAGAAGAGAGAGAGAAAAGAGATAGGAGAGGGGACTGGGTTCACTGTGCTCAGAGGTCAAGGAAGGCAGCGAGAGGATGCTGAAGACCGGTCGTCGTCGGCGAGGATGCCGGCGATGGCAGTGAGTTGCGGGAGAGATGCAGGGTTCTTGGGCTAAGGAGCGGTTTCATGGTTGGGGCTCGGGGTTACATCGGGAAGGAGGGGTAGAGAGAGGAAGGTGATCGGGGTGCAGGCGACGGGGTGAGTAGTTCTACGGCGACGAGCTCCGGCGGGGTGCGGTGCTGGGTTCAGGTGTTGGGTTGTAGGGGTCGCTCGGGTGTCTCGTTGGGAACGAAGGGAAGAGGAGGAAATGAAGAAGATGACGAGGGTGGTGCGGAAGAGGAGGTGACAAGGCAGACGATGGATATCGGCGGTGAGGGGCGAGTGCGGTGATGGAAAGAGGCGGTGGTGTCGGGTAAAGGAAGGAGGTGGCGGAGGAGGAAGAGGGCTTGGTGAGGTGAGGGTGAGGAAGCAGTGGGGTCGACGAGGGTGTCGCCGGCGTTGGGCTGCGGCAGCTAGGGCAAGGCGGCGGCAAGGTTCCGTGGGGTTGGGTTTCGCGTTCTCGTGAAGAAAAGGAGGAAGAAGGAAAAGATATGTAAATATATAGAAGAGAGAGAAAGAAGGTTAGAGAGAGGGAAACGTGAGATATAGAGAGAGAGAGTTAGAGAAAGAGAGATATAGAAAGGTAGAGAGAGACGTTAGAGGAGGGGGCCCACGGGGGTTAAGAACCCCGTGATTGGCTGGAAGATTTTAATAAATATTTAAAAGATTTCTAAATATTAACTTAACAGTAAGATTTTGAATATATTATGGTTTAGAATATTTTATTAATTTGGGGTTTTGGCGTTAAATGAAACATTTCCAAATCGTGCCCGGGTTGGGTCCAAAAATTCGAAATTCAAATAATAGGATTTTAAGCGGGTTCCAAATTTTAAAATGAGGTGTTTTATGATTAAAAAGCATACCCCCAAGTCGGACACCTGTACACGCGCGTAGCCATCCAAACTCGCCCGTTTCACTGAACGGGACGAGAACTCGATGCACAGACGCTACCACGCGGCTAGGGGTGTCGTGTAGGCCAAGATGGACACTTTTAATTTTATTTTAGGTACTAAAATTTGTTATATGCAGAAATGACTTTGCCAGATAAAATTTCACGGTAAGTATCACACAGACAAGCTAAATGAAATGAGTAATATCTAATGCTCAACCGGTAACAGAAAAAAAATAGTAGTATTGGGCTCGGGTGTTACATTATACTCAACTACAAAAAGAATTTCGTTGATTTTAAGTCAATTGAGCCCAAATGCTCATGATATCCAAGTTGATCTTAGTCTCATTTACAACTAATGATCTTTCATTGAAAATATCCAAGTTGATTTTAGTCCCAACTAGGATGGGACTTACACGCTTTGCGATATGGTATAACAACCGTATCGCCGTATCTAAAGGAAGAAGAACCTGATCCAGATCTTCGACATCTAGGAGGAGGGATTTCTTTGATTGGTCATGAAGAACTTGGAAGAGAAATCTTCAAAGGATGAATTGGGAGTAGGATATCGGAGGAGAATGATTTTTTTTTAGAACGACCAATGGGTTAAGAGAAGAAGGTGATTGAAAATATAGTGTATTAAAAGAAATTTAAGGGCAATAAAATGAAAATTGAAGGTGGGAATGAAGGGTTGGGGGTTACCCCAATAAAGTGGAGGTTTTAGGAGGGGTAATGAATGGTCTTGAGAACAACATACTCGTGCTCACGGCTGAACACAAGTAGGCCCTACCTGGAACGGTTTTGGATTGAGCGAGGGCATGAGCCGGCTCTAGAGCATCTATTATAGAATTTACACTGAGAAGTTTCCCAATTGGCTTCTTAACATGTCATAACTGATAGAAATTTCAAGACAACCCAGGTAAAGTTAACCATGCAGGAATAATACTGGTTTTTTTATTGAATGAAAAGTGAGAATCCCACTTGAAGAATCTGAATAGAAATCCTTGAATGTAAGTGTATTCTGTAATCCAAATTTTCAGAAAATCTTCTTTGTTTGCAAATTTGAACATTAAATGCCTATTATCCAGCGAAATAATCAAAACTCTCTCTTGAAAATTGAACTTCTGTTGTAATGCAGAATGAATTTCCAAGAAAGCAGGTTTTCCATAAGCACACTTTGCAATCAAAGCAAGCTGTAGATTCACTAAAGATTGCTGCATTCAAATTCTGAAAAATATATAGCCGGAGAACCATCTTCATCTATAGTCGCATTCTTTGCAGCAAAACTCAATTTCTCAATAGATTCTTAAGACCCCAAGATCATGGTCATGCATCTCTAGGACTTAATAGGCCCACATTCTTTTAGAGCAAAGACCGACGAAACATCGAATCAAGTTGTGCCGAAAACGTAAGTGTAGATTCACCATGCGTAAGAGGTCATGCCGAAAAGCATAAATAAATTATGAGATTTCCTTGATTCTATATCATAATAAAACAAAAACAATTTCCTCCAACAAAGTAAAATATAATAATAAATCATACAAAATAAATAAATTTGTTCAATGTTTCCGTGGAGGAAATTATCTTCTCTGGAAATTGAGTGTTTTTATCGCCAACGCAAACACGAAGGCGAAGAAGACGGTAAATCCTGCAACCACCACCGCTACGACCCCCAAGAAGTCGTGCTTGAATCCGAAATAACTCCTTATAAACTCTGAGACAACCACACCGGTATTGAGTTTATCGTGCACGTCTCCGAATTGCGACGCAACCAGTCCATATAGAGTCCAAGACACCGGGCACGCCCAGAAATACCATCTCCACCACACGGGCATCATCTGTAACAAACATTTTTAATTTAGCTCATAATTTTTTACAAAGAAATTTAAAAAATTTGTAGAAATTTCGAGATAATTATTACCGGTCGTGGGATAATGAATCCAGAGAAAAGATTCCAAATTCCGTAAAACGCAGCGGAAACAATCGACGCGATGTTATAGTTTGGAGTCAAGCCAACGGCCATCATACCGTAGAAGCTGAAGTATAGCAATGTGAAAAATGTGAAGTACAAATACCAAAAAAATTTGGCCACCGTCCATTCGAATCCGATCATCGAATACACAATCACGGAGTATATCACGGACTGTACAAGTACATACGGAACCTCAACCGTAACCTGAACATATATTGAAACAAGAGAATAAGATACACTAAACACATTTTTTCGCTAAATGACGCTAAAATACCCTTAAGTATTGTTGTTTGAAGATATTTGTACCTGTCCAAAAGCATAAGGCAATGCTGAATACATCCCTGCAGCACGCTCTCTATAAAACACGGTTCTTTCAATAGCTACAACAGGCTGAACCGAAACGGAGTACGCGATGCCTATAAATAGAACCGCGCCATACATCGAACCCATAGCATTGAACAAGTCTTGTTGCTTCGACCTGCATCCGAATTTTACAAACTTAATACCCCTATAATCTTATATTTTCCAGTTTCGCTGGCGAAGAAAAAAAAAGCGGCTTACTTTTTGGAGCCCATGTCCCAGAAAATGGTTCCGAACATTAAAGCGATGATCAGCGTGAAGAAAAATCTCACTGAAGTGTACGGGGGATTTCTCCAATATGATATCCACTGTTTCCAAAGGCAAGCCATGCATTGAGAGAAGAAAGATTGCGAGAACTGTGTCGGAAAATATAGGTCGCTTGATCCGGGAGCAGGTGTGCTCAGTTCCTTAATCAATGCTCTATTTCTCCTGCAAATGCATTTCGGTTTCGATATGTCAGAAAATTCTATAAGTTATCTGCATCTTGAAAATATTGAAATCTAATCGTGACGGTTACTTACTGATACAATTGAGAATTCTTGTACACGTCGCAAAAACTGACACCGAGCATCTCTTCTTGCGACAGTGAGGTCACTTCGAGCATCCATGTCGCAGGGTTATATCCGTCTTTGATCTTACTAACTCCTTCTACGCTCTAAATTTAATAAACCCGTCTCGTTAGCAACCATATTATGAGCGATGGTATACGACACATAATAATATCTATAGCTTGTGTTAGTTACCTCAAAGTAGTCGATAAGATGGCTAGAATTGTGCCCCAATGGACCGACGTATATCTCTTCTCCTCCTCTCTTCATCAAGAACAGCTGAAAAGCGATTGAAATAATTTTTAGAATAAATTTCACAAAACTAATAATAGTTAAGGGCATTTTTGCGAAACCGAGCGATTTCTCACCTCATCAAAGGCCTCGAATATATCAATGCTCGGCTGGTGAATCGTGCACACGACAGTCCTTCCTGTATCAACAGTGTTCCTAACAGTCCTCATAACAATGGCCGCAGCACGTGCATCGAGCCCAGACGTAGGCTCGTCCATAAATATTATCGAAGGGTTAGCCACGAGTTCGACCGCAATGGTCAGCCTCTTTCTCTGCTCAGTCGACAATCCGTTAACACCGGGCAATCCAACCAATGCGTCTCTCAAAGGGTTCAGTTCAACCAACTCCATAACTTGTTCGATGAACATCTTTCGTTTTGCTGAATCGGCCTCAGAAGGCAAACGCAGCCATGCAGAATAGACCAGAGATTCATAAACGGTCACATGAGGGGAATGAATATCGTTTTGCTCGCAGTACCCGGATACACGTGCGAAGGTTGCCTGGTTTTTGGGGTAGCCGGATATGGTTATGTTTCCGGTTATGTACCCGCCGGTCTTTCTGCCTGCGAGCACGTCCATTAGCGTGGTTTTGCCGGCGCCACTAACTCCCATTAGAGCTGTTAGAACTCCGGGCCTGAAAGAGCCGCTGACTCCCTTTAGAAGCTCTAGCTTGTCTCCTTCGACCCCTTTGGCTTTCATTTCCTGTTCGTACACACATTTTGACGGTAAATTTGTGAATTACATTTGTGGATATTTTATTTATCCGGGGTCGTAATGACTATCTAGTTTTCATCGGAGATAGAATTTTACTTGTGGCATGTCGACAGAGTATGTGATATTGTCGAACGTGATCGAAAGAGGAGTGAATGGAAGAACCATTCCCTTCTTGTTCTGATTGGTATCAGAAACTTGATCGTTGCTTTCGGAGTTTGTTCCCTGATCAGTTGATGATTCAAGAACCTGTCCTGTAATACTTGCCTTCTTTTCCTTCAGAAACTCTTCGGTTACAGTCTGCTGGGATTTACCATGCGCTGAAATCGCAGAAAAGAAATTCAGTTAAAATTTTGTTACACTTATTATCTTAAAGAATGAACGAATGAAATCGATGCTCACGTTTAAGGTAGTAAAGAGCAATAGAGAATAAGAAATTGAATAGTATCGTGTAGGCGACCAAAGCTCCGACGCCAATCCAGTACCACTTGGCTTCAGTGAATACTCCCCGAGATTTCAAAACTGTAATCCCGAGTGTCTGGTTCGTTCCAGGTACGATCTGTTACAGAATTATATACACGAAAAATTACAAACACTTTTCTCAGAACAAAGCAATGGGACATTTCTCATAAACTACACGAGAAGTTTTCATACCTGGCTCCATTTTTTCCCGAGGAATTCATTTGTCGAGAGCGCATTTTGCGAGTACATTATCGGTGAGACCCAATAGCCCCATATCCACCATTTCTTGACATCGTCTGCAAAAAAAGACGCAAGTGGTTTCGTTATGCTTCAAATAATATCTCAGTTACATATTATCTGAAGTAATTTGCAAGCTGTCAAAGCTTACCATGTGACAAAATGAATCCGCCCAATATTATGTACACGAGTAGGAAGAAGGCGCCAATGTTATTCGCGACGACGAGATCTCTACCCACAACAGCGAGGAACCGAAATAGCCCAGAAGCCATTTGATTCACCAGAATCAGCAGCAGATATTGCTTGAAGAGCCTGCATTGTCGGCATGTGTTATTATTCAAATTTCATACGACATGGTATCAATGTTTTCAGCAATTTGAATTTTTAAATAATCCCACCTTCCGACATTCGGGTCGAATCCGATGACATAGTAATTCAAGAACACCCAAACGGCCGCTTCGACGAACGTTATCGGAATCTTCAAGATCCAATTCGGGATAGCATAAGCCCATGAAGGGTAGAAGAGGTAATCTCTTTGCTTGAAGAAAACCGGAAGCTTGAAGATTGCCAATGAGAGCTCGGAGAAGCCATTGAGCATGAGCATCACTACCGAAAAGAAAAGGGCGCCCATGTAAATTCCTCCACCGTTTGCATCATGGTGCATGTTCGTTCGGAAAAAGAGCGTCGACGTGATGAGAGCCATAACCAGAAGCTGAACATCAAACAGAAAAAAAAGAAGGTAAAGATGAGTATTTTAAGGATAAATTACGGTAGTTTAGTGAAAATGTAACCTGTTCTTGATGTAATGCAATCGCGAGTTTATAGAATAGGACGGATATTAAACCTGAAATAATCTGAATGCGTAGACGAACGAATTGCGCTTCATTAAAAGCAATTCCCTTGAAGTGCAGGCTTTAAGGAGTTCCATTGTGCTGGCGCCGAATTTCGAAGTGGTGAGAGCGGCGGGGTGGCTCTTGCTCTTATCGTACGGGCTCGAGAGCTCCCTTCCGACTTTCTGGCCCACATGGAATGAGTGGAATGCCTCTGCAAATTCTCTGACCGGGACAAACCGGTAAGGTTCATCACGGTGTATCCAATATTGTTGCTGATCTTTCTTCGATGTGACCTGAAATCCGAAAAAAGATTTAGCACCATAGAGTAAATTGAATAAATACCGAGGGCCGTTCATTTCGGTACTCACTTCCTGCAAGAAATCTGCGATGCCTTTCCTCTCTGGGCATTTGAACCCCATCGACTCGAAAAACTCGAGCACGTTTTCACGGGGACCTTGGTACGCAATCTGCCCATCTGACAGAAGAATAATGTCGTCGAAAAGATCGTAAGTCTCTGGCGCTGGTTGAAGCAAGGAGATAACGGCCGTCCCGCCGAGAATATGAATGGATTGTCTAAGCGACTTCACTATCTGAAACGTCGTCGAGCTATCGAGCCCGGTCGATATTTCGTCCATAAATAGACTTCTTGAAGGCCCGACAATCATTTCGCCTGCACAATTTTCATCGAGGGTCAGACTAAATCGGCATTTTGATAGAATTCTGAAAATCTATCTCCTCTTTTTTTTTCAAGAATCAGGAGTTCATAATTACCGGTCGTGACACGCTTCCTTTGTCCTCCGGATATACCTCTCAACATATCGTCGCCTACCATCGTATCGGCGCAAATATCTAACCCTAGAATCTGCCAATAAAAGGCAAAGGAGATGTAAGAAAAATGATTTCACTTTATTACATGATGTGCTAATTTTGCACATCAATTAGCATTATTACCTTCAGTATGTAATCTGTGACTGCATTAGTTTCCTGACCCCCAACCGAAATCGCCTGCAGGAATTCCGAAACTTGTAAATACATTTATTTTCATAAACGAAAAATTAGACGGAAAAAAGATCGATAAAGCTCATGTAATACCTTCATGAAAACATCGATGTCAGGGTCAGGCTTGATATTCGCCGCCTTCTCTCTTCTCAGTAGCTCGGTTAGCATATCTACGAATCGCCACAGACAAATACATCAAAATCGAACATCTACGAACCGATTCTTAGTAATATTATCATCGATCGAAATTTACCGTAACGAGTTCCGACTCCTTGGCATCTTGCAGAGAAAGCTAGAGTCTCTCTCACCGTCATCTCGCCGATATGGAGATCGTGCTGGCTAATGTATGCAGCTGTTCTTTGAGGCACGAATTCGTTCATTTCATGACCATTGTAAGTAACACTTCCTGAAACCTTGAGATCGGAACTAAGTTTTCCGGCAAGAGCCAAGAGCAATGTAGTTTTTCCTGAGCTTGGAGGACCCAAGAGCAAAGTCATCCTGCACACACAAAAAAAAAAGATTAATTATGTTAGCAATTCAATCTGAATAAATTTAATTAAAAATGCTACATATAAAACCAATTGTTCTTCTGTACCTTCGGGGCTTGATGACTCCGCTAACGTCATGAAGGACACAGAACGGCTTCTTCTTGTTCCGCAATACATGAAGATAGTTTCCAAATGCCTGGATAAAAGGCGAAAAAACATCAAAAACTAAAATTTATTTATAGAAATTGTCAAAACAATCCTGTAATGTATTTAATTTTTCCAATATGACTACCTCGACCGTGTTGGTAATCGCGTTGACGAACGATGGCAAACCTCTGCTTCCAACATAAGCTTCTGCATCGATGCTAAGGTGCTCGAAGCGTACTTCGATCGTAGGAAGATCGAGCCCGACTCTGGAATTGAAGCAAAATCGATATGATATTAGCACCTAGAGGTCTTGATATCGTTATCCTCTCTTAATTAATTTTGTACAAGATATATAGCCAAGTTTAAATTAAAATGACAGTTACAAATCCGATGATCTAAAGCCGAAAAACGATGGTTTAGGTGTCATGTGATGAACATAGACGGTTTTGATCTTCTAAACAAATAGTGGAAAGTGTATATTTTCTCCTGTGACAGCTGAGATTCCGTTTTCTCAAATATAAAATGGCGAAGACAAGCAAGTTCATACCGATCGATACGCTCCTTGAGCTTCAACAAGAACTTCTCATTGTCCTCGTCGGCGACTCTAACCAACCTGTCAAGCAGCTTCTGTTTCTCATGATACCCAAGTCCCAATATATCAACTTCCTTAGGATCTCCTTCCCCAAGATTCAGTATCCCTCTCCTCACTCTATCGTACGTCGGCAACTTCTCAAGGGCAGCCCATTTCAGAGCCTCCTCATCATCTTCGTCCCTCGTCGACCTCGAAAATACGTCGTCATTCCTTCTCCAAAAACTTGAGCTGTTTATTCTCAAGCTCCCACTCCTGTAGGCACCCCCTGCCTCCATTGTGTACTATATATGCTTTGAACAATATTTGCACAACAAAATGAAGAGAAGCCGGCAAAACTTGTGTGAATGTTTTTCTTGGAAAAAATTAATTGTTTTGATGAAAGTTTGAAGTGTTTGGGGCTTTATATGAGAGATTTTGATTGAAGGGCAGGTAATTGACCAAGATGTGTGCATGTGGGTCAATAGAAAACGTTTTTTTCCCCCTGTATGAAGCAATGAGAGAAGCTTCTGATGAATGGAATAGAAGCAATGAGAGAAGCTTCTGATGAATGGAATGATCTAATCGGGTATGGATACAGTAATTTAAATCTAATTATTCAACTTAATGAGGCCATCTAATTAGACCTATAATAATTCTAGAAGAAGTTTCAATGTGTCTCTCTTATGAAGGTATTACAAGATCTGGCGCCTCGCGTGCTCCATAAGTGAGCGCTGTATAAAAGTGCTTAGTCCTATATAATCAAAGTGACTAAGTGTTTAGCACTGATAGGGCAATGCCTAAGTGTTGGGGTCGAAAATTGCATCCCGGTTGACCAAGTCAAAGTTAAGGTCAATCCCAAGCCAAGTGGGCCCAAGCCCGGATAAAGTGGGCCCATGCCCAGGTCGAGTCCGAACATGAAGCGGCCGGCCCTCCTCCATGCCTAAAATGAAATCATGTAATAAATAATTTTTATGTAATTTTTTATGCATGAATGGGCATAAAGCCAAATTTTTGTAAAGCCCATGGCTTATGTGCAAAAAGAAATGGCACATGAGCCGTGGGATGGGCAAAATGCCATTTTTGTAAAGCCCAAAGGGCTATATGTAAAGTGCATAGCCTATAAAGGCCAAGATAATGAAAATATCTCAACAACTTTTTCTCTCTCCAAAAAAAGAATCAAGATATGTGATCTTCTCCTTCCTCAAGATTCCAAAATCTTCGTCTTTCTTTTGAATTAAATCAAGAGTTTTACTCTTTCTTTTCCAAAACTAAATAGTTTTTCACCATAAAACCCACAAAGGGAAGCTTGGATCTTCCATCAGATCTTAAAAAGGAGAGACTTTTTTAAATCGCACCCCTCTTGTCATCCAAGAGCCGGTCAACATGAGAGGAAGAAAGAGACTCATCTCCAAAGACCCCATTTTGGGGAAGATCCAGGGTTCCAAGGGGAGGAGCCCCTTCATCAGCTTCAAAATATCCTAGGAGTTTAACTCCTCATATATATATATATATATATAGAGAGAGAGAGAGAGAGAGAGACACACACACACACACAAAATAATAAGTGTTCCTTTCTGAGAGTACAACTCCCATTGCAGGGACCAAATCCCTTTTACCTCCTGAGCGCCCACGTGCCTGGCATGTGAGGCGCTGGCGCCCAATGCGCGAGCGCCCGAACGTCCACATGTCTAGCACGTGAGGCGCTGGCGCCCAAAACGCTAGCGCCCGAGCGCCCACGTGTCTGGCACGTAAGGCGCTAGCGTCTTTGCGCTCAAAGCGCTACCGCCCAAAGCGCTACCGCCCGAGCATCCACTTGCCTAGCACATGAGGCGCTCAAAGTGCTAGCGCCCGAGCGCTCACGTGCCTGACACGTGAGGCGCTAGCGCCCATGCACTCAACGTGCTAGCGCCCAACGCGCTAGCGCCCTGGCGCTCAAAGCGTCCTGGAGCCCTAGCGCTTTCTACCACGCATCCTTTGGATATCCTTTTTCCTTATATATATATATATATATAATGCAAATACTCATGGTTAAAGGTCCACCCTTCTCTTTTTTCTAGAAAAAAAGAAAAAGGAGAAAAATCCTCACCTCTCAAGCCCTTCACATTATCTCTCTCACCTCTTAAGCTCTCCACATCATCTCTCTCTCTCCTCCCAAAAAACAATTAATTGTTTATCTAGAACCCTCCACATCATCAATCCCCCTTTTTAAAAAAAAAGTAAATAAAACTCTAGAATCCTCCACATCTCTCCCCCCTCTCTCCCTATCTTAATTTTTTTTTAAACTAACACGTGCAACACACGTGCATAAATTCTATCTTCTCTATATATAATGCAAATATCCTTGGTTAGAGGTCCACCCTTCTCATTTTTTCTTGAAAAATAGAAAAAATAAGAAAAATCCTTACCTCTCAAGTCCTCTACATCATCTCTCTCATCTCTCAAGCCCTCCACCCATCCCCCTTTTTTCTAAAATAAGACTCTAGAAATCTCCACATTTCTCTCTTTCCCTTCTCAATTTTTTTAAACACGTGCGATGCACGTGCATAGATTATAGTATACACACACACGCACACTCTACAACACTGTCCCCTGTTAGAAAAAAATTCTAACAGGGCGCTGCCCCGCACCCCGCAAGGGGGCTGCTAGCCCCCTTGACCCCCAGCCCGCTATCCGGGTAGCGGGACCCCGGTAAAAACTCTGCGGGGCCCCCGATATATCCAAAACCCCTTTCAAAACATAACACACATACACTGCACATTGAGTTCGCATAACCTGTTTTGACCCGTTAATCGGAGGTTCTCTCGCTCCAAAGGCGAGAGGTAATTAACGGCAGCTTAGTCCGCAGCTGCCGGAGATTCGGATCCTCACAATCAATAAACCCTGCCTACCCTAGGAAGGGGAAATTTGTAATGCGCCTGACAAGCGCGCGTGTATTCCCATCTCAATGGGGTGATGAAAAACACCCTACAGATTCTGGCACGTCCGGTGGTATATATCTCTCTTCCCATATTTCGGATTAAACGTTCGTGCGAACTCAATCAATATACATATCTATATTTATACTAAAATAATGCTCTTTCATGCAAGTTTTCAAGTAATCACCTTTCAGCAATGTCTCCAAAGATGAACACAGCTCTCATCTTCTACACGATGAAGATGGACGTCAGGACAGTCCTTCCGGCCAGTCTCGGGCGACAGTGGGAGGAGCCGCCGCTACCATTTGGCTCTATTCTGTTCGTGCCATCTAACGCCATCCCTGCTCTTCAAGCCCCAGTGATGGATAAACTAGCCTCAAAGGGGAAAATGCCGAATGTCATGGTCGCGAGGGTACCCCAGCCCAAGCGCAAGTCCGTTTCCGAACGACTCTCCATGGCCCCAGCTGGGGGCAAGGCCATCAACACCAATAAAGCAACAGGGCGTCTCGAGCAAGCTCCAGCGGTTCCCTTGACAACTGCTCGATCGGGTATCTTCTCTAAACTCCCCATCAATCGACTCGCGGTGGATTCCCAGAAAACGGATGTTCCCTCGTAAAATACAAGGAAAAACCCCAATGGGGCATCACGTGCCCACACGTGATCGTGGGTCATGTGCCCACACGTGATGGCTTCCTGAGACTTTGAAATAATAAGAATTGAATCCTAATCAAATGTCACGCCCCGCTTCCCGGTGTACGGCGAAGTGGACGCGACGGGCCCGCTACGTATGTACTCAGAAGTACATACGCTAAGCGTATCTAAGCAATATAAATACACAAGAGACAAGAGTATAACAGAACATCAACTTTTATTTAATAACATTCTTTGTACAATACATAGAAAGGAAAATACAACTGAAATAAAAATGCCTAAACAGCGGCATAACAGGAAAAAGGAAAGTACTGAAAAGAAAGTGTACAATGAAATTATACTGCTGGGTCTTCGGCAAATTGCTCCAAGTCTTCTTTTGTTGGCTCTATTTCTGCCGGGTCCAAGTCACCTGACGACATTCAAAGAAAATAGAACAGAATGTCGTCAGCGAACAGATCGCTCGGTAAGTCCCAAAGGTAAGAGGGAAGTAGAGAAGACATTATAAGAAGATACATTGTTAAAGTGTAAACTATTTTTGTAATATTATGTTAACGCTGTTATTTGTAGCTTGGTACAGAAGAATGCCAGTGTATACGAGGGGAGTCTCACTTGCCAGAGACTAGGGCACGTGTAGTACAAGGAACCGTTATGCCACGGTACAACAGCAATATGATTCAGGTTAGGTGTATTAATCTGACCACCTCGTGCCACCTTTAACACCTTCCGTACCAATCTACCCCTTAAACCCCGCGATGTCTTGTTTGTATTGTTATCTTGTAAAATTGTATTGATTGTAAGATTGATTAACTGACTGAACGAAACCATGATATCAGGAAACGGCTAAAACCGTAGAGTCATGTAAATGGAATACTGGGAAACATGTAAAAGGAATATCCATGGTTCGGCTCAGTCAAGTTATATAGATCGTTAACTGGATTCTGGAATTCATGTATTCATCTTGGGTTGGAATATAAAAGAATATAGAATGACTTGAATCATTTTCAAGTCAGAAATAGTCAGACTCTAACCCGAGTCAGACTAAAAGAAAGTAAATTGAAGTTCAATAATTGTTAGGGGCCTTATTGTAATTTATAAAACTTGATGGGATTTTATGTAAAAAGTACTATTGTATATTTTTCAAAATACACCTCAATTATTTATTATTCGTCTTTATAGTTATAATGAATGTGAATTTTATTTGTGTTATTCTAGTGAATATATCCTAATAAAAGTATTAATTGATTTATTTGAAATTCAAGGTATTTTAATGTAACTTTTAATCTTGTAATTTTAGAAAAAGATGGAAACTTGTTATTATAATAAAATAGATGTTTAAATGATAATTAAATATATATTAATACAAGAATAATTTCAAATAATATTTTATTTTCTCAAAATCTCATTTTTTTTCTTAAATGCCGTATTTTAAACCTTTCGAGACCGAATGCTCCTTGCGGATGTCTGAATCTCGCACTACTAGCCTGCGGGTGCACGATGAACCGTACTTTCCCTAACGAGTTCCCCAAGAGTGGGTTGTAGCGGCGCTTTGCTTAGGTTTAACAAATACTATTCATTTAAAAAAAACGGTTTTATAAATATAAGGTATTTATTTGTAAAAGAGTATAGTTTTCCGTATTTTAGTTGTTAGGGTTTCCTAAGCCAACTAGCCTATTTCTAAGGTCTAAACGATGAGTCATTAGTAGCCTCAAATCGCCTCTTCACCGTCAATTGCGGCCAGGTAAGTGCCAGGTAAGTGGGAAGGAACCACAGTCGTGGGCCTAATTAAAAACCACAAGCCTAGACACACTTGCCTAGACACCACAAGACAGTTTAGATAAACGATCGATATCCATGACCTATCGTGCTTTTATTTTAAAATGTTTTATTTAGGATTGTGTACAACTTAAAACTTTTAGAAAAGGTTTATAAAGAATATGGTATTTTAGTGAAAAGTCATGTATTTTCGTATTCTATGTTTTGACGTTTATCAATTAAGGTTATATTTGTGTGTGTGTAGAGATAGGTCATTACCTCGTGACTTATTTTAAGGTATAGTGAAGTTTAGGGGTAAAATATGATAAATTAAACATGAGGGGATTTAAGTGAAAGAATACGATAGTTGCAAAAGTTATCATTTCATGTGTGAAAACTCATTCAAATTAATTGTTATGTGATTAATAGTCATCATGATTATGTTTAGGTATTATGGAATTTGTGACAAGTGAGATTTTGTAGAAAAACTGAATCGGAAATCGGTTTGTTCCGATTTCCGTCGGATTTCGTAATTTCGTATTTTAGAGAAATAGAAAGAAGAATAGAAAAGGACTTAGTTAAATATGTCCAAGCATGAATTCATAGTTGTTTGTTATCCCGTGATTTTATCATGAATGATAACTGCTAAAAATCCGTTATATTATTATAGTTTAATATTGATTTTTAATCGTCAAAACTCGTAAAATAGATAAAGCAGTTAAAGATTCATAATTAGGTCCCTAAATATTTTTCACAGATAGATATTTTCATGATGAAGATAAAAAGAGGTTAAGTGTTGAGAGGTCTTACCTGAAATGATCTAGAAAAATAAAATTTGGTGAACGTCGGGTTGTACGAGAAACTAAATATCTTGAATCTGAGAATTTTTCCAGCTTTGAGACTTATTCCAGAGTATAGAGGACTCAAAGAGGAAGCTCTGGAAATTTGTTTCAGGATTTTTTGTCGAACAGATATTTTATGGTGAATTTTAGAAGTTCAGGGCTATTTATAGGGATTTCTGGGATTAAAAATTATTTTGCTACAGTAGCCGATCAGATCTGACCGTTGATTTGGTCAGATCTGACGGCCCACGGTTTTCATGTGTGAACAGTGTCGGGGGTTGGTGTGGATAGTTTTTTGACCGTTGGATCTTGATCTGACGGTCCAGATTAAAGGCAGATATATATATATATTTTAATAATATATATAAATATATATATATTATAATAAAAATCTGTCGGCAAGATCTGGACCGTTGATTTTTAAATCTGACGGTCCAGATTTATTTCAGATTAATAAAATAAAATAAAATTATTTTTATTATTTAAAAATATTTTAAAAATTGTTTTTTGGCTTCTAGAAATTATTTAAAAATAGTAAAAAATATTTTAAAAATCTGAAAAAATTATATAAAATGTATTTTGATATTTTATATCTTTTTCAACCAATAAAATTATCTTTTTATTATTTAAAATTGTTTTAAAAATTATTTGTTTGGTTCTAAAAATTATTTAAAAATAGTAAAAATATTTTAAAAATCTGAAAAAATTATATAAATTGTATTTTAATATTTTATATGTTTTGAAACCAAATTTGGTCTAAAATAGATCTTCTCATCGGTTATAAAAAATTTCCCTTCGATAAAAAAATATTTAAATTCTTAAAAATTCCCAAACATTTCTAAAAATTCCTAAAATCATATTAATTTATTTTAAACATGGAATTTTTTTATTAAAGTGTTTTCTACCAATGTAAGCAGTAAAATAATTGTTTTGATCTCGAAAAAAAAATTATAAAATGTTTTTATTACGTATCTAAGGTATACAGTTGTTACATCAAATGGGGTCACGTGTCCACACGTGATGGGCCTTTAAACCCACTAAAAGGAATTAAAAGGTATAATAAAACAGCAAGGAAAAACCCTAATGGGGCATCACGTGCCCACACGTGACCAAGGGTCACATGCCGACACGTGATGAGTTCCCGAGTTCTTTAAAATAATAAAATTAAATTCTGGTTAAATGCTTAATCTGTGGGTCACGTTCCAACACGTGATAGGGTCTTAAAACTCTCTGAGTTAATGGAAAGAAAACCCCAAATGGGACATCACGTGTCCACACGTGACCGGGGGTCATGTGCCAACACGTGATAGGTTCTCAAGCTCTCTGAACTAATAGAATTAAATTCCAATTAAATGGTCAATCAGTGGGATCACGTGCCAACACGTGATAGGCTCTTAAACCTTCTGAACTAATAGAATTAAATTCTAATTAAGGAAAATCAAAACCCTAATATTTCCCTAGATCTTTCCAAACAAAAAGATTGCACTCTGTAAAGGGAGCACCGTTGGATTAAAAATCCAATGGTGATTAAAAATCACCAATTTATAGAAAGATTCTATACAAGGAAATATTTTCTTAAAATCTGCCGGGAACAACAAATAAAATATCTTTTGGATTAAAAATCCAATGGTGAATAAAATTCACCGAGTGATCTAAAAGATCATGTTGGTTACAAAATCAATCAAAATCTTTCAATGAAAGATTGACTAAACAAACTGATTCTTTTCTTTCTCCTATAAATAGGAGCCAAGAAGAAGAAAAGGAGAGGATATACAACAACAGAGAGAAAAAAGAAGAGACTTTAATTCTCCAAAAAGAGGAAGATCTCTTCAGAAAAGAAAAAAACCCTAGGTAAGAGAAGGAAATAGGTCATTTTATAAGCTCCCACAAAACAAAAAGAGAATTTAATTCTCAAACTAAGAGTTTAACTCTTCTAAATAAGAACTTAGTTCTTCCTTTGGTTGAAGATCTGCAGAAGCAGATCTTCCCATAAGTTGAGAATTTAATTCTCATCGGGGGGATTCTGCCATGCAGATCTAATGCCTAAGGGAGGACCTAAATTCAGAGAATTTTATTTTCTTACAAAGCACATAGGAATTTAATTACTCCAACAAAGATAGGGTTTAACCTTTAATATAAGAACTTAGTTCTTCTCCATGGTAATAGATCTGCAGAAGCAGATCTCCCCATAAGTTGAGAATTTAATTCTCATCGGGAAGATTCTGCCATGCAGATCCAAAACTTAGAGGGAGAATTGGGTTTAAAGAATTTAATTCGTCCAAATACATAGGAATTTAATTCCTCTAAATAAAATTAGGGTTTAACCCTATAAAAGAATTTAATTCTTAAACAAGAGATCTAACTCTCCATGCACGTAAAAGAAATCAGTACTCAACCTGATCACGTGGCAACACATGCCCCTCCCCTCAATAGTCAAAAAAGAATGAATGAGATGGGGTTACGTGCTCCCACGTGACCCTTGGATAAATTCCTCAAAATAAAGAGAACAAAGCCAAGTCAGGACAGATTTTGGGCGTCTCACGTGTTTCCACGTGACCCCTAGCAATTATCAAACAAAAGAGGATTCTACCCAAGGGCAATGCCCACCTAAAGAATGCCTCATGTGCTCCCATGTGACCCTTGACAAACATCATTTTAAAGAAGGGGTATAACTGAAGGATTAAATATCCAACGTATGGGCGCCCTCACGTGTCCCCTAACAAAAATTTTTAATATCCAATGCATAGGTACCCATCACGTGCCCACACATGATGGCCATAGAGATTAAAGTGTTTAACACTTATTTGAATATTCTGAGAATAAAATAAAGGAAGCCTGGCCCATTCCTAGGGCGCCTCACGTGTCCTCACGCGAGCGCTTCATTTTTTTAGTGTTTAACACTATTTTAAGCGCTTCATCCCTAGTGTTTAACACTATTTTAAATGAATCACGCGGGAACACGTGATCGCCAAATATGTACTAGTGTTTAAACACTATATTCAAACCATTCTTAGCCCAAATTAGCTAAGTCTTCCAGAGGCAAGACTCCCCTTTGACTGAACCACAAATATACCCTTGTCTTTCAAAATTGATCATCTCATATGGCATATGAGTGCTCAGTACTCAATAAAAGACAAAAATATTGTCAGAACCCAGACCCATGTTTAACATTGCTAAATAAAGGGGGGCTGAGCCCAGACAAATGTTCAGCAGCCCAAACAAATGTCCAACATTTTTAAACCTAATTGGACTTAGCCCAAGTTGGCCATAAGTCCTCAATTCAGATTTAACTGAGCCCATGTGCTTATAATTTAATTAATTGATCTTAGTCCCTAAATTGGACTACAGATCTCCCAACCAATATTGGTTCAAGGGTACATCTCTTCACTCCTCTAATATTTGTCGTTGTAATCCTTCAACGTCATCAGAGAGGTGACGGGTCCCGACAACCAAACATTCCACGGACCTTGGGGTCCTTAACCTCATGGACTATGACGTCCTTAAATTTTACGGACTGTGGGATCCTTAAACTCATGGACTATGATGTCCTTAAACCTTACAGACTATGATGTCTCTAAACTGGACTGTGAGGTCCCTAAGCTCATGGACTATGATGTCCTTAACCTTTACAGACTATGTGTAACACCCGAGCCCAATACTACTAATTTCTGTTACTGTTTGAGCATTAGGTGGTACTCATTTCACTTATCTTGCTTGTTGGTGGCTTACTGTAAAATTTTACCCGGCAAGGTCATTTTTGCATATAACAAATTTTAGCATCTAAAATAAAATTAAAAATATCTATCTTGGCCTACTCGACACCCCTAGCCTTGTGGTAGCGTCCGTGCATCGTGTTCTCGTCCCGTTCGGTGAAACGGGCGAGTTTGGACGGCTACGCGCGCGTACACGTGTCCGTTTTGGGGGTATGCTTTTTAATCACAAAACACTTAATTTTGAAATTTGGAACCTGCTTAAAATCCTATTATTTAAATTTCAAATTTTTGGACCCGACCCGGACGCGATTTGAAAATGTTTTATTTTGCGCCAAAACCCCAAATTTGAATATTTAATCAATCATATATTTTTTAAAACCTTATGCTTTAACCTTCACATGTTCTGAATCTTTTAATCAATCTATTCCTAACAAACAATTCTTCAACCAATCATCACCCCTTTTACGTGAGCCCCATAATCTCTCTCTATCTCCCATAATCTCTCTCTCTCATATATTCAAACGCCCATTTCTCCCTCCTCCATATATTTTCTCACGAACCCATCGCGCAGCCTCCGTTCCCTTCACCACCGCAGCTCCACGCCGGCACCAGCACCGTCGGGCGAGTCGTCCCGACGCCCTCATCGCAGCCAAGCTTTCTCTTCCTCCTTTTCCCGCGTTCCCAGCCACCTGCACCCTCAGCCGCGGCCGCCTGCAGTTTTCCCTGCACACCGCCGGACCGCCGACTGTCGCCGCCGACGACTCCGTCCTCTTGTCCCCGACCTCGCACGCTCCTCGGTAGGATATTTCCCTCCTCTTTCCCTTCTTCCTTCCTTCTTGGCTAATGTTTTCTTCATCGACAGTTTTCTTCCCCCGCGATCACTGTTCACCGCCGGAGCTCCGGTGGCGTCGTCAACCTTCGCAACCCCTCTGCTGATCATCGTAAGCACCCTCTCAGATCCTTCCCCCTTTCCTTGTAATTCCCTGTATTTCTTTGTTTTTTTGTTTCAAAACATGATGTTTCCTTCACTGTTCACGTGCTCGCCGGAATCCGGCCGTGCCGGTGACGTGTCCCGACGATCCAGCAGAGTACTCTGACCCGCGTGGTTCCATTGTTCGTTGTTTGGGTTCAATCCGTGAACCGTGCTTCCGTCGCGAGTTTCCCCGCCGACGTTATGTTCCGTTTTTCCCGGTTCGCGACCCGTTGAGACAAGTACCCGTTGCTACATGCTATACAATATATTTATATATGTATTGACACCCTAAACCTGAAAAATTAGCTTGGTATAATCGTTTTCCATTTCGGTTATAAATTGCATTATATCATTTTACGGTTAAACATGAAACTTACAGTTCGCAATTTGAACCCAATAATCAAATCTACCGGTTCAATCATATTTTACTGTTAAATAGCTGGTAGCAATTATCCATGTAGTTCTGTTACATTCGGACACTCGTATGCATTTAACCTGATATAACTATATTGAACCGTCACATAAATTATTGCACCGCTAAGGGTGCTTAAACCTGTTAACATGACTAGACGGCTATAGTGAATTACTGCACTCTTGTGATTGAATGAAACTGCTTAGTATTTAATTCATTGCTTATCTCTAATACCCATGCTTGTTTATATATCTGATTGGGAGCACACTCACGATATTGTTTACATCTTGACCTGACATTGCTATATATATATATTGATACACCTGACATGGTACCGTACACTGTTGACTTGACCTGATGTACCATGACCCGACCCGTTACCTGATCCTGTGTCTAATGCCAACAAACCTGACATGTAGTCCTCATGGACCGTTCCTGTTGTCTATCCAGACAAACTTGCTTGTACCTGATCCTGTGTTGGCATTAGTTCTTGATTACTGAATACCTGACTTGACATACATAACTTGGGGGTATGGGGAAATCAAAGGTGAAACCGACTTGTAACTCAACAGTTCGATACCTGTTCTGATCAGTCTTACGGGCTCGGCCAGCCCCGGAGTGATGATGCTGACATCACTCGCCCATCCTGCTACCTGTTACTGCCTAGCGGCACGTCTCGGATTCAGCCCCGAGGATCTTGACCGTGGTCCCGGGCATGCACGGGATACTATTGAGTTACTTCGACGATTCATCAATTGATTTCAAAGACTTTAGAATAGAGAACCTGATAGAACAGTTTAGTTACCCACTGCACACTATCCTGCACTGCTTGTTTCACATTATTGCTTTATTCATGTTTATCTTGCATTGCCTGTTACATTGTTCATATTATATTATTGGTTGACATGTCGCGCTGACGTCTGGGTTTTGCATGGCCCAGATTCTGTACCGCTGTCGCAGTCCGAGCAGGAGTACTTCAGCCAGCAGGCTGAGTTATGAGTTCAGTAGTAGTTAGTTTTATTTCCTGCATTATTTCCTGATGTGAGCCCGCATTATGGGACATACTTTTCAGATTATTTGTATTGGATCATTTGCTTCCGCATTTATTTATTATTGACTCCTGTTATTCTGGATTATGGACATGTTTTTAGATAGTTTTATCTTGTTCTTGATATCTCTACAGCCGTAATATGACTGTGGATGGATACTTCCTACCCACAGGTAGCATGGTTGGCTATGTCACGTGCCCAATCTAGCGTACTCTGGGAAGCGGGGCGTGACATGGTTCTTTTGGTATCAGAGACATAGGATAGTCGGGTTGATTCTTTTTGTAGTTGGGTATTGTATCCAATACACGAATCAGAATACCCGTGTTTAGGGAAACATGTCCTGCCACCTTGACCGTTTTACCATTCTTGAATCACATTCTTCCTGATTATATCTTTTACGATGTGCAAACTTCCTTTGCATATCGATTCGAGAACCTGATTCCTTGTTATCTCTAGGACTTAGGCGACTTGGATGGAGTTATGTAATTGTGGCTATGATACCGCGGCATAGTTACAATACAGTACTCTATTTAAGTATCTTGGAGTTCTAGCCTTGATCTATATTCAGAATCTATCATCATGCTAATGTTGGGTATTTTGAGTTCAGGATTATGGCCGGTAAGAAATTGAAGACATACCAGAGGCGTGTGGACGAAGCCGCCATTCTTGGAGTGATAAGCGGAATGCTGGAGAATTAGAGAAACGGACCGAGCTGATCCAGCAGCAAGCGGACTCGTTTCGGGAAGGTTTGCAGATCGTTCAGCAGTCTGTGAACAATGTTGGAGCTAGACCAGTTGACCGAGTAGGGACCGTAGCAGATTTCAGGCGGTTGGGTCCATCTACATTTACCGGTTTAAAGGAGCCGTTGCCAGTGGAGCAGTGGCTAATTGACACAGAGAACTTGCTTTTTGCGGCACAGATTCCAGATGACAAAAGAGTTGATGTGGTACGCATTCAGCTAGTGGACTACGCCCGAGAATGGTGGCTTGTGGAGGAGACCCGCTTGCCTAAGCCGATCAAGTGGGCGAATTTTCTAAGAGTTTCCTGGAGAAGTTCTCCCCGCGGACTGCACGGGAGGAATGAAAGAGAATTTCATCAGGCTAAAACAGAAGGGAGCAACCGTAGATGTGCATGCAGCAGAATGGACAAGACTCAGCAGATTCGCTGGACCTTTAGTTGCCAACGATGCAAACAGGGCACGGAGGTTTATGCGCAGCTTGGACGTGGACATCCAGAGGCAGATTGTCTCCCTGGGTTTGATCATTTTCTCATAAATACTTGCAGCAGCCAAGAGCAGCAGAGTTTATCTGGGATGAAAGGGAGTTTGCAGCAGACAGCAGTTGCGTTAAGGAAGCAGTTCGGTCGGGTCGGTCGAGTTTAGGGCTAGGCCGAAAAACAATATTCTTGCATCAATGGAAGTGATGAAAGTAAAGAGCCGGCTGTTGTTCGTGATTCTATGGACGCGTTTGAAGATATATCGGGTTTACCGCCGAGAAGAGACGTGGAGTTCGCAATTGATCTTATTCCTGGTGCAGCGCCAGTATCTAAAGCGTACTATCCAATGGCACCAGTAGAGTTGGAAGAAGTTAAGAAACAGGTTGCTGAATTGCTTGAGAAGGGTTGGATTCGAAGCAGTAGCTCGCCTTGGGGAGCTCCAGTTCTTCTAGTAAAGAAGAAGGATGGCACGAGGAGGGTGTGCATCGACTATCGAGAATTAAACCGGGTGACTATTAAGAACAAGTACCCGATCCCTCGCATTGGAGAACTTTTTGAGCAGCTTAGTGGCGCGAGGGTATTCTCGAAGCTGGATTTGCGATCCGGATATCATCAGGTTCGAGTGAAAGCTGAAGATATTTGCAAGACGGCGTTCCGAACTCGGTATGGACATTACGAGTACTTAGTGATGCCCTTCGGAGTAACGAATGCGCCGGCAGTATTCATGGACTTGATGAACCGAATCTTTTCACCGTTCTTGGATCAGTTCATTGTGGTATTCATTGACGATATTCTGGTTTACTCGAAGAATTTTGAAGAGCATGCTGAGCATTTGAAGATCGCACTGCAGACGTTGAGACAGGAGAAATTGTATGCGAAGATGAGTAAGTGCGAGTTTTGGCTGGAGGAAGTAAGGTTTTTGGGGCATGTTGTATCTGGCGATGGCATTGCCGTCGATCCAGAAAAGGTTGCAGCAGTTCGAGATTGGCCTATTCCAAAGAATGCTGCTGAGATAAGAAGTTTCCTTGGATTAGTCGGATACTACAGGAGATTTGTGGAGAACTTTGCTCGTCTGGCAGAGCCGTTGACCAAGCTTACGCGCAAGGAGGTACCTTTTGTATGGACGGATAAATGTGCGTTAGCTTTTGAGACGTTGAAGCAGAAGTTGATAACCACCCTTATTCTGACCGTGCCAGACAATTCCGGAGGATTGGTGATTCACAGCGACGCATCTGGGAAAGGATTGGGATGTGTTTTGATGCAGCATGGGAAGGTTGTAGCATACGCATCGAGACAGTTGAAGACCCAGGAGAAGAATTATCCAACTCATGACTTGGAGCTTGCGGCTGTGATTTTCGCTTTGAAGATTTGGAGACACTACCTTTTGGGCGAAAGAGTCGAAGTTTTTACAGATCATAAGAGCTTGAAGTACGTGGTCACTCAGAAGGAGCTTAACATGAGGCAGCGTAGATGGTTGGAGCTGATGGCTGACTACGACCTTGATCTTAAGTACCATCCGGGGAAGGTTAATGTTGTGCCGGATGCGCTTAGTCGGTTACCAGCAATTCAGGTGTTAACTACGCAGAAGGAGATCGTTGCAGATTTTCGAAGATTTGACTTGGAGGTTGTACTACCGCGTTCTACGGGACAGTTGATGCAGTTGCAAGTACAGTCGTCTTGATTGAGAAAATTAAAGCAGCACAATCGCAGGACCCTAGACTGCAAAAGTTTCGAGAGCAGGTTGAAGCTGGACTACGAACAGATTTACTGATCCACGAAGATGGTTCGTTGAGGTATGGTAGCCGTTTATGTGTGCCAAAGGGAGATGTTCGTGAAGAGCTTATGAAGGAGGTGTTCCCCTCCGAAAGACGGCGCACAAGACTGCGATGTCCTGACGCTGAGATTCGGGGCAGATGCTATTTGGTTTTATCCGTCTACCTCTCCGAAGATGCCAAGTTGATTTATGGCACCGTGTATCGGAGGTTTAGACGGATGCGGCCGATGTAGCAGACTTTCTCAGATTCCCCCTCGCTTGAGGGGTTTTTAATTGTGGGGACGCTCTTCCCTGCAGACGCAAGCCCCTGCAGTTAATTACGCTACCGCATCGCGATAACAACTTTCTCCTTCTCCAGAATTTCACTTCGTGTCGTGTATGTTTGTTTTGTTTGTGGTTGCCCGTGGATTGTATATGGAGACTGAGTAATGCCGTCGCCCGTAGGACGTGGATTAGTCCAAATCCGTATTTACTTAGATTTGGGTTTGGTGTTTTTAGTTTAAGGATGCATTAGTCGCGTTGCGGCTAAGATCAACTTAAACGTTCGTTAAGGATACGTTAGTCCTGTTTTAGACTAAGATCAACTTAACGTAGTGATTCATTTAATATATGGCCGTCAGGACTCGTCACCTCTCTGACGTCATTGAAGGATTACAACGACAGGTGTCAGAGGAGTTCAGAGATGTACCCTTGAACCAAAGTTGATTGGGGGAATTTATAGTCCAATTTGGGACTAAAGTCTGTTTGAAGATTTAAGGATGCGTTAGCCATATTTGAGGCTAAGATCAACTTTAAACGGTTGTTAAGGATACGTTAGTCCAGTTTGGGACTAAGATCGACTTAACGGGATCGTTTAGATCCGACAAAAGAGCATTTGGGCTCTATTGTGCCAGTTTAGGGACGTGGTGGTCCATATTCCAGTTTAGGGACGTGGTGGTCCGATATTCCAGTTTAGGGACGTGGTGGTCCGATATTAGTTTAGGGACGTCTCGGTCCGATATTAGTTTAGGGACGTCTCGGTCCGATATTTGTTTAAGGACGTCTCGGTCCGAAATTAGTTTAAGGACGTCTCGATCCAATATTAGTTTAAGGACGTTTCGGTCCACGAGTTTAAGGACCCTGCAGTCCATATCCATGTGTGGTCGTTGGGACCCGTCACCTCTCTGACGTCGTTGAAGGATTACAACGATAGGTGTCAGAGGAGTTCAGAGATGTACCCTTAGACCGGAGGTAAATTGATTTGAGAGAGAGAGCATTTGTGCTCAGTTCAATTTAATTTAAGGACTTACGGCCAAAATTGGGCTAAGTCCAGTTGAAAATGTTCAACATTTTATTTGCTTTTGCATTGCATTTCTTTTTATTTTTATTTGGGCTTTGCCCAGAAAGGATGCAGAGCATCAATTTGTTTTGGGCCCTGCCCTTTATAAATGATGCAGAGCATCAATTTTATTTGGGCTCTGCCCTTTTATTGCTTTGCAATTTATTTTGGTCTGCTTGGTCTTTTTGATTTGGGTCCGGCCCTTTTAGGAAATGCATTGCATTTGTCAGGCGCTTTGCGCTAAGTAATGAGCGCAAACTTATATGAAGGTGACACGTGTCACGCTCTGGTGAGCGCAAGCGCAATAGCACAGTGCGCTGCGCTAGTGCGCTGCGCTGTTGCGCTGCTGACACGTGGCGCGCTCTGGTGAGCGCAAGCGTAATAGCGCAGTGCGCTGCGCTGTTACGCTGCTGACACGTGGCGCGCTCTAGTGAGTTGCGCCAATTCCAGAGAGCAAAGCTCTAGCGCAGTTTGTAAGTGCAGAGCACTAAGAATCTTTTAGATTCAAAAACAGAAGTGCAAAGCACTATTTAATTTCTTGATCTAATTTAGATCAAAGAAAAATAAGTTTTTTTTCTTGTTTTTCTTATCTCAGAGAACCAAAGGTTCATGACAAGTGCAAATCACTATTTTTTATTTTATTTTATTTATTTATTTATTTAGTTATGTTTAAAGATCAATGATCTTGTTTTTAGATTACTGATCTGTTTATAAGAGAATTTTCTCTTCTTTCAAAGGTTTTTACCTTTTGTTGTTCTTGAGGAGTTCTCAAGAGTTCTTTTCTTTCTTTCTTTTTTAGAAAGATGTTGATGCCTTTGAATTGAGGCCTAGGGTCCTTTTTATAGTGCCCATAAATTAGTTAAAGTTTGTTAAAGAGATCATTCTCTGAGTGATTTGGGGAATTTTCCCCACCGTTGGATCTTTGATCCAAGGGCTTCTGCTTTGCAGAAGAAAATCTTCTTGTTTTAACAAGAACAGAAAAGATTTCTTAGAAATTTAATTCTGTTTGGCGCAGACGCCCCAGCGCGTGACACGTGTCGCGCAGCGCACTGCGCTAGCGCAACTGCGCTGACACGTGTCGCGCAGCGCAAAGAGAAGCGCAACTGTGCTAGCGCATCTGCGCTGACACGTGTCGCGCAGCGCACAGCGCAGCGCAACTGCGCTAGCGCATCTGCGCTGACACGTGTCGCGCAGCGCACAGCGCAGCGCAACTGCGCTGACACGTGTCGCGCAGCGCAGTGCTTGCGCAGCTGAAGCGTTGCTTCATTTAAATAGAGCTTTGCTCTGATTGGGCGCACTGCCTTGGGCACTGCGCTGATGCGTCTGCGCCTGACACGTGGCGCATTGCGCACAGCGCAAAGAATCTGAAGCGTTGCTTCATTTATTAAAGTTTAAATTTTCAAAGCAAAGCTTTGCTCTGATTGGGGGAAGATGAAGCATTGCTTCATCTCCCGCCTTGGAATTTGAACAGAGCTTTGCTCTGATTGGGGTAAACAAATGCCCTCCCACCGTTGCGCTTACGTGGCCTCCAAACGCAAGCGCAACGGTGGCAGAATCCCAACCGTCGCGGCAGCTTTTGGAAGTTGAAGAGGTACTTGATGCCTATAAATAGGACCTTTGGTCCCCCACAGATGCTTATCATCTTTAAGATTTTTATTTTCAACAGAATCCAGAGCTTTGCTCTTATTTAAGAACTTTTAGAGCCCTGCTCTTGTTTCTTTTTAAGAACTTTCAAAGTTCAGAACCCAGCACCCCTTTTAGGTAAAATTTTAAATTAAATCAAATTAAGTTTAATTAACAGAGCCTTGCTCTCATAGATCTTTTGATCTAAAGAAAATCCTTTTGGGGTTTCACCAAATAGAGCTTTGCTCTCCTGAATCTGTTTCAGGGTTTCTCAACCCATGAACCGAAACTTGCATTTGTTGGCAAAACATAGATCCCTTTGATCTAAAAGAACTCTTAAGAGTGTTTCATTGAACTTAGAGTTTGAAGATGACATTTTATTCCTCAGTGCATCATATCGTTTTGCTTAATCAGTCTTTCTGATAATTCTGTTGATCCTCTTTCACAGGAACAATGAACGCTCACATGTATGCTCTTAACGAGATCATCTCTTATGGGGACATCTGCCGACTTGGCCGCTCTCAAAATCGGGAGTTCACAAACGAGGAGTGTGCTGAAATAATGAGTCGCTTTGATGAGTACAATGGTCCACTGCTTTCCCGGCGTTCCTCCCTCCTTAAGCTTATCGTGGGAGCCATCTGGGAAGCGCTTCCCCTGTTCTGTTCCGGTGTGCCGCTTAGGGCACTGGATGTCGCTGAGGATAAGGTGCACTCGGTGTACCTGTTGAACTTTATCTCGAAGAGACGGCGAGACAATCTTATCGATCTCTTACATGAGGTCTTTCAACAGTCTGCCATACTCGCTGCTTATCGGAGGGTGGAAGACATCAGGGGGGACCCTGACGCTTGTGCTCGCGAAAGAAAGCACACTAGGATGGTCCGCGAGGCCTGGAAAGTCATAGATAGGGTCACTTTTGAATTCCTTAATCCATGTCCTGGGTCCGAGGTTATTCCCTTGTAATAATGTTTTTCGTTTATTGCTTTTATGATTGTAAGAACTTCTGGCAATATTAATGAAGATTTTTTTTATATCCCAGCTTGTCTTTATTATATATCTTTTGTCCTGAGTCTTTTTGCCCATGCATGAATGAATACGTCTTGGACGCTTGATCAAACGTAAATCGGGTGCTCTTTCTGTTGCTTTTCCTCTTTCTCAGCATGTCGTCACAATTAGCAGGTAATAGAGTAAGCTTCTTGATTTCTTCATGAGATAGCGAGGGCTTAGGCCGCAGGTTCAGATCTGCTGCCTAAGACTTTTCAACTCTATGAGCCGTGAGGGTCTCATAGAGACTTTTCTCCCTACGGATCGAGAGGATCTCGTAGGCGGTTTTCTCCTTAAGAATTATGAGGATTCCTAAGTGTGGTTTTCTCTTGTAAGTCGTAAGGATCCTACAAGAGAATTTTTCCCTCTTACGAGTCGAGAGGACTTGTAAGCGGTTGTTTCCCTCCTTGTCGAAGTTCGACGTTGGAGAGTGAGACCCGTGGATGGTATGCAAGAACCGTTTTGGGCCAACTTACGGGGTCCCAATGCTTAGGAAACAGGCTTCTTTTATGCCCACTGCCTAAGGCTTTATCTCACGAGTCGAGCCGCCTCAACAATTTTTCACAAGTCGAGACGAATCGAACGTTTCTCGCAAGAACATCTTAACGTCGCATTTAACCTCTGCTCTTTACGAAAGAAGCCCATTAAGGTTGGTGGTACTTAGGGTTTTGCCCATCGTACCGTCGCATAAGCTGATATAGTCCTCGATAGGCAATCGTGCTGTTCGAGTAGCCTTGCGACTGCCGTGTCTCTGATCCCTTCGGGGGCTGGACAAGACGTCTTCAAGCAATCCTCCTTGGCAATTTGACCGTCGGAAGAGCAAGCGCTAGGAATTTGCCATGCCGCTTTTTACTTGAGGTTAGGCTCATTTTGGAGAGCCCCGATGAGTCATAACCACTCCGCGCTGGTGTGGGATGATCTCCGATAGTCTTTCAGGCTTTATATGACTTGCCGTTAAGACCCTGAAGCAAGGAATTTGGCCTTTGCTTCGTTTGCTGGCATTGCGTCCTCTGTATCGAGACGAATGTCATGGCGGGAACTAGGGATTTTGCCGTAGTTCCGTTTGTTTGATGACGTTGCGTCTGCTGTGTCGAGACGAACGTTGGGGCGACATCTCGTCTACTGTATCGAGACGGACGTCGAGGTTGTCTCTAGGTTACTGGTGAACTGCCGAGGTTTGGAACTAGGGATTTTGCCGTGGCTCCATTCGCTTAATGACGTTGCGCCTGCTGTGTCGAGACGAACGTTAGGGTGACATCTCGTCTACTGTATCGAGACGGACGTCGAGGTTGTCTCTGGGTTGCTGGTGAACCGCCGAGGTTTGGAACTAGGGATTTTGCCGTGGCTCCATTCGTTTAATGACGTTGCGCCTGCTGTGTTGAGACGAACGTTGGGGTGACATCTCGTCTACTGTATCGAGACGGACGTCGAGGTTGTCTCTAGGTTGCTGGTGAACCGTCGAGGTTTGGAACTAGGGATTTTGCCGTGGCTCCATTCGTTTAGTGACGTTGCGCCTGCTGTGTCGAGACGAACGTTGGGGTGACATCTCGTCTACTGTATCGAGACGGACGTCGAGGTTGTCTCTAGGTTGCTGGTGAACCGTCGAGGTTTGGAACTAGGGATTTTGTCATGGCTCTATTCGTTTAATGGCGTTGCGTCTGCTGTGTCGAGACGAATGTTGGGGTGACATCTCGTCTGCTGTATTGAGACGGACGTCGAGATGGTGACCATTCTGTGCTGGTGCGAGATGATCTCCGGTTGTCTTTCCGGTTTTATTTGAGTTACCGTCAAGAAGTCGAAGCTAGGAATGTGGCTTTCGCTTCGTTTGCTTTGGTGTGTCCAAATCCTGTTGGAGGAAGAATACTGGGGTTGACATTTCGTCTGCTGTATCGAGACGAACGTCAAGGTGGTGACCACTCTGTGCTGATGCGAGATGATCTCCGATTGTCTTTCCGGTTTTATGTGAGTTACCGTAAAGACGTTGAAGCTAGGAATGTGGCCTTCGCTTCATTTGCTTTGTCATGTCTGAATCCCTGCTGGAGGAAGAACGCTGAGGTTGACATTTCGTCTACTGTATCAAGACGAACGTCAAGGAGGTGACCACTTCATGTGAGATGGTCTCCGATTGTCTTTCCGATTTTATGTGAGTTACCGTAAAGACGTTGAAGCTAGGAATGTGGCCTTCGCTTCGTTTGCTTACACTGCATCTGGTGTATTGAGATGAATGCTGAGGTGGAGCTGGGATTTTGCCATCACTCCGCTTTGTTTCGACCGTGAGGTCTTTTGTTGACGTTGCATCTGCCTCCAGCTGGACTGCGGAGGAACGCTGTTGTTGACATTGCGTCTACTGTATCGAGACGAATGCTGAGGTGAAGCTGGGATTTTTCCATCGCTCCGCTTGATGGTGTAACATCTGTGTCCTGTTGGAATGAGGAGGCACACCGTTGTTGGTCTCCAGGCTGTAGACGTGGCCATTGAGATTTGGAACTAGGGACTTTGTCATGGTTCCATTTCGTTGCGACTCTGGGGTCGGTTATTGACGTCACGTCTGCATCTGGTTGGAGTGAGGAGAAACGCCGTTGGTGATCTCTAAGTTGTCGATATTGACGTCGAGACCATGAAGCTAGGGACCTTCCTTTGCTCCGTTTGTTGACATCGTGTCTGTAATATTGCGATAAATGTCGAGATTGTCTCTAGGTTGCCTATGAACCGTCGAGATTTGGCTTCGCTTTCTGATGGAGCCTGTTGGGAAGGTATGGTTCCCTCTTTATCTGCGCCCCTGGATTGTATACAGGAATCGATGTGATTTCACCTGTAGGGTAAAAAGTTTCATTCTTTCATTTTTTTTATTCTTTCCGTGATGCTCTATCATTTCAGCTTTTTATATCGCGAAGGTCGCGATTGCCCAATCATTTCGGCTATTTTTCGCGGTGCCCAATCATTTCGGCTATTTTTCTTTTTACTCGCTGCTTTTTATTGCGAGTTGCCCAATCATTTCGGCTATTTTGCATGCATACATTTTTACTTGCTGATTTTTATTGCGAGTTGCCCTATCATTTCGGCTATTTCGTATGCATTTTTTTTGCTCGTTGGTTTTTTTTTTTGCGAGTGTGGAACTTGGAATCTGATGCCAATCTTAGCATCAACATCGCTACAACTGGACTATTGCCAGGAGCGAATCATCATTTGCCATGAAAGGACTTGGAATTTGATACCGGTTTAGGCATCAGCATCGCTGTAACTGGGACATTGCCAGTAGCGAATCATCATTTGCCGTGAAAAGGCTTGGGATTTGATACCGGTTTAGGCATCAGCATCGCTACAACTGGAATATTGCCAGGAGCGAATCATCATCTGCCACTATCGATGTCGAACAAAGGTGGCTTATTAAACAGGATTAGGATCCCGTCGACTAAGGCTTTTGACTTCATGAGCCGCAAGGGTCTCATAAAGGTGTTTCTCCCTACGAGTCGTGAGGATCTCGCAGGTGCGTTTTCTCCTTAGGAATCGTGAGGATTCCTAAGTGTATGTTCTCTTATAAGTCGTAAGGATCTTACAAGAGTGTTATCTCCTTATGAGTCGAGAGGACTCACAAGGGTTGTTCACCGTGTGGACATATCCCTAGTCACGGATGGGACTTGGTTAGGGAAATGTTTATTCGCGCCCGTGTATTGTATACAAGGGCCAATATAGGACCACTTGTAGGGCAATATCGAAAGTTGTGGGGGTTGCTTAAGCACAGGTTTAGGTCTCTGTAACTTAAGACTTTCAAATCCTATGAGCCGTGAGGGTCCCATAAGAGAGTTCTCCTTACGAGTCGTGAGGATCTCGCAAGTGTATTTTCTCCTTAGGAATCATGGGGATCCCTGAGTGTGTTGCTCCCTTGTGAGTCGTAAGGATCTCACGCGGGTGGTTTCTCCTTACAAGGTCGAGAGGACCCTATAAGTGTCTTTTAACGAGGTTGCGCCCTTTCGGGTTTTCACAAACACTCGCCGGTAGTCCTGCTGTTTTTACTCACGGAGCCCTCTCGGGTTTTCATCCATACCCGTTTTGCTTATGGACATACCGTTTTTTTATTATTCTTTTTATTTTCTTCTTCTTCTTTTTTTCTTAACGAGGTTGCGCCCTTTCGGGTTTTCACGAACACTCGCCGGTAGCCCTGCTGTTTTTACTCATGGAGCCCTTTCGGGTTTTCATCCGTGCCCATTTTGCTTATGGACATACCGTTTATTTTTTTATTTTTTATTTTATTTCTTTTTTTTATTCTATATATATATAATTTTTTTTTTATATTTTTTTTTATCTCGTCAGCCTAAGGATGCTGCGGTAGTAGTTTAAAGACATTTCGGTCATTTGCAAGTTTTAGGACATTGCGGTCCATCATTAGTTTAAGGACATCTCGGTCCGTTGTTAGTTTAAGGACGTTTCGGTCCGTTATCCAGTTTTAGGACGTAGTGGTCCGTTGGGCTTTCTCTATGAATGAGCATGATGCCCCCGGCGTGTCCATATTTTTCGGAGCATATGGTTGTGGCGGGTTCACCTTCCAAATTTCGGACAACGCGAACTTGCCCTGTTGGTATTGGTCTTCAACCCAGTTCTTGAAGACGTAGCAATCCTCGATCAGATGACCTACCGTTTGGTGGTAAGGGCAATAATTAGGATTATTAATATCGCCTGGCCGCAACGGACGTTTTGGACTCGGCAGATTGATGAGTCTGTCGCATACTGCCAGCTCGAACAGTCCCCTTGTTTTATCTTGCGGAAACGAGTAAGGACGTTTTAACTTTTCCTGGAGGGGTTGCCGCTTGTTGCTTTGGAGAGCAACCGGCCTAGGGTCACCTGATTGTTGTTGAGTGCTGGCGACGAGGGCCGTTTTTCTTTTTCCTTTATCCTTTTTGTTCGATCCTTTGTTTACGGGGCTGAGATTTTTTCCGAGTAGCATGCGATTGCACGGCTGAACGTTCTCGCAGCTTCTCAATTCCTTTATTTTTGAAATAGATTCCCCGAGGGAAAAGTTGGGGATAGCTTCTTCGTCAGAGTCGCTTCCAAAGGTGACAATTTGTGATCCCTTGAAGTCGGCTATATGACAGTTTGCGGCGGCTCCTTTGCGCTCATATATCGCATTTTTCCGATGTCCACGAGATTCACACATTGTCTTGTCGAAGTGTTGCTTTTGAGCGACATACCCTTGCCACCAACAGTTAAAGGAGTCGCAGTCTTCGGTAGGATGTATGATCTTCTGATGATATAAACAGAAGTTAGGGTGCATCTCTGCCTCAGCGAAAGAATTTTCTTCAGAGGGCGGTAGCTTCATTCCTACTGATAGAGCTTTGGCGAACCGTTTCCTCGTCTTGAATTTATTTTTATCCGCAGTGGATGGCTTTTGATTTGACGGGAATGCCTTGGCTTTTTCCAGTATGGCCATTTCACGCTCTTGATTGGCTTTTGCTTTCAAACGAATTTCATTTAGGAAGACATCGATCAACTCGTCTGATGGCTGTAGAATCTCTGGCTCAGGGTTCGCCATTGATTTCTCAGCGCAAGGAGCCTCCTCATCATCCGTCAGTGAATGAGAAATCACATGACAGGTCGCTACGTAGTCTTCGGATTCATCCGATAAGTTTTCTCCATCGTTTTCATCCTCGACGAAAGAACAAGTTGCCCCCGGCGTGTCCGTTTTCTTTGGAGAGTGTAGCTGTGGTGGGTTTACCTTCCAGTTTTCCGACAGCGCGAACTTGCTTTGTAGGTAATGATCTTCGATCCATCCCTTAAAGACGAAACAATCCTTAATCGGGTGACTTACCGTTTGATGGTAAGGGCAATAATTGGGATTATTAAGATCGCCTGGCTGCGACAGACGCTTTGGACTCGGCAGATTAACGAGTCTGTTGCGCACGGCCAGCTCGAACAGTCTTCTCGTTTTATTCTGAGGAAACGAGTAAGGACGTCCTAGCCTCTCTTCGAGGGATGGGCGTGGACGCACGTTGTTTTGGCGAACGACCGGCTTTGAGTTGCTTGACTGTTGTTGAGCATTGGCGACGACGATCGCTTTCCCTTTTCCTTTCTCATCTCGGGAATCTGATTTTGGAGGAGACGGTCTATGGCCCATCTGGTCCATTTGGGCTAATTTGTCAATCAAGGCCTGGAAGGTGGTCGGCCTGAAGAACATCATGAATTGTGAGATGGTCGCCTGCGGATCGAGAGTGCCCACAAACATGCCTACCGCAGGTGCCTCTTCTATGCGTTGTTCGCATTTCGACCATAGGTTTCGCCATCGTGTTGCGTATTGGACCCACGTTTCGCCAGGCCTTATTCTGGCATTTATTAGTGCTGTTATCGGGGTGCGTTCACCAGCACTCGCGAATCTTTGTGTAAACAGCAGCTCCATCTCCGCAAATGTTTTGACAGAGTCGTTAGGTAATTCTGAATACCATTCAAAGGTTGTTTCTGATAAGCTGCCGACGAATTGGCATAGCAACAACTTGTCATCGCCTCCAGTATTGCCGTATAAGGCCCTGAATTGAGCGACGTGCTGATGCGGATTCCCTGTCCCTTTATATACGTGGAATTTAGGGATCGTATATCTCGGCGGGTAACTGATTTGGTCGTACCAGCTCGGATACGGTCGTCCGGTTCTAGCAATTTGCCCAGCCGCTTCATTCGCCTGATGAACCCGGATCTGCTGAGCTATATATTCGTCCAGGTCAGCTTTGGAGATTGCCTCCTCCTTGGCATTTGATAGAGCCGGTGGAGGATTTGACGTTTCTCTCCTGTCGTCTTCAAAGACGATCGGAGGATCTTCAGCAGGAGGGTCCGGCTGTAACATCATCCCTACCATATCTTGGAAGAGGAGCGCCATCTGTTTTATGTTAGTCGCTTGCTCCGCAGCTTCTTTGTCCCTCTTTTCGAGGACTCTGCGTAAAAAGTCAGAGTCGGATTCTTGTTCTTGACGCTCATCCGAAGACGTTTCAGAGCTTTCTTTTGGCTCAGTGAGTGCAGCCATTGTAGTCATCATTTCCTGAACCTTTTGTTGTTGCTCTTGGGCTTTCGTCACGGATCGGGTGAGCGGTCGGTGGCCCGTAGAGGTGCGGCTTTCCTCCTTTCCAGAAGCCATATAAACGGTGTGCACCACCATGCCCCCAGACTTGGGGCGTTTGTGTTCGGTGTCTTTGCGATTTTCCAAAGACACAGGGGCTTTTTGCAGCCTCCTTTTTTGAGTGATTGGAGTTAAGGGAGCCGTTGTAGTGGGCATCCAAGTAGCTTTTGTTTTTTGTGGCTTGACAGAGTAATCCTTCTCCTGCCGCACCTTCATCTTTCTCTGTCGATGAAGATGGTTTTCATTAATCACCGACTCCTGGACCTGTCGCCAGACCTTGTAAATTTTAGAGGACAGCCGTTGAGGGGGCTGCTCTAGCTTCTTCTCTGGAATATTCTTCACAGATGAAGGAGTTCGTTTCAACATCGCAGTAGGAGAGTTTCTGCGCACCTTGTTGAGCAGTTCGAAGCTGTTCCCGATTGGAACAGCAGTATCGATCCCCACCATTAGAGTTGGAGGAGTAAGTTCAGAGGGGGAGTTGCCCCCAGCCTTCCTCACTCGGCACTAGTAACGACGTCGGGCATATCGTGCTGATGGAGTTGTTTCAGCTATAGGGGTGACCTCCTCATGCCCCCTGTGTTGGTCAGAATATACCGGTACCAGCTTTTTAAAGATCGACGTCCGTTGAACGGGGACGGCCAACTTGTCAGAAGCGGACTTCTGCACATGGGAAGCAACCTTGGTGATTTTGCCAGGAACGGGAGTTGGAATGGCTATCCGCTTCGGGATAACGCCTTCTGGTATGGCAGGCTTCTTCATGAGCCTGTTAGAGCTCTGGCCTAGTCCGTTGAAAACTGAAGCAGTGGAGTTGGACGACCCGTTGAGAGGGGTCGCGGCAGTGGTAAGTCGATCGAAGACCGACTTCTTTGGAGCTTCTTGCAATGTCATTGGGGCGTTGAAGCTCATTGGTGGGAGCATGGTCCCAAAAAATAGTCCAGTGGTGGCTTGAGCCACCTGCTCCACCGGCATTTTGAAAAGGGAGGCCGCTTGGGGCCCATAAGTCACTCCTCCAGCAATGACGGAGCGAGAGTTATCGCTGCGGGCGGTGCAGTTCGAAGCCATCGATTTTCTGTTTTCTGCATAGAGCAAGACACCAAATCTTAGTACCTTGAATCCACAGGCAATCACAGCAAACCGCGATTTGTTCGCGAACACGACACACGAAGTGTGGAGTGGAAAGAGGAAGAGGTCCCACCGGGCGTGCCAGAATCTGTTCCCCTCCGAAAGACGGCGCATAAGACTGCGATGTCCTGACGCTGAGATTCGGGGCAGATGCTATTTGGTTTTATCCGTCTACCTCTCCGAAAATGCCAAGTTGATTTATGGCACCGTGTATCGGAGGTTTAGACGGATGCGGCCGATATAGCAGACTTTGTCAGATTCCCCCTCGCTTGAGGGGTTTTTAATTGTGGGGACGCTCTTCCCTGCAGGCGCAAGCCCCTGCAGTTAATTACGCTACCGCATCGCGGTAACAACTTTCTCCTTCTCCAGAATTTCACTTCGTGTCGTGTGTGTTTGTTTTGTTTGTGGTTGCCCGTGGATTGTATACGGAGACTGAGTAATGCCGTTGCCCGTAGGACGTGGATTAGTCCAAATCCGTATTTACTTAGATTTGGGTTTGGTGTTTTTAGTTTAAGGATGCATTAGTCGCGTTGCGGCTAAGATCAACTTAAACGTTCGTTAAGGATACGTTAGTCCTGTTTTAGACTAAGATCAACTTAACGTAGTGATTCATTTAATATATGGCCGTCAGGACTCGTCACCTCTCTGACGTCGTTGAAGAATTACAACGACAGGTGTCAGAGGAGTTCAGAGATGTACCCTTGAACCAAAGTTGATTGGGGGAATTTATAGTCTAATTTGGGACTAAAGTCTGTTTGAAGGTTTAAGGATGCGTTAGCCATATTTGAGGCTAAGATCAACTTTAAACGGTTGTTAAGGATACGTTAGTCCAGTTTGGGACTAAGATCGACTTAACGGGATCGTTTAGATCCGACAAAAGAGCATTTGGGCTCTATTGTGCCAGTTTAGGGACGTGGTGGTCCATATTCCAGTTTAGGGACGTGGTGGTCCGATATTCCAGTTTAGGGACGTCTCGGTCCGATATTAGTTTAGGGACGTTTCGGTCCGAAATTAGTTTAAGGACATCTCGGTCCGATATTAGTTTAAGGACGTCTCGGTCCACGAGTTTAAGGACCCCGCAGTCCATATCCATGTGTGGTCGTTGGGACCCGTCACCTCTCTGACGTCGTTGAAGGATTACAACGATGGGTGTCAGAGGAGTTCAGAGATGTACCCTTGGACCGGAGGTAAATTGATTTGAGAGAGAGAGCATTTGTGCTCAGTTCAATTTAATTTAAGGACTTACGGCTAAAATTGGGCTAAGTCCAGTTGAAAATGTTCAACATTTTATTTGCTTTTGCATTGCATTTCTTTTTATTTTTATTTGGGCTTTGCCCAGAAAGGATGCAGAGTATCAATTTGTTTTGGGCCCTGCCCTTTATAAATGATGCAGAGCATCAATTTTATTTAGGCTCTGCCCTTTTATTGCTTTGCAATTTATTTTGGCCTGCTTGGTCTTTTTGATTTGGGTCCGGCCCTTTTAGGAAATGCATTGCATTTGTCAGGCGCTTTGCGCTAAGTAATGAGCGCAAACTTATATGAAGGTGACACGTGTCACGCTCTGGTGAGCGCAAGCGCAATAGCACAGTGCGCTGCGCTAGTGCGCTGCCGACACGTGGCGCGCTCTGGTGAGCGCAAGTGCAATAGCGCAGTGCGCTGCGCTAGTGCACTGCGCTGTTGCGCTGCCGACACGTGGCGCGCTCTAGTGAGTTGCGCCAATTCCAGAGAGCAAAGCTCTAGCGCAGTTTGTAAGTGCATAGCACTAAGAATCTTTTAGATTCAAAAACAGAAGTGCAAAGCACTATTTAATTTCTTGATCTAATTTAGATCAAAGAAAAATAAGTTTTTTTTCTTGTTTTTCTTATCTCAGAGAACCAAAGGTTCATGATAAGTGCAAAGCACTATTTTTTATTTTATTTTATTTATTTATTTATTTAGTTATGTTTAAAGATCAATGATCTTGTTTTTAGATTACTGATCTGTTTATAAGAGAATTTTCTCTTCTTTCAAAGGTTTTTACCTTTTGTTGTTCTTGAGGAGTTCTCAAGAGTTCTCTTCTTTCTTTTTTTTAGAAAGATGTTGATGCCTTTGAATTGAGGCCTAGGGTCCTTTTTATAGTGCCCATAAATTAGTTAAAGTTTGTTAAAGAGATCATTCTCTGAGTGATTTGGGAAATTTTCCCCACCGTTGGATCTTTGATCTAAGGGCTTCTGCTTTGCAGAAGAAAATCTTCTTGTTTTAACAAGAACAGAAAAGATTTCTTAGAAATTTAATTCTGTTTGGCGCAGACGCCCCAGTGCGTGACACGTGTCGCACAGCGCACTGCGCAGCGCAACTGCGCTAGCGCATCTGCGCTGACACGTGTCGCGCAGCGCAACTGCGCTGACACGTGTCGTGCAGCGCAGTGCTTGCGCAGCTGAAGCGTTGCTTTATTTAAATAGAGCTTTGCTCTGATTGGGCGCACTGCCTTGGGCACTGCGCTGATGCGTCTGCGCCTGACACGTGGCGCATTGCGCACAACACAAAGAATCTGAAGCGTTGCTTCATTTATTAAAGTTTAAATTTTCTCTGATTGGGGGAAGATGAAGCGTTGCTTCATCTCCCTCCTTAGAATTTGAACAGAGCTTTGCTCTGATTGGGGTAAACAGGAGGCACACAGTTCAGCTTATTCTGTACATCCAGGAGGCACAAAGATGTACCGAGATATTCGACAGCATTTCTGGTGGGAAGGCATGAAACGGGAGATTGCTCGCTTTGTGGCTAAGTGCTTGGTGTGTCAGCAAGTTAAGGCTGAACATCAAAGGGTTGCTGGTTTGTTGCAACCACTTCCGATTCCTCAGTGGAAGTGGGAACATATAACCATGGATTTCGTGACGGCTTTACCGCGGAGTCCAAAGGGCAACAATGCAGTATGGGTAATTGTCGATCGGTTGACCAAGGCTGCTCACTTTATTCCTTTCCGGGTTGGTCAATCAACAGAGACTTTGGCGGAACGGTACATGCAGGAGATTGTAAGATTGCATGGTGTACCGGTGAGCATCATGTCCGATCGGGACACTCGATTCTTATCACACTTCTGGAGGAGTTTACAGGAAAGTTTGGGGACTCGATTGAAGTTTAGCACAGCTTATCATCCTCAAACTGATGGTCAGTCGGAGAGAACGATCCAAACTCTTGAAGATATATTGAGAGCATGCATGTTGGACTTCAAGGGGTCTTGGGAGGATCATCTACTTTTGGTGGAGTTGTCTTACAACAACAGTTTTCAGGCAACTATTCAGATGGCTCCATTTGAAGCTTTGTATGGTCGTAAATGCCGTTCACCTGTTTGTTGGGACGATGTCGGTGAACGAAGATTATTGGGACCAGATTTGGTTGTGCAGACAGTTGAGAAGGTTAACCCTATCAGAAATCATATGAAGGCAGCACAGGACCGACAGAAGAGTTGGGTAGATACGTCAAGAAGACCTCTAGAGTTCACCGTGGGTGATTTGGTATTCTTGAAGATATCACCGACTAGAGGGGTGATTCGTTTTGGGAGTCGAGGAAAGCTTAGTCCTCGATTCGTAGGATCCTTTGAGATCTTGGAGCGTGTTGGTGAGGTGGCGTACCGTTTGGCGTTACCGCAGACCTTGACAAGTGTGCATGATGTGTTTCACGTATCTCAACTACGAAGGTATGTTCGAGATGAAACACACGTTTTGGATCATTCGGAGTTAACAGTACGAGAAGACTTGACTTTTGAGGAGCGACCGGTTGAAATCGTGGATCGAAAGGAAAAGGTTCTCAAGAACAAGGTTATCCCCCTTGTGCTTGTTTCTTGGGGTAATCGATCGCATGGAGAGTCCACTTGGGAACGAGAAGATGAGATCCGGCAGAAGTTTCCTCACCTTTTTCTGTAGTTCTCTATCTTGTATTCTTGGAATTTCGATGACGAAATTCTTTTGCAGTTGGGTATAATGTAACACCCGAGCCCAATACTACTAATTTCTGTTACTGTTTGAGCATTAGGTGGTACTCATTTCACTTATCTTGCTTGTTGGTGGCTTACTGTAAAATTTTACCCGGCAAGGTCATTTTTACATATAACAAATTTTAGCATCTAAAATGAAATTAAAAATATCTATCTTGGCCTACTCGACACCCCAAGCCTTGTGGTAGCGTCCGTGCATCGTGTTCTCGTCCCGTTCGGTGAAACGAGTGAGTTTGGACTGGTACGCGCGCGTACACGTGTCCGTTTTGGGGGTATGCTTTTTAATCACAAAACACTTAATTTTGAAATTTGGAACCTGCTTAAAATCCTATTATTTAAATTTCAAATTTTTGGACCCGACCCGGGCACGATTTGGAAATGTTTTATTTTGCGCCAAAACCCCAAATTTTAATATTTAATCAATCATATATTTTTTAAAACCTCATGCTTTAACCTTCACATCTTCTGAATCTTTTAATCAATCTATTCCTAACAAACAATTCTTCAACCAATCATCACCCCTTTTACGTGGGCCCTAAAATCTCTCTCTATCTCCCATAATCTCTCTCTCTCTCATATATTCAAACGCCCATTTCTCCCTCCTCCATATATTTTCTCACGAACCCATCGCACAGCCTTCGTTCCCTTCACCACCGCAGCCCCACGCCGGCACCAGCACCGCCGGGCGAGTCGTCCCGACGCCCTCATCGCAGCCAAGCCTTCTCTTCCTCCTTTTCCCGCGTTCCCAGCCACCTGCACCCTCAGCCGCGGCCGCCTGCAGTTTTCCCTGCACACCGCCGGACCGCCGACTGTCGCCGCCGCCGACCCCGTCCTCTTGTCCCCGACCTCGCACGCTCCTCGGTAGGATATTTCCCTCCTTTTTCCCTTCTTCCTTCCTTCTTGGCTAATGTTTTCTTCATCGACAATTTTCTTCCCCCGCGATCACTGTTCGCCGCCGGAGCTCCGGGGGCGTCGTCAACCTTCGCAACCCCTCTGTTGATCATCGTAAGCACCCTCTCAGATCCTTCCCCCTTTCCTTCTAATTCCCTGTATTTCTTTGTTTTTTTGTTTCAAAACATGATGTTTCCTTCACTGTTCACGTGCTCGCCGGAATCCGGCCGTGCCGGTGACGTGTCCCGACGATCCAGCAGAGTACTCTGACCCGCGTGGTTCCATTGTTCGTTGTTTGGGTTCAATCCGTGAACCGTGCTTCCGTCGCGAGTTTCCCCGCCGACGTTACGTTCCGTTTTTCCCGGTTCGCGACCCGTTGAGGCAAGTACCCCTTGCTACATGCTATACAATATATTTATATATGTATTGACACCCTAAACCTGAAAAATTAGCTTGCTACAATCGTTTTCCATTTCGGTTATAAATTGCATTATATCATTTTACGGTTAAACATGAAACTTACAGTTCGAAATTTGAACCCAATAATCAAATCTACCGGTTCAATCATATTTTACTGTTAAATAGCTGGTAGCAATTATCTATGTAGTTCTGTTACATTCGGACACTCGTATGCATTTAACCTGATATAACTATATTGAACCGTCACATAAATTATTGCAACGCTAAGGGTGCTTAAACCTGTTAACATGACTAGACGGCTACAGTGAATTACTGCACTCTTGTGATTGAATGAAACTGCTTAGTATTTAATTCATTGCTTATCTCTAATACCCATGCTTGTTTATATATCTGATTGGGAGCACACTCACGATATTGTTTACATCTTGACCTGACATTGCTATATATATATATTGATACACCTGACATGGTACCGTACACTGTTGACTTGACCTGATGTACCATGACCCGACCCGTTATCTGATCCTGTGTCTAATGCGAACAAACCTGACATGTAGTCCTCATGGACCGTTCCTGTTGTCTATCCAGACAAACTTGCTTGTACCTGATCCTGTGTTGGCATTAGTTCTTGATTACTGAATACCTGACTTGACATACATAACTTGGGGGTATGGGGAAATCAAAGGTGAAACCGACTTGTAACTCAACAGTTCGATACCTGTTCTGATCAGTCTTAGGGGCTCGGCCAGCCCCGGAGTGATGATGCTGACATCACTCGCCCATCCTGCTACCTGTTACTGCCTAGCGGCACGTCTCGGATTCAGCCCCGAGGATCTTGACCGTAGTCCCGGGCATGCACGGGATACTATTGAGTTACATCGACGATTCATCAATTGATTTCAAAGACTTTAGAATAGAGAACCTGATAGAACAGTTTAGTTACCCATTGCACACTACCCTGCACTGCTTGTTTCACATTATTGCTTTATTCATGTTTATCTTGCATTGCCTGTTACATTGTTCATATTATATTATTGGTTGACATGACGCGCTGACGTCTGGGTTTTGCATGGCCCAGATTCTATACCGCTGTCGTAGTCCGAGCAGGAGTACTTCAGCCAGCAGGCTGAGTTGTGAGTTCAGTAGTAGTTAGTTTTATTTCCTGCATTATTTCCTGATGTGGGCCCGCATTATGGGACATACTTTTCAGATTATTTGTATTGGATCATTTGCTTCCGCATTTATTTATTATTGACTCCTGTTATTCTGGATTATGGACATGTTTTTAGATAGTTTTATCTTGTTCTTGATATCTCTACAGCCGTAATGTGACTGTGGATGGATACTTCCTACCCACAGGTAGCATGGTTGGCTATGTCACGTGCCCAATCTAGCGTACTCTGGGAAGCGGGGTGTGACACTATGATATCTTTAAACTGGACCGAGATGTCCTTAAACTAACATTGGACCGTAATGTCCTTAAACTAACAATGGACCACAATGTCCCTAAACTAAACAATAGAGCCCAAATGCTCCCTTTTGTTGGATCTAAACGATCCCGTTAAGCTAATCTTAGTATAAAATTAGACTAACGTATTTTTAACAAACGTTTAAGTTGATCTTAGTTTCAAATGAGACTAACGTATCCTTAAACCCACCCCAAACCCAAATCTAAGAACATAAGGATTTGGAACAATCCACGCCCTCCGGGCGACAACATAATTTAGTATCCGTATATAATCTACGAGCAACCAAAAATAAAAACAAACACCCACGACAAAAATTGACCATCTGGAGAAGGAGAAAGTGGTTACCGCGATGCGGTAGCGTAATTAACTGCAGGGGCTTGCGCCTGCAGAGAAGAGCGTCCCCACAATCAAAACCCCTTCAACAAGGGGGAATCTGACGAAGTCTGCTACATCGGCTGCATCCGTTTAAACCTTCGATACACGGTGCCATAAATCAACTTGGCATCTTCGGAGAGGTGGACGGATAGCACCAAATAGCATCTGCCCTCAAAATTCAAGCCTGACATCCTAACGTCCCGGTCGCGTCTTTCGGCGGAGAACAGATTCTGGCACGCCTGGTAGGACCTTTTCCTCTTTCCACTCCATACTTCGTGTGTCGTGTTACGCGAACGAATCGCGATTTGACATGGTTTCCCCTGGATTCGAAGTACTAAGATTTGGTATCTTGCTCCGTGCAGAAAAAAGAAGATCAATGGCTTCTAACTGCTCCAGCTGCAACAACAACTCCCGTTCCGCCTCCTCGGGAGGAGTAACCTACGGTCCCTAAGCGGCCTCCCTTTTCACAATGCCGATGGAACAAGTGACCCAAGCCACCACTGGGCTATTCTTCGGGACCATGATCCCACCAACGAGCCTCAATGTTCAGATACCATTGGAAGCTCCGAAGAGGTCGGTCTTTAATCGGCTCACCACTACCACGGCCCCTTTCAACGGGTAGTCCAATTCCAAGCCTACAGCATCAGTCTTCGACAGGCTGAGCCTGAACTCCAATGGACCCGTGAAGAAGCCTGCGATACCTAAAGCGGCCATCCCAAAGCGGATAACCATTTCGGCTCGAGCAGACGAAACCATCAGAAAGGCTTCTGCCAAGGGGTCGGTCTTCGCAAGACTGGCCGTTTCAGCTCCCGCTCCATGCGAAGCTATCAAAACTGCTTCCCCTGCTCAGAGGTCTGTTTTTGACAGATTGGACGTTTCCTCGCGGCGAACGGCAGTCTTCGAAAGGCTAGCACCGACAACAAAACTTCACTAAAACGGGGGGCATGATGAGGCCACCCTCATGACTGAACCAATACCGTCTGCGAGACATGCTCGACGTCATCACTGGCGCCGGGTGAGGAAAGCTGGAGGCAGCTCTCCTTCTGGACCGACTCCGCCGGCTCCAATGGTGGAAGTTGATGTTGTTGTTCCAACTGGGAACAGCTTTGAACTACTTAACAGGGTGCGCGGGAATTCGCCAACTGCCGTACTGAAAAAGTCTCCTCCGCCTGTTGAAAAGATTACAAAGGAGAAGCCGGGACAGCCTCTTAGCGGCTTTCCTCTAAAGTTTACAAGGTCCGGCGTCAAGTACAAGACTCGGTGATTGATCCAGATTACTCCCGCCGACAGAAAAAGATAAAGGTTCGGCAAGAAAAAGACCACCCTGTTATACCGCAAGAGATGTCATCTACTTGAGTGCCCACTGCAACGGCCCCCTCGACTTCGACCGCCCACAAAAGGAGAAGGCCGGAGAAGATCCCTACGACCAATCTCAAAGGCGCCGAACCTAAACGCCCCAAGTCTGGGGGCATGGTGGCCCACACTGTTTATATGGCATCCGGGAAAGAGGATAGCCGTATCTTTACGGGTCATCGACCGCTTACGCGATCCGTGAAAAAAGCCCAGGAGCAGCAACAGAAACTTCAGGAAATTCTAACGCAAATGCCCGCACTCACTGGGCCAAAAGAAAGCCCGGAGGCGTCGTCAGAGCAGCGTCATGAACAGGAAACCGATGCTGACTTCCTCCGCAGAATCCTCGAAAGAAGGACAGAGAAGCAGCAGAACAAGCGGCCAATATAAAATGAATGGCGCTTCTCTTCCAAGACATGGTCGGGATGATGATACAGCCGGATCCTTCGGCTGAAGACCCTCCGGTTGTCCTTGAAGATGACAGAGGGGAGACATCGAACCCTCTTCCGGCTTGTTCAGCAGCCAAAGAGGAGACCATCTCCAAAGTCGCCCTGGATGATTACATCGCTCAACAGATACGAGCTCACCAGGTGAATGAAGCGGCCGGTCAGATTCTTAAGACTGGACGACCCTATCCGGGTTGGTACGACCAAATAAAGTACCCGCCGGGATACACGATCCCCAAATTCCATGTATATAAGGGGATGGGTATATAAGGGGATGGGGAATCCACACCAGCACGTTTCTCAATTCAGGGCTCTGTGTGGTAACACTGGAGGTGATGATAAACTACTGCTCCGCCAGTTTGTTGGCAGCTTATCGGAGACAGCATTCGAGTGGTATTCGGAACTCCTGAATGACTCTATCAAGACATTTGCAGAGATGGAGCTGCTATTCACCCAACGTTTTGCGAGTGCTAGCGAACGTACCCCAATCACGGCGCTGATCAATGCCAGGGTGAAGCCGAGAGAAACTTGGGTCCAGTAAGTGATACGGTGGCGGAATCTATGGTCGAAGTAGGAACAGCGCATGGAAGAGGCTCCTGCAGTGGGCATGTTTGTGGGAACCCTCGATCCGCAGGCGACCATATCCCAATTCATGATGTTCTTCAAGCCGAACACCTTCCAGACCTTCATTGATAAGCTGGCCCAAATGGACCATATGGGTCATAAGCCTTCCTTTTCAAAGACAGAGCCGCGGAATGAAAAGGGCAAAGGGAAAGCGACCTTTGTCGCCAATGCTCAAAACAGCCGAGCAACTTAAAACCGGTTTTTCGCCAAAGCAACGTGCGTCCACACCAATCTTTCGAGGAGAGACTGGGACGTCCCTACTCATTTCCGCGGGAGAAAACAAAGAGACTGTTCGAGCTGGCAGTGCGCAACAGGCTCATCAATCTGCCAGATCCTAGACGTCCGCTGCAGCCCGGCGATGCTAACAATCCCAATTATTGCCCTTACCACCGAGCAGTAAGCCATCCAATTGAAGATTGCTTCATCTTTAAAGGCTGAATTGAAGACCAATACCAACAGGGCAAATTCGTACTGTCCGAGAATTGGAAAGTAAGCCCGCCTCAACCGCACGCTCTTAAAAAGGGGGACACACCGGGGGCATCGTGCTCTTTTGTTGAAGAAGCTCCATGGGAGGTCGCTCTTTCAGCCAAGACGAAAAGGATGCTGAAAGACCTTCAACCATGTCCGGCGATCAGGTGGAAAAATCAGCTAGAACCCAAGATCATCGAGGGAATGCTGAAGCCGCGCCCAACACCAAAAATTGGCAGAGATAATCAAAACGCTCAGGCCCAGCCGTCAAAATCTTCGAAGAAAAAGAAGAAAGCCAAAAAGCCCGTGAAGCCTGCTGGCAAACGCACGGACCTGCAAAAACACATCAACGCGTTGGAAGAATATAACCAGAAGGTGCGAACCCCGGTCACGCTCCAAGATTTTCTCGACCACATCCTTGAGGACAGAGACGATGATAATGATGGGGGAGAGGACTCGGCAGATGAAACTGAAGGCTATGTGGCAAGCTGCCATATGATCTCTCACTCCTCGATGGAAGGTGAAGGAGCGCCTGATGCAAAGAAACTGGGGGCAGATCCAGAACCGGAATCAAAACCCTTGGAATTATCTGACAAGATCATCGACCTACTGCTGAACGAAGCCCGTCAGAAGAGCAAGGATGATCGAGAACGCGAAATGGCTATATTCGAAAAGGCCAGGAGTCGGCGTCAATTTAAAGAAGTCAAGGGTCATGAAATACCCCAACCAGATCAAAGCACTTCTGTCGCCAGCAAAAGAAAGTTCAAGATGAAGAAAAGGTTCACCAAAGCCATATCGATGGGAATGAAGCTGCCACCCTCCGAAAGAAACACTCCTGATGGGATACACCTTGACGAAGGGAATGCACATCCAAATTACTGCTTATACCATCAAAAGACCACGCACCCTACTGAGGAATGCAATGCTTTTAAAAATTGGTGGCGGGGATACGTTGCTCATCGACAGTAGTTCAAGCGGATGAAGCGCAAAACTCGTCGAGAACAAACGAGCACGACAGATGAGAGCGGAAGAATTGCCGGCAACTGTCACATGGTTGACAGCAAGGGATCGCATGTTTCTACCTTCGGGAGCGATTCTGATGAAGAAATACCCCTTGGCCCTCTCTTCAAGGAATCTACCTCCGAAGCAGAAGAAATGAAGACCTGCGAGAACATCCAGCTGCGTAATCGCACATTACCTGAAAAGAATCTCGGACCCGCAAACCAGGGATCGAACAAAAAGGATAAAGAGAAGGAAAAAGTCCCTGAGGATATTGCCCTCAACGATCGAGTCGTCGAAGAGCTGGCAGCCAAGGACCCACCCAAGAAAAGCAAGGTGGATTATAATGTTCTAGCACACCTAAGAAAGATTCCTTCGCAATTGAGCATTCTCGATGCTCTTCTGCTATCTAAAGAGGCGCGAGATTCCCTAATCAAAGTGTTACAAGACCCCGGACAGTTTCAAGCTTTCCTCGCCGAAGAAAAGATGAAGGACGAATTGGAAGAAGTTCACATAGCCGACATCACCTTCAGCGACGAAGATCTCCTCCTCAGGACATGCGAGCATAACCATCCCTTGTATGTCACCGGATACTGTCATGACATCAAGATAGGCAAAATCCTGGTCGACAATGGGTCCCCCGTCAACATTCTCAATGTAAGGGTGTTGAAGGAGATATGCATGAGCGTTCAACACCTCGCTCGGGATAAAATCACTATCTCCGGATTCGACTCCCAGTCATCACGGATGCTTGGGTATGTAATTCTGACGTTACGCTTTGGGCTGCTCGTCACTGACATCAAGTTCCACGTCATTAACGCCAAAACATGCTACAACGCTTTGCTCGGCCGGCCTTGGTTACACGAGTACAACATTATCCCTTCTACACAACATCAGTGTATGAAGTACTTCAAAGATTGTCTCGAGTACACTGTGACGGGGGAACTAAACCCATTCTCCATGAATGAAGTCCGCAAATATGAAGATGCCAAGTACTTCCTGCCAGATTTCGAAGACACGGAAAGATGCTGTAAGCTAGAGAATGAGCAAAAATCTTTCACTACCATTCCGGTTTTCGGGAGCGATACCGAGGAGGACGAAAAGATAGTCTATTCCGGGCTGCTCCAATACACCAAGCCGGGACCGTCCACCCCTATGTTGGTCTTCGGCAGTGACTCTGAAGACGAAATCAATGCAGTGTTCTCTGCTCGGCCATCGATACAAGCCTTCGCTGGCGATGATCGGAGTTTGCAAATTGTCATGGTTCCGCAAGAGCATTACAAGAGCTCGACGCGCTTGGTACCTATAGTGTGCAGGAACTGCAGACGTTCTACGTCCCTCCCAGGCGAAGAGATGAAAAGGCAATCCTCTTTTATCAATCCACGGAAACCAAAATGGAGAAAGAAGTCTGGCATGGTGCCGATTCGACACTTGACAGACTTCAACCCATCCGACTGCCCAGATACTATACAGAAGGATTGAAGAGGCTGTTGAGGCGCCAAGGCGTACCCCTTAAGCAGACCACGCGACAAGCTCAGTTCTATAATATGATCCGGAACATCCCCGGAACTCAGCGAAAATTGCCTACCGGGAGAATGGAAACGATCGGGCTTGGATATATTCGATCCAAAAAACGGGAGCGAGTCCATGGCAGTTACGTCATACATGACTTCGATGAAGAAGGAGATGTTCTGTTAAAAGACGCTAACCCTGAACCAAAACGAGATCCCGCCATAAAAATGCTAGGTCCGTCGTTTGAAGAACAAATGGACAAGCTAATAAGGGAAGCGGGTCAAAAGGTCCGGGATGATCATAACTGCGAAATGGCCATCTACGAGAAAGCTAGGACGCAATGCCTCCTTCAGCAGGCTACATATAATGATGACGCCCTTCGTTGCCAGTCTGTCATACAGAAGACCCGATGCAAAAACAAAAACAAACTGAAGAACGGAAAAAACGTTCGACAGCAGCGAAACGGATCCAAGAAGTCACGCGATAGAAAATCGAGCAGCCGAGATCCGTCTCTTATAAAGAAAATGAGTCGAGCATATTCTTTTTCCTAAGAAAAGACAAAGAAAATCTTCGACCTCGTTATGAAACATCAGATGATTACGCTCCCGGAGTCCAAGCACCCCGATCGAGTAAATGAAGTTCATCACTCAGACTATTGCTCCTATCACTGAGCGATAGGACATCCTTGTTTCGCCCAATCAGAGCAAAGCTCTATTTGAATTCAAGATTCAAATTTTGAAGCAACGCTTCAAGTCTCGGGCGCAACGCGCCACGTGTCAGGCGCTAATACGTAAGCGCAGCGCCCAAGAAGGTGCGCCCAATCAGAGCAAAGCTCTGTTTAAAGGAAGCAACGCTTCAGTTGCGCTGTGCTGTGCGCTGCGCGACGCGTGTCAGCGCAGATGCGCTCGCGCAGTTGCGCTGTGCTGTGCGCTGCGCGACGCGTGTCAGCGCAGATGCGCTCGCGCAGTTGCGCTGCGCTGTGCGCTGCGCGACGCGTGTCAGCGCAGATGCCCTCGCGCAGTTGCGCTGCGCTGTGCGCTGCGCGACACGTGTCAGCGCAGATGCGCTAGTGCGCTAGCGCAGTTGCGCTGCGCTATGCGCTGCGCGACACGTGTCACGCGCTGGGGCATCTGCGCCAAACTGAATTAAGATTTTAAGAAATCTTTTCTGTTCTTGTTAAAACAAGAAGATTTTCTTCTGCAAGGCAGAAGCCCTTGGATCAAAGATCCAATGGTGGGGAAAATTCCCCAAATCACTCAGAAAAAGATTTATTTAATAAATCTAACTAATTTATGGGCACTATAAAAAGGACCCTAGACCTCAATTCAAAGGCATCAAGATCCTTCTAAAAAAAAGAGAAAGAAGAAAGCTCTGGAAAAACTCCTCAAGAACGACAGAAGGTAAAAACCTTGAGGGAGAAGAGAAAGTTCTCTTATGGGTAGATTATCGATCTAAGAACAAGATCAATAATCTTAAATAAATAAATATATATATATATATAAATAAGAAATAACAGTGCTTTGCACTTTTTTATGAACCTCTGGTTTTTGAAACAAACAAAGAAAAATTTATTTTTTCTTTGATCTAAATGAAGATCAAGAAATTAAATAGTGCTTTGCACTTCTGATCCTAGAATCTAAAAGATTCTTAGTGCTCTGCACTTCCAAACTGCGCTGTTGCGCTCTTGAGAGAGCGCCACGTGTCAGCTACAGAATAACTTGCGCTACGCGCTCTTGAGATAGAGCTTTGCTCTCTAGAATTGGCGCAACTCAACAGAGCGCGCCACGTGTCAGCAGCGTAATAGCGCAGCGCACTGCGCTGTCGCGCTTGCGCTCACCAGAGCATGACACGTGTCATCACCATATGAGCTTGCGCTCATTACTTAGCGCAAAGCGCCAGACAGATGCACTGTATTGTTTACAAAAGGGCCAAGCCCAATTAAAGAAGGCCTAACAGGCCTAATAAAATGCAATGCATTATTTTAAAAAAAAGGGCAGAGCCCAAACCAAAACAGATGCTCTGCATCATAAATAAAGGGACAGAGCCCAAATCAAAAAAGGCCTAGCAGGCCAGAATAAAATGCAGTGCATTATTAAATATGGGCAAAGCCCTAGCATAGGCCTAATAGGCCAAAGATCAAGAAAAATCTTGAATATTCTTAATGGGACTTAGCCCAATTCTGGCCGTAAGTCCCCAAATTAAATTGACTGAGCATAGCTCTCTCTTAAATCGATTTATATCCGGTTCGAGGGTACATCTCCGAACTCCTCTGACACACGTCGTTGTAATCATTCAACGTCGTCAGAGAGGTGACGGGTCCCAACAACCACACATGAATATGGACTGCGGGGTCCTTAAACTCGTGGACCGAAACGTCCTTAAACTAATATTGGACCGAAATGTCCTTAAACTAATATTGGACCAAAACGTCCTTAAACTAATGATAGACCACCACGTCCCTAAACTGGCGATGGACCGAAACGTCCTTAAATTAATATTGGACCGAAACGTTCTTAAACTAATATCGGACCGAAACGTCGGACCCCCACGTCCCTAAACTAGCGATAGACCGCCACGTCCCTAAACTGGCACAATAGGGCCCAAACGCTCTTTTGTCGGATCTAAACGGTCCCGTCTAAGTTGATCTTAGCCCCAAATACGGTTAACGTATCCTTAGATATTTAAATAAACGATAAAACTCCAAATCAACTTTGGTTCAAGGGTACATCTCTGAACTCCTCTGACGCCTGTCATTGTAATCCCTCAACGACGTCAGAGAGGTGACGAGTCCCGACGGCCAGATATTAAATCGATCATTACGTCAAGTCGATCTTAGTCCAAAACAGGATTAACGTATTCTTGACGAACGTTTAAGTTGATCTTAGCCGCAACGCGACTAATGTATCCTTAAACTAAAACACCAAACCCAAATCTAAGTAAACACGGATTTGGACTAATCCACGTCCTACGGGCGACGGTATTACTCAGTCTCCGTATACAATCCATGGGCAACCACAAATAAAACAAACACACACGACACGAAGTGAAATTCTGGAGAAGGAGAAAGTTGTTACCGCGATGCGGTAGCGTAATTAACTGCAGGGGCTTGCGCCTGCAGGGAAGAGCGTCCCCACAATCAAAAAACCCCTCACCCTGAGGGGGAATCTGACGAAGTCTGCTATATCGGCCGCATCCGTCTAAGCCTCCGATACACGGTGCCGTAAATCAAATCGGCATCTCCGGAGAGGTAGACGGGTAAAACCATATAGCATATGCCCCGAATCTCAGTGCCAAGACAGCCCATGTCTTGCGTGTCTTTCGGAGGAGAACAGATTCTGGCACGCCCGGTGGGACCTTTTCCTCTTTCCACTCCACACTTCGTGTGTCATCCTCGCAAACCAATCGTGGTTTGTTAAATGGTTGCCTTCGGATTTCAAGTTACTAAGATTCAAGATTCAATGGCCTGGCACAGAACTCAAGATTCGGTCTTTTGTCTGGCACAGAACTCAAGATTCAATGGCCTCCAACTGCACCAACTGCTCGAAGTGCCACTGCAATGGACGCTCCACCTGTCCCGGAGATGTAGCATATGGGCCCTAAGCGGCTTCCTTCCTCACTTTGCCAGTAGACCAGGTGACCCAAGCCACCACCGGTTTATTCTTCGGGACCATGATCCCACCGACAAGCTTCTCTATGCCGATACTTGCACCAGAGATGAACAAGAAGTCGGTCTTCGACCGACTCACTGCTACCACGACCCCTGTCAACGGGTCGCTTGCTGCCAAACCAACAGCTTCGGTTTTCGCCAGACGGAATAAGAATTCTAAACTGGCTATCCTAAGGAAGACAATAACTGCTGCTCCAAAAGTCGTCAAGGCGGCTTCCCCTGTCAAAGAGTCAGTCTTTTCAAGGCTGACGATTCCTACTCCTCCTACTCGAAGATCTGTCTTCGACAGGTTGGATATCACACCTCAGAAGACAACCTCAGTCTTTAAAAGGTTAACACCAGCGACGCCTCATTCAGACGGGGGGCAAAAAGAAGCTATCACAATCTCCGAGCCAGTCCCAGCGGCTCGTCGTGCCCGGCGTCGCCATTGGTGACGAGTGAGGAAGGCAGGGGGCAACTCCCCCTCAGGGCTAACTCCACCTGCTCCAATGGCGGAGGTCAACGCTGCTGTTCCAACTGGGAACAGCTTCGAACTTCTGAGGAGGGTACGTAAAAAATCTTCAACCGCTACATTGAAAAGATCTCCTCCGCCTGTGGAGAGAGCTCCTGAAACAAAACGAGAACAACCCCCTCAACGGCTGTCTTCAAGGATTTATAAAGTTTGGCGGAGGGTTCAAGACTCTGTGATTGACCCAGACCAATTTCGTCGCCAGAAAAAGGCGAAAGTGGAGAAGGACAAGGACTGCCCCATTAAACAGCAGGGGACAACAGTTGCTAGGGTGCCCACTTCAACGGCTCCTTCCACCTCAACGGCCCACAAAAGAAGGAGGCCGGAGAAGACTCCCGTGTCAGCAGCAAAAGGTAAAAATGTTGAAACTAAACGCCCCAAGTCAGGGGGCATAACAGTTCATACGGTTTATATGACATCAGGAAAGGAAGACAGCCGTATGTCCACGGGTCATAGACCACTTACACGGTCAGTGACCAAGGCTCAGGAGCAGCAACAGAAGCTCCAGGAGATGATGAGCGCTATGGCTGCACTTACTGGGACAAACGAAAGCCCTGGAACCTCTTCAGAAGAGCGTCAGGAACAAGTGACGGACGCCGAATTCCTTCGGCGCGTACTAGAAAAGAAAGATAAAGAAGCTGCGGAGCAGGCAGCCAATATAAAGAAAATGGCCCTCCTGTTCCAAGATATGGTGGGTATGATGATTCAACAAGATCCACCTGCTGGAGATCTCCCGATCATTCTTGAAGACGATAGGGGAGAGGCATCAAATCCGCCACCGGCTTTATCGTCAGCTAAAGAGGATACCATATCAAAAGCTGATTTAGATGAATACATCGCCCAGCAAATACGGGTGCATCAGGCGACTGAAGCATCCGGTCAAGTCGTAAAGACAGGGCGGCCATACCCGGGTTGGTATGATCAAATTAAGTACCCAACAGGCTATACAATCCCTAAATTCCATGTCTACAAGGGGACGGGCAATCCTCATCAGTATGTCGCCCAGTTCAGAGCGCTCTGTGGCAACACCGGCGGCGACGACAAGTTGTTGCTTCGCCAGTTTGTTGGAAGCTTATCAGATACGGCGTTCGAATGGTATTCTGAGCTCCCCAACGACTCTATTAAAACCTTTGCGGAGATGGAGCTGCTCTTCACCCAACGTTTTGCAAGTGCCAGTGAGCGTACCCCGATGACGGCACTGATTAATGCCAGGGTAAAACCCAGCGAGACATGGGTTCAGTACGCTATATGGTGGCATAATCTATGGTCGAAGTGCGAACAGCGCATAGAAGAAGCTCCAGCGGTGGGAATGTTTGTTGGAACCCTTGATCCACAGGCAACCATCTCGCAGTTCATGATGTTCTTCAAGCCGACTACCTTCCAGGCTTTGATCGACAAACTAGCGCAGATGGACCAGATGGGCCATAAACCCCCTCTCCCGAAGCCGGACTCCCGAAACGACAAAGGAAAGGGAAAAGTGATCATTGTCGCTAATGCTCAACAACAACCGAGCGACTCGAAGCCGGTTGCTCGTCCAAACAATACGCGCCCATACGTACCCCTTGAGGACAGGATGGGACGTCCTTACTCCTTCCCCCGCGATAAAACGAGGAGGCTATTCGAGCTGGCGTTGCGCAATAGACTCATAAATCTGCCAGATCCAAAACGCCCGTTGCAACCGAACGACGTCAACGAGCCCAATTACTGCCCTTACCATCGAGTGCTAGGCCATCCCATCGAGGATTGCTACGTTTTCAAGAATTGGCTTGAGAACCAGTACCGTCAGGGCAAATTTGCGCTATCTGACAAATGGAAGGTGAATCCCTCGCAGCCCCACACCTCTAAGGGGACGAATACGCCGGGGGCAACATGCTCCGTCATTGAGGAAGCTCCTTGGGAGGTTGTATTATCAGCCAAGACAAAGAGGATGCTAAACGATCTTCAGACCTGTCCAGCGGTCAAGTGGAAGAACCCCTTGGAACCGCAGGTTATTGAGGGGATGTTGAAGCCACGTCCGACTCCGAAGACCGATGGTGGTAGTTCAAGCGTTCATAGCCAGCCGCTAAAATCTTCGAAAAAGAAGAAGAAGAAATCTAAGAAGCCCGTGAAGCCTGGCGACAAGCGCACGGACTTACAAAAGCAAATCGACGCGCTGGATGAATACAACCAAAAGGCGCGGACTCCCATTACACTCCAAGATTTCCTTGATCACGTCTTTCAAAAAGAAGATGAGGGAGAAAGTTCATCGGATGAATCCGAGGAATATGTGGCGAGCTGTCATATGATCTCCCATTCGATCACGAACGATGAAGGGACTTCTGGCACTAAAACGCTGGGGGCAAATACTGAGTCAAGGGTCCCGGAGTTATCAATCGAAATGATTGACGCATTTCTTAGTGAAGCTCGATTGAAAAGTAAAGCTGATCGAGAACGCGAGACGGCTATATTCGAAAGGGCCAAGCGCCAGCGACTTGAGGAAAGAGCTGAGATGATCCCGCCGGAGCAAAACGCCTCCACTATCGACAAAAGCCAATTCAAGATAAAGAAGAGGTTTGCTAAGGCCATATCAATGGGCATGAAGCTACCATCCTCTGAAGGAAAACTTACTGGTGTGGTAGAAATGCACCCATCTTATTGCTTATATCATCAGAAGGTCTCGCATCCCACTCAAGAGTGCAAGGCTTTCGATAGATGGTAGCAAGGATACGTCGCTAATCAACAACGCTTTAAACGGGAAAAGCGTAAAATTCGTCGGGAGCAAAGAAACACGACCGAAGAGCTTGAAAGAACTGCCGGCAATTGTCACATGGTTAACACTGCCGGGTCACAAGTGCCTACATTTGGGAGCGACTCTGATGAGGAGCTAGAACTTGCCCCTCTCTTTAAAGAGTCAACTTCGGGAAAAGAAGAAGAGCCAGTGGTCTGCGAAAATATCCGGCTGCGGAATCGGACGCTGCCTGAAAAGAACCTCGGACCCTCGAATAGAAAAGATAAAGGGAAAGAAAAGGTCTCCGAAGACATCGTCTTAGATGACCAAGTTCTGGAAGAGCTAAACGCCGAAAACCCGCCGAAGAGAAATAAGGTGGATTACAACGTTCTGGCACATCTGAGGAAACTACCCTCTCAACTCAGCGTCCTTGATGCCTTATTACTATCAAAGGAGGCGAGAGATTCTTTGATTAAGGCGCTACAAGATCCGGACCAGTTCCAAGCCTTCCTAGCCGAAGAAAAGATGAAAGACGAATTAGAAGAGGTCCACACGGCCGACGTTGCTTTTGGTGATGAAGACCTTCTCCTCGGGACATGCGACCACAATCGTCCCCTTTATATCTCAGGATACTGCCATGACATAAAGATAGGTAAAATCTTGGTCGATAACGGGTCGTCTGTTAATTTGCTCAATGTGCGAGTGTTAAAGGAAATTTGCATGAGTGTCCAACACCTCGCCCGAGACAAAATCACCATCTCCGGATTCGACTCTCAATCATCAAAAACTCTTGGATCTGTGATATTGACGCTACGCTTCGGGTTGCTCGTCACAGACATCAAATTCCATGTTATAGACGCCAAGACGTGCTACAATGCTCTGCTCGGCCGACCATGGCTACACGAGTACAATATCATCCCTTCTACACAGCATCAGCGCATGAAGTATTGTAGAGATGGCCTCGAGTACACCGTGGCCGGAGAATTGAATCCGTTTTCCGTGAATGAAATTCGCAAGTATGAAGATGCCAAATACTTCTTGCCGAGTTTCGAAGACACGGAAAGGTGTCACAAGCCGGAGAACAAAACTAACGCAACCATCCCTGTCTTCGGCAGTGATACCGAGGAAGAAGAGGATATAATTTATTCGGGTCCGCCCCAATACACCGAGCCGGGACCATCCACCCCTTCACTGATCTTTGGTAGTGATTCAGAGGACGAAATCCATGCTGTCTTCCCTGCTCGGCTTTCAATACGAGCTTCTGCTGATGAAGAGCGAAGTCTACAGATAGCCATGGTGCCGCTCGAGCATTATAAAGAACTAGATGCACTCGCCAACGATAGTGTGGAAGAATTGCGGACATTTTATATCCCTCCCGGACGAAAAGGCGATAGATCAATCCTATTCTACCGTTCCGAAGAAAACAAACGGGAAAAAGAACTTTGGCACGGTGCTGATCCAACGCTGGAAAGACTCCAGTCCATCAGTCTACCCCGATACTATACGGAAGGCTTGAGGAGACTGCTGAAGCGCCAGGGAATACCTTTCGAACAAACCGTTAGAAAGGCCAAATTCTATGACAGGGTTTGGAACGTCCCCGGAACTCAGCACAAGCTACCTAATGGGAGGCTGGAGACGATCGGGCTCGGATACATTCGCTCCAGGAAATGAGAGCTGCTCCGCGACTGTTACGTCGTGCACAATTCTGATGAAGAAGCAGATGCTCAAGAGGAAAACGCTAATCCTGAACCAGCAAAAGTTCCTGATACAAAACCGCCCAGTCCATCATTTGAAGACCAGATGGGCAAACTTATAAGGGAAGCGGGTCAAAAAGCCCGAGATGACCACAATCGTGAAATGACAATCTATGAGAAAGCCAAGACGCAGCACCTCCTTCAACAGGCAGTAAAGGACGAAGATGCTGCCCCATGTCAACCTGATACAAAAAGGGCTCGACACAGAGGCAGAAACGAGTCGAAAGGCCGAAGAGGCGCTCAACAGCAACAAAGCAGGGCTAAGAAGCCACGCAAGCGAGAATCGAGCGTTATGGACCAATCCCTCATGAAGAAAATGGGTCGAGCATACTCGTTTCCTCGAGACAAGACGAAAAAGATACTTGAGCTTGCTCTAAAACATCAAATGCTTACATTGCCGGAGTCCAAGCATCCAGAACAAGCAGGTGAAGTCTCTGACCCAAACTATTGCTCTTACCACCGAGTGATAGGGCATCCTCTTGAAGATTGCTTCACCTTTAAGAATTGGGTCGAAGATCAGTACCGGCTCGGCAAGTTTGCTCTGTCTGACAACTGGAGGGTAACGCCACCACAAAAGCACGAGCCCAAGGCCACGAAAGAAAAAACATTTCCACATTGGGACTGGAAGCGAGTTCGCACCTGTCATATGATCACAATATTAAAAGAAGAACCCGAGAACATGGACAGCTTCCCTTGGTGCCTCGAAAACAGTAATGATGAGGTAATCTCAGAATTTCCCCCAGCTCCGAAAGAACTGGAGGATGGAATACATACTACTGCAGATAACCTCAAGAAAATCGAGTTGGGGACAGTAAATGATCCGCGACCGACATTCGTCAGCGAGCTGCTGTCTGAAGAGAGGGTGGCTGCGTTAAAAGACGTCCTTGTGCAGCATAAAGATTGCTTCGCATGGAACTATTCCGAGATGCCAGGACTAGATTCAGGAGTCGCTGTACATAGACTAGCAATATCCCCAAACGTCAAACCAGTCAAACAGGCGCCGAGAAGAATGCGACTCGAGCTTGAGATGAGCATAAATACCGAAGTCAAAAAGTTAATCGACTCTGGCTTCATCCAGGAAGTTCAGTACCCTGAATGGATCGCCAACATCGTCCCAGTGATGAAGAAAAATGGGACAGTGCGCATATGCGTAGACTTCCTGGATCTTAATAAAGCTTGCCCGAAGGATGATTTCCCAGTGCCAGTCACTGAACTGATGATAGACAATACATCCACTCATGAGGTTTTCTCCTTCATGGACGGCTCATCGGGGTATAACCAGATAAAAATGCATCCAGAAGACCAGAAGCACACAGCCTTCAGGACTCCTCTTGGTATATTTTGTTATAAAGTGATGCCCTTCGGTTTGAAAAACGCCGGTGCTACTTATCAGAGGGCCATGACAAAGATCTTCGACGACCTTATACACGAAATCGTCAAATGCTATATCGACGATCTCGTGGTTAAAAGCAAGTCATACGAAGAGCATCTCGAGCATTTGGAGACTGTATTTCAACGCCTTCGGCAATACAATGTGAAGATGAATCCTTTAAAATGTGCGTTCGGGGTTTCCTCGGGCAAATTCCTAGGATTTATCGTTCGACACCGAGGTATTGAAATAGATCCGTCTAAGATTAAAGCGATCATGGAAATGCCTCCGCCAAGAACTCTTAAACAGTTGTGATCTCTCCAAGGAAAGCTTGCATACATTCGACGGTTTATCGCTAATCTTTCAGGAAAGTGCCGTCCTTACAGTCACCTGATGAAGAAGGGAACCCCATTCGTTTGGGATCACAAATGCCAAGGCGCATTGGATGAGATCAAGCAGTATCTGCAAAACCCTCCGGTGTTGGCTGCTCCAGTAAAGGGAAAGCCTCTCATTCTTTACACGACCGCCCTTGAAGGTTCTTTAGGCGCATTATGGGCACAAGAGAATGACCAGGGGAAAGAAAGAGCACTCTACTACTTAAGTCGGGTTCTGCTGGGGGCAGAAAGCAATTTCTCCCCCATTGAAAAACACTGCCTGGCGTTGATCTTCGCAATAACAAAGCTTAGACATTACGCTTTAGCGCATGAAGTCCATCTCATTTCAAAGGTGGACCCTCTTAAATATCTAATGTCAAAGGCCATATTGACGGGACGACTCGCTAAATGGGCTCTGCTCTTAATGGAGTTCTCGATAACGTATCGACCCCTGAAGGCAGTGAAGGGTCAGGCCATAGCCGACTTCCTTGCTGAGCACCCGATACCTGCCGATTCTCCCCTGAATTGCGATTTGCCAGACAAGCATGCGTTTGACGCAATCGACGGTGGTGATACCCGTTGGGAGCTTTATTTCGATGGAGCATCTTCCATGTAAAAGCACAAACAAAATACGTCAATGATCAAATCGGGAGTAGGCCTTATCTTCGTAACCCCACAAGGAGGAATAATGCGCTTCGCCTTCTCCTTGACAGAGCGGAGAACGAATAATGAAGCTGAATATGAAGCTTTGATAGCAGGCCTGGAGATCGCCATTGACATGGGAATTGAAAACCTCCTCATATATGGGGACTCCCAGCTAGTCGTCAGTCAAGTGAACGGCGATTACCAAACATGCAAACCGGAATTGATAAAATACGGTGAAAAGGTGCAACAACTGCTAACCCAAATTCCTTCCTATACTTTGGAAAGCATACCGCGCGCGGAAAACAGCAAAGCGGACGCACTGGCCAAACTTGCTAAAGAATTGGCTGACGAGAACCTCGATGACGTTAGAATCGTGGTACAAAGCCGTCGCGTGCTCGCCCCGGCAGAAATACCTCCGGAATTATATAAAGAAAAGACAGCGACTGAGCAGACGACCCTACAAATAAAAGACCATGAGAAGGCCGAGGACTGGAGGGAAGTCTTCATAGACTACTTTAAGACCCACCAAGTGCCTGAAGAAGCGTCCACGAGACATCAGCTCGCGAAACGAGCCCTGTCTTTCGCCTTTGTCAACGATACCCTGTACAAGAGGTCATTTGATTCTTTGTGGCTGAGATGCTTAGGACCTGACGAAGCGAAAAGAGTCGTCCAGGAAGTTCACGACGGACTCTGCGGTTCTCATCAAGCAGGCCCTAAGATGAAGTTGAAAATAAAACGGATGGGCTACTACTGGCCCACGATGATTCAGGACTGCATCGAATATGCGAAGCAATGCCACTCATGCCAAATTCATGGGGACTTCATCCATCAGCATCCAAATCCGCTACACCCAACAGTGGCTAGCTGGCCTTTCGAAATGTGGGGGACTGATATAGTTGGCCCTATCGAACCAGCATCGTCTAAGGGACATCGTTTCATCCTAGCGACGACCGACTACTTCTCTAAGTGGGCAGAAGCGATACCGTTAAGAGAAGTGAAGACAGAAAATATCCTCCACTTCTTCAAAACGCACGTCATATATCGGTTTGGAACTCCGCGACGGATCATCTCCGATAACGGGCCAGCCTACAGAAGCCACACGATTAGTCGCTTTGCGCAACGGCATAATATAGACTGGAGATATTCCTCAGTTTATAATCCGCGAGCTAATGGTCTAGCTGAGGCCTTCAACAAGACCTTGACGAAGATCATGAAGAAAACGGTGTCACGAAATAAGAGAGACTGGCACGAAAGATTGCAAGAGGCTCTTTGGGCGTATTGAACTACATTTAAAACGGCCACAAACACAACGCCGTACGCATTGGTATTTGGGACGGAAGCAGTACTCCCTCTCGAGATAGAATTACCTTCTCTACGAGTGGCAATCCACTACGAGCTGACAGACGAAGAAAATGCTCACCTTCGGTTTGAAGAGCTTGACGCCCTTGATGAAATTCGGCTCCTAGCACAGCAAAATCTGGTAGCTTATAAAGCAAAGATGACGCGCTCATACGAAAGATTGACCCGACCGAGGACATTCCGTCAAGGCGAACTCGTGCTAGTGGTCAAAAGGCCTATGATCCCCAATCGCGCCAAGCGGGGAAAATTTGAGCCAAATTATGAAGGCCCATACATCATAGATAAAGTCTACCAAGGTGGAGCCTATCTACTCATGGACATGCACGGCGAAAGGCCTTTCAGACCAATAAACGGTCGCTTCCTAAAGAGATACTACACTTAATAAGCCACTGCCTAGGTCAATGATAGATGACGACGACTATGTCCGCTCGCTATCTTCCTAAGCTTAAGCTTCATAAAAATAGCCAACCTTCTTAACAACGGACCGAAATGTCCTAAAACTAATAGCAGACCGAAATGTCTTTAAACTACTACCGCAGCATCCTTAGGCTGACGAGATGAATAAAAAAAATATAATAAAAATAAAATAAAAATAAAAAAGCGGTATGTCCATAAGCAAAAAGGGCACGGATAAAAACCCGAAAGGGCTCCGTGAGTAAAAACAGCAGGACTACCGGCGAGTATTCGTGAAAACCCGAAAGGGCGCGACCTTGTAAAAAAAAGGGAGAAAAAGAAAAAGAATAAAAAAAACGGTATGTCCATAAGCAAAAAGGGCACGGATAAAAACCCGAAAGGGCTCCGTGAGTAAAAACAGCAGGACTACCGGCGAGTGTTCGTGAAAACCCGAAAGGGCGCGACCTCGTAAAAAAAAGGAGAAAAAGAAAAAGAATAAAAAAAAACGGTATGTCCATAAGCAAAAAGGGCACGGATGAAAACCCGAAAGGGCTCCGTACAGCAGGGCTACCGGCGAGTGTTTGTGAAAACTTGAAAGGGCGCAACCTCGTTAAAGGACACTTATAGGGTCCTCTCGACCTTGTAAGGAGAATCCACCCGCGTGAGATCCTTACGACTCACATGGGAGCAACACACTTAGGGATCCCGACGATTCCTAAGGAGAAAATACACTTGCGAGATTCTCACGACTCGTAAGGAGAACTCTCTTATGGGACCCTCACGGCTCATAAGAGTTGAAAGTCTTAAGTTACAGAGACCTAAACCTGTGCTTAAGCAACCCCTACAACTTCCGATATTTCCCTACAAGTGGTTCAATACTGACCCTTGTATACAATCCACGGGCGCGAATAAGCATTTCCCTAACCAAGTCTCATCCGTGACTGGGAATACGTTCGCATGGTAAAAAACCCTTGTAAATCCCCTCGATTTATGAGGAGAAAACCTCCTGTAGGATCCTTACGACTTACAGAGGAACAAAACACTTAGGAACCCTCACGATTCCTAAGAAGAAAATACACCTACAAGATCCTCACGACTTGTAGGGAGAAATACCTTTGTGAGACCCTTACGGCTCATGAAGTCAAAAGCCTTAGTCGACGGAACCCTAACCCTGGTCGCTAAGCCTCTTTTGTTCGACAACGACAGAGGCAAATGATGATTCGCTCCTGGCAATATCCCAGTTGTAGCGGTGCTGATGCCGAAATCGGTGTCTAATTTTAGGTTTACGGCAAAAAGCCAGTAGGCCGCACATGCATGCAAAATAGCCGAAATGATGGGGCAACTTGCAATAAAAAGCAGCAAGTAAAATGTATGCATGCAAAATAGCCGAAATGATTGGGCAACCCGTAATAAAAAGCAACGGGTAAAAATAAAACAAATAGCCGAAATGGTTGGGCACCGCGAAAAATAGCCGAAATGATTGGGCAGTCGCGACCTTCGCGATATAAAAGCTGAAATGATAGAGCATCGCTGAAAGGAAATAAAATAAAAAGAAGAAATGATAAAACTTTCACCCTACAGTTAAGATCACATCGATCCCTGTATACAATCCAAGGGCGTAAACAAAGAATGAACCATACTTTCCCAGCGGATTCCGTCAGGCGACGAACCCCAAACCTCAACGGTTCATTTCAACCGAAGAAGCCAGTGACTTCAGCAAAATTTCTCGACTCACGGATACAAACACTCCTTGACGAGAGCCTTCTGATCCGCGTCGACCCGCAGAGCCATCAATGCCTCCGTAGGAACCCTCGACTCGTTTCAAACCCCAAGGAAACAAATAATCCTTGGCGCTCGGGAAACAAATAATCCCTGGAAAAATTCCTCGACTCACAGATACAAACACTCCTTGACGAGAGCCTTCTGATCCGCGTCGACCCGCAGAGCCACCAGTGCTTCCGTAGGAATCCTCGACTCGTTTCAAACCCCAAGGAAACAAATAATCCTTGGCGCTTGGGAAACAAATAATCCCTAGCAAAATTCCTCGACTCACGGATACAAACACTCCTTGACGAGAGCCTTCTGATCCGCGTCGACCCGCAGAGCCACCAGTGCTTCCGTAGGAATCCTCGACTCGTTTCAAACCCCAAGGAAACAAATAATCCTTGGCGCTTGGGAAACAAATAATACCTAGCAAAATTCCTCGACTCACGGATACAAACACTCCTTGACGAGAGCCTTCTGATCCGCGTCGACCCGCAGAGCCATCAGTGCCTCCGTAGGAATCCTCGACTTGTTTCAAACCCCAAGGAAAAAAATAATCCTTGGCGCTTGGGAAACAAATAATCCCTAGCAAAATTCCTCGACTCACGGATACAAACACTCCTTGACGAGAGCCTTCTGATCCGCGTCGACCCGCAGAGCCACTAGTGCCTCCGTAGGAATCCTCGACTCGTTTCAAACCCCAAGGAAACAAATAATCCTTGGCGCTTGGGAAACAAACAATCCCTAGCAAAATCCTCGACTCGCGGATACAAATACTCCGTGACGAGAGCCTCCCAACCCACGTCAACTCACAGAGCCACCACTGTCTCCGCGAGAGAGTTCTCGGTTCGTTCCACCTTGCAAGATAAAGTCCCGGGCAGCAAGGATTAAAAAACTTGCTTCCTGAGCAATGGGGCCCTGCAAGTCAATCCAAAAGGGTCTCTTTCATACTATCCACGGGTCTCACTCTCCAAAGTCGAGTTTCGACGAAGAGGGAAACAACCACTTACGGGTCCTCTCGACTCGTAAGAGGGAACAATTCTCTTATAAGATCCTTACGACTTATAAGAGAAAACCACACTTAGGAATCCTCACGATTCCTAAGGAGAAAATCCACCTATGGGATCCTCTCGACCCGTAGGGAGAAAAGCCTCTATGGGACCCTCACGGCCCATAGAGTCGAAAAATCTTAGGCAGTAGACCTGAACCTGCAGCCTAAGCCATCGCTATTTCTTAAGGAAGTCAGAATACTCGTTTTAGATATCCATCAATCATGGTTATTAAGACAGCCTGCTGACAATAAAAAGAAGATGACAGAAAGAATATCTGATCTACATTTGATCGGGCGTTCGTGTCGCATTCATTTATGCACAGGCAGAAGACTCAAGACAAGGAATAAGACAAGCTGAAATAAAAAGAGGGGAGAGTTCCATTCATACTGCTAGAAAATTCCTTCTTACAATCATAAGAACAATAAATAAGAAACATTACTCAAATTATTACAACGGTGTAACCTCGGACCCGGGGCACGGATTGAGGAAATCGAAAGTAAGGCCATCCAGAGTTCTTCTGGCCTTTCTAATTATTCTTATGCGCAGTCTTTCGCGCTCCTCTGTGTCAATATCATCGGCAAGCCCCCTGGCCTTCGATAAGCGGCAACTATCGTCGTCTGCTGGAAGACTTGGTGTAGGATGTCAACGAGGCTGTTCCGCCGTTTCTTTGAGATCAGCCTTGTCAGGTATACTGAATGCACCTTGTCTTCGGCATCATCCAGTACGTTGAGCGGTAAGGCCTCATGAAGATCCGGAAGTGCTCTCCATATGGCTCCCAACACGACTTTCAAAAGGGCCGAACGACGAGGCAACAGCCAACCACCGCTTGCGTTCAGACGACCCATGACTTCTGCACATTCAGCGTCCGTAAACTCCTGGTTTTGTTGACGACCCTGAGCGCGAATATCGTCGTAAGTAATGAACTCATACAAACTGTATAGATGCACCGCCACCATTATACCTGGAGGAAATATTACAGGAAGATCAGCAATAGAAAAGCAATAACATACATAAAGGACTAAATTCCTAGGGAGCAAGACTAGGTTCAAGGATGAAATCCCTTAGACGAAAGCTCTGCTGGTTAATCGATTCTACCTAAAGAAGTTTTTTTTTCTTCTTAAAAACTTTTTAAAAAAAAAAAGGCAACAAGGCACCAGAGTTCTTGAAGGCAGGAACGAAGCTCTGAAGTTTTTGAAAATAAAAATCTGAAAGATGATAAGTATCTGTGGGGGATCGAAGGTCCTATTTATAGGCATCAAACGCCTCTTCGACTTCCAAAAATCGTCACGGCGGTTCACCCTAATCGGAGCGAACTTCTGTTCAAATCCCGAGGCGGGAGACGAAGCAACGCTTCGTCTTCCCCCAGTCAGAGCAAAGCTCTGTCTTGAAAATTAATTTAATGAAGAAACGCTTCAGATTGTTTGCGCTGCGCAACGGGCCACGTGTCGGACGCAGACGCATCAGCGCAACGCCCAAAGCAGCGCACCCAATCAGAGCAAAGCTCCTTTTCAAACAAAATTAAAGGAAGCAATGCTTCAGCTGCACTGCGCCATGCGCTACACGACACGCGTCAGCGCAGAGGCGCTAACACAGCTACGCTGCACTGTGCGCTGTGCGACACGTGTCATACCCTGAAGCATTTGCGCTAAAAAAAATTAAAAATTCCGGAGAAATCGTTCCTACTCTTTTTAAGATAAAAAGATTTGCTTCTGTGAAACAGAAGCCCTTGGATCAAAGATCCGACGGTGAGGGGAAATTCCCCCAGATCATTCAGAAAAGGGATTTCTATAATAAATCGAATTTGCGTCTCAACCTGAAGGTGAAGTCTTGGGCGGCGAGGATTAAAAAAAAACTTGCTTCCTGAGCAATGGGGCCCTGCAAGTCAATCCAAAATGGTCTCTTGCATACTATCCACGGGTCTCACTCTCCAAAGTCGAGTTTCGACGAGGAGGGAAACAACCACTTACGGGTCCTCTCGACTCGTAAGAGGGAAAAATTCCATTATAAGATCCTTACGACCTATGAGGGAAAATCACACTTAGGAATCCTCACGATTCCTAAGGAGAAAATCCACCTACGAGATCCTCTCGATCCGTAGGGACAAAAGTCTCTATGAGACCCTTACGGCTTATAGAGTTGAAAAGTCTTAGGCAGCAGATCTGAACCTGCGGCCTAAGCCATCGCTATTTCTTGAGAAGGTCGGGATACTCGTCCTAATCATCCGTCAATCATGGTTACTAAGGTGGCATACTGATAATGAAAGAAAGAAAAGACGGAGAAATGACACAAGACATTACAAAAATGTGCATCTTTTATTCATAAATATCGATTGAGTACAGGATACATCGTACTAAAGAATACAAAATATACATATATGTTACAAGTACCAACGATATAAGGAAAATTACTGAGAAGGAAGCGTCTTGCACAGATCTAGCAATTGCTCGCACACTTCCTTCCATGCCTTTTCCTGATTGGCCACCACTGCCAACTCCGCCTCTACTTGGGCCCGTTGCTGTGTGACGGATGCAAGCTGATCCCTGACGGCCTGATGAGCAGCCTCACGGCCTGCAATGTCACCCTCGGCAACATCGAGTGCCCGCTTCAGTCTCAGCCCATTTGAGATGCGCTCCAGAAGACCCTCGAAGACGGCCTTTACCTCAGCGGCGTTCGTCTCAACTTCAGCACGCAGGCGAGCAGTGCTGCTTGAAGATTCTTGGCACTCCTTCAGCCTCAAAGCCACTTCTTGTTCCAGATGGCGGAAATGAGAAGCGCTTTGCTCGAGCCATGCTCCCCGTTGAGTGCTCGAGGCCAAACTCTCAGGGGACAGGCGCATTGACTCTAGCTGATGAAGGCGAGCCTCGATCTCCTGACAATAGTTAACCCAAGAGGCGACAGTACCCTCGTCATGGAAGGTAGCAAATATCGCCAACATCGGGTTAACCGTCGTGGCGAAATCCTCAGCAGATACTGGAGCCTCGATGTCGAGCTCCTCGATGTAGTCGCTCAACATGCGCAAACTATTCGCGACACCTTTTGAGGACGGGCGTCTCTGGGAAGGGCCGCCCGGTATTGTAATGCGAGACTCAAAAGGTACCGAGATTGGAACGACAGCTGGAAAAAGACGAAAAGCGATTAGATGATGATTCAATAGATATGAAGGAAGTCATTGATAAGATGGTTTACTATACCGGTGGAGACAGGTGGCAAGGCCGGAAGGGCTGGTGGCGCAGCCGATCTTTCTGCTCCCCCTTCGATTTGCAGCGCTGCAGTCAGAACAAGAGAGAGTTGGAAATAATTCTACCACTAAAAAGACAAAGCTACCAATCGGGAACGGTACTCACCAGCGCCACCAGAGGGAGAGGCGAATTCAGATGGGAAGGAGAAGTGTGGGAGCAACACTTGATAGAGGTGATCAAAAAGCACTCCTGAAAGATACAACAGTGTGACTTCAGTACATAAACTATATATCTGAAAGATAGGGTTAATAAGTTGCAAACCCATACCTTCCAACATCTTCGAAGGAATAAGAGAGGGTTGAGAGGTGACCACCGCCAAGGCAGTCGTTGAAGGCGCTCCTTCAAGCAATGGGGCATCGGCGCTGGCTGCACCTGCGTTACAAGAAAGGTGAACTTGTCAGGAAAGATTGTAAAATAAAAAGGACAGTAACCTAAGGTTTACCTAAGGAGCTCCCGGCCGAAACAGAAGCGACTCCTTCCTCTATCGACATGAGGCCACCACCCGTAGCCTCATCACCCGACTCGATGGGGACCGTCGTCGTGCTAGCGCGACCAGGAGACGGTAAGGGATCGTAAGCAGGGAGAGCAATGATTGGAGCATTGCCGGACTCTTGGAAGGAGGCGGTTGACTCTCCCCTAAGAGTCATACCCATCTCTCCCGCTACTTTCTCGGGCTCCGCTGTCTCCATTGGCTCCTCCACCGTCACCACAAAGTCGCCAGCCTCAAGTGCATCGTCCGCCATCACCCCGGACTCAGTTATAATGATCGTTTCATTTGCCGCCACTTCAGGCCCGGCATCAACAACCTTCTCAGCTATAGGCCCCTCAACCTCCGCACCAGACTCCATGGCCTCAACGATGTTGCCCGCGGTCGGCTCGGGTTCGGCAAGCGCCACCTCTTCTGTTCCCCCGGGACCAACAGTCTCCGCCTCACCCTCGGTCGGACTTGTCCCTGCAAAATAATATATGTAAGAACCATCGGCGTTATAACTCTCACAATAAAAATTCTGAAAGAAATGTCACCTGAAGTGGACTTGTCATTTACGCTCCGAGCGGCACGCGCCACTTGTCTGCAAGCAGTGGATAGGGCGACAGGGGCTTCTTCGGTAGGAGTATCTGCCTGAGGGACGGTGCTTGGGCCCGCTCCCGTAGCCAAAGCAGTCCGGCGCACCTTCGCCTCGCGCCTTAGCCGTTTTCTCTCCTCCTGGGCCATTGAGACGGACCTCACCAAAGCCTCTCTCATTGAGGCGTCCTCGTCTGTATACAGAGATGCCTCCAAGCTCTTCAGGGCATCCCTCGTCGACTTATCAAGTCGAGGCTCTTGCAGCAGCCCCAACGAGACCGGAACTCCAGTGACGGGTTCCGGAAGGATCTCTTCGTCGACTGGTATAACCCCTATAAAGAAACAAAGGAAGAAAGTCAGGTTGATCCTCTAAAAAGAATGATGGAATTTGTTAAAAAAGGGGAGTGGGACGTACCGACGCCCGCTAAAGCACGTTTCTCCTCCTCCTTTTGGAAGGTCTTCAAGGAGGCAGCAATAGCTTCTTCGGTAGAGACACCTGTTGAAAATCGGGAAAAGTATTAGTCAAAAATAATGATAAAAAAAATACAATGAAGTGATGAAAAAAGCAGCTAATAATTACCTGACTCAGCAAGTTTACTCAACCACGCTTCAAGCCTCGCTGATCGTTCAGAAGCCGCGATGGCGGCCGCCAGGTCGGTGTCTGCGGGGTCTACCGCGAAACCCTTATTGCTGCCATACTCACTTATTCCTTCGGTAAGGGGGGCTTCAGGCTCTAAGCCAAGAATCGCGTCAAGGGAAAGGAGCGACTTTTTCTTCTTTTGCCCGCCAACTCTGGATGCATCCGGAATTGATTTACGCTTGGCAGATACCTTGGAACGGCGGGTCCCGATATCAGCGCCTACACCAGACCCCGGCGATACCACAGTCACCGTTTCCATTAGGGCACGGGGGGCTGGTGGCGCATCCACAGCATCGCGAAGCGGCAATCCACGTGGAGGACTCAACATACGCGGAGGTCCGCCTCCAGTACCTCTCAATGGGGGAATGAATGGAGTCCTCGGCCTCAAGAGAGCCTTGCGATCACCGCCAGGAGGTGCACCCTTGCGGTCAACCAGCATACGTTTCTCCATCAAAATAACGGGCCCCATTGCATGCGCATACCAAGCCACGTACGCGTTGAGGACTTTGGGGACGCAGCTCTGCTCACTGATAAAGAAATAAGAACCCGTGTTAAGCCGCATAAAGTGGTGCATTGCATTCTTTATCCCCTCCCGGCTAACTACGGGTTTTTCTAAGAAGGCTTCCATCGGGATCCCTTGATTGTAGCTTGATTGCTGAGCAAACCGGTGAGGGTTATACCTCATGAAGAGCGCTGTCTCATTCTACCTGAACACCAGGTAGCCCGGCCGAATGGAGTAGAGATGGAGGATTTCTCGAGCCTTCAATATGGAAGCCCCATCCTTAAATTCATCGCGTAGCGACACTACTGACTTGGTAGTCTCTGAGCCTATTGTTATGACCTTGTCCAAGAAAGAAATCTTCGCCCCGACCAGGTGCGGTCGAAGGAGCAACCCCCTAGCCTCCCGCGGAGGTGCAACTACGATCGAAGCCCCGACCAGCCGTATGACCCTCAGAAGCCTGCACTTCTCAAAAAAGGGAGGAATCTTATGGGCACCGAACACCCCGTGCACGTGCATTTCCATCCAGGAGGTAAAGTAGTGCATCGGGAAGTTGGCGGGTTGCACCCCAGGCTCACTAGCGTCTGCCGCTACGCTAAGTCCGTTATAAAGGTAAGCCAACCCGGCAATTCCTACTGACAACTGTAAACCGGCCACCATCCGATGCACTGGGTAGAAAACAGTCGGCCGCATATGGCGTGGATGCATGGGAAGTGCAAAACTGCACAACCACAAGCCCAAGAACCCTATAAAGAAGGTCTCTTCATCCATGTTTAGGATGGCAATTTCTGAAAAGGGGACGACGGCGGCACCGGGTAGATAAAAGTCTTTGTGGTTATCCTCCGATGTGGGTCGGCGATCAAAACCGAACCCAAAAGGGTCGTCAAGCTGGGCAAACTTCTCGCTCCGCTCTGATAAGAACTCTGGTTGAATGAAGCGAGCAATAAAATCTGCAAAACTGACTCCCCTATCACCTGATTCTAGATAGAGTCCTTCATAAATCTCCAATACCTTCACTAAGCCCGGGTACTGGTGCTGAATAGCGTTCTCCGGCGTCAGGTCAAACACCAACGGTTTGGTGGCAAAGACGTATTCATCGGGAGGAAGCAGCTCCTCGTAAGGCTCTCCCCTCATCGGCAGACCCGAGAGTTCAGCAAACTCCTCCATGGAGATAGAGGCTTCCCGGTCCGTCATCAGGAAGGTGTGCGTGGGAATATTCGATTGCTCGATGAAAGCCTTAACCCACCACGTTGGAGGAGAAGGATACTCAAAGAGCGAGACGTAAATGGCCGAGTACAAACCAATCCTCATCAGATGAGTCCTCCTCGCCGATAGGATGTACCGGGCCCATTGCAAATATCCAGCAGGCGGTCGCGGGATCAGTCCAATGTTATAAGCCTGTCCCCAAGGGCGCGCTTCACCCTGACAAATTTTCCTCCCTAAAATATCTATTGTCGGTGGTGGCTGCACGGGGATGGCACCAATCGCAGGCTGGAGGAGGTCATCCGAATTCCAATTTTTGACCTCCACGGCATACTTCACCGGGGGTTCATCTGCATAGGGGAGTGAAGATGTTGGCTCAGACGGCGTGGCGGAACTGAAACTGCGATGACCCTGGATAATTTCATTATACCACCTACCCCACAAGTGAAGGTTTTTGTGTTCGGGGTCATGATCCTTGATGAGAGCTAACACCACGCGGTCCACCGGTGCCTGGGGAAACCCTCCCTCCGAGCGAACAAACGGGAAAGACGAATTGGCAGACATGTGTCCTGCAAAGAAACAAACATCAGCCGTCAGTATTATAATTCCAACGCTCAGCATGTTTAAATTTTTTATACCGCACCGCAATGCAGTAGATAGGGGGACCAAAGGGGGGCCCACTAAATCTGGATGACGGCGCATCATTTAATGAGACAGTCCCATCATTGGATGAGACTGTCAGTTAATAAAAAGATCCCCAAGAGAAAATCCTCATTGATGGGAAATCCCCAGAGACAAGGAGAAAATCTCCTCTTTTAGAGCAAAGCTCCATCACAGAGTGACATTTGTCAGACTCTGGTCTCAAGGGAATAAAAATTCTCTTGGAAAGAGCCCAACTCTATAATAATGATGGAAAAGCCATCAAAAAGGGAAACTTTAACTCCTAAAGATTAAAAATTTAGGATTTTAAAAGATCCACAAAAACTTTTAAGAGCTCTCCACTTTCAGATCAAAAAGGGTCTACACTTGATCCATGAGCAAAGATCTGTTCATGGGTTAAAACCCATAAACAGGATCTCTGTAGATCTATAGAGCAAGGCTCTGTTAATAAAACCCCAAAGGGGTTTTCTTTAGATCAAAGATCTACAAGAGCAAGGCTCTGTTAATCAAGTTTAATTTAATTTAATTTAAATTTTACCTAAATGGTCCTAAAAATCTGGACTCTGGAAAGAAATGAGAGCAAGGCTCTGAAAATCTTAAACAAGAGCAAGGCTCTGAAACTTAAGTTCTTAGAAACGGTAAAAATTTTATCAAGGACCAAGGGGTCCTATTTATAGGCGCCTGCGCCCTTTCACCTGATCCCTGGGATCCAACGGTCAAGGGTTGCCACCGCTGCACTCACGTGTGCACCACGTGAGCGCAACGGTGGGGGGGCATTTGTTTCGCTCAATCAGAGCAAAGCTCTGTTTGAATTCAAGATTCAAATTTTGAAGCAACGCTTCAAGTCTCGGGCGCAACGCGCCACGTGTCAGGCGCTAATACGTCAGCGCAGCGCCCAAGAAGGCACGCCCAATCAGAGCAAAGCTCTGTTTAAAGGAAGCAACGCTTCAGTTGCACATGCACTGCGTTGCGCAACGCGTGTCAGCGCAGATGCGCTGGCGCAGTTGCGCTGCGCTGTGCGCTGCGCGACACGTGTCAGCGCAGATGCCCTCGCGCAGTTGCGCTGCGCTGTGCGCTGCGCGACACGTGTCAGCGCAGATGCGCTAGCGCAGTTGCGCTGCGCTGTGCGCTGCGCGACACGTGTCACGCGCTGGGGCATCTGCGCCAAACTGAATTAAGATTTTAAGAAATTTTTTCTGTTCTTGTTAAAACAAGAAGATTTTCTTCTGCAAGGCAGAAGCCCTTGGATCAAAGATCCAACGGTGGGGAAAATTCCCCAAATCACTCAGAAAAAGATTTATTTAACAAATCTAACTAATTTATGGGCACTATAAAAAGGACCCTAGACCTCAATTCAAAGGCATCAAGATCCTTCTAAAAAAAAAGAGAAAGAAGAAAGCTCTGGAAAAACTCCTCAAGAACGACAGAAGGTAAAAACCTTGAGAGAGAAGAGAAAGTTCTCTTATGGGTAGATTATCGATCTAAGAACAAGATCAATAATCTTAAATAAAAAAAAATATATATAAAAATAAGAAATAACAGTGCTTTGCACTTTTTTATGAACCTCTGGTTTTTGAAACAAACAAAGAAAAATTTATTTTTTCTTTGATCTAAATGAAGATCAAGAAATTAAATAGTGCTTTGCACTTCTGATCCTAGAATCTAAAAGATTCTTAGTGCTCTGCACTTCCAAACTGCGCTGTTGCGCTCTTGAGAGAGCGCCACGTGTCAGCTACAGAATAACTTGCGCTACGCGCTCTTGAGATAGAGCTTTGCTCTCTGGAATTGGCGCAACTCAACAGAGCGCGCCACGTGTCAGCAGCGCAACAGCGCAGCGCACTAGCGCAGCGCACTGCGCTGTCGCGCTTGCGCTCACCAGAGCATGACACGTGTCATCACCATATGATCTTGCGCTCATTACTTAGCGCAAAGCGCCAGACAGATGCACTGTATTGTTTACAAAAGGGCCAAGCCCAATTAAAAAAGGCCTAACAGGCCTAATAAAATGCAATGCATTATTTTAAAAAAAAGGGCAGAGCCTAAACCAAAACAGATGCTCTGCATCATAAATAAAGGGACAGAGCCCAAATCAAAAAAGGCCTAGCAGGCCAGAATAAAATGCAGTGCATTATTAAATATGGGCAAAGCCCTAGCATAGGCCTAATAGGCCAAAGATCAAGAAAAATCTTGAATATTCTTAATGGGACTTAGCCCAATTCTGGCCGTAAGTCCCCAAATTAAATTGACTAAGCATAGCTCTCTCTTAAATCGATTTATATCCGGTTCGAGGGTACATCTCCGAACTCCTCTGACACACGTCGTTGTAATCATTCAACGTCGTCAGAGAGGTGACGGGTCCCAACAACCACACATGAATATGGACTGCGGGGTCCTTAAACTCGTGGACCGAAACGTCCTTAAACTAATATTGGACCGAAATGTCCTTAAACTAATATTGGACCGAAACGTCCTTAAACTAATGATAGACCACCACGTCCCTAAACTGGCGATGGACCGAAACGTCCTTAAACTAATATTGGACCGAAACGTCCTTAAACTAATATCGGACCGAAACGTCCCTAAACTAATATCGGACCCCCACGTTCCTAAACTAGCGATAGACCGCCACGTCCCTAAACTGGCACAATAGGGCCCAAACGCTCTTTTGTCGGATCTAAACGGTCCCGTCTAAGTTGATCTTAGCCCTAAATACGGTTAACATATCCTTAGATATTTAAATAAACGATAAAACTCCAAATCAACTTTGGTTCAAGGGTACATCTCTGAACTCCTCTGACGCCTGTCGTTGTAATCCCTCAACGACGTCAGAGAGGTGACGAGTCCCGACGGCCAGATATTAAATCGATCATTACGTCAAGTCGATCTTAGTCCAAAACAGGATTAACGTATTCTTGACGAACGTTTAAGTTGATCTTAGCCGCAACGCGACTAATGTATCCTTAAACTAAAACACCAAACCCAAATCTAAGTAAAAACGGATTTGGACTAATCCACGTCCTACGGGCGACGGTATTACTCAGTCTCCGTATACAATCCATGGGCAACCACAAATAAAACAAACACACATGACACGAAGTGAAATTCTGGAGAAGGAGAAAGTTGTTACCGCGATGCGGTAGCGTAATTAACTGCAGGGGCTTGCGCCTGCAGGGAAGAGCGTCCCCACAATCAAAAAACCCCTCACCCTGAGGGGGAATCTGACGAAGTCTGCTACATCGGCCGCATCCGTCTAAGCCTCCGATACACGGTGCCGTAAATCAAATCGGCATCTCCGGAGAGGTAGACGGGTAAAACCATATAGCATCTGCCCCGAATCTCAGTGCCAAGACAGCCCATGTCTTGCGTGTCTTTCGGAGGGGAACAATCCTATTGAAGACTGCTTCACCTTCAAAGACTGGGTTGAAGACCGGTATCAACTCGACAGATTCGCTCTATCTGACAGTTGGAGGGTAAGTCTGACATGGAAGCATGAATCAAAAGACACTTATGCGATGAGAGTAGAACCAGATCAACATCGGTCTTGGAAACGATCTTGTACCTGTCACACGATAAAGCTGTCAGAAGAAGAACCCGACAATATGGATGACCTCTCTTGGTGCTTCGAAAACGAGGAAGATGAGTTGATTTCAGAATTTCCACTGGCGTCAAAAGAGCTGGAAGACGGGATACATAATACTGTAGATGACCTCAGAAAAATCGACTTGGGAACGGCAAACGACCCATGGCCGACGTTCATCAGTGAACTGTTGTCTGAAGAAAAGGTGGCTACGCTCAAAGACGTGCTCATGAAGTATAAAGACTGTTTCGCATGGAACTATTCCGAGATGCCCGGATTGGATCCAAAAATAGCCGTCCATAAATTGGCGATATCTCCGGACGTCAAGCCGATCAAACAAACACCGAGAAGAATGCGGCTCGAGCTTGAGATGAGCATCAATGCCGAGGTCAAGAAGCTAATCGACTCCGGCTTCATCTAAGAGGTTCAGTATCCTGACCGGATCGCCAACATCGTCCCAGTGATGAAGAAAAATGGGACGGTATGCATATGCGTAGACTTCCGGGATTTCAACAAAGCTTGCCCGAAGGACGACTTTCCAGTACCGGTCACCGAGCTGATGATAGATAATACGTCCACTCACGAAGTTTTCTCCTTCATGGACGGCTCATCAGGATACAATCAGATAAAGATGACCAGAAGCATACCGCTTTCCGGACCCCTTTGGGCATATTCTGCTACAAGGTGACGCCCTTCGGTCTAAAGAACGCCGGTGCCACCTATCAGAGGGCCATGACGAAGATTTTCGATGACCTCATACATGAAATCGTCGAATGCTATATCGACGACCTCGTAGTTAAAAGCAAATCATACGAGGAACATTTAGAGCATCTGAAGATCGTGTTTCAGCGCCTTCGGAAATACAACTTGAAGATGAACCCTCTCAAATGTGCGTTCGGAGTTTCCTCAGGCAAGTCCCTAGGATTCGTTGTCCGACACCGAGGCATCGAGATAGATCCGTCGAAGATCAAGGCGATCATGGAAATGCCTCCGCCAAGGACTCTAAAGCAACTGCGGTCTCTCCAAGGAAAGCTATCATAGATCCGGCGATTTATAGCCAATCTCTCCGGCAAGTGTCGTTCCTACAGTCACCTAATGAAGAAGGGAACCTCGTTCGTCTGGGATCGCAAATGCCAAAGTGCACTGGACGAAATCAAGCAATACCTGCAGAATTCACTGGTGCTGACCGCTCCAGTCAAAGGAAAGCCCCTCATTCTGTATACAACCGCCCTTGAGGGTTCTCTAGGCGCATTATGAGCACAAGAGAATGACCAAGGGAAGGAGAGAGCCCTCTACTATTTGAGTCGATTTCTCCTGGGGGCAGAAAACAACTACTCCCCTATTGAAAAACACTGTCTGGCGTTGATCTTCACGATAACGAAGCTCAGACACTTTAATGACCCCAAAATCTTTATACATTTGTATTATCTCTCTTCAATAATATACCGTATTTATTTGTACTTGGTATTTTCCTTTTTCTATTAAATTTATTATTATTTTATTCCTCAATCTATTATGTATTTTTTCTAGGTACAATTTCTTTTTCTTACATTTAAGTTTTTAACTTCTCATTCTTATTTTTTCCTTTCATAAATATTTAATCCAAATCCATTATTCTTATTCTCTACAGCCCATCTAAAAAGCCCATTTTCTTTTTAAGCAACATCATATATTTAATTCTAATTAAATATGTGCATGAACAATCTTATAGCTCATTGGTTAAGTCCTTGCATTGTTATTCCATAAGTCGCATGTTCAAATCCCTATTCTTGCAATTATTTTTTATCATTTTTTATTCTTCTCATAACCTACAAATAAGACCTTTCATTTCCAAAATGAATGGTGACCTTTTATTTCTCTTTTAATTCTCATGTTGAATGCATATATTATTATACATAATTCACCATTACACAATCTTTATTGTCCTCCTCTATCTTTTCCTCCCTCACATTTTTCTATCTCTCACTTCTTCTTCTTCACCTAGAGTCCAAGAAGAAGAATATAAAGAAGTCTTCAAGAAGGTCTCGCTACTAACGCGAGGCTATCGGCGGATAGACAAGCCCGGTGACAATACCGGCTTGTGCATGTAAGTCCCTTCTCTCTTTCCTTCCCTCCATCTCTTTCTTTTTCTCTTTATATTTCTCTTATTTTATATTGCCATGAAAAATTTCCCTTGACATAGTATAGTTCCTAAATAATTAATTAAATGGATACATATATAAATAATGAACACACAAACATACACACATATATAGTTTGTAAAGTCTTTTTCATTACTCTCAATTCACATGTTAACATTTCATAGTGACCAATTAGGAGTGCATGTTTGTTGTTTTATTTTAAATCAATTTATTTAAAGTTTGTAAAAAAAAAATGAAGTTACGAATAAATACCATGGTTTTCTCATTTCTCACATATGACATATCAATACCTTTAGTTTTAAAATAATTTTTATAAATTAATTTTTAATTCTGAAAATTTCATGAAATTTACATATGATAGAATATATTATTTTTTACACGCTGTAAAAATTTTAGATCGATCCGCATAACGGTTTAGGAATTACATCGTATTTATTCATTGATCGTAAAACAGAAAACTGCAGTTATCGGTCAACTTTTAGGACATATAACTTGGTATACCGGTATCCAAATTGAGCAAACTCAGGTGTTTTTGATATCTACATCGAATGATCTAGATTTTCTTAGTTTTATAGTTTTACTGAAAACCCATTTAAGATAAAGAAAACTGCGTTACAATATTAAGTGACGGATCTGGACAGAATCTGTTCCGATTCGCACACTGTTTTTAAATTGGACATAACTCGAACACCCGATGTCCGTTTGTGACAAAATTTAGATGTGTAGATGCACCATTGATAGAACTATAATTTTATGTATATTATATTACTTAGGAATGCATGAAACAACCTGATATAGGCTTTGCAATAGAATATATAGTTGCTGTCCAGAAATCTGAATTTCTATTTTAAACGCTGATATTAAAATGATCATAACTAGAGCTTCAGAAATCCAAATCATGTGAATCTTGGTGTTTTAGATAATTACATTGAAATACCTACAATTTTCTAATAATTTACCCGATAGAAATTAACTCAAACTGCGTTTTAAAAATATGTGACGGTGCCGAATAGATCCTGATCTGTTTTGCGCGACGATACGAAAACATATATATCTCTCAAACCGGTAGTCGTATTTAGGTGAAACTGGAACTCACGCATGCAAAACATTTAGAGCCATATTTTTATTTATATTCCGTATTCGTTCAACTTGATTAATTAGTTGTACATAATATTTCTTTACGTTTATGGTAGTTACTCGAATAATATACTTGATTCATTTCATGCTATTCGAACATGTATACATATTTATCTTGATCAGTAAATTGTTGTATGTACATAAAGACGATAATTAAATACTTGAGTTGTATTTTGAAAACTATACAAAAGTATTTTTACATAAAACCCCCTCAGGTTTTATAAATTATCCTAAGGACCCTAGCAATTATAGGACTTCGATTTACATTTCTACGGTCTGACTCGGGTTTGAGTCTGATCATAATCCGACTTGAATATGATTCAAGTACCATATAAATATTCAATATTCCAATTCAAAATGAACACATGAATCCATGAATACAATTATCAATTTATACAATTTGACTGAACCGAACCATTGATATATATTTCTTTTACATGATTCTCAGTATTCCATTTACATGACTCTACGGTTATAACCGTTTCCTGATATCATGGTTTCGTTCAGTCAGTCAATCAATCATACAATCAATACAATTTTACAAGATAACAATATAAACAAGACATTGCGGGGTTTAAGGGGTAGATTGATACGGAAGGTGTTAAAGGTGGCACGAGGTGGTCAGATTTAATACACCTAACATGAATCCAGTTGTTGTTGTACCGTGGCATAAACGGTTCCTTGTACTATACGTGCCCCTAGTCTCTGGCATATAGAGACTCCCCTCGTATACACTGGCATCCTTCTGTACCAAGCTACAAACAACAATGTTAACATGACATTACAACAATAATACAACTTTAAAATATACCTTCTTATCATGTCTTTTTCTACTCTCCTCTTATCTTTGGGACTTACTGAGCGACCTGTTCGCTGACGACATTCTGTTTCTTTCTTCTTTGAATGTCGTCAGGTGATTTGGACCCGGCGGAGATCGAGCCATCGCAAGAAGACTTGGAGCAGTTTGCTGAAGACCCTGCACTTTGGTTTCATTGTACACTTTTCCTCTCTGTATTTTTCATTTCCTGTTATGCCACTGTTTAGGAATCTTTTTATTTCAGTTGTATTTCCTTTCATGTATTGTACAAAGAATGTTAATAAATAAAATTTGTTGTTCTTTTCATTTCTTGTCTCTTGTGTATTTTATATTACTTAGATACGCTTAGCGTATGTACTTCTGAGTATATACGTAGCGGACCCCGGTCCTGTCCCCTTCGCCGTACACCAGGAAGCGGGGCGTGACAGACACTATGCGTTGGCACATGAGGTCCATCTCATATCAAAGGTGGATCCTCTCAAATATTTGATGTCAAAGGCCATATTAACGGGACAGCTCACTAAATGGGTCCTACTCTTAATGGAATTCTCGGTGACATACCGACCCCTCAAGGCAGTGAAAGGCCAAGCCATCGCCGACTTCCTTGCTGAGCATCCGATACCTGCCGACTCTCCTTTGAACCGCGAATTGCCCGACGAGCACGAGTTTGACACGATCGACGGGGAGAGAAGAGAGAATGATACCCGGTGGGAACTCTACTTCGATTGAGCATCTTCCATGAAGAAGCGCAAATAAAGCACCCCCATAATCAAATCAGGGCTAGGCCTCATCTTCGTGACCCCACAAGGAGGGATAATGTGCTTTGCCTTTTTCTTGACAGAGCCGAGGACAAACAACGAAGACGAATATGAAGCTTTGATAGCAGATCTTGAGATCGTTGTCGACATGGAAATCGATAACCTCCTCATATACGGAGACTCCCAGCTACTCATTAGTCAAGTAAACGGCGACTATCAAACGTGCAAACCATAGTTGGTAAAGTACGGTGAGAAAGTGCAACAATTGTTGGCTCAAATTCCCACCTACACCCTGGAAAGCATACCGCGTGCGGAAAATAGCAAAGCGGATATGTTAGCCAAACTCGCTAAAGAACTGGCTGACGAAAACCTCGATGATGTAAGGATCATGGTACAAAGCCGTCGGGTTCTTGCATCGGCAAAAATATCTCCGGAATCGTCTGAAGAAAAGGAAGCGACCAAGCAAACATGCTTACAAATAAAAGATCAGGAAAATGCTAAGGATTGGAGAGAAGTCTTTATAGACTACTTCAAATCCCGACGAACACCTGAAGATGCATCCTCAAGACATCAGCTCATGAAACGAGCTCTGTCTTTCGCCTTCATCAATGATACTCTGTACAAGAGATCGTTCGACTCTCTATGGCTAAGATGCCTGGAGCCGGAAGAAGCAAAGAGAGTCATCCGAGAAACTCATGACGGACTCTGCGGTTCTCATCAAGCCGGGCCAAAGATGAAGCTGAAGATCAAAAGGATAGGCTACTATTGGCCCACGATGATCCAGAACTTCCTTGAATATGCAAAGCAGTGCCACTCGTGCCAAATTCATGGGGACTTTATCCACCAGCATCTAAATCCATTACATCCAACGATGGCTAGCTGGCCGTTTGAAATGTAGGGAACCGACATAATCGGGCCCATCGAACCAGCATCGTCCAGATGACATCGATTCATTTTGGCGACAACTGATTACTTCTCCAAGTGGGTAGAAGCAGTACCGCTGAGGGAAGTAAAGACGGAGAATATTCTCCATTTTTTCAAGACACATGTCATCTATCAGTTCGGCACTCCGCGACGAATTATCTCCGATAACGGGCCGGCCTACAGAAGCCTTAAAATCAGCCGCTTCGCACAACAACATAACATAGATTGGAGATACTCTTCGGTCTATAATCCCCGAGCTAACGGTCTAGTTGAAGCTTTCAACAAGACCTTGATGAAGATCGTGAAAAAGACGGTGTTCAGAAATAAGAGGGACTGGCATGAGAGACTGCATGAAGCTCTCTGGGCGTATCGAACCACATTTAAAACGGCCACAAGCACAACGCCGAATGCATTGGTATTCGGCGCTGAAGCAGTACTCCCCTTGGAGATAGAGTTACCCTCTCTACGAGTGGCGGTTCACTACGAGCTAGCAGACGAAGAAAATTCTCACCTTCAGCTTGAGGAGCTCGACGCCCTTGATGAAACCCGGCTCATGGTGCAGCAAAACTTGGAAGCCTACAAAGCAAAAATGACGCGCTCATACGAGAGATTGACTAGGCCGGGAACATTTCGCCAAGGCGAACTCGTGCTAGTCGTCAAAAGACCTATGATCCTCAATCGTGCCAAACGGGGGAAATTCGAGCCGAACTATGAAGGCCCGTACATCATAGACAAAGTTTACCAGGGTGGAGCCTATCTTCTCATGGACATGCATGGAGAAAGACCTTTCAGGCCAATAACGGTCGATTCCTGAAAAAATACTACGCCTGACGAGTCATGGCCTAGGTCAACAATAGATGACGACGCCTATGTCCGCTCGCCGTCTTCCTAAGCCCAAACTCTATAAGTAGTAGCCGGCAAACGGACCGAAACGTCCTTAAACTAACGATGGACCACTACGTCCTAAAACTGGCTATTGATCGAGACGTCTATAAACTACTACGAACCGCAGCATCCCAAGGCTGACACAAAAAAAAAGAAGAAAGAAAGAAAACGGTATGTCTATAAGCAAGATAGGCACGGATGAAAACCCGAAAGTGCTCCGTGAGTAAAAACAGCAGGGCTACCGGCGAGTTTTGTGAAAACCCGAAAGGGCGCAATCTCGTTAAAAGACACTTGCAAGGTCCCCTCGACCTTGTGAGGAGAAAATACCTACGTGAGATCCTTACAACTCACAAGGGAGCAACACACTTAGGGATCTCCACGATTCCTAAGAAGAAATTACACTTACGAGATCCTCACGACTCATAAGGAGAATTCCCCTTTGAGACCCTCACGGCTCATAGAATTCAAAAGCCTTAAGCTATAGGGATCTGAACCTGTTCTTAAGCCATCACAACCTCTAATTCTGCCCTACAAGCGGTTCAATATTGACCCTTATATACAATCCACGGACATGAATAAACATTTCCCTAATAAAGTCCCACCAGAGACTGGGGATATGCTCATATGGCGAACGACACTTGTAAGTCCTCTCGACTTATAAGGAGAAAACACTCTTGTAAGATCCGTACGACTTATAAGAAAACATACACTTAAGAATCCTCACGATTCTTAAGAAAAAAACACACTTACGAGATCCCCACGACTCGTAGGGAGAAATACCTTTATGAGACCCTTACGGCTCATGAAGATAAAAGCCTCAGTCAACAGGATCCTAGCCTTGTCTGCTAAGCCACCTTTGTTCAAAACCGATAAAGGCAAACGATGATTCACTCCTGGCAATATCCCAGTGGTAGTGATGCTGATGCCTAAATCGATATCAAATCCTAAACTCGCAGCGAAAAGTCAGTGAGCCACAAATGCATACAAAAACAGCCGAAATGATGGGGTAACTTGCAACAAAATCAGCAAGTAAAAATGTATGCATACAAAAATAGCCAAAATGATTGGGCATCGCGAAAAATAGCCGAAATGATTGGGCAATCGCGACTTTCGCGATATAAAAAAAGCTGAAATGATAGAGCATCGCAGAAATATAAAAGAAATAATAACAAAATGAAACTCTTGCCCTACAGGTGAGATCACATCGATCCCTGTATACAATCCAGGGACAAAAACAAAGAGGGAACCATACCTTCCCACTAGGCTCCATCAGAAAAAGAAGCCAAATCTCGACGGTTCACAGACAGCCTAGAGATCCCCAACAGCGTTCCTCTTTATTCCAGCAGGATTCGGACGTAGCAATCAATCTCGGAGCCATGGCAAAGTCTCTAGTTCCAGATCTCGACGGTTCACAACAACCTAGAGACCACCTCGACATTCGTTTCGTTAAAGCAGACGCAGTGTCAACAACGACGTTTCTTCTCAACTCCAACAGGATGCAGACACAACGTCAACAATCGACCCCGGGGTCAAAACAACGAAGCAAATGCAATAATCCTAGATTCAGGATCTTGACGACAACTCATATAAAACCTGAAAGACCATCGGAGATCATCCCACACCAGCGCGGAGTGATCACCACCGCGACATTCGTTTCGATACAACAGACGCAATGCCAGAAAACGAAGCAAAGGCAATATTCCTAGCTTCAGGGTCTTGACGGTAACTCATATAAAACCTGAAAGACTATCAGAGATCATCTCACACCACTGCGGAGTGGTCACCGCCTCAACGTTCGTCTCGATACAGCAGACGAAATGTCACCACAGCGTCCTTCTTCCAACAGGATTCGGACGCGCCAAAGAAAATGAAGCAAAGGCAATATTCCTAGCTTCAGGGTCTTGACGGTAACTCATATAAAACCTGAAAGACTATCGGAGATCATCCCACACCAGCGCAGAGTGGTCACCACCTCGACGTTCGTCTCGACACAGCAGACGAGATGTCACCACAGCGTTCTTCCTCCAACAGGATTCGGACGCGCCAAAACAACGAAGCAAAGGCAATATTCCTAACTTCAGGGTCTTGACGACAACTCATATAAAACCTGAAAGACTATCGGAGATCATCCCACTCCAGCACGGAGTGATCACCACCGCGACATTCGTCTCGATACAGCAGACGCAATGCCAGCAAACGAAGCGAAGGCAATATTCCCAGCTTCAGGGTCTTGACGGCAACTTATATAAAACCTGAAAGACTATCGGAGATCATCCACACCAGCGTGGAGTGGTCATGACTCATCGGGGCTCCCAAACTGAGCCTAACCTCAAGTAAAAAGCGACATGGAATATCCCTAACGCTTGTTCTTTCGACGGTAATACTACCTGGAAGATTGCTTGAAGACGTCTTGTCCAGCCCCTGAAGGGATCAGAGACACAATAGTCGCAAGGCTACTCGAACAGCAAAATTGCCTATCGAGGAATACATCAACCAACGCGACGGTACGACGGACACAACCCTAGTACCACAGACCCTAACGGACCTCTGTCGTATAGAGCAGAGGTTAACTGTGACATTATGACATCCTTGCGAGAACTTCTTGATTCGTCTCGACTCGTAAGGCAAAGCCTTAGGCAATGGGGATTAAAAAACCTATTTCCTAAGCACTGGGGCCCTGCAAGTCGGTCCAAGATGGACTCTTGAATACTATTCACTGGTCACACTCTCCGAAGTCGAACATCGACAAAGAGGGAAACAACCATTTACGAGTCCTCTCGACTTGTAGGCAGGAAAATTCTCTTGTGAGATCCTTACGACTCTCAAAAGAAAACGCACTTAGGAATCCCCACGATTCCTAAGGAGAAAATACACCTACGAGATCCTCTCGACTCGTAGGGAGAAAAATCTTTTTGAGATCCTCACAACTCATAAAGTTGGAAAGTCTTAGGCAGCAGACCTGAACCTGCTTCCTAAGCCATCGATACCCTATAAGAAGGCTAGGACGAAATATTCTCTACGCTTGCCAGAGTAACATAGCGACAATACATCAAAGAGGAAAAATGACAAAGGGAGACAATAAAATATGTCTTTTAGTCATGAATCAAAATGAATACAAGTTACAATCTATGAAAGAATAAAAATAAATAAAATACTCTCATTCAGGAGTATGTACAAAAGAAGAATAAAAGGAAAAATATACAATTTTTCAAGCCGGCGGACGATTTAACAGATTTTTCAGTTCATCCCTTTTCCACCGGGCCTCGGCTTCATAATTTGTTATCGCTACGAGACGGGCCTCTGCTTGAGATTGTTGGGCCTGGTACGAGGCAAGCCGACTTTCAAGCTCATCTTCAGTGACCTTGTGGGCTTCAACCATCTCGCGGGTAAAAATGATAGCTTTATCAATAGCTACCACCTCCCTGATAGCTTCTTGAAGCACCCGCCAGAGTTCATACGCACGAGTGGTCTTGGCCGTAAGTTCAGCTTGAAGTTCCCCCAATGCATTTGAAGCCAGCTTCCTCTCTGAAAATTTTTGGCTGAGCCTCTTCTCGCATGACAGCATATTTGCGGCGCACCTTTCAATCAGCCCCCGCAAGCTTGCCTTTGCAGCCACCACCTCTGAAGGAAGGCGAGTACATTCAAGACTATGCAAGAAAGCCTCCACCCGACGATAAAACTCAACCCAGATTTGCACCAATGTTTCGCTATGGTAAGCAGCAAGAAAGGGGAGAGAACTGTTGGGTTCGGCGGCAAATTCTTCGGCCATGATCAAACTACCAGCACGAAGGTCTTCGATCAGAGCTGACAAAGAGTGAAGGCTTAGCTTTGCCATCCGTTCAGAGACACGTAGAGCATAAGGGCCAGGTGGCATGGCGATGCGAGATGCCAGCGTGGTAAGAACTGGCAAAGCTGTTAAGATTTATAAACAATCAGCGAGACTTGCAAGCAAAGAGCAGATGGAATAACGTCGAAACTTTACTTACCCACAGTCATGCAAGAAGGGTCCAAAAGATCCCCAGGCCCATCAAGAATCTCAACTTCGTCATCGGCTTTCAGAACTACAGAAGACATCAGTATCGTTATATGAAATAATAATAATGCCATGAGGAGAAGGCAAATAACACTAACCTTGCTCGGAAGAGAGGACGATGCGTTGAGGGGATATTGCCTGAGGGGCGGCCATCTCTAGCAAACGCTGAAAGGATTTTCTAGGAGACAAATCAGCGATAGACGCCGCCAACCCGCGTAATTCTGAAAAGACAGAAAGTTTCAGATGATAAAGAGATTATTAAAATAAAATATAGAAGGCTGCTTTCGATGCTCCTCCCGCTCTGAACTGGAGGGATAGCAGCTTCGGCGGCCTCCTCCATGCCCCAGGCACATCAACAGCTTCCAATTGAGGAGCAGCGGCCACTGCTGCAGGCTCTAATGAAAGGACGGTGGCCTCGACTACCTGTCCCATAGTCTCCGGGTCGTCCCCAGAAAGATCCATTGAATCTGCGGCCAATGAAGATGCCTCTTACAGGAGAGCAAGCACCGGGAGAACGGAAATCACCAATGGGAGCTCCGTGGTAAGAAGAACAGCTGTATCGACTCCCTCCACACTTACTGGTGCCTCATCGGGGATATTTATAGAGTCCATAGTTAAGGCGCGACTCGAACTCAGATCCTCTGCCATTGTCTAAGTCCCTGCAAAGTTTTCACGAAGATAAGGATATATATATATATATATATATATATATAAGTAGTGCAAAATACTACAAAAAGATATATAAGTATACCAATGCGCCAAGGAGCTTTTAGTATGGCTTTTTCAAGCCAGCGTTCCTTCTTAAGAATTTGTGCTCGCCGGGGTTCAAGGGTAGACTCATGTCCACCAGTCCACAACGACAGCGCATCTTCGGCATCGGCCGAGATAGGCTGCTTAAGGGCTATCTCGCCTCCCTCTTCCAAAGGACCTATAAATATCCGCCGTATCGATGGAGGATCTTCGTAGAAGATGACGGCAGGATAAGGTCTCTTCGGGACCCTTACATTTTCAATGTCGTCCTGGGAGCGTCTTATAGCCTCAACCAATTGTGCGGCTTCCTCGGCAGATGAACCTGAAAAAGAAGACCACCATCCGACTCTTGCATAGCTATTGGTTCATCTTGAAAGATAGGCTCGGATTCCACTAAAAGTCGAGCAGATTGGTGACCATCTTCTTTCGCTTCTTTGACCCAGAACTAACGCCAGAAGACAATCTCATCTTTCCCCCTCGGTGCTTTGGTGCGACGTTGACCACTTCGCCTTCAGTATCCTCTCTCGGCGGTGCTACCGATGATGACACTGCCATTGCTGACGCCGCAGCTGATGAAATTGCTACTGACGCCTTATCAGAAGACCTTGCCTGAGCTCTACTGCACATCGGCATACCAACTGTCGGAGTCAAGTCCACATTCGTCGCCTCAGGAATAAGTACGGTACCAATATCCCTCAAGGGAGGGCGAACCATTGTCCGCGGTCGCGGCGGGACTCCCGTAGCCTGGAGCGGGGCGGGAGCTCTAAGCCCAAAAAGTATCCTCCTCTCCCTAGCAATGATTGGAATAACCCAGTGGCGATACCAACCCGTGAAAGCCCCCACGCACCTCGGAATGTAGTCAGCCTCGGGGATCATGAAATGAGATCCAGTGTTCAGCCTCATGAAATGGTGGGTGGCGTCATGAACAGCTTCCAAAGAAGGGCTGGGCTCCACTGTGAATGCCTCGAAGGGGACACCCTGGTTATATCCCAGTTGCCGGGAAAAGCGATGTGGATTGTACCGCATGAAAAGAGCCGCATCGTTTCGACGGAACACCAGATAACCGGGTCTGATCGAATACAAGTGCATGGCTTCCTTGGGCTTCAAGGAGGGGGCTCCCTCTTTCGATAAATCAAACAACTGTTGAACAGGTCCCGAGGGAGCAGAGAGGATTCGATCATTAAATACCATTCCGCCTTCGTTGGCATACGGATTGAGCAGCACCCGAAGAGCCCCTAATTGAGTCGGGTCAAGAGCAGAAGCGTCCACCAACCCCATGAGCCGCGGAAAGGAATAAGCATCATAAAAGCTGGGTCTCTGGTGCACAGCAAATACCCTTAGCACGTGCATCTCAATCCATGACGTAAAATAATGAAGAGAGAAACTCACTACGTTCATGCCTGGGGTTGAGGTATTGGCTGCAGTGCTTAGCCCATGGTACAGATGCGACAGCCCTGCAATACCCACGGCTAGTCGCGTCCCTTCGGCAATGCGATGAGCAGGGTAAATGACCGAGGCTCTCATGAATCGACGGTGCGTTGGAACGATAAACCAACGGAGCCAAACGCTGATAAAACCGATGAAGAAAGTTTCTTCATCCATGCCAGGAGCTGCGATCAACTCGAAAGGTATAGCCGACAAGACTGGAATGTAGAACTGGGGCAAATCCTTTTCTCTGGCTGGTAGCCTATTTAAACCAAACCCAAAGGGGTCGTTGACATTCGCGAACTTCGGAGCCGCCTTTGATAGAACGTCTCCACGAAGGAATCAGGCGATAAAGCTTTTAAAAGTGACGCCATGTTCTTCTGACTCTGTGAACAGCTTCTCAAAAATCCCTAGTGTCTTGATTAGACTCGGGTACTTGTGGCGGATGACATTTTCAGTCGACAAGCCGTCAAGCGTAGCGGGCACAGTCTCGAAGGCATACTCGTCAGAGGGCAACAATTCTTCATAAGGCGCTCCCCTGATCGGTAAACCCGAGATCTCGCGAAATTCTTCCAAAGAGATCGAAACTTCGCGGTCCCCTAACAAGAAAGTGTTGGTGGAAGATTCCATTGATTTAGGAAAGGTTTAATCCACCATACATGGGGAGATTGATAATGGAAGAGGGACGCATACACCGCCTGGTATAGCCCGACCCTCTGCAGTCGCGCATGATGAGCAGACAAGATGTAACGAGCCCAGAGAAGATAGCCCGTGGGATGGCGAGGGGTAAGCCCTATCTTGTAGACTTGTCCCCAGGGCTGGGCTTCACCTTGGCAGATACAACGCCCCAAGATGTCTATGGCCGGCACATGCTGGTTTGGTATCCCAACTGTCGACGGTTCGAGCCAGCCTGTAGGAGTCCAATCCGCCACCTCTACAGCAAAAGCAGTCTGCGAACGGTCCATCGGCAGGAACGAGCGGAGAGGTTCTGTTGGCACCTCACAAAGAAAGCTTCGGTGACCGCGGATGATATGACCGTACCAGGTCCCCCACAAAAGCAAATTGGCGCATTCCGGGTCGTGAGCTCTAATCATCGCCATCACCTCTTCGTCAGACGGTCACTGAGGAAAGGCAGCCTCCGAGTGGGTGAAAGGGAAGCATGGAAGAGAAGCCATTGTTCCTGAAATAAAGGAAAGGAAACTGTTAGTGAAGCCCACACGTGTGTGTGTGTGTGTGTGTGTGTGTGTGTGTGTGTGTGTGTGTATATATATATATATATAAGACAGTGGAAGAAGGCGACAAGCCGCTTATTTCATGGGACCATTGGTTGCAAAACACAGGGGCCCACAAAATCAAGATGGCAGCCCACTAATGATGAGGCAGGGTAATCATTATGAGAACAAAAGGAATATTCTCAATAAATTCAAACAACTCTACACATTCCCCAAGGAGAAAACCCATTGCAGAAACTCTGTGCAAATCAAGAAGGATCTCTCCTAAACTATTTTTGCAAGAACAACTCAGGATGAAAAATCCCAAGAAGTCTTCTTTTAAGAACTAAGTTCTTTAGAGGAATTAAATTCCTTTCGAACAGAGGAATTAAATTCCAAGAAAATTTTCAGAGCTAAGCTCTTTGAAATGGAATTAAATTCCAAAGGGAAAACAAGTACATTCATCAAAACCCTAAGATCCGAAAAATGGCCAACATTTGGGGTTTGCTACCTAAACATCGAACGTTCTTAGGACATCAGAAAGATGAGTTCTTTTTTATATAGGGAAAAACCCTTGGTATGGATTTAAAATCCAAAGAGAATTGTTATAAAAGTTCTTCGATCGTTCAAAACCATTACCTGAAGAAAAGATTCTTTCTTGGACAGAGTTAAACTCTGAAATTTTTGGAACAGAGAACTGAGCTCTGAGGAAGAGAATTAAATTTTCGAAGGAAAATGGAACAAGGAAGAAGATGAAAGAGTAGAGGCGCTTCTGAATAGACCCTTGCATTTATAGGATGTGATGGGAAACGGTTCATCTACCCCCTTCGCTAGGCAAATCCAACGGCCACAAAGATGACAACGTTGCACTCACGTGCAAACACGTGAGAACAACGCTGTGGGGGCATTTGTTCCCTCGTAAAATACAAGGAAAAACCCCAATGGGGCATCACGTGCCTATACGTGATCGGGGGTCACGTGCCGACATGTGATGGCTTCCTCAAGACTCTGAAATAATAAGAATTGAATTCTAATCAAATAGGGTCACATGTCCACACGTGATGGGCCTTTAAACCCACTGAAAGGAATTAAAAGGTATAATAAAACAACAATGTGCCCACACGTGACCAAGGGTCACGTGCCGACACGTGATAAGTTCCCGAGTTCTTTAAAATAATAAAATTAAATTCTGGTTAAATGCTTAATCAGTGGATCACGTGCCAACACGTGATAGGGTCTTAAAACTCTCTAAGTTAATGGAAAGAAAACCCCAAATGGGGCATCACGTGTCCACACGTGACCGGGGGTCACGTGCCAACACGTGATGGGTTCCCAAGCTCCCTGAACAAATAGAATTAAATTCTAATTAAATGGTCAATCAGTGGGGTCACGTGCCAACACGTGATAGGCTCTTAAACCTTCTGAACTAATAGAATTAAATTCTAATTAAGGGAAATCAAAAACCCTAATATTTTCCTAGATCTTTCCAAACAAAAAGATTGCACTCTGTAAAGGGAGCACCGTTGGATTAAAAATCCATGGGTGATTAAAAATCACCAATTTATAGAAAGATTCTATACAAGGAAATATTTTCCTAAAATTTTCCGGGAACAACAAATAAAATATCTTTTGGATTAAAAATCCAATGGTGAATAAAATTCACCGAGTGATCTAAAAGATCATATTGGTTACAAAATCAATCAAAATCTATCAATGAAAAATTGACTAAACAAACTGATTCTTTTCTTTCTCCTATAAATAGGAGCCAAGAAGAAGAAAAAGAGGGGATATACAACGACAGAGAGAAAAAAAGAAGAGAATTTAATTCTCCAAAAAGAGGAAGATCTTTTCGGAAAAGAAAGAAACCCTAGGTAAGAGAGGGAAATAGATCATTCTATAAGCTCCCACAAAACAAAAAGAGAATTTAATTCTAAAACTAAGAGTTTAACTCTTCTGAATAAGAACTTAGTTCTTCCTTTAGTTGAAGATCTGCAGAAGCAGGTCTCCCCATAAGTTGAGAATTTAATTCTCATCGGGGGGATTCTGCCATGCAGATCTAATGCCTAAGGGAGGACCTACGTTCAGAGAATTTTATTCTCCCACAAAGCACATAGGAATTTAATTCCTCCAACAAAGATAGGGTTTAACCCTTAATATAAGAACTTAGTTCTTCTCCATGGCAATAGATCTGCAGAAGCAGATCTCCCTATAAGTTGAGAATTTAATTCTCATCGGGGAGATTCTGTCATGCAGATCTAAAACTTAGAGGGAGAATTGGGTTTAAAGAATTTAATTTTTCCAAACACATAGGAATTTAATTCCTTTAAATAAAATTAGGGTTTAACCCTATAAAAGAATTTAATTCTTAAACAAGAGATCTAACTCTCTATGCATGTAAAAGAAATCAGTACCCAACCTGATCACGTGGTAACACGTGACCCTCCCCTCAATGGTCAAAAAAGAATGAATAAGATGGGGTCACGTACTCCCACGTGACCCTTGGATAAATTCCTCAAAATAAAGAGAACAAAGCCAAGTCAGGACAGATTTTGGGCGCCTCACATTTTCCCACATGACCCCTAGCAATTATCAAACAAAAGAGGATTCTACCCAAGGGCAATGCCCACCTAAAGAATGCCTCACGTGCTCCCACGTGACCCCTGACAAACACCATTTTAAAGAAGTGGTAAAACTGAAGGATTAAATATCCAACGCATAGGCGCCCTCACGTGTCCCCACGTGACCCCTAACAAAAACTTTTAATATCCAATACATGGGTACCCATCACGTGCCCACACATGATGGCCATAGAGATTAAAGTGTTTAACACTTATTTGAATATTCTGAGAATAAAATAAAGGAAGCTCGGCCCAATCCTAGGGCGCCTCACGTGTCCTCACGTGAGTGCTTCATTTTTTTAGTGTTTAACACTATTTTAAGCGCTTCATCCCTAGTGTTTAACACTATTTTAAATGCATCACATGGGAACACGAGATTGCCAAATATGTACTAGTGTTTAAACACTATATTCAAACCAGTCTTAGCCCAAAATAGCCAAGTCTTCCAGAGGCAAGACTCCCCTTTGACTGAACCTTAAATATACTCTTGTCTTCTAAAATTGATCATCTCATATGGCATACGAGTGCTCAACACTCAATAAAAGACAAATATTGTCAGAACCCAGACCCATGTTTAGCATTGCTAAATAAAGGGGGGCTGAGCCCAGACAAATGTTCAGCAGCCCAAACAAATGTCCAACATTTTTAAACCTAATTGGACTTACCCCAAGTTGGCCATAAGTTCTCAATTCAGATTTAACTGAGCCCATGTACTCATAATCTAATTAATTGATCTTAGTCCCAAAATTGGACTACAGATCTCCCAACCAATATTGGTTCAAGGGTACATCTCTTCACACCTCTGATATTTGTCGTTGTAATCCTTCAACGTCATCAGAGAGGTGACGGGTCCCGACAACCAAACATTCCACGGACTGTGGGGTCCTTAAACTCATGGACTATGACTTCCTAAACTTTACGGACTGTGGGGTCCTTAAACTCATAGAATATGATGTCCTTAAACCTTACAGACTATGATGTCTCTAAACTGGACTGTGAGGTCCCTAAGCTCATGAACTATGGTGTCCTTAACCTTTACAGACTATGATGTCTTTAAACTGGACCGATATGTCCTTAAACTAACATTGGATCGTAATGTCCTTAAACTAACAATGGACCGCAATGTCCCTAAACTAAACAATAGAGCCCAAATGCTCTCTTTTGTTGGATCTAAACGATCCCGTTAAGTTCATCTTAGTCTAAAATTAGACTAACGTATCCTTAATAAACGTTTAAGTTGATCTTAGTTTCAAATGAGACTAACGTATCCTTAAACTCACCCCAAACCCAAATCTAAGAAGATACGGATTTGGACTAATCCACGTCCTACGGGCGATAACATAAATTAGTCTCCGTATACAATCCACGGGTAACCAAAAACAAAAACAAACACCCACGACACAAAGTGACCATCTGGAGAAGGAGAAAGTGGTTACCGCGATGCGGTAGTGTAATTAACTGCAGGGGCTTGCGCCTGCAGGGAAGAGCATCCCCACAATCAAAAACCCCTCAATGAGGGGGAATCTGACGAAGTCTGCTATATCGGCTGCATCCGTTTAAACCTTCGATACACAGTGCCATAAATCAACTTGGCATCTTCGGAGAGGTGGACGGATAGCACCAAATAGCATCTGCCCTCGAAATTCAGGCCTGACGTCCCAACATCCCGGTCGCGTCTTTTGGCGAAGAACAACGGATGCCCGCCAAGCCCTCAAAATCGAGAAGCTAAAACAGAAAAGGCTCAGATACAGAGCAAACAAAAGGGCCAGGGCTCATGCTATGCTGAACTTCATGAGGTTCCATGAACAGCGTCACCCCGCCAAAGATAAAGAGACGGCTGGATATGTGGTCTACACTGTCTACATGGTAGGCTCGCCCAGCAAGAGCAAGGATGGGGCTACTACATATCAAATCCGATCTGGTGTGAATATGGCTGCCACATTCCATGACCAGCCTCCTCTGAAAGGTAATGAAGACCCTCCCAGTAAGGCTGATAAGCAGAGAGAGCCCTCAGTTCATGAGGAGTCGGGCTCGGAAAGCGAAAATGAGCCAACTTTCCATCCTAAGACTGCAGAGCAGCAACTTCTCCAGGAGCTCCGAAAGCAGCTCAGAAACAAAGAAAAGGAGATGGCCAAGCTCTACTCAAAAATTGACGACTTGACAAACGTCGTCTTACAGCTCACGGCCCAACTTGCCTCTCAGCCGTCCAATCAAGCACATGTTTTACTCATGGACCGGGAAACAGTGTCCCGAGACAGCCGACACCTATTCCCTTAAATCCAAAGGTGGGCGGACCGCATGAAGGCCAGTCGCATCCTATCTCGGGAAATTTCTTGGCTTCCGATGACAGCAACCCGCTAACTCAAGATCAAATCATGGAATTGGTTGCCAACAAAGTCAAAATGTTGGTAGCCGAGGCCGGAGAACAAAAAGATGTCAGCAGTAGCGGGAGACCATATCCTGCTCGGTACGATCTTGTGGAGTTTCCCACTAGCTATGTCGTCCCCAAATTTAAAAGGTTCGATGGGACGGAAAATGCGAACCGACACATTGTCCAATTTAAAGCATCATGCGCGAATACTGGGGGCAATGATGCGCTCCTTCTCCGCCAGTTTGTCAATAGCTTGCCCGATGTTGCTTTCGATTGGTATGCAATCATACCGGATGATTCGATCACGACGTTCGCTCAAATAGAATCCATGTTCAAGCAAAGGTTCATTAGTGTCAGCGATAAAATCACCATTGCCAACCTCGTAAGGACCAATCCAAAGAACAACGAAAGCAACATGGATTTTATAGTCCGATGGCGCAATCTCTCTGTCAAATGTAAACCGCCATTGGAGCAAGACCAATCTGTCGGTCTTCTTATCAAAAATCTGAAAGACTGGATGGAACCTTTCCTGTGCACCGCAGGCCTTAAAACATTCTAAGAGCTGACCAAGAAGGTCCAAATGTTGGAACGCTCAAAGCCCGAATCCACTCAGGATCTTCAGTTCACAAACAGACTGAAACCTTGGAGGGACGTCAACCGGAAAAGCGAAAGTTCCAACAGCACCGATTCTCTAAATAAGCAGAGAGCGGGCGGAGCAAAAACTAACAAATCTCGAGAGCCAACTTTGGAGGAAAGAAGAAATAAGGTCTACTCTTTTCGAATGGACAAGGTCCACAAAATTTTCAATGATGCTCTGAAGAATGGCCTGCGGCTACCATAACCAAAAGGGCTAAGTGAAGCGAGCAGGACCGATCATCCCAATTTTTGCCCATACCACCGAGTTATAGGGAAAACTATTGAAGACTGTTGCATCTTCAAGGATTGGGTCGAGAAACAATATAAAGCGGGAGAAATATCATTGTCCCCTGGCGTGTTAACAAACAATCAAGCTGCGACCGCCAATTTCATACAAACGGAGACTGAAGTCCTTCAGGGACCCGATTCTCTCAAACATCTGCCTTTCTCTGAAAAGAGCGGACCAAGGCAACAAGCTAAGAGCCAAGCGAGCAATATTGCCAATGAAGAAGCAATAGACGGGTACACAACCCATACGGTCTACATGATGGAGCTCAGAGGAAGAAGTCCTCCTACGTCTTATAACCATGACAATGACGCGGTTGTTGCCATCCAACATCGGCTCGATCCAAATGATGAAGAGCTCGCGCGGGCCATTAAGCCAAAGGAACCCATGGTTCATGCTGAATCAAGCTCAGGTGGTAGGGATGACCCCGTTGTCATACCCGGAACTATAGAACAAGCATTATTCCATTGGCTTCAAAGGCAACTTCAGGACAGGGATGAGAAGATGGCCAAGGTCCATTCAAAAGTCGACAAGTTGGCAAACGTCGTGGCAGATCTCATGACCCAAGTCGCCCGAATGCAATTATAGCAAAATCAAATTTTGGTTCGTGAGCTAGGGATTGATATCTGGAAGCAGCCAACCGATACTCCCTCCGGCCCAAAAGCGGAACACCTTTGCAAAAAACGGCCGCGGTCAGCCTCCAGTCCCTCTGATACGTACACTGAACGTGGTAAGCGGACAGTAGGCGAACCAAAGACTGATCGTCCTCAGGGTCCAGCATCAGTAAGGGCACCTACTCTAATGGAGAGAAAGAAGAAAATATACTCCTTCAGGAGGGATAAAGTCCGCAAAATATTCGAGGACGTCTTGAACAACGGTTTTCAACTTCCTATTCCAAAGAGGCCACATGAGATGAACAAGATCGTCAATCCCATATACTGCCCATATCATAGAATGGTGGGTCATACCATTGAAGACTGCTATGTTTTTAAAAATTGGGTGGAGAACCAATACAAACTCGGGAAAACCTCACAGTCCTCGGATGTATCGGCAAGCCACAGAGCTACGGTCATCAACACAGCTTGGCCAAGATCAAAGTTCAAGGAGCTGGGATAAGCAAAAAGGACCACCACATCGTTAAACTGGGAAAAATAAACGACCACCACGTCATTAAACTGGGAACAATCGACCTCTAAGTCGTTAAACTGGGAATGTAAGAATATGTAAATAAAAAAAAGAGTGTGTAAATAAAAACAAAAGAAAAGCCGAAATGATGGGGCAACTCGTAATAAAAATCAGCGAGTAAAAATAAACACAAAAATAAAGCCGAAATGATAGGGCAACCGTGAATAAAAAGCCGAAATGATAGGGCAATCGCGACCTTCGCGATAAGAAAAGCTGAAATGATAGAGCAATTGCGGTGATAAAAAAGGCGAATGATGAGTCGCTCCTGGTACCATATTCCAGTGCAGCGATGCAGACGCCAACCAAAATCCAATCTCCCAAAATTCTTCCAGCCCTACGGCCAGTTTCCAAATTGACTACCGTATACAATCCACAGGCTCAAATAATTCTCATCATACCCATGCCCCACCGAAATCACCCGTCCAACAGATGGTTTCCGCCCTTGGAATTATGGTCCATTGAGAAGTCCCACTCATGTGTCCTCACGATACATGAGGAGAAAAAACCTTCGTGGGATCCTTACGACTCACAAAAGAAAAACATACTTGGGGGTCCTCACGATTCCTAAGGAGAAAATGCTCCTACGGGATCCTTTTGACTCGTAGGGAGAAAATGCTTTTATGGGACCCTCACGGCCCATAAAATTGAAAAGCCTTAGATGATAGGGATCTAAACCTGTCTCCTAAGCCATCGCTTCCCAATAGACAATGGCGAATGATGAGTCACTCCTGGTACCATATTCCAGTGCAGCGATGCAGACGCCGGCCAAAATCCAAATCACCAAGTGGCGAATAATGAGTCGCTCCTGGTACCATATTCCAATGCAGCGATGCAGACGCCAACCAAATTCCAAATCCCATACCCCAACGGCGAATGATGAGTCACTCCTGGTACCATATTCCAGTGCAGCGATGCAGACGCCAATAAAGTCCCGAAATTTTTCCGGCCCTATGGTCTAGATCATACATCCTGCAAAACCGTATATAATCCACGGGCGTAAAACAATCCCAATCTCTCCCAAGTCCTACCGGTGAGACCACATTCAAAGTCCCACCAAAAATAAAAATAACAAAATAACAAAATAAATAAAAATAAAAAATGGTATGTCCACAAGCAAAATGGGCACGGATGAAAACCCGAAAGGGCTCCGTGAGTACAAACAGCAGGACCGCCAGTGAGTTTGTGAAAACCCGAAAGGGCGCAAACTCGTGAAAAAGATATGAAATGCACTCGCAAAGTCCTCTCGACTTTGTGAGGAGAAAATTCCTGCGTGAGAACCTTACCACTCACAAAGAAGCAACACACTTGGGGGTCCTCACGACTCCTAAGGAGAAAATACAACTACAGGATCCTTACGACTCGTAGGGAGAAAATGCTTTTATGGGACCCTTACGGCCCATAAAATTGAAAAGGCTTAGGTGATAGGGATCAAAACCTGTCTCCTAAGCCACCAATTCCCAAATCCTCTTGAGGAAAATGATGAGTTGCTCCTGGCATTATTCCAGTGCAGCAGTGCAGATGCAAACCAAAACCAAATCCCCAAATCCTCTCATAACAAATGATGATTCGCTCCTGGTACCATATTCCAGTGTAGCGATGCTTATATCAACACAAATCAAACCAACCAATTCCAACATCGACCTCTGCGTCGACCAGCGACACTCCATGCCGGGAAAACGTCGACCAGCGACACTCCATCTCGGGGAAACGTCCAACACAGACACTCCGTGCCGGGGAAACGTCAAGCAGACACTCAGCCTCAGGGAAACGTCGACCAGCGACACTCCGCATCGGGGAAATGTCCAACAACGACACTCCGTAATGGGGAAACGTCAAGCAGACACTCCGTAATGGGGAAACGTCAAGCAGACACTCCGTACCGGGGACACGTCAACCAGCGACACTCCGTGCCGGGGAAACGTCAAGTAGAAACTCCGTACCGGGGACACGTCAACCAGTGACCCTCCGTAACGGGAAAACGTCAAGCAGACACTCCATGCCGGGGAAACGTCGACCGGCGACACTCAGTCTTGGGGAAACGTCCAACACAGACACTCCGTGCCGGGAAAACGTCAAGCAGACACTCCGCCTCGGGGAAACGTCGACCAGCGATACTCCGTACCGGGAAAACGTCCAACAGCGACACTCCGTAACGGGGAAACGTCAAGCAGACACTCCGTCTCGGGGATACGTCAACCAGCCGACACTCCGCCTCGGGGAAACGTCAAGCAGACACTCCGTGCCGGGGGCACGTCGACTACAGATACTCCGCCTCGGGGAAACGTCGACCAGCGACACTTCGTGCCGGGGGCACATCTACTAAATCACTACGGGCCAGGGAAACGTCTACCACGGACACTCCGTCTTGGAGACGCGTTAAGCGTCGACCGTCCATGTCGTAAAAAAAGCAGTGTTGTTTCCCCCAATCAGAGCAAAGCTCTGTTTGAATTTCAAAATTCAAAAATTGAAGCAACGCTTCAGATTCCTTGCGCTGCGCGCAGCGCGCCACGTGTCAAAAGCAGACATGCCAGCGCAAGGAGCACTGCACCAAAGGCACCCCCAATCAAAGCAAGGCTCTGTTTCAAAATTCAAATTTTAAAATAAATGAAGCAACGCTTCAGATCATTTGCGCTGTGCGCCACGTGTCAAACAGTGGTGCGCTAGCGCAGTTGTGCTGCGTGCCACGTGTCAAACACAGGTGCGCTAGCGCAGTCGCGCTGCACGACACGTGTCAAGCGCAGGCGCGCTAGCGCAGTTGCGCTGCGCTCTGCGCTGTGCGACACGTGTCAAGCGCAGGTGCGCTAGCGCCAATTGCGCCGGCACTGGAATTTAAATAATAAATTATTAATTAATCAGAATTAAAATTCTAGAAAGATCTTTCCAATTTTATTAAAATAAGAAGATTGTCTTCTGTAAAACAAAGGCCTTAGGATCAAAGATCCAACGGTGGGGAAATATCCCCAGATCAATCAGAGAAAGATCTCTGTAACTAATTTAACAAACCAATTGGCCCTATATAAAGGCCCCTAGACTCCAAGTCTCACACACAGAGAGATACAGAAGAGAGAGAACCCTCTAAAAACTTTGAGAAAAACTCAAAGAGAAGAAAAGGCAAGCCTTTGAAGAAAGAAGATCATCTTCTTCATCTTTAAAGGTAAAGAATTTGATTCTTGAAGAACAAAGATGAAAACACCTCACAAAAAAGAAGAATCTCTTCTAAAAAGATCAAAGATCTAAGATCTAAGAATAAGATCAAGATCTTCAATAAAAAGAAAAAGATCAGAAAGATCCAATCACAAAAAATTTAAAGAAGTAATTTACTTCATTTTTTTAGATCTTTTGATCTATATAAAGGCACAGCCTTTTGATGAGAGCAAGAACCATTGGTTCTTGAATCTTGAGGTAGAACATCTTTTGAGAGAACAAACAATTGTTCTTTGATCTTAATTTGATCAAGATGCGCTCTGCGCTATTGGACAGTGCCTTGCACTTTTGAAATGCGCCCGTGCGCTCCTTGGACTGGCGCACTACGCCAGAGCGCGCTACGTGTCAACCATAGACACAATCTACGCTTTGCGCTTCTGAAACAGCGCGATGCGCTCTTAGAATGGCGCACTGCACCAGAGCGCGCTACGTGTCATTCACTGGCACAGCGCACTGGTGCAGCGCACTCAGAAAGCACGTTGCGCTAACAAACTTACACTTAACGCAGAGCGTGACACGTGTCACCTGCGCATGTGCTAGCGCCTTGCGCTCTTTAATTGGCGCAAAGCGCCTGACAAGCCACGTGGCGCACTATCAGACCATTATAAATGCTATGCATTATTTAAAAGGGCAGAGCCCAAGTAAAAGCCTAATAGGCAGAACATGGGATAAAATGTTAAACATTTTCAACTGGACTTAGCCCAATTCTAGCCATACGTCCTCAATATAAATTGAACTGAGCACAACCGCTCTCCCGATCAATTTACACCCGGTTCGAGGGTACATCTCTTTACTCCTCTGATATCTGTCGCTGTAATCCCTTAACGTTGTCAGAGAGGTGACGGGTCCCGACAACCACACACTGCTACGGACTGTGGGGTCCTTAAACTCATGGACTATGACATCCTTAACCTCGACCGTGATGTCTTAAAACTAACACCGGACTGTGGGGTCCTTAAACTCATGGACTATGACGTTCTTAACCTCAACTGTGATGTCTTAAAACTAATACCGGACTATGACGTCCTTAACCTCGATCGTGATATCTTAAAACTAACACTGGACTGTGAGGTCCTTAAACTCACGGACTATGATGTCCTTAACCTTGACCGCGATGTCTTAAAACTAACATTGGACCGCAATTTCCTTAAACTATCTATCGACCGCAATGTCACTAAACTAAACAATAGAGCCCCCAATTGCTCTCTTGTCGGGTCTAAACGATCCCGTTAAGTCGATCTTAGTCTAAAATTAGACTAATGTGTCCTTAACGAACGTTTAAGTTGATCTTAGCCTCAAATAAGGCTAACGTATCCTTAAACACATACCCCCAAACCCAAATCTAAGAAAGATACGGATTTGGACTAATCCACGTCCTACGGGCGACAGCACAAATTAGTCTCCGTATACAATCCATGGGCAACCGAACACAAAAACAAACACACACGACACGAAGTGACCATCTGGAGAAGGAGAAAGTTGTTACCGCGATGCGGTAGCGTAATTAACTATAGGGGCTTGCGCCTGCAGGGAAAAGCGTCCCCACAATCAAAAACCCCTCAAACGAGGGGGAATCTGACGAAGTCTGCTACATCGGACGCTTCCATTTAAACCTTCGATACACGGTGCCATAAATCAACTTGGCATCTTCGGAGAGGTGGACGGATAGCACCAATTAGCATCTGCCCCGAATTTCAGGCAAAGACGTTCGGCCCGTCTCTGCTGCGTCTTTCGGAGGGGAACAGATTCTGGCACGCCCGGTGGGACCTTTTCCTCTTTCCACTCTACACCTCGTGTGTCGTATTCGCGAACGAATCGCGGTTTGTTAATGGTTGCCCCTGGGTTTCAAGTTACTAAGATTTGGTCTCTTACTTGGCGCAGAAAGCAAAACAGCAATGGCATTCACCTGCTCGAAGTGCTCCAACTGCAGCTGCAACTCGCGTCCTGCCTCAACTGGGGGCATAACCTACGGGCCCCAAGCGGCCTCTTTGTTCACGATGCCCGTGGAGCAGATTACTCAAGCCACCACGGGGCTGTTTTTCGGAACCATTCTTCCACCGACAAGCTTCAGTACCCTAATGCCCGTACCAGAAGCTCCCAAGAAGTCGGTCTTCGATCGACTTACAGTTACTACGGCCCCTTTCAACGGGTCGTCCAACACCAGTGCTTCAGTCTTCTCTAGATTAGGCCAAAATTCCTGCGGGCCCACAATGAAGCTTGCAGTCCCAGAGAAGGTTATTCCGAAGAGAGTAACCAACCCTGCTCCTGAAGTCGTCAAGGCGGCTTCTACTACTAAGGGGTCGGTCTTTACGAGAATGACCACCCCAACTTCTACTCCCGCTCATGCTGCTCAAAAGACATCAGTCTTTAATAGGCTGACACCGGCAACGGCCCCTCCCTTGAACAGGGGGCAAGACAAGGCCATCCCCGTCACCGAGCCAATTCCATCAGCGCGGCACGCTCGACGTCGCTACTGGCGCCGAGTGAGGAAGTTAGGAGGCAACTCCCCTTCTGGGCTAACTCCACCAGCCCCGACGACGGAAATTAATGCTACTGTCCCAACCGGGAACAGCTTTGAGCTGTTGAATAAGGTGCATAGGAATTCTCCTACCGCAGTACTGAAAAGGTCTCCTGCTCCACTGGAGAAGGTTGCGGAAGCAAAACCAGAACAGTCCCAATCCCCTCAGCGGCTGTCCTCCAAGATCTACAAAGTCTGACGGCAGGTCCGAGACTCGGTGATCGATCCAAATTTCTCCCGCCAGCACAAGAAGCTGAAGGTCCAACAGGAAATAAGCCATCCTGCCAGGCCACGAAAAGTTGTCTGGGTACCCACTGCTACGGCCCCCTCAACTTCGACCGCTCATAAGAAAAGAAGGCCAGAGAAGATCACCTTACCTGCAACAAAAGCCAAAGGCACTGAACCCAAACGCCCTAAGTCTGGGGGCATGGTGGTCTATACCGTTTACATGGCATCTGGGAAGGAAGATAGCCGCGCTTCGACGGGCCACCGACCACTCACCCTATCCATCCCAAGAGCCCAGGAACAGCAGCAGCAGAAGATCCAGGAGATGCTAACTGCAATGGCCGCACTCACCGGACCAAAAGAAAGCCCGGAGGCGTCATCGGAACAACGTCGCGAACACGAGACCGATGCTGAATTCCTTCGTAGAATGCTTGAAAAGAAGGACAAGGAGGCTGCGGAACAAGCGGCCAATATAAAGCAAATGGCTCTTCTGTTCCAGGACATGGTGGGTATGATGATCTAGCCGGATCCCCCAGCCAAAGATCCTCCGATTGCTCTCGAAGACGACAGAGGAGAAACGTCAAATCCACCTTCGACTCTTTCAGCAGCCAAAGAGGAAACAATCTCTAAGGCCGTCCTGGATGATTATATTGCTCAACAAATACGAGTTCACCAGGCAAATGAAGCGGCCGACCAAGTCGTCAAAATGGGGCGACCATATCCGAGCTGGTATGATCAGATAAAGTACCCGCCGGGCTACACAATCCAGATATTTCATGTCTACAAGGGGACAGGCAATCCCCATCAACATGTCGCCCAGTTCAGGGCTCTTTGTAGCAACACCGGCGGTGATGATAAGCTCTTGCTTCGCCAATTCGTCGGCAGCTTATCGGAGACGGCGTTTGAGTGATACTCCGAGCTTCCAAACGACTCTGTCAAAACTTTCGCAGAGATGGAGTTTCTATTCACTCAGCGATTCGCGAACGCCAGCGAACACACCCCGATAACAGCATTGATTAATGCAAGGGTGAAGCCGGGCGAAACTTGGGTCCAATATGCAATCCGATGGCGGAACCTGTGGTCGAAGTGCGAACAGCGCATCGAAGAAGCACCAGCGGTGAGCATATTCGTGGGCACCCTAGACCCTCATGCAACTATTTCACAATTCATGATGTTCTTTAAACCGAACACGTTCCAGGCTTTAATTGATAAGCTAGCCCAGATGGATCAAATGGGTCACAGACCGTCTCCCCCGAAGCCGGAACCTCGAAATGACAAGGGTAAAGGGAAGGCGACCTTCGTTGCGAACACCCAATAGCAGCCCAGTGCCCTGTTCCCTGATTAAAAAAATCAGGAAAAGCTTCAGAAGAGGCATCACGTGCTCACACGTGACCAGTGGTCATGTGTTGGCACGTGACGTTTAAAGCAGCGGCAAAGAGCAAGCGCAGAAGAGAAGCCCATTCAAGAGGTCACGTGCATGCACGTGACCGGGGGTCACGTGGTCGCACGTGACTGGCTTTAAAAGCCTTGCTGTTGAACAGAATTGAATTCTGAATAAGATTGTTTAAATCTTTCCAAAATGGAGAAGAATTATATAAAACCGTTGGATTAAGAATCCGAGGGTGATTAAATATCACCAATTTATGGAAAAATCTTGGACATGGAAAGATTTCCCCTAAATCTCACCGAAATAACAGAGAGATATCTTTGGATTTAAAATCCAATGGTGAATAAAATTCACCTAATAATCTAAAGGCCCAGATCAATGATGAGAATAAATCAAATCTCTCAATAAACAAATCAGATCTTTCAATGAAAGATTTACTAAAACAGATTGATTCTGTTCCTTCTCCTATAAATAAGTGCCAAGGGAGAGAATTAAAAAAGAGAGAGAGAGATATAGAGCCTTGGAATCTTGAAAATTCAGAAGGAAGAATTTGATTATCTGAAAAGAAAAACCCTAGGTAAGAAAAGAGAGGCTTCAAAAAGAGAATTTAATTCTCATAAGAGTTCAACTCTTCTATAAAGAAAAGAACTTAGTTCTTTCTCTGGTTGAAGATCTGCAAAGTGCACATCTCCCCATAAATTGAGAATTTAATTCTCATTCGGTTGAGATCCTTCCATGCAGATCTAAAATATAGATGAGGAATTGAGTTCTGAGAATTTAATTCTCACAAAGTTATAGGAATTTAATTCCTTTGAGATAAAATTAGGGTTTAACCCTATATTATAGGAATTTAATTCTTTCAAAATGGACAGAACCAGGGTTTAACCCTAATTGAGAACTTAATTATCTCAAACTCACAGGAATTTAATTCCCTTAAAAAAAGAAAGTAGGGTTCACTCTATGCCAGAATTTAATTCTTTAAATATATGGGAAATTTAATTCCTACAGAAAAGAAATTAGGGTTTAACCCTATCTAAGAATATAATTCTTCAAATAAAAGTAGGAATTTAATTCCTTTAAAGTTATTGCTAGGGTTTAACCCTATGATGAATTTATTCTTAAAAGATGAACAGATCTTTAAAAAAGCAAAGAACCAGGGTCACGTGCTACCACGTGACCCCTATAAAGATCCACAGAAAAGAATTTTGAGGCAACGCCTCATGTGCCCCGCGTGACCCCTGAAGCACACAAAGAAAAAGCAAAAGAAACAGAAGCTATGGGCGCCCTCACGTGCTACCACGTGACCCCTTGGCAAAAGCTTTAACAGTCAAATACCTAAATCCCGTCACATGACAGCACACGATGCTCCAAAATAAATTATAGAAAGTATTCAATACTTTTGGCAGAACAAAATAAAAGGAATCAGGGCGCTCTCACGTGTCCACACGTGACCCCTCTTTCTTTAGTGTTTAACACCAATTTGAAATCTCTGTTTCCAGTGTTTAACACTGATTTGCTTTAGTGTTTAACATTAATTTGAAAACCCTATTTCCAGTGTTTAACACTGATTTGCTTTAGTGTTTAACACTAATTTGAAAACCCTGTTCCAAGTGTTTAACACTGATTTGCTTTAGTGTTTAACACTAATTTGAAAACCCTGTTTTCAGTGTTTAACACTGATTTGCTTTAGTGTTTAACACTAATTTGAAAACCCTGTTTCCAGTGTTTAACACCGATTTGCTTTAGTGTTTAACACTAATTTGAAATCTCTGTTTCCAGTGTTCAACACTGATTTGCTTAGTGTTTAACACTAATTTGAAGACCCTGTTTCCAGTGTTTAACACTGATTTGCTTTAGTGTTTAACACTAATTTGAAGACCCTGTTTCCAGTGTTTAACACTGATTTGCTTTAGTGTTTAACACTAATTTGAAAACCCTGTTTCCAGTATTTAACACTGATTTTTTTTAGTGTTTAACAATAATTTGCTAACCTTATTCCCAGTGTTCAACACCGTTGGTCTTTAGTGTTTAACACTAGCTTTAGCCCAATTAGCTAAGTTTCAGGGGCAAAGCCTCTCCTCCAATGAACCAACAGAGGGCTAATATTCCAAACATGATTGGACTTAGCCCAAGAAGGCTATAAGTCCTCAATCCAGACTCAACTGAGCCAATGTGCTCATAACTTAATAAATTGGTCTTGGTTCCAAATTAGACTACAGATCACTTAATCTACTTTGGTTCAAGGGTATATCTCTTCACTCCTTTGATACTTGTCGTTATAATTCCTCAACGTCTTCAAAGAGGTGACGGGTCCCGACGACCAAACATTGATACGGACTGTGGGGTCCTTAAACTCATGGACTATGATGTCCTTAACCTTGACCGGGATGTCTTAAAACTAACAACGAACTATGAGGTCCTTAACCTTGACCGTGATATCTTAAAACTAACGCCGGACTGTGGAGTCCTTAAATCCTCGGACTATGATGTCCTTAACCTTGACCGGGATGTCTTAAAACTAACAACAGACTATAATGTCCTTAACCTTGACCGCAATGTCTTAAAACTAATATTGGACCGCAATGTCCTTAAACTACCCATCGACCGCAACGTCACTAAACTAAACAACAGGGCTCCCTTAATTGCTCTCTTATTGGATCTAAACGATCCCGTTAAGTCGATCTTAGTCTAAAACTAGACTAACGTATCCTTAACAAACGTTTAAATTGATCTTAGTCTCAAATAAGGCTAACGTATCCTTAAACCCAAACCTCCAAACCCAAATCTAAGATAATACGGATTGGGACTAGTCCACGCCCAACGGGCGACGACATAACTCAGTCTCCGTATACAATCCACGGGCAACCAAACACAAAACAAACACACACGACACGAAGTGATCATCTGGAGAAGGAGAAAGTTGTTACCGCAATGGGGTAGTGTAATTAACTGCAGGGGCTTGCGCCTGCAGGGAAGAGCGTCCCTACAATCAAAAACCCCCTTAAACGAGGGGGAATCTGACGAAGTCTGCTACATCGGACGCATTCGTTTAAACCTTCAATACACGGTGCCATAAATCAACTTGGCATCTTCGGAGAGGTGGACGGATAGCACCAATTAGCATCTGCCCCGAATTTCAGTCAAGACGTCCCTGCGTCGCGCCGTCTTTCGGAGGGGAACAGATTCTGGTACGCCCGGTGGGACCTTTTCCTCTTTCCACTCCACACTTAGTGTGTCGTATTCGCGAACGAATCGCGGTTTGTTAATGGTTGCCTTTGGGTTTCAAGTTACTAAGATTTGGTCTTTTGCCTGGCTCAGAAATCAAGCATCCATGGCATCCAACTGCTCGAGCTGCTCCAAATGCAAATGCAACCGACGCTCCGCCTCACCTGGAGGTGTAGCCTATGGGCCTCAAGCGGCCTCCATCCTTGCTATGCCGGTGGAACAAGTGACTCAAGCTACTACCGGTCTGTTCTTCGGGACCATGCTCCCGCCAGCAAGCTTCACCATTCCAGTGCCCGCACCGGAAGCGCAAAAGAAGTCGGTCTTCGATCGGCTCACTACTACCACGACCCCTCTCAACGGGTCGTCCAATGCCAAGCCGGCAGCCTCGGTCTTTACCAGGCTGAACCTGAACTCTGATGGGCCTGCCAAGAAGCCAATGACCCCTGACATGGCCATCACGAAGAAGACAACCATCTCCATTCCTAAAGTCGTCAACACGGCTTCTCCTGCTAAAGAGCCGGTCTTTTCAAGGCTGACTATTCCGGCTCCCGTTCCTGCTCGGGGGTCTGTCTTTGACAGATTGGACACCGCCACTCAAAAAACATCAGTCTTCAAGAGGCTGGCACCAACGGCGTCTCATCCAGACAGGGGGCAAGACAAAACCATCCTTATCGTCGAGCCAGCCCCAACAGCTCGACATGCTCGACGTCGCCACTGGCGCCGAGTAAGGAAGGCCAGGGGCAACTCCCCCTCAGGGCTAACTCCACCGGCTCCAAGGATGGAGGTTAATGCTGCTGTTCCAACTGGGAACAGCTTTGAACCGCTAAGGAGGGTACGCAAGAACTCTCCGACTGCCATGTTGAAAAGATCTCCTCTACCTGCGGAGAGTGTTGCAGAAGCGAAGCTGGAGCAGCCTCCTCGACGGCTGTCCTCCAAAATTTACAAGGTCTGGCGACGTGTTCAGGACTCGGTAATCATTCAAGATCACTCTCACCGGCAGAAGAAGGTGAAAGTTCAGGAAGAAAAGAACCGTCCTGTCAAATCAAAAAGGACGACAACCACTTGGGTGCCCGCTGCAACGGCTCCCTCCACATCGACTACTCAAAAAGAAGAAGGCCGGAGAAAGTCCCCACGCCTACAGCAAATGTCAAAGGCAGTAAGCTTAAAAGCCCTAAGTCTGGGGGCATGGTGGTGCATACCATTTACATGGCGTCCGGGAAGGAGGACAGTCGTACATCTACAGGTCATCGACCGCTCACGCGATCGGTGACTAAAGCTCAGGAGCAGCAGCAGAAGCTCCAAGAAATGATGAATGCGATGGCCGCACTCACTGGGCCAAAAGAAAGCCCCGAAGCATCCTCGGATCAACGCCAGGAGCAAGAAACCGACGCCGAGTTCCTTCGGAGAATATTGGAAAAGAAGGACAAAAAGGCCGCGGAACAAGCAGCTAATATAAAACAAATGGCCCTTCTGTTCCAGGACATGGTAGGGATGATGTTATAGCCGGACCCTCCAGCTGAAGACCCTCCGATCATTGTTGAAGACGATAGAAGAGAGACGTCGAATCCTCTACCGGCTCTTTCAACGGCCAAGGAGGAGACAATTTCCAAGGCTGACCTGGACAAATATATAGCTTAACAGATACGGGTTCACCAGGCAACTGAGGTAGCCGGTCAAGTTGTCAGTACGGGGAGACCATATCCGAGCTGGTATGATCAGATCAAATACACTCTGGGCTATACAATACCGAAATTCCATGTCTACAAGGGGACAGGCAATCCCCATCAACATGTGGCCCAGTTCAGGGCTCTTAGCGGCAATACTGGCGGCGACGATAAGCTCTTGCTTCACTAATTCGTCGGCAGCTTGTCAGAAACAACGTTCGAATGGTATTCTGAACTCCCGAACGACTCCGTCAAGACGTTTGCTGAAATGGAGTTGCTATTCACTCAGCGATTCGCGAGCGCCAGCGAACGCACCCCGATAACGGCGTTGATTAACGCCAGGGTGAAACCGGGAGAGACGTGGGTTCAGTACGCTATACGCTGGCGAAACTTGTGGTCGAAATGCGAACAACGCATTGAGGAAGCGCCCGCGGTGGGCATGTTCGTGGGTACCCTAGATCCTCATGCAACTATCTCACAGTTCATGATGTTCTTTAAGCCAACCACGTTCCAGGCTTTGATCGACAAGCTGGCCCAGATGGGCCAGATGGGTCACAGACCGTCTACCCCGAAGCCGGAACCTCGGAATGACAAGGGTAAAGGGAAGGCAACATTCGTTGCGAACGCTCAGCAGCAATCCAGTGCCCCAAAGCTAGCGGATCAACTGGAAGAAAGACGGCGGTATTATAATGAGAAAATGAAGCGCCCATACTCATTCCCGCGGGATAAAACGAAAAGGCTATTCGAGCTGGCGGTACGCAACAGGCTTATCAACTTGTCAAATCCAAGACGACCGCTGCAACCCAGTGAGATGAATAACCCCAATTATTGCCCTTATCATCAAACGGTAAGACATCCGATTGAGGATTGTTTCGTCTTCAAAGGATGGATTGAAGATCAATACTTACAGGGCAAGTTTGCGCTGTCCGAGAAGTGGAAGGTGAACCCGCTACAACCGCACACTCCTAAGAAGACGGACACACCGGGGGCAACGTGCTCCCTCGTTGAAGAAGCCCCATGGGAAATCGTGCTTTCAGCAAAAACCAAAAAAATGCTGAATGAGCTCCAGACATGCCCGGCGATCAGGTGGAAGAACCCGCTGGAACCCCAGATCATTGAAGGGAAGCTGAAGCCGCGCCCAACTTCAAAGATCGGTGGTGATGGCCCAAGTACTCACACCCAGCCGTCGAAATCTTCAAAGAAGAAGAAGAAGAGATCCAAGAAGCCCGTGCAGCCTGGCGACAAGCGCACGGACTTGCAAAAACAGATTGACGCGCTGGAGGAATACAATCAAAAGGCGCGGACTCCCATCACACTCCAAGAGTTCCTCAACCACGTCTTTCAGGAGGAAGATAATGGGGAGAGCTCGTCGGATGAATCCGAGGGATACGTAGCGAGTTTTCATGTGATCTCCCACTCGTTTACGGACGATGAAAAAACTCCTGGCACTGAGAAATTGGGGGCAGAACCTGAACCGGAACTTGTGTGGCCGACAGACGAAATGATCGACGCCTTTCTAGACGAGATTCGTCTGAAAAGTAAAGCCGATCGGGAGCGTGAGATAGCCGCATCAGAAGAAACCAAACGCAGGCGACTAAACGAAAGAGTCGAAGCACTCCCGCCAGATCAAAAGACATCCGATGCGGATAAAAACAGATTCAAGACGAGGAAAAGGTTTGCTAAAGCCATATCAATGGGAATGAAGCTACCGCCCTCGGAAGAGAACACTCGCAATAGAACGGAGATGCATCCTAATTACTGCTCATATCATCGGAATATTTCACACTCCACTAAGGAGTGCGACGCTTTTAAGATATGGTGGCAGGGATATGTTGCTCACCGGCAACATTTTAAGCGGATGAGACGCAGAACTCATCGGGAGCAGAGAAGTACGACCGAAGGGCACAAAAGAACTACCGATAACTGTTACGTGGTCAACGCCGGAGGATCACAAGTTCTCACCTTTGGGAGCGACTCTGATGAGGAAATGGCTCTGGGCCCTCTCTTTAAAGAATCCGTCTTAGGGAAAGAGGAAGAGCCAGAGGCCTGCGAAAACATTCAGCTGCGCAATCGCACGCTCCCGGAAAAGAATCTCGGACCCGCAACTAGAAAAGGGAAAGGAAAAGGTCGCTGAGGATATCGCCTTAGATGACCAAGTCATGAAAGAGCTAACTGCCAAGGACCCGCCCAAGAGGAGTAAGGTGGACTATAACATCCTAGCGCACCTGAGGAAGCTACCCTCGCAGCTCAGCATTCTCGACGCCCTCTTATTATCAAAAGAAGCGAGAGATTCATTAATCAAGGCGCTGCAAGAGCCCGAACAATTCCAAGCCTTCCTTGCCGAAGAAAGGATGAACTGGAAGAAGTACACACAGCCGATGTCACGTTCGGTGATGAAGACCTTCTCCTGGGGACGTGTGACCACAACCGTCCCCTGTACGTCTCTGGATATTGCCACGATATCAAGATAGGTAAAATCCTGGTTGATAATGGATCCTCCGTCAATCTCCTTAATGTTCGGGTGTTGAAGGAAATCTGCATGAGCGTTCAGCACCTCGCTCGTGATAAAATTACCATCTCCAGTTTTGACTCCCAGTCGTCACGGACTCTCGGATCTGTAATACTAACATTATGCTTCGGGCTACTCGTTACGAATATTAAGTTTCACGTCATTGACGCTAAGACCTGCTACAATGCTCTACTCGGTCGTCCCTGGTTACACGAGTACAACATCATCCCTTCTACGCAACATCAGTGTATGAAGTATTTCAAGGATGGTTTCGAGTATACCGTAACAGGTGAGCTGAACCCATTCTCCGTGAACGAAGTTCGCAAGTACGAAGATGCAAAATACTTTTTGCCAGATTTCGAGGACACAGAGAGGTGTCGTAAACCGGAAAACAAAGCCGCCGCCACCATTCCTGTTTTCGGGAGTGATACTGAAGAAGAAGAAGAGATAGTTTACGCTGGGCTGTCTCGACGCAACAACCCGGGACTGTCCGCCCCCATATTGATCTTCGGAAGCGACTCGGAAGATGAGGTTAATGCTGTGTTCTCCAGTCGGCCGTCAATACAAGAATTCCCTGGTGGTGATCGGAGTTTGCAAATTACCATGGTTCCGCGGGAGCACTACAAAGACCTTGACGCACTTAAAGCTCACAATGTGCAAGACCTGCAGACATTTTACGTCCCTCCCGGGCGAAAAGGTGAAAAGGCAATCCTATTCTACCGGTCCACGGAAACAAGAGTGGAGAAAGAAATCTGGCACGGCGCGGATTCTATACTTGACAGGCTCCAACCCATCCGTTTGCCCAGATATTACACGAATGGCCTAAAAAGGTTATTGAAGCGACAAGGGGTACCCTTAAAACAGACTGTTCGACAAGCTCGGTTCTACAACAGGATTTGGGATGTCCCTGGAACTCAGCGTAAGTTACCCAACGGGAAAATGGAAACGCTTAGGCTTGGATATGTGAGATCCGGGAAACGGGAACGAGTCCATGGTAGCTACGCCATATATAACTTCGATGAAGAAGAGGACACCTTGTCAGAAAACGCCGACCCTATACCAAAGCTAGATCCCGCAGTCAAAATGCCGAGTCCGTCATTTGAAGAACGAATGGACAAGCTTATCAGGAAAGCGGGTCAAAAAGCTCGAGACGACCATAACCACGAGATGGCCATCTACAAGAAAGCTAGGACGCAACGCCTTCTTCAACAAGCTACAAAAGACGAAAATGCACCTCCCTGTCAACCCGTTGTGCAAAAGGCCCGACGCAGAGGCAGAAATAAGTCAACGAGTGGAAAAAGGATTCGACAACGACAAAGCGGGACCAAAAAGTCACGTGGTCGGGAATTGCGCGTGCCGGATTTGTCCCTCATGAAGAAGATGAGTCGAGCGTATTCTTTCCCGCAAGACAAGACAAAGAAGATACTTGATCTCGTTTTAAAACATCGAATGATTACACTCCCGGAGTCTAAGCACCCTGAGCAAGATAACGAGGTCTCTCATCCGGTTTATTGCTCTTATCACCGAGCCATAGGACACCCTATCGAAGACTGCTTCACCTTCAAGAACTGGGTCGAAGACCAGTACCATCAAGGCAGGTTTGCTCTATCCAGCAGCTGGAGGGTAACGCCGCCACAAAAGTACGAACCCAAAGCCATAAGAGCAGAACCAGATCCACACCGGTCTTGGAAGCGAGTTCGTACTTGTCATATGATAACAATATCAAAAGGAGACCCCGAGAATATGGATGACCTTCCTTGGTGCTTTGAAAACAATGATGACGAGGTAATCTCAGAGTTTCCACCGGCGCCAAAAGAGCTGGAAAATGGAATACATACTACTGCAGATAACCTCAGGAAAATTGATTTGGGGACGGCGAACGACCCGCGACCGACATTCGTCAGCGAGTTGCTATCTGAAAAAAGGGTAGCTGCGTTACAAGACGTGCTTATGCGGCATAGAGATTGCTTCGTATGGAACTATTCCGAAATACCAGGACTAGATCCAGAAATAGCTGTCCATAAATTGGCAATATCCCCGGACATCAAGCCAGTCAAACAAGCGCCGAGAAGAATGCGGCTCAAGTTTGAGATGAGCATCAACGCCGAAGTCAAGAAGCTGATCGACTCTGGGTTTATCCAGGAAGATCAGTATCCCGATTGGATCGCCAACATCGTCCCAGTGATGAAGAAGAATAGGACAGTGTGCATATGTATGGACTTCCGGGATCTCAATAAAGCTTGTCCGAAGGACGACTTCCCAGTACCAGTCACCGAGCTGATGATAGATAACATGTCCACTCACGAGGTTTTCTCCTTCATGGACGGCTCATCAGGGTATAATCAGATAAATATGCATCCCGAAGACCAGAAGCACACCGCTTTCCGGACTCCTCTAGGTATATTCTGCTACAAAGTTATGCCCTTCGGTTTAAAGAATGTCGGTTCCACCTATCAGAGGGCCATGACGAAGATCTTCGATGACCTCATACATAAAATCGTTGAATGCTATATCGACAACCTCGTGGTTAAGAGCATGTCATACGAAGAGCATTTAGAGCATCTAAAGACTGCATTTCAACGCCTTCGGCAATACAACTTGAAGATGAACCCTCTCAAATGCGCGTTCGGGGTGTCCTCGGGTAAATTCTTAGGATTCATCGTCCGGCACCGAGGCATTGAGATAGATCCGTCAAAGATCAAAGCGATTATGGAAATGCCACCGCTAAGGACTCTCAAACAATTGCGGTCTCTCCAAGGGAAGCTCGCGTACATCCGGCGATTTATAGCCAACCTTTTAGACAAGTGTCACCCTTATAGTCACCTGATGAAGAAGGGAACCCCGTTCGTCTGGGATCACAAATGCCAAGGCGTACTGGGCGAGATCAAGCAATACCTGCAGAACCCGCCGGTGCTAGCCGCTCCGGTCAAGGAAAAGCCTCTTATTCTTTATACCACGGCCCTCGATGGTTCCTTAGGCGCATTATGGGCACAAGAGAACGACCAAGGAAAGGAGAGAGCGATCCACTATTTAAGTCGAGTTCTTCTGGGGGCAGAAAGCAACTACTCCCCCATCGAAAAGCACTGCTTGCCGTTGATCTTCGCGATAATAAAGCTCAGGCACTATGCGTTGGCGCATGAGGTCCGTCTCATTTCGAAGGTGGACCCCCTCAAATATCTGATGTCAAAGGCCATATTGACAGGGAGACTCGCTAAATGAGCCCTGCTCTTAATGGAGTTTTCAATAACCTATCAGCCTCTTAAGGCAGTGAAAGGCCAAGCCATCGCCGACTTTCTCGCTGAGTATCCAATACCTGCCGACTCTCCTTTGAATTGCGAGCTGCCAGACGAACATGCGTTTGACACGATCGACGGAAGTGGTACCCGGTGGGAACTCTATTTTGACGGAGCGTCTTCCACTAAGAAGCGCAAACAAAGCACCCCTATAATCAAATCGGGGGTAGGCCTCATCTTCGTAACTCCACAAGGAGGGATAATGCGCTTTGCTTTCTCCTTAACAGAGCTGAGGACTAACAATGAAGCCGAATACGAAGCTTTGATAGCAGGCCTCGAGATCGCCATCGACATGGGGATTGAGAACCTCCTCATATACGGAGACTCCCAACTGGTCGTTAGTCAAGTAAACGGCGACTACCAAACGTGCAAACCAGAGTTGGTGAAGTATGGCGACAGAGTACAGCGATTGCTGACTCAAATTCCCTACTACATGCTGGAAAGCATACCGCGTGCGGAAAATAGCAAGGCGGACGCGTTAGCCAAGCTCGCTAAAGAACTGGATGATGAAAATCTCGATGACGTCAGAATCGTGGTACAAAGCCGTCGGGTCCTCACACCGGCAGAAATATCTCCGGAATCATCCGAAGAAAAAGGAGCAACCGGGCAAATGGCTATGCAAATAAAGGACCAAGAGAAGGCTGAAGATTGAAGAGAAGTCTTCATAGACTACTTCAAATCTCGTCGAACGCCTGAAGATGCGTCCTCAAGACATCAGCTTGTGAAACGAGCTCTGTCCTTCGCCTTCGTCAATAATACTCTGTACAAGAGGTCGTTTGATTCTCTGTGGTTGAGATGCCTGGGACCTGACGAAGCGAAAAGAGTCGTTCAGGAAGTTCACGACAGACTCTGCGGTTCTCACCAAGCAGGCCCGAAGATGAAGTTGAAGATCAAGAGAATGGGCTACTATTGGCCTACGATGATTCAGGATTGCCTCGAATATGCGAAGCAATGCCACTCATGCCAGATTCATGGAGACTTTATCCATCAGCACCCGAATCCTCTACATCTGACGGTGGCTAGCTGGCCGTTCGAAATATGGGGAACTGACATAGTCGGCCCTATCGAACCAGCATCATCCAGGGGACATCGTTTCATCCTAGCGATCACTGATTACTTCTCCAAATGGGCAGAAGCAGTACCGTTGAGGGAAGTGAAGACAGAGAATATCCTCCATTTCTTCAAGACGCACGTCATTTATCGGTTTGGAACGCCGAGACGGATCATCTCCGATAACGGGCCAGCCTACAGAAGCCACAAGATCAGCCGCTTCGCGCAACAACACAACATAGACTAGAGATACTCCTCAGTGTATAATCCCTGAGCTAACGGTCTAGCTGAGGCTTTCAATAAAACCTTGATGAAGATCGTGAAGAAGACGGTGTCCCGAAATAAGAAGTATTGGCACGAGGGACTGCAAGAAGCTCTTTGGGCGTATCGAACTACGTTCAAGACAGCCACGAACACAACGCCGTACGCGTTAGTATTTGGTACAGAAGCAGTACTCCCCCTCGAGATAGAGTTACCGTCTCTACGAGTGGCAGTCCACTACGAGCTGATGGACGAAGAAAATGCTCACCTACGGTTTGAGGAGCTTGATGCCCTTGATGAAACCCGGCTCATAACGCAACAAAATCTGGAGGCTTATAAAGCGAAGATGACGCGCTCATATGAAAGATTGACTAGACCGAGGACATTCCGCCAAGGCGAACTCATGCTAGTGGTCAAAAGACCTATGATTCCCAATCGCGCCAAGCGGGAAAAATTCGAGCCGAACTATGAAGGCCCGTACATCATAGACAAGGTCTACCAGGGTGGAGCATATCTACTCATGGATATGCATGGTGAAAGACCTTTCAGGCCAATAAACGGTCGCTTCCTGAAGAAATACTACGCTTAACGGGTCAAGGCCTAGGTCATTGATAGATGACAACGACTATGTCCGCTCACTATCTTCCTAAGCCCGAACTCTATACAGACCAAAACGTCCTTAAACTAACAACGGACCGAAACGTCCTTAAACTAACGACGGACTGAAACGTCCTTAAACTAACGACTGACCGAAACGTCCTTAAACTAACAATGGACCGTTATGTCCTAAAACTAGCTGTTGACCGAGATGTCGATAAACTACGGTGGATTGCAGCATCTCAAAGCCGATACAAAAAAAATAAAAATAAAAAATAATAAAAATAAAAACGGTATTTCCATAAGCAAAATGGGCACGGATGAAAACCCGAAAGGGCTCCGTGAGTTAAAACAGCAGGGCTGCCGGCGAGTGTTTGTGAAAACCCGAAAGGGCGCAACCTCGTTAAAAGACACTTGCAGGGTCCTCTCGACCTTGTAAGGAGAAACCACCCGCGTGAGATCCTTACGACTCACAAGGGAGCAACACACTTAGGAGTCCTCATGATTCCTAAGGAGAAATTACACTTGCGAGATCCTCACAACTCGTAAGGAGAACTCTCTTATGGGACCCTCACGGCTCATAAGATTCGAAAGTCTTAAGTTACAGAAACCTGAACATGTTCTTAAGCAACCCCCCCAACCTTCGATATTGCCCTACAAGCGGCTCATACTGACCCTTGTATACAATCCATGGGCGCGAATAAATATTTCCCTAACCGAGTCCCATCCGTGACTAGGGATATGTTCATATGGTGAACAACCCTTGTAAGTCCTCTTGACTTATAACGAGAAAACCCTTTTATAAGATCCTTACGACTTACAAGAGAACATGCACTTAGGAATCCTCACGATTCCCAAGGAGAAAACACACCTACAAGATCCTCACGACTTGTAGGGAGAAATACCTTTGTGAGACCCTTACGGCTCATGAAGTCAAAAGCCTTAGTCGACAAGACCCTTAACCCTGTTTACTAAGCCACCTTTGTTCAACATCGACAGAGGCAAATGATGATTCGCTCTTGGCAATATCCCAGTTGTAGCGGTGCTGATGCCGAAATCGGTGTCTAATCCAAAGCTTGCAGCGAAAAGCCAGCAAGCCACACATGCATACGAAATAGCCGAAATGATGGGGCAACTTGCAGACAAAATCAGTAAGTAAAAATGTATGCATGAAAAATAGCCGAAATGATTGGGTAACTCGTAATAAAAAGCAGCGAGTAAAAATAAAATAAATAGCCGAAATGATTAGGCACCGCGAAAAATAGCCGAAATGATGGGGCAATCGCGAACTTCGCGATATAAAAGCTGAAATGATAGAGCATCGCGGAGAAAGAAATAAAATAAAAATGAAATTTTTGCCCTACAGGTAATGTTACATCAATCCCTGTATACAATCCAGGGGCACAAACAAAGAAGGAATCACACTCCTCCTCCCCAGGTTTCATCAAAAGAAGAAGCCAAGTCTTGAAGGGCCACAAATAGCCTAGAGATCACCTCAGCACTCGTCTCGTCACAACGGACACAACATCAAGTAAAGCGGAACAGCGGCAACTCCCAGTTCCATGGCTCGGCGATATACAGATCACCGAGAGTCAAATCCCCACTCCGTGAAATGCGGATATATTCAACAAAATTCCTGGTCACGTGGAATGCGGATAACGTCACTCTTTGACCCCGTGGAAAACGTCCAGAGCGGAGCCTGGTCCTCTCCGAACACGGCAGTGAACCAGTGGGAAGCATCTAGAGCAAAATTCCTGATCACGTGGAACGCGGATAATGTTACTCTTTGACCCCGTGGAAAACATCCAGAGCGGATCCTGGTCCTCGCAGAGCATGGCAGTGAACCCGTGTGAAGCATCCAGAGCGGAGCCTAGTCCTCTCCGAACACGGCAATGAACCCATGTGAAGCATCTAGTGCAAAATTTCTGGTCATGTGGAACGCGGATAACGTCACTCTTTGACCCCGTGGAAAACGTCCAGAGCGGAGCCTAGTCCTCGCCGAACACGGCAGTGAACCCGTGTGAAGCATCTAGTGCAAAATTCCTGGTCATGTGGAATGCGGATAACGTCACTCTTTGACCCCGTAGAAAATGTCCAGAACGGAGCCTGGTCCTCGCCGAACACGGCAGTGAACCCGTGGGAAGCATCCAGAGCAAAATTCCTGGTCATGTGGAACGCGGATAACGTCACTCTTTGACCCCGTGGAAAGCGTCCAGAGCGGATCCTGGTCTTCGCAGAGCACGGCAGTGAACCCGTGTGAAGCATCCAGAGTGGAGCCTAGTCCTCGCCGAACACGGCAGTGAACCCGTGTGAAGCATCTAGTGCAACATTCCTGGTCACGTGGAACATGGATAACGTCACTCTTTGAACCCACGGAAAACGTCCAGAGCGGAGCCTGGTCCTCGCAGAGCACGGAAGTGAACCCGTGTGAAGCATCCAGAGCAAACATCGTACTGTGGAGTCCTTAAATCCATGGACTATGATGTCCTTAACCTCGACCGTAATGTCTTAAAACTAACGATCGACCATGATGATTCTAGACTGATTTTACCTTGGTTCAAGGGTACATCTCTTCACTCCTTTGATATTTTTCATTGTAATTCCTCAACGTCTTCAAAGAGGTGACGGGTCCCGACAACCACACATTTTTACGGACTGTGGAGTCCTTAAATCCATGGACTATGATGTTCTTAACCTTGACCGTGATGTCTTAAAACTAACGTCGGACTGTGGAGTCCTTAAATCCACGGACTATGATGTCCTTAACCTTGACCGCGATGTCTTAAAACTAACATCGGACTGTAGAGTCCTTAAATCCACGGACTATGATGTCCTTAACCTTGACCGTGATGTCTTAAAACTAACATTGGACTGTGGAGTCTTTAAACCCATGGACTATGATGTCCTTAACCTTGACCGCAATGTCTTTAAACTACGGTACTATGGAAAACATCCCAAAGCAACCCTTGACCCCGTGAAATACGGATAAGGGCGGCCGCACCCAGCACTTGCGGGTCCTCACGACCTGTAAGGAAGAAAACTCTCTTGTGAGATCCTTACGACTCCCAAGGGAAAACCCACTTAGTAATCCTCACGATTCCTAGGGAGAACTTACACCTACGGGATCCTCTCGACCTGTAGGGAGAAAAACTCTTTATAAGACCCTCACGGCTCATAAAGCTCAAAAGTCTTAGGAGGCAGATCTTAACCCTGAATCCTAAGCCATTGCTACCCTGCAAGAAGACCAAGATAAATTGTCCACAGAACACATTCAATCAAAAGAGACACACCATTGAGAAGAAAAATATGTCTTTATTCATAAACCAAAATGGATACAAAGTACAATTCATGAAAAAACAAAAAGAATATACTCTCATTCAGGAGTATATACAAAATGAAAGGAAAAGATACAAGTCTTCAAGCCGGCAGGCGGTTTAGCAATTTTACTAGCTCATCCCTCTTTTGCTGAGTCACGGCTTCATGATTCAGGATCGCCAGAAGACAGGCCTCCGCCTGAGCCTGCTGGGCCTGATACGAGGCAAGCCGGCCTTCGAGCTCCTTCTCGGTAGCCTTGTGAGCCTCAACCCTTTCGCGAGTGAACACAGTAGCTTTATCAAGAGCCACCACCTCTTTGATAGACTCTTGAAGCACTCGCCAGAGTTCATACGCTTCATTGGCTTTGGCTGTAAGGCTGGTTTGAAGCTCGCTCAATGCCTTAGAGGCCAGCTCCCTTTCCGAGAATTTGCGACCGAGCCTCTTCTTGCACAATAGTATGTTCGCCACACATCGCTCTATCAGACTACGCAAGCCTGCTTTCACGATCGCAGCCTTTGAAACAGGACGTATACGCTCAAGACCGCATAAACAAGCCCCCGGTTGATAGCAATAGTCGATCTAAAACACGCGCACATCATCTGGTATGGGAAGCAACAATTTTTTTTTCTTCCGATGTATATCCTATCAAGCATGCATTCGCAACTATATGAATATCCGAAAAGAAATAATACCCGAAGCTCTGATGTGCATGCAACATGGTGATAGTGTTCGTAATTAAAGAAAGTTCTCATGGGAAGAACACAAAGTTCATTTATGCAAGCAAAAACAAAGATACGAGTACCCAGCATACATGAAAGTTCAACATAAAGCATGCAAAAACTAATTTGAATATACTACGCTAGTGGGAAAAGGTCGCCAAACAAAGGATCGGTAGCGCAAGGGTTAACAAAACAAAGAACAAAATTCTCCATATCTCTCTCTACTTTCTCCAACACGTCAAAGCGAAGGTTCTCGCGAGGAGTCGCTCCCCACCGATTGGCGCCATGTTCGTCCGCAAAAGCAGACATAACAGTCCGCCGAGCTCTTATTTCGCTCAAAAGGTGAACTGAGTGATCTTTCAAAGCCTGAGTAATCAGGCACGCCTCGTGAAAACCCTCGATCTTTTCTTCAGCCGCGTCAAGCATCGCCAGGGTCATCTCCGCCGGGTGAGGAGGGACGTCGGCAAGCACGGCGGCAAGAATCATCCGGAGCCAGAGGGAGCCCATTGGGAGAGGGAACCCCCTACGGGTCGAGAGTTCATATACCGCTGAGTCGCATTCGCCGTCAGTAAGGAGGGGATCCACCAATCGTGCGGCAAAGCGCGGGATCATCTCCTCGATAGGCACTTCCCATGGCTGTCGACGAGCATGAGGGCGGTTGCAGGCCATGGCACTCAGTTGTTTCTTAAAATAAATCACGTCAAAATGGGAATAGATTTCTCTGTGAAGAGGAAATAGGCTATGGCCTCAAGACTATAAAGGGGAGCATTAAATGCTACGCGCGGAGAAAATTGCATGATGGAACCATTTCCAAGGCCCAAAAAAGGGAAGGCATTAGAAATCAGGAAAATGAACTATTTCCAAGGCGCCTTCTCTGCATCTAATGCCATGCACAGAAATATGGCATGAAAAATTAAATAGCCCCATAAAAGCCCCCCCCCCCACGTGTGGAGCACGTGAGCACCATGCTTGGTGTGTACTAGAAAGTGAAATAATGCCCTGCACGCTAAACACATCAGCAACAATAAAAAAAATGACAAAATCCCACAGAAAGGCATGCAAACACAGAAGGGCACGATGAAACTTATCACTCATACTTTAAAAGTTCATACAAAATAAAAGAGAAAATGACTACAACGGCAAGACCTCAGACGCGGGGCATGGATTAAGAAACTCAAACGTGACTTTGTCCAAAATCTTCCAGGCATTTCGAACCACCCTAGTATGTTTTCTCTCGCGATCACAAGCGTCGGGGTCCTCACGGATGTCCTCCACCCTCCGATAGGCAGCAAGTATGGCTGATTGCTGAAAAGCCTGATGCAGGAGATCAATAAGATTGTCTTGCCTTCTCTTTGAGATTAGGTTCATCAGATACACCGAGTGTACTTTATCCTCGGCGGCGTCCAATGCCCTGAGCGATACACCAGTACAAAATAGAGGGAGCGCTTCCCAGATCGCCTTCACGATGAGTTTCAAAAGAGAAGAGCGACAAGGGAGTAGCCGGCCATTGTACTCATAGAAGCGGCTCATGATCTCGGCACACTGAGCGTTAGTGAATTCCTGGTTCTGGCTACGGCCCAATGCACGAATGTTTCCGTAAGAAATGATCTTGTCAAGATCATACCAATGGTCAGCCATAGTATCTGAAATAAAAATCATGAGAATTTAGCGGACAAGCCAATCAAAAAGAATGCTTGTCTAGATGGACAGTGGACTCTACACATTCCGTAGGGGAAAGCACCGCGGCAAGCTTCCTTTTCTTGATTGCAGGAAACAACTCAGGGCAAGGAAACTCCAAGAAATCCCTGGGAAGAACCGAGTTCTTTTTCATAGGAATTAAATTCCTTATTAAAAAGGGGGGGAATTAAATTCCCAGAAAGTTCTTTTTCCCATAACCATAACTCTTGGATGATGGAATTCCATGGAGGAGACAACTGTCACCGTCATCTCCCTAAAGATTAGAGAAACCCTAAGAGATCTACTGTTTGAAGATTAAATAGTTTTCTGTTTGAAGAAAAATGGGTTCTTGTTAAAAAGGGTAAAAACCCTTGCTATGGATTTAAAATCTAGAGAAATATAAAAGTGCCTCAATCGTTCAAACATCATTACCTGAAGAAAGGGTCTCTTGAACAGAGTTAAACTCTGAAAAGTTTGAAGCAGAGAAATAAGCTCTGAGGAACAAGAATTAAATTCTCAAGGGAAAAGTTCTTAAAGGAGGAAGATGAAAAAGTGGAGGCTCTTCCGAAAGGACATTGACATTTATAGGATGTGATGGAAACGCTTCATCTCCCCTACTCCCAAGGCAGATCCAACGGTCACAAAAGTGACAGCGTTGCACTCACGTGCAGACACGTGAGAGCAACGCTGTGGGGGCATTTGTTCCCTGATTAAAAAATCAGGAAAAGCTTCAGAAGAGGCATCACGTGCTCATACGTGACCAGTGGTCACGTGTTGGCATATGACGTTTAAAGCAGCGGCAAAGAGAAAGCGCAGAAGAGAAGCCCATTCAAGGGGGTCACGTGCCTGCACGTGACCAAAGGTCACGTGGTCGCACGTGACTGGCTTTAAAAGCCTTGCTGTTGAACAGAATTGAATTCTGAATAAGATTGTTTAAATCTTTCCAAAATAGAGAAGAATTATATAAAACCGTTGGATTAAGAATCCGAGGGTGATTAAATATCACCAATTTATGGAAAAATCTTGGACATGGAAAGATTTCCCCTAAATCTCACTGAAATAACAAAGAGATATCTTTGGATTAAAAATCCAATGGTGAATAAAATTCACCTAATAATCTAAAGGCCCAGATCAATGATGAGAATAAATCAAATCTCTCAATAAACAAATCAGATCTTTCAATGAAAGATTTACTAAAACAGATTGATTCTATTCCTTCTCCTATAAATAAGTGCCAAACGAGAGAGTTAAATAAAAGAGAGAGAGAGAGACAAAGAGAGATATAGAGCCTTGGAATCTTGAAAATTCAGAAGGAAGAATTTGATTCTCTGAAAAGAAAAACCCTAGGTAAGAAAAGAGAGGCTTCAAAAAGAGAATTTAATTCTCATAAGAGTTCAACTCTTCTATAAAGAAAAGAACTAAGTTCTTTCTCTGGTTGAAGATCTGCAAAGTGCACATCTCCCCATAAATTGAGAATTTAATTCTCATTGGGTTGAGATCCTGCCATGCAGATCTAAAATATAGAGGAGGAATTGAGTTCTGAGAATTTAATTCTCACAAAGTTATAGGAATTTAATTCCTTTGAGATAAAATTAGGGTTTAACCATATATTATAGGAATTTAATTCTTTCAAAATGGACAGAATCAGGGTTTAACCCTAATTGAGAACTTAATTATCTCAAACTCACAGGAATTTAATTCTCTTAAAAAAAGAAATTAGGGTTCACCCTATGCCAGAATTTAAATATATGGGGAATTTAATTCCTACAGAAAAGAAATTAGGGTTTAACTTTATCTAAGAATATAATTCTTCAAAAGAAAGTAGGAATTTAATTCCTTTAAAGTTATTGCTAGGGTTTAACCCTATGAAGAATTTAATTCTTAAAAGATGAACAGATCTTTAAAAAAGTAAAGAATCAGGGTCACGTGCTACCACATGACCCCTATAAAGATCCACAGAAAAGAATTTTGAGGCAACGCCTCACGTGCCCCACGTGACCCGTGAAGAACACAAAGAAAAAGCAAAAGAAACAGAAGCTATGGGCGCCCTCATGTGCTACCATGTGACCCCTTGGCAAAAGCTTTAACAGTCAAATACCCAAATTCCCGTCACGTGACAGCACGTGATGCTCCAAAATCAATTATAGAAAGTATTCAATACTTTTGGCAGAACAAAATAAAAGGAATCAGGGCGCTCTCACGTGTCCACACGTGACCCCTCTTGCTTTAGTGTTTAACACTAATTTGAAATCTCTGTTTCCAGTGTTTAACACTGATTTGCTTTAGTGTTTAACACTAATTTGAAAACCATGTTTCCAGTGTTTAACACTGATTTGCTTTAGTGTTTAACACTAATTTGAAAACTATGTTTCCAGTGTTTAACACTGATTTGCTTTAGTGTTTAACATTAATTTGAAAACCCTGTTTCCAGTGTTTAACACTGATTTGCTTTAGTGTTTAACACTAATTTGAAAACCCTGTTTCCAGTGTTTAACACTGATTTGCTTTAGTGTTTAACACTAATTTGAAATCTCTATTTCCAGTGTTCAACACTGATTTGCTTAGTGTTTAACACTAATTTGAAGACCCTGTTTCCAGTGTTTAACACTGATTTGCTTTAGTATTTAACACTAATTTGAAGACCCTGTTTCCAGTGTTTAACACTGATTTGCTTTAGTGTTTAACACTAATTTGAAAACCCTGTTTCCAGTGTTTAACACTGATTTTTTTTAGTGTTTAACAATAATTTGCTAACCTTATTCCCAGTGTTCAATACTGTTAGTCTTTAGTGTTTAACACTAGTTTTAGCCCAATTGGCTAAGTTTCAAGGGCAAAGCCTCTCCTCCAATGAACCAACAGAGGGCCAATGTTCCAAACATGATTGGACTTAGCCCAAGAAGGCCATAAGTCCTCAATCCAGACTCAACTGAGCCAATGTGCTCATAACTTAATAAATTGGTCTTGGTTCCAAATTGGACTACAGATCACTTAATCTACTTTGGTTCAAGGGTACATCTCTTCACTCCTTTGATACTTGTCATTGTAATTCCTCAATGTCTTCAAAGAGGTGACGGGTCCCGACGACCACACATTGATACGGACTGTGGGGTCCTTAAACTCATGGACTATGATGTCCTTAACCTTGACCGGGATGTCTTAAAACTAACAACGGACTATGAGGTCCTTAACCTTGACCGTGATGTCTTAAAACTAACGCCGGACCGTGGAGTCCTTAAATCCTCAGACTATGATGTCCTTAACCTTGACCGGGATGTCTTAAAACTAACAACGGACTATGATGTCCTTAACCTTGACCGCAATGTCTTAAAACTAACATTGGACCGCAATGTCCTTAAACTACCCATCGACCGCAACGTCACTAAACTAACCAACAGGGCTCCCTTAATTGCTCTCTTGTTGGATCTAAACGATCCCGTTAAGTCGATCTTAGTCTAAAACTAGACTAATGTATCCTTAACAAACGTTTAAGTTGATCTTAGTCTCAAATGAGGCTAACGTATCCTTAAACCCAAACCCCCAAACCCAAATCTAAGATAATACGGATTGGGACTAGTCCACGCCCTACGGGCGACGACATAACTCAGTCTCCGTATACAATCCACGGGCAACCAAACACAAAACAAACACACACGACATGAAGTGATCATCTGGAGAAGGAGAAAGTTGTTACCGCAATGCGGTAGCGTAATTAACTGCAGGGGCTTACGCCTGCAGGGAAGAGCGTCCCCACAATCAAAAAACCCCTCAAGCGAGGGGGAATCTGACGAAGTCTGCTACATCGGACGCATTCGTTTAAACCTTCGATACACGGTGCCATAAATCAACTTGGCATCTTCGGAGAGGTGGACGAATAGCACCAATTAGCATCTGCCCCGAATTTCAGGCAAGACGTCCCTGCGTCGCGCTGTCTTTCGAAGGGGAACATGCCCCAAAGCTAGCGGATCAACTGGAGGAGAGACGATGCTATTACAATGAGAAAATGAAGCGTCCTTACTTATTCCCATGGGACAAGATGAAGAGGTTGTTCGAGCTGGCGATGCGTAACAGGCTTATCAACTTGCCGAATCCCAGGCGACCACCGCAACCTAGAGAAGTGAATAATCCCAATTACTGCCCTTACCACCAAACGGTAAGTCACCCGATCGAGGATTGCTTCGTTTTTAAGGGATGGATCGAGGATCAATATCTACAAGGCAAGTTCGCGCTGTCCGAGAAGTGGAAAGTAAACCCACCACAACTGCACACTCCTAAGAAGACGGACACATCGGGGACAACTTGTTCTTTTGTTGAAGAAGCTCCATGGGAGGTCGTGCTTTCAGCCAAGACCAAAAGAATGCTGAATGATCTCCAGACATGCCGGGCGATCAGGTTGAAGAACCAGCTGGAACCCTAGATCATCGAAGGGATGCTGAAGCCGCGCCTAACTCCAAAGAGTAGTAGTGATAGCCCAAGCACTCACACCCAGCCGTCAAAATCTTCAAAGAAGAAGAAGAAGAGATCCAAAAAGACCGTGAAGCCTGGTGACAAGCGCACGGACCTGTAGAAACAGATCGACGCGCTGGAGGAGTATAATCAGAAGGCGCGGACTCCCATCACGCTCCAAGAGTTCCTCAGCCACATCTTTCAGGAGGAAGATGATGGAGAAAGCTCGTCGGATGAATCTGAGGGATACGTAGCAAGTTGTCATGTGATCTCTTACTCGTTTACAGACGATGAAAAACTCCTTGCACTGAGAAGCTGGGGGCAGGTCCTAACCCGGAACTTCTGGGGCCATTAGATGAAATAATTGATGCATTTCTGAACACGGCTCTTTTGAAAAGTAAAGTTGATCGGGAGCGCAAGACGGCCATATTTGAAAGAGCCAAACGCCAGCGACTAGATGAAAGAGTCGAGACACTCCCGCCGAATCAAGGAACATCCTTCACGGATAAAAACAAGTTCAAGATGATGAAAAGGTTTGCTAAAGCCATATCAATGGGAATGAAGCTACCGCCCTCCCAAGAAAACTCTCCGGATGAAGCAAAGATGCATTCTAGTTACTGCTCATATCATCAAAAGATTTCACACCCCACCGAGGAGTGCAATGCTTTTAAAAGATGGTGGCAGGGATATGTTGCTTACCGGCAACATTTTAAGCGGATGAAACGCAAAACTCGGCGAGAGCAAAGAAGTGTGAATGAGGAGTATAAAAGAGACACCGGTAACTGTCGCATGGTCAACACCGGGGGATCGCAAATTCTCACTTTCGGAAGCGACTCTGATGAAGAAATGGCTCTTGACCCTCTCTTTAAAGAATCCGCATTAGGAAAGGAGGAAGAACCGAAGGCCTGTGAAAACATCCAGCTGCACAATCGCACGCTTCCAGAAAAGAATCTCGGATCCACGAGTAAAAAAGATAAGGGAAAAGAAAAGGTCTCCGAGGATATCGCCCTCGATGACCAAGTCATGGAAGAGTTGACCGCTAAGGACCCGCCAAAGAAGAATAAGGTGGACTATAACGTTCTGGCGCACCTGAGGAAGTTACCTTCGCAGCTCAGCATTCTCGATGCCCTTTTACTATCCAAAGAAGCGAGAGATTCATTGATCAAGGCGCTACAAAAGACAGAGCAATTACAAGCTCTTCTCGCCGAAGAAAAGATGAAGGACGAGCTGGAGGAAGTTCACACAGCCGATATCACCTTCAGCGATGAAGATCTCCTCCTTGGGACGTGCGAGCACAACTGTCCCCTCTATGTCTCAGGGTACTGCCACGATATAAAGATAGGCAAAATCCTGGTCGACAATGGGTCTTCCGTCAATCTTCTCAACGTACGAGTGTTGAAGGAAATCTGCATGAGCATCCAGCATCTTGCTCGTGATAAAATCACCATCTCTGGTTTTGACTCCTAGTCATCGCGGACTCTCGGGTCTGTGATATTGACATTACGCTTTGGGCTGCTTGTCACAGACATTAAATTTCATGTCATTAAAGCCAAGACATGTTATAACGCTTTGCTCGGCCGGCCTTGGTTACACGAGTACAACATCATCCCTTCTACACAACATCAGTGTATGAAATACTTTAAGGATGGTCTTGAGTACACTGTGACAGGAGAGTTGAACCCATTCTCCGTGAATGAAGTCCGCAAGTATGAAGATGCAAAATACTTCTTGCCAGATTTCGAAGACACCGAGAGATGTCATAAACCGGAGAACAAAATTATCACCACCATTCCCGTCTTCGGGAGTGATACTGAACATCACAGGACAGCTGGACTACTTCAACCGTTACCAATCCCAGAATGGAAGTGGCAGCACATCACGATGGACTTTGTGACTGCTCTTCCTCGCAGCACAAAGGGTAACGATGCTGTATGGGTCATTGTGGATCGACTCACAAAGTCGGCTCACTTCATCCCATTTCGAGTTGGCCAATCAACTGAGACACTAGCAAAGAAGTACATGGAGGAAATAATCTAATTAAGATTTAAACTTTTCATAATGTACAATCTCTGGTACCCATGAACTCATACAGGAAATTGTGAGACTTCATGGAGTACCGGTCTGCATTGTCTCCGATCGTGACACCAGGTTCCGATCGTAATTTTGGCAGAGTCTGCAAGCTAGCTTGGGAACAAGTCTGAACTTCAACACGGCTTATCATCCACAAATAGATGGTCAGTCGGAACGAACTATTCAGATCTTGGAGGATATGCTCAGAGCATGTATGTTAGACTTCAAAGGATCGTGGGAAGATCACCTGCATCTTGTGGAGTTCGCGTACAACAACAGCTACCAAGCAAGTATAGGAATGGCACCTTTTGCAGTATTATATGGAAGGAAGTGTCGATCACCATTAAGTTGGGACGACATCGGAGATAGGGAAATTCTTGGACCAGAGATGATAGTAGCGACCGTTGATGTGGTTCGCACTATCAGGGAAAGAATGCGCATAGCCCAAGATAGACAGAAACACTGGGCTGATGCAAAGAGACGACACTTGGAGTTCCAGCCAGGAAACCATGTATTCTTGAAGATATCTCCGAACCGCGGAGTGATCCGATTTGGAAGACGGGGTAAGCTAAGTCCGAGATACATTGGACCGTTCGACATAATCGAACGAGTCGATGAAGTGGCGTACCGTTTAGCGCTTCCACCCTCATTAGAAGGAGTGCATAACGCGTTCCACATATCCCAACTCAGAAGGTATGTGAGTGACCCCAGCCATGTACTTGATCATTCCGAGCTCACTATACAGCCCGACTTGTCTTGTGAGCAACAACCTGTGGAAATCCTGGACAGGAAAGTGAAGACACTTCGGAACAAGGAAGTTAACTTGGTCCGGATAATGTGGAGAAAAGACACTCCAGGAGAATCCACGTGGGAAAGGGAAGATGAAACGCGTGCAAGATATCCGCACCTTTTTGTAAACTAGTCCTCAAATAAAAGTTGTAAATTTCGAGGACGAAATTTTTGTAAGGAGGGTAAATTGTAACAACTCTAATTTTTGTATACCTAAATTTGATTTAAATTTGAAGTATACATGGAGTATTTAATGTTGCTGATAACACTTTAAGTATCTATTTCCCTACAATGATTACAAGAAGGAGCTTGTAGCTCATTGGTAAGACCTTGCACTGCTGAACCAAGCCACCAGAGTTCGAATCACATGCCCCACATTATTTTTAGTTTATTTTTCTTTAAAAATTCTTGGAAGCCCAACAGTCCACAGGCCATAACTCCCAAAAGTTGAACTGAACCCAAAAATGTGAGTATACCAGAGCCTACGTCAGGCGAACCCACGCCCGACGGCACCCCGACTCGGCCCGACTCGGCCGAGTCGGCCGGCGGACCGGCCGACTCGAGCCGGCGCCGCCGGCCAGACTCGGCCGGACGGCCGAGTCGTCTACATGAAAGTTTCGCCTTTTCGTCTCCTTTAACCCCCTGTTTACTCCAATTTATGGGATCGGTTTTCAAATGTTAATTACACCCAATTCAATACAAATTTTAATGTTTTTTCTTAAATTTTTACAAATTTTTTTAAAAATAAAAACTCTTAACCTACCCTACCCTAGCCTACCCTATAAATAGACCCCTACCCTCTACCCTCTCATCCCAAAACCCTAGATTTACTCTCTTGAAAATTCCACAAGAAAGTGTGCTTTAAAACCGAGTTCACGGCGAAGCGCTGACGGATTCCGGTGACGTTCTTTGAAGCAACCGGCGACGAAACCACACTTCGTCCTTCTCCCTAGTTCCTCTTTACTCTTTAGAAGAGTTTGAAACCCGTAAGTCCCATTCTTCTCTCTTTTCTATTTCTTAAAATACGGAATTATGAAACCCGACGGAAATCGGAACAAACCGATTTCCGATTCGGTTTTTCTACAAAATCCCACTTGTCACCTAATCCATAACACCTAAACATATCCATGATGACTATTAATCACATAAAAATCAAAGTGGACATAGTTTCTCACATGAAATGATAACTTTCTTGTAATATCGTATTCTTTTCACAATAATACCATAAAGTTTAGTTTTCTTCTTCTAATCAATTCCCTCATTCCTAAACATGTTCATCTTGATCACTAAACTTGTAGAAATCAATTTGAATGAGTTTTCACACATGAAATGATAACGTTTGCAAATACCGTATTCTTACACTTAAATACCCTTATGTTTAATTTAACATGTTTAACCTCTAAACTTCACTAAACCTTAAAATAAGTCACGAGGTAATGACCTACCTCTACACACACAAATATAACCTTAATTGATATTCCCAAAATTTAGAATACGAAAATACAAGACTTTTCGCTAAAATACCATATACTTTATAAACCTTTTCTAAAAGTTTTAAGTTGTACACAATTCTAAATAAAATCTTTTAAAAAGAAAGTACGATTTGTCATGGACATCGATCGTTTATCTAAATCTGATTTTGTGGTGTCTAGGCAAGTGTGTCTAGGCTAGCGGTTTTTAATTAGGCCCACTACTGTGGTTCCTTCCCACTTACCTGGCACTTACCTGGCCGCAATTGGCGGTGAAGAGGCGATTTGAGGCTTCTAATGACTTGTCGTTTAGACCTTAGAAATAGGCTAGTTGGCTTAGGAAATCCTAGAAACTAAAATACGGAAATTACATCCTCTACAAATAAATACCTTATATTTATAAAACCGTTTTTCTAAATGAATAGTATTTATAAACCTAAGCAAAGCGCCGCTACAACCCATCTTTGGGGAACCCGTCAGGGATAGTACGGTTCATCGTGCACCCGAGGGCTAGTAGTGCGAGATTCAGACCTCCGCAAGGAGCATTCGGTCTCGAAAGGTTTAAAATACGACATTTAAGAAAAATGAGATTTTGGGAAATAAAATATTTATTTAAAATTATTCTTGTATTAATATATATATAATTATCATTTAAACACCTATTTTATCATAAGATAAAGTTTCCACATTTTTCTAAAATTACAAGATTAAAAGTTACATTAAAATACCATGAATTTCAAATAAATCAATATTATAAATTAATACTTTTATTAGGATATATTCACTAGAATAATACAAATAAAATCCACACTCATTATAACTATAAAGACGAATAATAAATTCTTGAGGTGTATTTTGAAAACTATACAAAAGTACTTTTTAATTAAAACCCCCTCAAGTTCTATAAATTACAATAAGGACCCTAACAATTATAGAACTTCAAATTACTTTTCTTTTAGTCTGACTCGGGTTTGAGTCTGACTATTTCTGACTTGAATATGATTCAAGTCAATCTATATTCTTTAATATTCCAACTCAATATGAACACATGAATCCCAGAATCCTGTTAACAATCATTACAACTTGACTGAACCGAACCATGGATATATTCTTTTTACATGTTTCCCAGTATTCCATTTACATGACTCTACGGTTATAACCGTTTCCTGATATCATGGTTTCGGTCAGTCATTCAATCGATCATGCAATCTATACAATTTTACAATACAACAATACTGTTAAAACACTACGGGGTTTAAGGGGTAGATTGGTACGGAAGGTGTTAAAGGTGGCACGAGGTGGTCAGATTAAGACACCTAACCTATATTCCGTTGCTGTTGTACCGTGGCTTAACGGTTCCTTGTACTTTCCGTTTGCCCTGGTCTCTAGCATATAGAGACCCCCCTCGTATACACTGGCATCCTTCTGTACCAAACTACAAACAACAGCGATAACATAACATTATAACAATAGTTTACATTCTAAAAATGCACCTTCTTATTCTGTCTTCTCTACTTCCCTCTTACCTTTGGGACTTACCGAGCGATCTGTTCGCTGACGACATTCTGTTTCTCTCTTCTTTGAATGTCGTCAGGTGACCTGGACCCGGCAGAAGTTGAGCCAACACAAGAAGAGTTGGAGCAATTTGCCGAAGACCCTGCAGTATAATTTCATTGTACACTTTTCTTTTCAGTACTTTCCATTTCCTGTTATGCCACTGTTTAGGCATCTTTATTTCAGTTGTATTTTCTTTTCCATGTATTGTACAAAGAATGTTAATAAATAAAAATTGTTGTTCTTTTTATACTCTTGTCTCTTGTGTATTTATTTTATATTGCTTAGCTACGCTTAGCGTATGTACTTCTGAGTACATACGTAGCGGACCTCGTCGCGTCCCCTTCACCGTACACTGGGAAGCGGGGCGTGACACCATGGTTCCGCCCAAACATCATAAAGAATTGGACGCGCTTGATACCTATAGTATGGAAGAGCTGCAGACGTTCTATGTCCCTTCCAGGAGAGAAGGCGAAAAGGAGATCCTATTCTACCGCTCCGGGGAAACCAAAGTGGAGAAAAAAATCTGGCACGGTGCGGATCCTACACTTAACAGGCTTCAGCCCATCCGTCTGCCTAGATATTATACAGAAGGCTTGAAAAGGCTGTTAAAGCGCTAAGGGATACCCTTCAAAAAGACCGCTCGGAAAGCCAAGTTCTATAACAGGGTTTGGAACGGTCCCGGAACTCAGCGCAAGTTGCCCAATGGGAGAATGGAAGCAATCGGGCTTGGATACGTTCGATCCAAGAAATTGGAGCTACTCAGCGACTGCTATATTATACATGAGTTTGATGAAGAAGGTGATGCACAATGGGAGAGTGCTAATCCTGAACCCGAAAAAGTCCCCGACGCAAAAATGCCCAGTCCGTCGTTCGAAGAACAAATGGACAAGCTTATAAGGGAAGCTGGTCAAAAAGTCCGAGACGACCATAACCGCGAAATGACCATCTACGAGGAAGCCAGGACGCAACGCCTTCTTCAACAGGCTGCAAAAGATGAAAATGCTCCTCCCTGTCAACCTGTTGTAAAAAAGGGCCCGACACAGAGGCAGAAACAAGTCAAAAACTGGAAAAGACATTCAGCAACGACAAAGCGGGACCAAGAAGTCACGCGATCGGGAATCGAGCGGTCCGGATTTGTCCCTCATAAAGAAGATGAGTTGAGCATACTCTTTTTCTCAAGACAAGACAAAGAAGATACTTGACCTCGCTATAAGACATCAAATGATTACACTGCCGGAGTCTAAACACCCCGAGCAAGCAGGCGAAGTCTCTCACCCAGACTATTGCTCATATCACCAAGCAATAGGACATCCTCTCGAAGATTGCTTCACCTTCAAGAACTGGGTCGAAGATCAATATCAGCTCGGCAAGTTCGCTTTATCCGACAGTTGGAGGGTAACACCGCCGCAGAAGCATGAACCAAAAGCTACGAGAGTAGCACCAGATACACATCGGTCTTCGAAGCGAACTCGTACTTGTCATATGATAACATCATCAAAAGAAGAGCCCGAGAATATGGATGACCTTCCCTGGTGCTTCGAAAACAATGATGACGAGGTGATCTCAGAGTTTCCACCGGCGCCAAAAGAGCTGGAAGATGGAATACACACTACTGCAGATAACCTTAGGAAGATTGATTTGGGAACGGCAAGTGACCCGCGACCTACGTTCGTCAGTGAGCTGCTATCTGAAGAAATGGTGGTTGCGTTAAGAGACATGCTTATGCAGCATAGAGATTGCTTCGCATGGAACTATTCCGAAATGCCAGGATTAGATCCAGAGGTCGCGGTCCACAAACTAACGATATCCCCGGACATCAAGCCAATCAAACAAACACCGAGAAGAATGCGGCTCGAGCTTGAGATGAGCATCAACGCCGAGATCAAGAAGCTGATTGACTCTGGCTTCATCCAAAAAGTTCAATATCCTGACTGTATCGCTAACATCGTCCCGGTGATGAAGAAAAATGGGACAGTGCGCATATGCGTGGACTTCCGGGATCTTAATAAAGCCTGCCCGAAGGACGATTTCCTAGTACCGATCACTGAACTAATGATAGATAACACGTCCACTCACGAAGTTTTCTCCTTCATGGATGGCTCGTCAGGATATAATCAGATAAAGATGCACCCTGAAGACCAGAAGCACACCGCTTTCCGGACCCTTTTAGGTATATTTTGCTACAAGGTGATGCCTTTCGGTCTAAAGAACGCCAGCGCTACCTATCAGAGGGCCATGATGAAGATTTTCGATGACCTCATATATGAAATCGTCGAATGCTATATCGACGTCCTCGTGGTGAAAAGCAAATCATATGAGGAACACCTCGAGCATCTGAAGATCGTGTTTCAACGCCTTCGGCAATACAACTTGAAGATGAACCCTCTCAAATGCGCGTTCGGGGTATCCTCAGGTAAATTCCTAGGATTCACCGTCCGACACCGAGGTATCGAGATAGATCCGTCAAAAATCAAGGCGATCATGGAAATGCCTTCGCCAAAGACTCTCAAGCAATTGCGGTCTCTCCAATGGAAGCTCGCATATATCCGGCGATTTATAGCTAATCTCTCTGGCAAGTGCCGTCCGTACAGTCACTTGATGAAAAAGGGAACCCCGTTCATCTGGGATCACAAATGCCAAGGCGCGCTGGACGAAATCAAGCAGTATCTGCAAAACCCGCCAGTGCTGGCTGCTCCGGTCAAGGGAAAGCCTCTCATTCTTTATACAACCGCCCTCGAAGGTTCTTTAGGCGCGCTGTAGGCACAAGAGAACGACCAAGGGAAAGAAAGAGCTCTCTATTATCTGAGTCAAGTTCTACTGGGGGCAGAAAGCAACTACTCTCCCATCGAAAAGCACTGCCTGGCGTTGATCTTCGCGATAACGAAACTCCGGCACTATGGATTGGCGCATGAAGTCCGTCTCGTGTCGAAGGTGGACCCTCTCAAATACTTGATGTCGAAGGCTATATTGATGGGGCGACTCGCTAAATGGGCCTTGCTCTTGATGGAGTTCTTGATAACTTATCAACCTCTTAAGGCAGTGAAAGGCCAGGCTATCGCCGACTTCCTCGCTGAACATCCGATACCAGCCGATTCCTCTTTGAATTGCGAACTTCCAGACGAACATGCGTTTGACACGATCGACGGAAGTGGTACCCGGTGGGAACTTTATTTCGATGGAGCATCTTCCATGAAGAAGCGCAAACAGAACACGCCTATAATCAAATTGGGGGTAGGAATCATCTTCGTAACTCCACAAGGAGGGATGATGCGCTTTGCCTTCTCCTTAACAGAGCCGAGGACAAACAATGAAGCCGAGTATGAAGCTTTGATAGCAGGTCTCGAGATCGCCATCGACATGGGGATTGAGAACCTCCTTATATACGGAGACTCCCAACTGATCGTTAGTCAAGTAAACAGCGACTATCAAACGTGCAAACCAGAGTTGGTAAAGTACGGCGAGAGAATACAGCAGCTGTTAACCCAAATTCCTTCCTACACCTTGGAAAGCATACCGCGTGCGGAAAATAGCAAAGCGGATGCACTAGCTAAGCTCGCTAAAGAACCGGTCGATGAGAACCCCGATGACGTGAGAATCATTGTGCAAAGCCGTCGGGTTCTTGCACCGGCGGAAATATCTCCGGAGTCACCCAAAGAAAAGGGAGCGATTGAGCAGACGACCTTGCAAATAAATGACCAAGAAAAGGCTGAGGATTGGAGAGAAGTCTTTATAGACTACTTCAAATCCCGTCGAACGCCCGAAGATGCGTCCTCAAGACATCAGCTCATGAAGCGAGCCCTATCTTTCACCTTCGTCAATGATACTCTATACAAGAGGTCATTTGATTCTCTGTGGTTGAGATGTCTGGGACCTGAAGAGGCGAAAAGAGTCGTTCAGGAAGTTCATGACGGACTCTGTGGTTCTCACCAAGCCGGACCAAAGATGAAATTAAAGATTAAAAGGATGGGTTATTATTGGCCTACGATGATCCAAGACTGCCTCGAGTACGCGAAGCAATGTCACTCATGCCAGATCCATGGGGACTTTATCCATCAGCACCCAAATCCACTACACCCGACAGTGGCTAGCTGGCCATTCGAAATGTGGGGAACTAACATAATCGGCCCCATCGAACCGGCATCGTCCAGAGAACATTGTTTCATTTTGGCGACAACTGATTATTTCTCCAAATGGGCAGAAGCAATACCGCTGAGGGAAGTGAAAACGGAGAATATCCTCCATTTCTTCAAGACGCACGTCATTTATCGGTTTGGAACTCCGAGACGGATCATATCCAATAACGGGCCAGCCTACAGAAGCCACAAGATCAGCCGCTTCGCGCAACAGCACAACATAAACTGGAGATACTCCTCAGTTTATAATCCCCGAGCCAACGGTCTAGCGCAGGCTTTCAACAAGACCTTGACGAAGATCGTGAAGAAGACGGTGTCCCGAAATAAGAAAGATTGGCACGAGAGACTACAAGAAGCTCTCTGGGCATATCGAACTACGTTCAAGACAGCCACGAACACAACCCCGTACGCATTGGTGTTCGGTACAGAAGAAATACTCCCCCTCGAGATAGAATTACCTTCTCTACGAGTGGCAGTCCATTATGAGCTGACGGACAAAGAAAACGCTCACCTTCGGCTTGAGGAGCTTGATGCCCTTGATGAAACCCGGCTCATAGCGCAACAAAATCTGGAGGCTTATAAAGCAAAGATGACGCGCTCATATGAAAGATTGACCAGGCCGAGGACATTCCGCCAAGGCGAACTCGTGTTAGTGGTCAAAAGACCTATGATCCCCAATCGTGCCAAGCGGGGAAAATTCGAGCCGAACTATGAAGGCCCGTATATTATAGACAAGGTCTACCAGGGTGGAACCTATCTACTCATGAATATACATGGCAAAAGACCTTTCAGACCGATAAACGGCCGCTTCCTGAAGAAGTACTACGCTTGACGAGTCACGGCCTAGGTCAATGATAGATGACGATGACTATGTCCGCTCGCTATCTTCCTAAGCCCAAACTCTGTAAGTAGTAACCGGCTTACTTAACAGCGGACCGAAACGTCCTTAAACTAACAGCAGACTGAAAACGTGCTTAAACTAACAACAGACCGAAACGTCCTTAAACTAGCAACGGACCACTATGTCCAAAAACTAGCTGTTGACCGAGGTGTCGATAAACTACGGCAGATTGCAGCATCCCAAAGCCGATACAAAAAAAAGAGAGGAAAAAAAATGAAAACGGTATGTCCATAAACGAAATGGGCACGGATGAAAACCCGAAAGGGCTCCGTGAGTAAAAACAGCAGGGCTACCGACTAGTGTTTGTGAAAACCCAAAAGGGCGCAACCTCGTTATATATATAAAAAAAAGAGAAAAGAATAAAAAAAAAAGAGAAAACGGTATGTCCATAAGCAAAATGGGCACGGATGAAAACCCAGAAGGGCTCCGTGAGTAAAAACAGCAGGGCTACCGGCGAGTGTTTGTGAAAACCCAAAAGGGCGCAGCCTCGTTAAAAGACACTTACAGGGTCTTCTCGACCTTGTAAGGAAGAACCACCTGCGTGAGATCCTTAAAACTCACAAGGGAGCAACACACTTAGAGATCCTCACGATTCCTAAGGAGAAATTACACTTGCGAGATCCTCACGACTCGTAAGGAGAACTCTCTTATGGGACCCTCACGGCTCATAAGATTTGAAAGTCTTAAGTTACAGAGACCTAAACCTATTCTTAAGAAACCCCCACAACCTCCGATACTGCCCTACAAGCGGCTCAATGCTGACCCTTGTATACAATCCACGGGCGCGAATAAACATTTCCCTAACAAGGTCCCATCCGTGACTAGGGATATGTCTACACGGTGAACATCACTTGCGGGTCCTCACGACTCCTAAGGGAGTAAATTCTCTTGTAAGATCCTTACGACTTATAAGAGAACATACACTTAGAAATTTCACGATTCCTAAGGAGAAAACACATCTACGAGATCCTCACGACTTGTAGGGAGAAATACCTTTGTGAGACCCTTACGGCTCATGAAGTCAAAAGCCTTAGTTAACAGGATCCTAATCCTGTTTGCTAAGCCACCTTTGTTCGACATCGACAGAGGCAAATGATGATTCGCTCCTGGCAATATCCCGGTTGTAGCGGTGCTGATGCTGAAATCGGTGTCTAATTCCAAGCTTGCAGCGAAAAACCGGCAAGCCACACATGTATATGAAATAGCCGAAATGATGGGGCAACTTGCGACAAAATCAACAAGTAAAAATGTATGCATGCAAAATAACGGAAATGATTGGGCAACTCGCAATAAAAAACAGCGAGTAAAATAAAATAAATAGCCGAAATGATTGGGCACTGCAAAAAATAGCCGAAATGATTGGACAATCGCGACGTTCGCGATATAAAAGCTGAAATGATAGAGCATCACGGAAAGAAATAAAATAAGAAATATATAAAATAAAATTTATGCCCTACAGATGATATCATGTCAATCCCTGTATACAATCCAGGGGCGCAAACAAAGAAGGAATCACACTCCTCCTCCCCCAGGTTTCATCAGAAGAAGAAGCCAAATCTCGATGAGTCACAGATAACCTGGAGCTCATATCAACATTCGTCTCAGCAAACACAACATCAAGCAAAGCGGAACAACGGCAATTCCTAGTTCCATGACTCGACGGTGTACAGATGACCGAGAGTCAAATCCCAACTCCGTGAAATGCGGATATAATCAGCAAAATTCCTGGTTATATGGAACACGGATAACGTCACTTCTGACCCCGTAGAAAACGTCCAGAGCGGATCCTGGTCCTCGCAGAGCACGGCAGTGAGCCCGTGTGAAGCATCCAGAGCAGAGCCTAGTCCTCGCCGAACACGGCAGTGAACCCGTGTGAAGTATCTAGTGCAAAATTCCTGATTACGTGGAACACGGATAACGTCACTTCTGACCCCGTGGAAAACGTCCAGAGCGGATCCTGGTCTTCGCAGAGCACGGCAGTGAACCCGTGTGAAGTATCCAGAGCGGAGCCTAGTCCTCGCCGAACACGGAAGTGAACCCGTAAGAAGCATCTAGTGCAAATTCCTGGTTACGTGGAACACGGATAACGTCACTTCTGACCCCGTGGAAAACGTCCAGAGCGGATCCTGGTCTTCACAGAGCACGGCAGTGAACCCGTGTGAAGCATCCAGAGCGGAGCCTAGTCCTCGCCGAACACGGAAGTAAACCCATGTGAAGCATCTAGTGCAAATTCCTGGTTACGTGGAACACGGATAACGTCACTTCTGACCCCATGGAAAATGTCCAGAGCGGATCCTGGTCCTCACAGAGCACGGCAGTGAACCCGTGTGAAGCATCCAGAGCGGAGCCTAGTCCTCGCCGAACACGGCAGTGAACCCGTGTGAAGCATCTAGTGAAAATTCCGGATTACGTGGAACGCGGATAACGTCACTTCTGACCCCGTGGAAAACGTCCAGAGCGGATCCTGGTCCTCGTAGAGCACGGCAGTGAACCCGTGTGAAGCATCCAGAGCGGATCCTGGTTCTCGCCGAACACGGCAGTGAACCCGTGGGAAGTATCTAGTGCAAACTCCTGGTTACGTGGAACACGGATAACGTCACTTCTGACCCCGTGGAAAACGTCCAGAGCGGATCCTAGTCCTCGCAGAGCACGGCAGTAAACCCGTGTGAAGCATCCAGAGCGGAGCCTGGTCCTCGCCAAACACGGCAGTGAACCCGTAGGAAGTATCCAGAGCAAACATTGGACTGTGGAGTCCTTAAATCCACGGACTATGATGTCCTTAACCTTGACCGTGATGTCTTAAAACTAACAATCAACCAAAATGATTTTAAACCGATTTTACCTTGGTTCAAGGGTACATCTCTTCACTCCTTTGATATTTGTCGTTGTAATTCCTCAACGTCTTCAAAGAGGTGACGGGTCCCAATAACCACCCATTTCGTGGACTGTGGGTCCTTAAATCCACGGACTATGACGTTCTTAACCTCGACCGTGATGTCTTAAAACTAACATTGGACTGTGGGGTCCTTAAACTCACGGACTATGATGTCCTTAACCTCGACCGTGATGACTTAAAACTAACGTTGGACTGTGAGGTCCTTAAACTCATGGACTATGATGTCCTTAACCTCGACCATGATGTCTTAAAACTAACATTGGACCGTGAGGTCCTTAAACTCATTGACTATGATGTCTTTAACCTCGACCGTGATGTCTTAAAACTAACAACGGACTGTGGAGTCTTTAAATCCACGGACTATGATGTCCTTAACCTCGACCGCGATGTCTTTAAATCACGATATCCTGGAAAACGCACAGAGCGGAGCCTGGTCCTCGCTAAATACGACAATGAAACCGTGGGAAGCATCCAGAGCAACACTTAACTCTGTAAAATGCGGATAAGGGCAACTTCACCCATCACTTGCGGGTCCTCACGACTTGTAAGGGAGTAAATTCTCTTGTGAGATCCTTACGACTCTCAAGAGAAAGCACACTTAGGAATCCTCACGATTCCTAAGGAGAAAACTTACCTACGGGATCCTCTCGACCCGTAGGGAGAAAATACTTTATGAGACCCTTACGGCTCATAAAGTTGAAAAGTCTTAGGTGACAGATCCTAACCCTGTTTTCTAAGCCATCGCCACTCTGCAAAAAGCATAAGATTGACAGCTATATACTATCTACGGATCGCACTTGCTAAAATCTCATGGCAAACAACACAGCAAGAAAGAAGAAAGCAGAGAAAAGACACAAGACATTATGAAGAATGTGTATCTTTTATTCATGAATTCGATTGAGTACAAAATACATCGTGTTAAAGAATAAAAGAAACAAATACATTTTATTCACAATTACAAATGATACAAAATTTTCATGGAGAAGGAAGCGTCTTCAACAAATCCGCAAGTTGCTCTTGCACTTCCTTCAGTGCCTTCTCATGATCGAATGCCGTGGCCAACTCTGCTTCCACCTGGGCTCGCTGATGCAAGTAGGATGAAAGTTGTTCTTCGACGGCTCGCTGAGCTACTTCACGATCTTGGGCATCACGCTCAACGGCATCGAGCTTCTGCTTCAATGTTAACCCATCAGAGATACTTTGCAAAAGGCCCTCGAAGATAACTTTCACCCGGGCAGCGTTCGCATCGACCTCAGCACGCAGTCGAGCAGACTCGCTTGAAGTTTCTTTGCATTCCTTCCGCTTTAAAGCCACTTCTTGTTCAAGATGGCGGAAGTAAGAAGCGCTCTGCTCGATCCATGCCACCCGTTGAGTGCTCGTGGCCAAAATCTCAGGTGCCGGACGCATAAGTTCAAGCTGATGCAGACAGGCCTCAATTTCCCAGCAGTGATTAACCCAAGACTGAACGACGCCTTCATTATGGAAATTTACAAGCGTCGCCAGCATCGGATTAACCTCGGCAGCGAAATCTGCAGCAGATGTAGGAGCTTCTGCGTCAAGCTCCTCGACGCATCCGCTCAGCATACTCAGACTCATCGTAGCACCCTTTGAGGATGGACGTCTGGAGAATTGGCCTACCTGCATCATAATGCGAGACTCAAAAGGAACCGGAGTCGGAGCGACAGCTGCAAAACAAATCACAATCAGATGACGGATCTAAGAATATAAGAGATTCATGAATAATGGAATTTATTATACCAGCTGCAGCAGGTGGCAAGGCCGGGAGGACCGGTGGCGCAACTGATCTTACATCTCCTCCTTCGATCTGTAGCACTGCGATCAGGGCAAGGAAGAATCAGAAATAAGTTCATTATCGGAAAAAGAAAGAGCATTAGTTGAAAACTATATTCACCAGCGCCACTGGATGAAGCAAGCTCCAACGGAAAGGAGAAGTGTGGGTGCAACACCTGGTACAGGTGGTCAAAAAGGATTCCTACAAAGACGCAATAGTACAACGTCAGTACATAAATTATGCAGCCAAGATAAGACTGATGGGTCACAAATCCATACCTTCCAGCATCTGCGACGGTATGAAAGAGGGTAGAGATGTGGCCACCGTCAGGGCGGTAACTGACGGCGCTCCCTCGGGTAAAGTAGCGTTAGCACTAGCCGCACCTGCGTTAGAAACAAGATAAGCCCTGTCAGGAAGGATTGCAGAATAAAAAGAAGGACAGTAACCCAAAATTTACCTGATGAGTCGCCAGCCGAAACTGTGGCGTCTCCCTCCTTCATTGGCATGGTTTCACCTCCCGTTGCCTCATCGCCAAACTCTACAGGAGCCGTCATCATGCTCGCGAGGCCAGGAGACGACAAAGGACCGTAAGCAGGGAGAGCAATGATCAGAGCGGTGCCCAACTCTTGAGAAAGAGTGGCCGTCTCGTCCTCAGCGATCACGCCCGTCTCACCCGCTACCACCTCGGGGTCAGCTGTCGCAGCTGTCTCGTCCACCGCTGCCATAGGTTCGTCCGTAGCAGCCATCTTATTCGCCGCTGCCTCAGGCTCAGTAGTAGCAACCGTCTCATCTGCCGCCACCTCGCACTCGGCAGTGGTGGCCGACTTGGGCATAGTGGTCGTGACTGTCTCGTCAGCCACTAGCTCGGGCCCGGCAACTACGGCTGCACCGCCTATCGTCGCCTTGGGTTCAGCTGCTACCTTCTCCACTGTCCCCTCAGGCTCAACGGTTGCCGCCACTCCTTCAGTAAGGCTCGGCCCTGCAGGACAAGATATATAAGAACCGACGGTTTTAAAACTTTGATAATAAAGCCTCGAAAGCATATTACCTGAGACGGATTTACCGTTGGCTTCCCGAGCCGCACGTGCTGCCCGTCTATGAGCAGTAGACAAGGCGACCGGGAGCTCCTCCGAAGGAGTAGCAGCGGGAGTAACGGCGCTTGAGCCCGCTCCCACGGCCAAAGCAGCGCTATGCTCCCTCGCTGCGCGCCTCAGGCGCTTCCTTTCCTCCCAGGCCGTCACGACAGACCTTTTGGAAGCCTCCTTCAGCAAGGCGTCGTCGCCCGCGTTCAGGGTTGCCTCCAGAGCCTTCAAGGCATCCATCATCGGCTTTTTAAGTAGGGCCTCTCGCGGCAACCCCGAAGAGGCCGGGACTTCGGTAGCTGGCCCGGGAAGAATCCCCGCATCGGCTTGCGAAGTAGGTCCTGCGGTCCCTGCAATGAGATAAGGAAAGGGTTAGATTAGCCGTAAAAAGGAGAACGAAGACTCAATGAGCCGAGACGTACCAACGTCCGATAGAGCGCGTTTCCTCTCTTCCTCCTCGAAAGTTTTGAGAGAAGCGGCGATGGCTTCTTTGGTAGAAATGCCTGTTTAAAAAGGAAAAGCGTTAGTCAAAAACAATGATAAAAGTACGATGAAATGACGAAGAATAAAACTGGTGATTACCTGATTGCGCGAGTTTATCCAACCACGCGCCGCGCCTTGCCAATCGCTCAGAAACTGCGATGGCGGTCACCAGATCGGTGTCTTCTGGCTCTACGAAGAAACCCTCGTTGGTTCCATACTCGCTTAGGCCTTCGGTAAGAGGGGCCTGAGGCTCTAAGCCAAGTACGACATCAAGAGAAAAAGCCGACTTCTTCTTCCTCTTCTACGCGCGAACCCCGGTCGCACCCAAAATCAGCTTACGCTTCGTGGGCACCTTCGGACGGTGGGTCCGGATGTCCGAGCCCACACCGGATTCAGGCGAAACCACATTCACCGTCTCCACCGGAGCACGGGACGCTGAGGGCACGTCCACAGAATCACGGGGCAATCCACGCGGAGGGCTTAGCACGCGTGGGGGCTCAACTCCAGCATCTCCTCTTTGTGGAGGAACGACAGGGGTCCTTTGCCTTAAGGGGACTTTGCGATCGCTGGCGGGGGGTACACCCTTGCGATCAAGCAGCAGCCGCTTCTCTTCCCGGATAACAGCACCCACCGCGTGCTGATACCAAGTCCCGTACACGTTGAGGGCCCTTGGAATGCAACTTGGCTCGCTAATAAAGAAGTGGGAGCCCGTGTTCAGCCGCATAAAATGTGTAGTGCACTCCGTATCCCCTCCCTGGTAGCCGCAGGCTCTTCCAAAAACGCTTCCAGTGGGACCCCTTGGTTATAACTTAACTGCTGGGCGAAGCAATGGGGGTTGTACCTCATAAAAAGCGCCAAATCATTCTGCCTGAACACAAAGAAGCCCGGCCGGATGGAGTATAAATGTAGAATCTCCCGGGCTTTCAATACGGAGGCCCCGTCCTTGAAATTATCACGCAATGACAACACCGCCTTGGAGGACTCCGGGCCAATTTTCATGACCTTGTCCGTGAAAGAAATGCCTGCTCCGACCGTGCACGGACGAAGAAGCAACCCCCTAGCCTCCCGCGGAGGCGGATTCACAATAGAAGCGCCGACCAGCCGCATAACTCTCGGGAGTCTGCACTTCTCGTAAAACGAGGGCCTCTTATGAATACCAAATACCCCGAGCACATGCATTTCCATCCATAAAGTAAAGTAGTGCATCGGGAAATTGGTGGGTTGCACCCCCGAATCATTTGCGTCCGCCTCCACGCTGAGACCATGGTACATGTGGGCTAACCCGGCGATTCCAATCGACAATTGTATGCCAGCCACCATCCGATGCGCTGGATAGAAGACGGACGGCCTCATGTAGCGCGGGTGCATGGGGAGCGCGAACCAGCACAGCCATAGCCCCAAAAACCTGAGAAAGAAGGTCTCCTCGTCGATGCCCGGAGCGGCGATTTCCGATAAGGGGAAGACTTGTCACGCCCCGCTTCCCAGAGTACGCTAAAATGGGCACGTGACATAGCCAACCATGCTACCTGTGGGTAAGAAGTGTCCATCCACAGTCACATTACGGCTGTAGAGATATCAAGAACAAAATAAAACTATCTAAAACATGTCCATAATCCAAGATAACATGAGTCAAGAATAATAAAATGCGGAAGCGAAAGATCCAATACAAATAACTGGAATGTATGTCCCATAGTGCGGGCTCACATTAGGAAATAAATGCAGGAAAGAAAACTAACTACTGCTGACACTCACAGCTCAGCATGTTGGTTGAAGTACTTCTGCTCGGACTGCAACAGCGGTACAGAATCTGGGCCATGCAAAACCCAGACATCAGCACGTCAAGTCATCAAGTAATAACATATAAACAGGGTAACAGGCAATGCGAATAAAAACATGAATAAAGCAAGGGTAACAATAATATAAATCAGGGCAGTGCAGTGGGTAAACTAGACTGTTCTATCAGGTTTTCTGTTCTAAAGTCTTTGAAATCAAATTAGTGAATCATCGATGTAACTCAATAGTATCCCATACATACCCGGGACCACGGCCCAGATTCTCGGGCTGAAACCGAGACATGCCGCTAGGCACTAAACAGGAATGTGTACAGATGAATGATGTCAGCAGCATCATTCCAAGGCTGGCCTAGCCTCTAAAACTGATCAGAACAAGTAGCGAACTGTTGAGTTACAAGTCAGGTTTCACCTTTGATTTCCCCATACCCCTAAGTTACATGTATATGTCAAGTCAGCTATTCCGTAATCCAGAACTAATGCCAACACAGGATCGGGTAAGCAGGTTTGTCTGGATAGACAACAGGAACGGTCCGTGAGGACTACATGTCAGGTTTGTTGGCATTAGACACAAGATCAGATAACGAGTCAAGTTATGGTACAACAGGTCAAGTCAAGCAGTATACGGTACCATGTCGGGTCAATCAATATGTATGTAGCAAGTCAGGTCAAGATGTAAATGATATCATGGGAGTGCTCATACTCAGTTACATAATCAAGCATGGTCATCAACAACATAAATTTAAGCAACGAATTAAATAATAAAGAAGCTTCAATTAATTAGCAGCACAATTATCAATTGTGTTTCAGATGTGTTATCAACATTATAAGAATACAATATGACAGTTAGGGCCGTTAAATCATGTTAACGAGTTTAAGAATTTTATGGATGCAGTGATATATATATATATATATATATATATATAGGTTCAATGGATGAAGTCACAGTTAATACAGGTTAAATGTACACGAGTGTCCGAATGAAGTAAAACTATAGAGAAAGTGCCATAGGCTACGTCAATAGTGAAAGTGTGATTAAAACATGTAAATGTGATTATTAGGTTCAATATAGTAATTGCAAACGGTAGGTTTCATGTTTGGAAGTTAAAATGATATAACAACATTGAACACGAAAATGGGAAATTATCGTGCTAAAGTTAAATTACAGGTTTAGGGTGTCATCAATGTATATGTAAATATTGTTTAGCATGTAGCAAGGTGTACTTGCCTCGACGGGTCGTGAATCGGGAAAACGGAACGTAAAACGTCGGCGGGGAAACTCGCGACGGGCGCACGATTCACGGAATGAACCCAAACGACGAACAGTGGAACCACAAAGGTCAGGGTATCCCGCTGGAATGTCGGGGATCGCCGCCGGCACGGCCGGATTCCGGCAACCCACGAAAAAAATAGTAAGTACAAGAAAAGATACTATAGGAAGTGCAACGCAAATCGACGGAGATCGAAGGATATAGAGGAAGTAACTCACCCACTGGATTGTAGAGGGATGGCTGCGTCGTTGGCGTGTCGTCGACGGAGTTCCGGCGACCTACAGGGGACCCACAAATTTTAACAGAGAAGAAGAAAAAGAATGAAAAGAAGAGACATACGAGGGAGAGAAGGAGGAAGAAGAAAAATGAGAGACTGCTTACAGGGTTGCAGAGGGTGTGTTGGTGGTGAGATCGACGGCGGTGAGGGCGCCGGCGAAGAGGTTTCTGCAGGTTTAGGGTTAGGGTTCGGGTAGGAATTGTTGGTGCAGGGAATGGAGAAAAGGAGAGAAAGAGGAGATGGTTGGGGTGTTGGAGTGTGCAGGGGGTAAGAAGGGTGATGGTGGTGCGGATGGCGACGACGAGAGATCGCCGACGATGGGTTCAGTTGGGGTTTGAGGGTGCAGGCGTGGGCTCGGGAAAATGAAAGAAGAAGGAGGAGGTGGCGAGGAGAAGGTGACGAGGAGGGGGAGGCTCGGTTGAGGTGAGGAGGTGATGAGGTGATGGAGTTTTTAGGGTTAGGGTCGAAGAGGAGGTTGAGTGGGTCTTCTCATGGCGAGGACGAGAGCTCGGGAATTTATAAAAGGGAGAAGAAGAAATGTGACGAAGGGAGGTGACCGGATCCCTCGGCGGTGACCCGACTCAAGAAATCAACAGTGAACGCGAGAGGTGAGAGAGAGCGCGAGAAGAGAGAGAAAGAGAGAGAGAGAGAGAGCTGCGCAGTAGAGAAAGAGAAAGTGGGAGGGAGAATGCGGCGGTGGGGCCCAGGGCGAGGAATAGAGAATTGCGATTGGACGAGGGAGTTTGGGGAGAAAATTTTGAAAAGGATTTTTGGTTTGAGCAGTTAGGGAATTCTTTTAAAAAGATTTTTAAAGGGGATTTAAAATTGAGGAAATATTTTCTGTTAGATATGAATTTGAATTTTGTTGGTTTTAGAGAAATAATAAGATTTGGCGGAATACAAATTAATTCAGAATTTCGCCCAGATTGGGTTCAAAAATTAGAAATTGAAATAATAAAATTTTAGGCGGGATCCAAAATTTAAAATGAAGTATTTTACAGTCAAAAAGAATACCCCCAAAACGGACACACGTACGAGCGCGTAGCCGTCCAAACTCGCCCATTTCACTGAACGGGACGAGAACACGATGCACGGACGCTACAACAGGGTTAGGGGTGTCAAGCATGCCATGACGAATATTTTTAGTTTTATTTTAGATACCTTAAATTGTTATATGCAGAAATGAATTGTCGGGTAAAATTTATAACTAACAACAGTCAAGAAGGATCAATGAAATAAATACTATACACCATTCATACAGTAACAGAAATTAGTAGTATTGGGCTCGGTTGTTACATTATACCCAACTACAAAAAGAATTTCGTCCTCGAAATTTCAAGAATACAAAGATAGAAGACAAATAATTACAAGAAAAGATGAGGAAACTTCTGCCGGATTTCATCTTCCCGTTCCCAAGTGGACTCTCCATGCGGGCGATTACCCCAAGAAACAAGCACAAGAGGGATCACCTTGTTCTTAAGAACCTTTTCCCTTCGATCCACGATTTCAACCGGTCGCTCCTCGAAAGTCAAGTCTTCTCGTACCGTTAGCTCCGAATGATCCAATACATGCGTTTCATCTCTGTTCCCCTCCGAAAGGCGACGCACAGGACCGCGATGTCCTGACGCTGAGATTCGGGGCAGATGCTAATTGGTTTTATCCGTCTACCTCTCCGAAAATGCCAAGTTGATTTATGGCATCTTGCATCGGAGGTTTAGATGGATGCGGCCGATGTAGCAGACTTCATCAGATTCCTCCTCAGGGTGAGGGGTTTTTGATTGTGGGGACGCTCTTCCCTGCAGGCGCAAGCCCCTGCAGTTAATTACGCTACCGCATCGCGGTAACAACTTTCTCCTTCTCCAGAATTTCACTTCGTGTCGTGTGTGTTTGTTTTGTTTGTGGTTGCCCGTGGATTGTATACGGAGACTGAGTAATGCCGTCGCCCGTAGGACGTGGATTAGTCCAAATCCGTATTTACTTAGATTTGGGTTTGGTGTTTTTAGTTTAAGGATACGTTAGTCGCGTTGCGGCTAAGATCAACTTAAACGTTCGTTAATGATACGTTAGTCCTGTTTGAGACCAAGATCAACTTAACGTGATCGTTTAGATCCGACAAAAGAGCGTTTGGGCCCTATTGTTCCAGTTTGGGAGATTCATAGTCCAATTTAGGACTAAAGTCTGTTTGGAGGATACGTTAGCCATTTTTTAGGCTAAGATCGACTCAAACGTTTGTTAAGGATACGTTAGTCCAGTTTGAGACTAAGATCAACTTAACGGGACCGTTTAGGTCCGACAAAAGAGCATTTGGGCTCTATTGTGCCAGTTTAGGGACGTGGTGGTCCATATTCCAGTTTAGGGACGTGGTGGTCCAATATTAGTTTAGGGACGTTTCGGTTCGATATTAGTTTAGGGACGTTTCGGTCCGATATTAGTTTACGGACGTCTCGGTTCAATCTTAGTTTAGGGACGTTTCGGTCCACGAGTTTAAGGACCCCGCAGTCCATATTGATGTATGGTCGTTGGGACCCGTCACCTCTCTGACGTCGTTGAAGGATTACAACGATAGGTGTCAGAGGAGTTCGGAGATGTACCCTCGAACCGGATGTAAATTCATTTAGGGAGCAGCCGTGCTCAGTCAATTTAATTTGAGGACTTATGGCCATGACTGGGCTAAGTCCAGTTGAATGTTCAACATTTTTATTTGTCTTTGGCCAATTAGGCCTGAGTTAGAGCTTCGCCCCTTTTTAAACAATGCACTGCATTATTTTTGTTTTGTTTGGGCTCTGCCCTTTTATAAATGATGCAGAGCATCTATTTTGTTTGGGATCTGCCCTTTTATAAATGATGCAGAGTATCTATTTTGTTTGGGCTCTGCCCCTTTTATTGCACTGCAATTTAATTAGGCCTACTAGGTCTTTTTTGATTTGGGCCTGGCCCTTTAGAAAATGCATTGCATTTGTCAAGCGCTTTGCGTCAATCAGAGAGCACAACAGTGCAGATTTATAAGTGCAAAGCACTATTAATTTGAGAATCTTTTAGATTCAAGAACTAATGGTTCATAAAAGAAGTGCAAAGCACTATTTGATTTCTTGATCTAATTTAGATCAAAGAAAAACAAGTTTGTTTATTTCAAGAACCAAAGGTTCATAAAAGTGCAAAGCACTATCTTTTTTTTATTTCTGTTTTTCTTGTTTTAGAGAACCAGTGGTTCATAAGAAGTGCAAAGCACTATTAATTTAAGAACCTTTTAGGTTCAAGAACCGATGGTTCATAAAACAAGTGCAAGGCACTATTTGATTTATTTCTAAGAAAAAACAAGTTTTTCTTGTTTTTCTTATCTCAGAGAACCAAAGGTTCATAAAAGTGCAAAGCACTATTTTATTTTATTTTATTTTTATTAAAAATCATTGATCTTGTTTTTTAGATCTATGATCTGTTCATAAGAGAACTTTCTCTTTTTCTAAAGGTTTTTACCTTTTTTATTCTTGAGGAGTTTCTCAGAGTTCTCTCTCTCTCTTTTTTCTTTTAGAAAAATGTTGATGCCCTTTAATTGAGGTCTGGGGTCCTTTTTATAGTGCTCATAAATTAGTTAAATTTGTTAAAGAAATCTTTCTCTGAGTGATTTGGGGAATTTTCCCCACCGTTGGATCTTTGATCCAAGAGCTTCTGCTTTGTAGAAGAAAATCTTCTTGTTTTAACAAGAACAGAAAAGATTTCTTGAATCTTTTAATTCTGTTTGGCGCAGTGCCCCAGCGCGTGACACGTGTCACGCTGTGCTGACACGTGTCGCGCATTTTTTTTAAGTGCGCTGCGCAGCGCACAGTTGCGCTGCGCAGACACGTGTCGCACAGCGCGCAGTTGCGCTGCGCGACACGTGTCGCGTAGCGCCTTTTTTTTTTTGAGTGCGCTGCGCAGCGCACAGTTGCGCTACGCAGACACGTGTCGCGCAGCGCGCAGTTGCGCTGCGCGACACGTGTCGCGCAGCGCGCAGGTGCGCCTTTTTTTTTCCGCACAGTTGCGTTGCGCAGACACGTGTCGCGCAGCGCGCAGGTGCGTACGCGCTTTTTTTTTTTAAGCGCGCTGCGTAGCGCACAGTTGCGCTGCGCAGACACGAATCGCGCAGCGCGCAGTTGCGCTGCGCGACACGTGTCGCGCGGCGCGCAGGTGCGCGCACGCCTTTTTTTTTTTTTTTTTTGGCGGAGGTTTGCTCTGATTGGAGAAAAACAGAAGTATTGCTTCCTTTTCCACCTTAGAATTTAAACAGAGCTTTGCTCTGATTGGGATAAACAAATGCCCCCCCCACCGTTGCGCTTACGTGGCCTCCTAACGTGAGCGCAGCGGTGGCAGACTCCGAACCGTCGCGCCATCTCTTGGAAGCTGAAAGGGCAATTGATGCCTATAAATAGGACTTTTGGTCCCTTAGATAATTCTTATCTCTAAATTTTGCTTTCAGAACTCAGAGCCCTGCTATTTATTTTCAAGAACTTTAAGAGTTAAATTCTTAAAACTTTTGGGTGAAAATTTTAATTAGGGTTAAATTAAATTAATTTTCATTGATAGAGCCTCGCTCTCAATAGATCCCTGATCTAAAGGAAACCTATTTAGGGTTTCACTTAGCAGAGCTTTGCTCTACAGGTCTTAAAGGGATCTAAAGAGAACTAAAGGAGACCCTACTAGGGTTCCATAGAGCTCTGCTCTCTGAAAGATTTTCCTTAGATTTTATTAATTCATTAATGGAGCTTTACTCCTCCTAAATCATATAGAAGAACTCTTAAGAATTCTTCATGGATCTTGGAACTTAAAGATGGCATTTTATTCCTCAGTGCATTATATCGTTTTGCTTAATTAGTCTTCATGATAATTTTGTTGATTCTCTTTCACAGGAATAATGAAAGCCCACATGTACGCTCTTAACGAGATCATCTCTCATGAGGACATCCGCCGACTTGGCCGCTCTCAAAATCGGGAGTTCACAAACGAGGGGTGTGCTGAAATAATGAGTCGCTTCGACGCATACAATGGTCCACTGCTTCCCCGCCGTTCCTCTTTTCTTAAACTTATCGTGGGAGCTATCTGGGAAGCGCTTCCCCTATTCTGTTCCGGCGTGCCGCTTAGGGCGTTGGATGCCGCTGAGGACAAGGTGCACTCTGTGTACCTACTGAATTTTATCTCGAAGAGACAGCGAGACAGTCTTATCGACCTCTTGCACAGGGTCTTTCAACAGTCTGCCATACTCGCTGCTTATCGGAGGGTGGAAGACATCGGAAGGGACCCTGACGCTTGTGCTCGCGAAAGGAAGCACACTAGGATGGTCCGCGAGGCTTGGGAAAGTCATAGATAGGGTCGCTTTTGAATTCCTCAATCCATGCCCTAGATCTGAGGTTATTCCATTGTAACTTTCATTTATTGTTTTTATGACTGTAAGAACTTCGGGCAATATTAATGAATTTTTTTTTCCAGCTTGTCTTATATATCTTTTGTCCTGAGTCTTTTTGCACATGCATGAATGATTGTGTCTTGAACGCTTGATCAAATGTAAATCGGATGCTCTTTCTGTTGCTTTTTCTCTTTCTCAGCATGTCGTAACAATTAGCAGGTAATAGAGTAAGCTTCTTGATTTCTTCACGAGATAGCGAGGGCTTAGGCCGCAGGTTCAGATCTGCTGCCTAAGACTTTTCAACTCTATGAGCCGTGAGGGTCTCATAGAGACTTTTCTCCCTACGGATCGAGAGGATCTCGTAGGCGGGTTTTTTCTCCTTAGGAATCGTGAGGATTCCTAAGTGTGGTTTTCTCTTGTAAGTCGTAAGGATCCTACAAGAGAATTTTTCCCTCTTACGAGTCGAGAGGACTTGTAAGCGGTTGCTTCCCTCCTTGTCGAAGTTCGACGTTAGAGAGTGAGACCCGTGGATGGTATGCAAGAGACCGTTTTGGGCCAACTCGCAGGGTCCCAATGCTTAGGAAACATGCTTCTTTTATGCCCACTGCCTAAGGCTTTATCTCACGAGTCGAGCCGCCTCGACAATTTTTCACAAGTCGAGACGAATCGAACGTTTCTCGCAAGAACATCTTAACGTCGCATTTAACCTCTGCTCTTTACGACAGAAGCCCGTTAAGGTTGGTGGTACTTAGGGTTTTGGCCATCGTACCGTCGCATAAGCTGATATAGTCCTTGATAGGCAATCGTGATGTTCGAGTAGCCCTGCGACTGCCGTGTCTCTGATCCCTTCGGGGGCTGGACACGACGTCTTCAAGCAATCCTCCTTGGCAGTTTGACCGTCGGAAGAGCAAGCGCTAGGAATTTGTCATGCCGCTTTTTACTTGAGGTTAGGCTTATTTTGGGGAGCCCCGATGAGTCATAACCACTCCGCGCTGGTGTGGGGATGATCTCCGATAGTCTTTCGGGGTTTATATGAGTTGTCGTCAAGACCCTGAAGCTAGGAATTTGGCCTTTGCTTCGTTTGCTGGCATTGCGTCTGCTGTATCGGGACGAATGTTGCGGTGGGAACTAGGGATTTTGCCGTGGCTCCGTTTGTTTGATGACGTTGCGTCTGCTGTGTCGAGACGAACGTTGGGGTGACATCTCGTCTGCTGTATCGAGACGGACGTCGAGGTTGTCTCTAGGTTGATGGTGAACCGTCGAGGTTTGGAATTAGGGATTTTGCCATGGCTCCATTCGTTTAATAATGTTGTGTATGCTGTGTCGAGACGAACGTTGGGGTGACATCTCGTCTGCTGTATTGAGACGGACGTCGAGGTGGTGACCATTCTGTGCTGGTGCGAGATGATCTCCGATTGTCTTTCCGGTTTTATGTGAGTTACCGTAAAGACGTTGAAGCTAGGAATTTGGCCTTCGCTTCGTTTACTTTGGCGTGTCCGAATCCTGTTGGGGGAAGAACGCTGGGGTTGACATTTCGTCTGCTGTATCGAGACGAACGTCAAGGTGGTGACCACTCTGTGCTGATGCGAGATGTATCGAGACGAACGTCAAGGTGGTGACCACTCTGTGCTGATGCGAGATGATCTCCGATTGTCTTTCCGATTTTATGTGAGTTACCGTAAAGACGTTGAAGCTAGGAATGTGGCCTTCGCTTCATTTGCTTTGTTATGTCTGAATCCCTGCTGGAGGAAGAACGCTGAGGTTGACATTTCGTCTACTGTATCGAGACGAACGTCAAGGAGGTGACCACTTCATGTGAGATGGTCTCCGATTGTCTTTCCGGTTTTATGTGAGTTACCGTAAAGACGTTGAAGCTAGGAATGTGGCCTTCGCTTCGTTTGCTTACACTGCGTCTGGTGTATTGAGACGAATGCTGAGGTGGAGCTGGGATTTTGCCATCACTCCGCTTTGTTTCGACCATGGGGTCTTTTGTTAACTTTGCATGTACACCCCGCTGGGCTGTGAAGGAGCGCCGTTGTTGACATTGCGTCTGTTGTAACGAGACGAATGCTAAGGCGGAGTTGGGATTTTGCCGTTACTCCGCTTTGTTTCGATCGTGAGGTCTTTTGTTGATGTTGCATCTGCCTCCAGCTGGACTGCGGAGGAACGCTGTTGCTGACATTGCGTCTACTGTATTGAGACGAATGCTGAGGTGAAGCTGGGATTTTGCCATCGCTCCGCTTTGTTTCGACCATGGGGTCTTTTGTTAACTTTGCATGTACACCCTGCTGGGCTGCGAAGGAACGCCGTTGTTGACATTGCATCTGTTGTAAGGAGACGAATGCTAAGGTGGAGTTGGGATTTTGCCGTTACTCCGCTTTGTTTCGACCGTGAGGTCTTTTATTGACGTTGCATCTGCCTCCAGCTGGACTGCGGAGGAACGTTGTTGTTGACATTGCGTCTACTGTATCGAGACGAATGCTGAGGTGAAGCTGGGATTTTGTCATCGCTCCGCTTGATGGTGTAACATCTGTGTCCTGTTGGAATGAGGAGGCACACCGTTGTTGGTCTCCAGGCTGTAGACGTGGCCATTGAGATTTGGAACTAGGGACTTTGTTATGGTTCCGTTTCGTTGCGATTCTGAGGTCAGTTGTTGACGTCATGTCTGCATCTAGTTGGAGTGAGGAGAAACGCCGTTGGTGATCTTTAAGTTGTCGATATTGACGTCGAGACCCTGAAGTTAGGGACCTTCCTTTGCTTCATTTGTTGACATCGTGTCTGTAATATTGCGACAAATGTCGAGATGGTCTCTAGGTTATCTATGAACCGTCGAGATTTGGCTTAGCTTTTTGGTGGAGCCTGTTGGGAAGGTATTGTTCCCTTTTTATCTGTGCCCCTGGATTATATACATGGATCGATGTGATTTCACCTGTAGGGCAAAAGTTTCATTCTTTCAATTTTTTTTATTCTTTCCGCGATGCTCTATCATTTCAGCTTTTATATCGCGAAGGTCGCGATTGCCCAATCATTTCGGCTATTTTTCGCGGTGCCCAATCATTTCGGCTGTTTACTTTATTTTTACTCGCTGCTTTTTATTGCGAGTTGCCCAATCATTTCGGCTGTTTATTTTATTTTTACTCGCTGTTTTTTATTGCGAGTTACCCAATCATTTCGGCTATTTCGTATGCATACATTTTTACTTGCTGATTCTGTTTGCAAGTTTCCCCATCATTTCGGCTATTTCGTATGCATTTTTTTTTGGCTCGCTGATTTTATTTTAAATTTTTTTTCTTTTTTTTCTTTTTTGCGAGTAGGGAATTTGGGGTCTGATACCAATCTTGGCATCAGTATCGCTGCGACTGGAATATTACCAGGAGCGAATCATCATTTGCCTTGAAAGGACTTGGAATTTGATACCGGTTTAGGCATCAGTATCGCTGCAACTGGGATATTGCCAGGAGCGAATCATCATTTGCCTCTGTCGATGTTGAACAAAGGTGGCTTAGTAAATAGGGTTAAGGGTCCTGTCGGCTAAGGCTTTTGACTTCATGAGCCGTAAGGGTCTCACAAAGGTATTTCTCCCTACAAGTCGTAAGGATCTTGTAGGTGTGTTTTCTCCTTGGGAATCGTTAGGATTCCTAAGTGCATGTTCTCTTGTAAGTCGTAAGGATCTTACAAAAGGGTTTTCTCCTTATAAGTCGAGAGGACTTACAAGTGTTGTTTGCTGTACAAGCATATCCCTAGTCATGGATGGGACTTTGTTAGGGAAATATTTATTCGCGCCCGTGGATTGTATATAAGGGTCAATATTGAACCGCTTATAGGGCAATATCGGAAATTGTGGGGATTGCTTAAGCACAGGTTTAAGTCTCTGTAACTTAAGACTTTCAAATCCTATGAGCCGTGAGGGTCCCATAAGAGATTTCTCCTCGCGAGTCGTGAGGATCTCGCGAGTGTATTTTCTCCCTAGGAATCGTGGGGACCCCTAAGTGTGTTGCTCGCTTGTGAGTCGTAAGGATCTCACGTGGGTGGTTTCTCCTTACAAGGTCGAGAGGACCCTATAAGTGTTCTTTAACGAGGCCGCGCCCTTTCAGGTTTTCACGAACACTCGCCGATAGCCCTGCTGTTTTTACTCACGGAGCCCTTTCGGGTTTTCATCCGTGCCCATTTTGCTTATGGACATACCGTTTTTTTTTTGTTCTTTTTATTTTTATTTTTATTTTCTTTTCTTTTCCTTTTTTTTTACGAGGTCGCGCCCTTTCGGGTTTTCACGAACACTCGTCGGTAGCCCTGCTGTTTTTACTCACGGAGCCCCTTCGGGTTTTCATCCGTGCCCATTTTGCTTGTGGACATACCGTTATTTTTTTTTTCTTCTTCTCTTTTTTTTTTATTTTTTATTATTAACGAGGTCGCGCCCTTTCGGGTTTTCACGAACACTCGCCGGTAGTCCTGCTGTTTTTACTCACGGAACCCTTTCGGGTTTTCATCCGTGCCCATTTTGATTATGGACATACCGTTTTTTTTTGTTTTTTTTTTAATATTCTCGTCAGCCTGAGAATGCTGCGGTAGTAGTTTAAAAACAATTCGGTCATTTGCAAGTTTTAGGACATTGCGGTCCATCATTAGTTTAAGGACATCTCGGTCCGTTGTTAGTTTAAGGACGTTTCGGTCCGTTGTCGCCGTATTTGAGGCGAATATCTAGTTTATTGACTTTTCGGTCTATGAGTCTTTCTCCATGAATGAACATGATGCCCCCGGCGTATCCATCTTCTTCGGAGCGTGCGGTTGTGGCGGACTCACCTTCCAGTTCTCAGACAGCGCAAACTTGCCCTGTTGGTATTGTTCTTCAACCCGGTTTTTGAAGACATAGCAGTCCTCGATCAGGTGACTTACTGTTTGGTGGTAAGGGCAATAGTTAGGATTATTAACATCGCCTGGCCGCAACGGACGTTTTGGAGCCGGCAGATTGATGAGTCCGTTGCACACTGCCAGATCGAACAGTCCCCTTGTTTTATCTTGCGGAAACGAGTAAGGACGTTTCAACTTTTCTTGGAGGGATTGCCGCTTGTTGCTTTGGCGAGCAACCGGTCTAGGGTCACCTGATTGTTGTTGAGTGCTGGCGACGAGGGCCGTTTTTCTTTTTCCTTTATCCTTTTTGTTCGATCCTTTGTTTACGGGGCCGAGATTTTTTTCGAGTAGCATGCGATTGCACGGCTGAACGTTCTCGCAGCTTCTCAATTCCTTTATTTTTGAAATAGATTTCCAGAGGGAAGAGTTAGGGATAGCTTCTTCGTCAGAGTCGCTTCCAAAGGTGATAATTTGTGATCCCTTGAAGTCGGCTATATGACAGTTTGCGGTGGCTCCTTTGCACTCATATATCGCATTTTTCCGATGTCCACAAGCTTCACACTTTGTCCTGTCGAAGTGTTGCTTTTGAGCGATATACCCTTGCCACCAACAGTTAAAGGACTCGCAGTCTTCGGTAGGATGTATGATCTTCTGATGATATAAACAGAAGTTAGGGTGCATCTCTACCTCAGAGAAAGAATTTTCTTCAGAGGGCGGTAGCTTCATTCCTACTGATAGAGCTTTGGCGAACCGTTTCCTCGTCTTGAATTTGTTTTTACCCGCAGTGTATGGCTTTTGATTTGACGGGAATACCTTGGTTCTTTCCAGTATGGCCATTTCATGCTCTTGATTGGCTTTTGCTTTTAGACGAATTTCATTTAGGACCGGTCAACTTGTCTGACGGCCGCGGAATTTCTGTTTCAGGGTCCGCCATTGATTTCTCAGCGCAAGGAGCCTCCTCATCATCCGTCAGTGAATGAGAAATCACATGACATGTCGCTACGTAGTCTTCGGATTCATCCGATAAGTTTTTTCCATCGTTTTCATCCTCGACGAAAGAACAAGTTGCCCCCAGCGTGTCCATCTTCTTTGGAGAGTGCGGCTGTGGTGGATTTACCTTCCAGCTTTCAGACAGCGTGAACTTGCCTTGCAGGTATTGATCCTCGATCCATCCCTTAAAGACGAAACAATCCTCAATCGGGTGACTTACCGTTTGGTGGTAAGGGCAATAATTGGGATTATTAAGATCGCTTGGCTGCGACAGACGCTTTGGACTCGGCAGATTGATGAGTCTGTTACGCACTGCCAGCTCAAACAGTCTTCTCGTTTTATTCTGAGGAAACGAGTAATGACGTCCTAGCCTCTCTTCGAGGGATGGGCGTGGACGCACGTTGTTTTGGCGAGCGACCGGCTTTGAGTTGCTCGACTGTTGCTGAGCGTTGGCGACGATGATCGCTTTTCCTTTCTCATTTCGGGGATCGGGTCTTGGAGGAGACGGTCTATAGCCCATCTGGTCCATTTGGGCTAATTTGTCGATCAAGGCCTGAAGAACATCATGAATTGCGAGAAGGTCGCCTGCGGATCGAGAGTGCCCACAAACATGCCTACCGCAGGTGCCTCTTCTATGCGTTGTTCGCATTTCGACCATAGGTTTCGCCATCGTGTTGCGTATTGGACCCACGTTTCGCCGGGCCTTATCCTGGCATTTATCAGTGCTGCGATCGGGATGCGTTCACTAGCACTTGCGAATCTTTGTGTAAACAGCAGTTCCATCTCTACAAATGTTTTGACAGAGTCGTTAGGTAGCTCCGAATACCATTCAAAGGCTGTTTCTGCTAAGCTGCCGACGAATTGACGTAGCAACAATTTGTCATCGCTTCCAGTATTGCCGCATAAGGCCCTGAATTGAGCGATATGCTGATGCGGATTCCCTGTCCCTTTATATACGTGGAATTTTGGGATCGTATATCCTGGCGGGTAATTGATTTGGTCATACCAGCTCGGATACGGTCGTCCGGTTCTAACAATTTGCCCAGCCGCTTCATTCGCCTGATGAACCCGGATCTGCTGAGCTATATATTCGTCTAGGTCAACTTTAGAGATTGCCTCCTCCTTGGCTGTTGATAGAGCCGGCGGAGGATTTGATGTTTCTCCCCTGTCGTCTTCAAGGACTATCGGAGGATCTTCAGCAGGAGGGTCCGGCTGTAACATCATCCCTACCATATCTTGGAAGAGGAGCGCCATCTGCTTTATGTTAGCCGCTTGCTCTGCAGCTTCTTTGTCCCTCTTTTCGAGGACTCTGCGTAAAAAGTCAGCGTCGGTTTCTTGTTCTTGACGCTCATCCGAAGACGCTTCAGAGCTTTCTTTTGGCTCAGTGAGTGCAGCCATTGTAGTCATCATTTCCTGAAGCTTTTGTTGTTGCTCCTGGGCTTTCGTCACGGATTGGGTGAGCGGTCGGTGGCCCGTAGAAGTGCGGCTTTTCTCCTTTCCAGAAGCCATATAAACAGTGTGCACCACCATGCCCCCAGACTTGGGGCGTTTGTGTTCGGTGTCTTTGCGATTTGCCGAAGACACAGGGGCTTTTTGCGGCCTCCTTTTTTGAGTGATTGGAGTTAAGGGAGCCGTTGTAGTGGGCACCCAAGTAGCTTTGCTTTTTGTGGTTTGACAGAGTAATCCTTCCCCTGCCGAACCTTCATCTTTTTCTGTCGTCGGAGGTAGTCTTGATCGATCACCGACTCTTGGACCCGTCGCCAAACTTTGTAAATTTTAGAGGACAGCCATTGAGGGGGCTGCTCTAACTTCTTCTCTGGAGTATTCTCCACAGGTGAAGGAGTTCGTTTCAACATCGCAGTAGGAGAGTTTCTGCGCACCTTGTTGAGCAGTTCAAAGCTGTTCTTGGTTGGAACAGCAGTATCGATCCCAATCATTAGAGTTGGACGAGTAAGTCCAGAGGGGGAGTTGCCCCGAGCCTTCCTAACTCGGCTCCAGTAGCGACATCGAGCATGTCGTGCTGATGGAATTGTTTCAGATATAGGGGCGACCTCCTCATGCCCCCTGTGTTGGTCAGAATATGCTGGTACCAGCCTTTTAAAGATCGACGCCCGTTGAACGGGGAGTTCACAAACGAGGGGTGTGCTGAAATAATGAGTCGCTTCGACGCATACAATGGTCCACTGCTTCCCCGCCGTTCCTCTTTTCTTAAACTTATCGTGGGAGCTATCTGGGAAGCGCTTCCCCTATTCTGTTCCGGCGTGCCGCTTAGGGCGTTGGATGCCGCTGAGGACAAGGTGCACTCTGTGTACCTACTGAATTTTGTCTCGAAGAGACAGCGAGACAGTCTTATCGACCTCTTGCACAGGGTCTTTCAACAGTCTGCCATACTCGCTGCTTATCGGAGGGTGGAAGACATCGGAAGGGACCCTGACGCATGTGCTCGCGAAAGGAAGCACACTAGGATGGTCCGCGAGGCTTGGGAAAGTCATAGATAGGGTCGCTTTTGAATTCCTCAATCCATGCCCTAGATCTGAGGTTATTCCATTGTAACTTTCATTTATTGTTTTTATGACTGTAAGAACTTCGGGCAATATTAATGAATTTTTTTTTCCAGCTTGTCTTATATATCTTTTGTCCTGAGTCTTTTTGCCCATGCATGAATGATTGTGTCTTGAACGCTTGATCAAATGTAAATCGGATGCTCTTTCTGTTGCTTTTTCTCTTTCTCAGCATGTCGTAACAATTAGCAGGTAATAGAGTAAGCTTCTTGATTTCTTCACGAGATAGCGAGGGCTTAGGCCGCAGGTTCAGATCTGCTGCCTAAGACTTTTCAACTCTATGAGCCGTGAGGGTCTCATAGAGACTTTTCTCCCTACGGATCGAGAGGATCTCGTAGGCGGGTTTTTTCTCCTTAGGAATCGTGAGGATTCCTAAGTGTGGTTTTCTCTTGTAAGTCGTAAGGATCCTACAAGAGAATTTTTCCCTCTTACGAGTCGAGAGGACTTGTAAGCGGTTGCTTTCCTCCTTGTCGAAGTTCGACGTTGGAGAGTGAGACCCGTGGATGGTATGCAAGAGACCGTTTTGGGCCAACTCGCAGGGTCCCAATGCTTAGGAAACAGGCTTCTTTTATGCCCACTGCCTAAGGCTTTATCTCACGAGTCGAACCGCCTCGACAATTTTTCACAAGTCGAGACGAATCGAACGTTTCTCACAAGAACATCTTAACGTCGCATTTAACCTCTGCTCTTTACGACAGAAGCCCGTTAAGGTTGGTGGTACTTAGGGTTTTGGCCATCGTACCGTCGCATAAGCTGATATAGTCTTCGATAGGCAATCGTGATGTTCGAGTAGCCCTGCGACTGCCGTGTCTCTGATCCCTTCGGGGGCTGGACACGACGTCTTCAAGCAATCCTCCTTGGCAGTTTGACCGTCGGAAGAGCAAGCGCTAGGAATTTGTCATGCCGCTTTTTACTTGAGGTTAGGCTCATTTTGGAGAGCCCCGATGAGTCATAACCACTCCGCGCTGGTGTGGGTATGATCTCCGATAGTCTTTCGGGCTTTATATGAGTTGCCGTTAAGACCATGAAGCTAGGAATTTGGCCTTTGCTTCGTTTGCTGGCATTGCGTCTGCTGTATCGGGACGAATGTTGCGGTGGGAACTAGGGATTTTGCCGTGGCTCCGTTTGTTTGATGACGTTGTGTCTGCTGTGTCGAGACGAACATTGGGGTGACATCTCGTCTGCTGTATCGAGACGGACGTCGAGGTTGTCTCTAGGTTGCTGGTGAACCGTCGAGGTTTGGAACTAGGGATTTTGCCATGGATCCATTCGTTTAATAACGTTGTGTATGCTGTGTCGAGACGAACGTTGGGGTGACATCTCGTCTGCTGTATTGAGACGGACGTCGAGGTGGTGACCATTCTGTGCTGGTGCGAGATGATCTCCGATTGTCTTTCCGGTTTTATGTGAGTTACCGTAAAGACGTTGAAGCTAGGAATTTGGCCTTCGCTTCGTTTGCTTTGGCGTGTCCGAATCCTGTTGGGGGAAGAACGCTGGGGTTGACATTTCGTTTGCTGTATCGAGACGAACGTCAAGGTGGTGACCACTCTGTGCTGATGCGAGATGTATCGAGAAGAACGTCAAGGTGGTGACCACTCTGTGCTGATGCGAGATGATCTCCGATTGTCTTTCCGATTTTATGTGAGTTACCGTAAAGACGTTGAAGCTAGGAATGTGGCCTTCGCTTCATTTGCTTTGTCATGTCTGAATCCCTGCTGGAGGAAGAACGCTGAGGTTGACATTTCGTCTACTGTATCGAGACGAACGTCAAGGAGGTGACCACTTCATGTGAGATGGTCTCCGATTGTCTTTCCGGTTTTATGTGAGTTACCGTAAAGACGTTGAAGCTAGGAATGTGGCCTTCACTTCATTTGCTTACACTGCGTCTGGTGTATTGAGACGAATGCTGAGGTGGAGCTGGGATTTTGCCATCACTCCGCTTTGTTTCGACCATGGGGTCTTTTGTTAACTTTGCATGTACACCCCGCTGGGCTGTGAAGGAGCGCCGTTGTTGACATTGCGTCTGTTTTAACGAGACGAATGCTAAGGCGGAGTTGGGATTTTGCTGTTACTCCGCTTTGTTTCGATCGTGAGGTCTTTTGTTGATGTTGCATCTGCCTCCAGCTGGACTGCGGAGGAACGCTGTTGCTGACATTGCGTCTACTGTATTGAGACGAATGCTGAGGTGAAGCTGAGATTTTGCCATCGCTCCGCTTTGTTTCGACCATGGGGTCTTTTGTTAACTTTGCATGTACACCCTGCTGGGCTGCGAAGGAACGCCGTTGTTGACATTGCGTCTGTTGTAAGGAGACGAATGCTAAGGTGGAGTTGGGATTTTGCCGTTACTCCGCTTTGTTTCGACCATGAGGTCTTTTGTTGACGTTGCATCTGCCTCCAGCTGGACTGTGGAGGAACGCTGTTGTTGACATTGTGTCTACTGTATCGAGACGAATGCTGAGGTGAAGCTGGGATTTTGCCATCGCTCCGCTTGATGGTGTAACATCTGTGTCCTGTTGGAATGAGGAGGCACACCGTTGTTGGTCTCCAGGCTGTAGACGTGGCCATTGAGATTTGGAACTAGGGACTTTGTTATGGTTCCGTTTCGTTTCGATTCTGAGGTCAGTTGTTGACGTCATGTCTGCATCTAGTTGGAGTGAGGAGAAACGCCGTTGGTGATCTTTAAGTTGTCGATATTGACGTCGAGACCCTGAAGTTAGGGACTTTCCTTTGCTTCATTTGTTGACATCGTGTCTGTAATATTGCGACAAATGTCGATATGGTCTCTAGGTTATCTATGAACCGTCGAGATTTGGCTTCGCTTTCTGGTGGAGCCTGTTGGGAAGGTATTGTTCCCTTTTTATCTGTGCCCCTGGATTATATACAGGGATCGATGTGATTTCACCTGTAGGGCAAAAGTTTCATTCTTTCAATTTTTTTTATTCTTTCCGCGATTCTCTATCATTTCAGCTTTTATATCGCGAAGGTCGCGATTGCCCAATCATTTCGGCTATTTTTCGCGGTGCCCAATCATTTCGGCTGTTTACTTTATTTTTACTCGCTGCTTTTTATTGCAAGTTGCCCAATCATTTCGGCTGTTTATTTTATTTTTACTCGCTGTTTTTTATTGCGAGTTGCCCAATCATTTCGGCTGTTTATTTTATTTTTACTCGCTGTTTTTTATTGCGAGTTACCCAATCATTTCGGCTATTTCGTATGCATACATTTTTACTTGCTGATTCTGTTTGCAAGTTTCCCCATCATTTCGGCTATTTCGTATGCATTTTTTTTTTGGCTCGCTGATTTTATTTTAAATTTTTTTTTCTTTTTTTTCTTTTTTGCGAGTAGGGAATTTGGGGTCTGATACCAATCTTGGCATCAGTATCGCTGCGACTGGAATATTACCAGGAGCGAATCATCATTTGCCTTGAAAGGACTTGGAATTTGATACCGGTTTAGGCATCAGTATCGCTGCATCTGGGATATTGCCAGGAGCGAATCATCATTTGCCTCTATCGATGTTGAACAAAGGTGGCTTAGTAAATAGGGTTAAGGGTCCTGTCGGCTAAGGCTTTTGACTTCATGAGCCGTAAGGGTCTCACAAAGGTATTTCTCCCTACAAGTCGTAAGGATCTTGTAGGTGTGTTTTCTCCTTGGGAATCGTTAGGATTCCTAAGTGCATGTTCTCTTGTAAGTCGTAAGGATCTTACAAAAGGGTTTTTTCCTTATAAGTCGAGAGGACTTACAAGTGTTGTTTGCTGTACAAGCATATCCCTAGTCACGGATGGGACTTTGTTAGGGAAATATTTATTCGCGCCCGTGGATTGTATATAAGGGTCAATATTGAACCGCTTATAGGGCAATATCGGAAATTGTGGGGATTGCTTAAGCACAGGTTTAGGTCTCTATAACTTAAGACTTTCAAATCCTATGAGCCGTGAGGGTCCCATAAGAGATTTCTCCTCGCGAGTCGTGAGGATCTCGCGAGTGTATTTTCTCCCTAGGAATCGTGGGGACCCCTAAGTGTGTTGCTCGCTTGTGAGTCGTAAGGATCTCACGTGGGTGGTTTCTCCTTACAAGGTCGAGAGGACCCTATAAGTGTTCTTTAACGAGGCCGCGTCCTTTCAGGTTTTCACGAACACTCGCCGATAGCCCTGCTGTTTTTACTCACGGAGCCCTTTCGGGTTTTCATCCGTGCCCATTTTGCTTATGGACATACCGTTTTTTTTTATTCTTTTTATTTTTATTTTTTTTTCTTTTCTTTTCCTTTTTTTTTTACGAGGTCGCGCCCTTTCGGGTTTTCACGAACACTCGCCGGTAGCCCTGCTGTTTTTACTCACGGAGCCCCTTCGGGTTTTCATCCGTGCCCATTTTGCTTGTGGACATACCGTTATTTTTTTTTTCTTCTTCTCTTTTTTTTATTTTTTATTATTAACGAGGTCGCGCCCTTTCGGGTTTTCACGAACACTCGCCGGTAGTCCTGCTGTTTTTACTCACGGAGCCCTTTCGGGTTTTCATCCGTGCCCATTTTGATTATGGACATACCATTTTTTTTGTTTTTTTGTTTTTAATATTCTCGTCAGCCTGAGAATGCTGCGGTAGTAGTTTAAAAACAATTTGGTCATTTGCAAGTTTTAGGACATTGCGGTCCATCATTAGTTTAAGGACATCTCGGTCCGTTGTTAGTTTAAGGACGTTTCGGTCCGTTGTCGCCGTATTTGAGGCGAATATCTAGTTTATTGACTTTTCGGTCTATGAGTCTTTCTCCATGAATGAACATGATGCCCCCGGCGTATCCATCTTCTTCGGAGCGTGCGGTTGTGGCGGACTCACCTTCCAGTTCTCAGACAGCGCAAACTTGCCCTGTTGATATTGGTCTTCAACCCAGTTTTTGAAGACGTAGCAGTCCTCGATCAGGTGACCTACTGTTTGGTGGTAAGGGCAATAGTTAGGATTATTAACATCGCCTGGCCGCAACGGACGTTTTGGATCCGGCAGATTGATGAGTCCGTTGCACACTGCCAGCTCGAACAGTCCCCTTGTTTTATCTTACGGAAACGAGTAAGGACGTTTCAAATTTTCTTGGAGGGATTGCCGCTTGTTGCTTTGGCGAGCAACCGGTCTAGGGTCACCTGATTGTTGTTGAGTGCTGGCGACGAGGGCCGTTTTTCTTTTTCCTTTATCCTTTTTGTTCGATCCTTTGTTTACGGGGCCGAGATTTTTTTCGAGTAGCATGCGATTGCACGGCTGAACGTTCTCGCAGCTTCTCAATTCCTTTATTTTTGAAATAGATTTCCCGAGGGAAGAGTTAGGGATAGCTTCTTCGTCAGAGTCGCTTCCAAAGGTGATAATTTGTGATCCCTTGAAGTCGGCTATATGACAGTTTGCGGTGGCTCCTTTGCGCTCATATATCGCATTTTTCCGTTGTCCACAAGCTTCACACTTTGTCCTGTCGAAGTGTTGCTTTTGAGCGACATACCCTTGCCACCAACAGTTAAAGGACTCGCAGTCTTCGGTAGGATGTATGATCTTCTGATGATATAAACAGAAGTTAGGGTGCATCTCTACCTCAGAGAAAGAATTTTCTTCAGAGGGCGGTAGCTTCATTCCTACTGATAGAGCTTTGGCGAACCGTTTCCTCGTCTTGAATTTGTTTTTACCCGCAGTGTATGGCTTTTGATTTGACGGGAATACCTTGGTTCTTTCCAGTATGGCCATTTCATGCTCTTGATTGGATTTTGCTTTTAGACGAATTTCATTTAGGATCGGTCAACTTGTCTGACGGCCGCGGAATTTCTGTTTCAGGGTCCGCCATTGATTTCTCAGCGCAAGGAGCCTCCTCATCATCCGTCAGTGAATGAGAAATCACATGACATGTCGCTACGTAGTCTTCGGATTCATCCGATAAGTTTTTTCCATCGTTTTCATCCTCGACGAAAGAACAAGTTGCCCCCAGCGTGTCCATCTTCTTTGGAGAGTGTGGCTGTGGTGGATTTACCTTCCAGCTTTCAGACAGCGTGAACTTGCCTTGCAGGTATTGATCCTCGATCCATCTCTTAAAGACGAAACAATCCTCAATCGGGTGACTTACCGTTTGGTGGTAAGGGCAATAATTGGGATTATTAAGATCGCTTGGCTGCGACAGACGCTTTGGACTCGGCAGATTGATGAGTCTGTTACGCACTGCCAGCTCAAACAGTCTTCTCGTTTTATTCTGAGGAAACGAGTAATGACGTCCTAGCCTCTCTTCGAGGGATGGGCGTGGACGCACGTTGTTTTGGCGAGCGACCGACTTTGAGTTGCTCGACTGTTGCTGAGCGTTGGCGACGATGATCGCTTTTCCTTTCTCATTTCGGGGATCGGGTCTTGGAGGAGACGGTCTATGGCCCATCTGGTCTATTTGGGCTAATTTGTCGATCAAGGCCTTAAGAACATCATGAATTGCGAGATGGTCGCCTGCGGATCGAGAGTGCCCACAAACATGCCTACCGCAGGTGCCTCTTCTATGCGTTGTTCGCATTTCGACCATAGGTTTCGCCATCGTGTTGCGTATTGGACCCACGTTTCGCCGGGCCTTATCCTGGCATTTATCAGTGCTGCGATCGGGGTGCGTTCACTAGCATTTGCGAATCTTTGTGTAAACAGCAGTTCCATCTCTACAAATGTTTTGACAGAGTCGTTAGGTAGCTTTGAATACCATTCAAAGGCTGTTTCTGCTAAGCTGCCGACGAATTGACGTAGCAACAATTTGTCATCGCCTCCTGTATTGCCGCATAAGGCCCTGAATTGAGCGACATGCTGATGCGGATTCCCTGTCCCTTTATATACGTGGAATTTAGGGATCGTATATCCTGGCAGGTAATTGATTTGGTCATACCAGCTCGGATACGGTCGTCCGGTTCTAACAATTTGCCCAGCCGCTTCATTCGCCTGATGAACCCGGATCTGCCGAGCTATATATTCGTCTAGGTCAACTTTAGAGATTGCCTCCTCCTTGGCTGTTGATAGAGCCGGCGGAGGATTTGACGTTTCTCCCCTGTCGTCTTCAAGGACGATCGGAGGATCTTCAGCAGGAGGGTCCGGCTGTAACATCATCCCTACCATATCTTGGAAGAGGAGCGCCATCTGCTTTATGTTAGCCGCTTGCTCTGCAGCTTCTTTGTCCCTCTTTTCGAGGACTCTGCGTAAAAAGTCAGCGTCGGTTTCTTGTTCTTGACGCTCATCCGAAGACGCTTCAGAGCTTTCTTTTGGCTCAGTGAGTGCAGCCATTGTAGTCATCATTTCCTGAAGCTTTTTTTGTTGCTCCTGGGCTTTCGTCACGGATCGGGTGAGCGGTCGGTGGCCCGTAGAAGTGCGGCTTTCCTCCTTTCCAGAAGCCATATAAACAGTGTGCACCACCATGCCCCCAGACTTGGGGCGTTTGTGTTCGGTGTCTTTGCGATTTGCCGAAGACACAGGGGCTTTTTGCGGCCTCCTTTTTTAAGTGATTGGAGTTAAGGGAGCCGTTGTAGTGGGCACCCAAGTAGCTTTGCTTTTTGTGGTTTGACAGAGTAATCCTTCCCCTGCCGAACCTTCATCTTTTTCTGTCGTCGGAGGTAGTCTTGATCGATCACCGACTCTTGGACCCGTCGCCAGACTTTGTAAATTTTAGAGGACAGCCGTTGAGGGGGCTGCTCTAACTTCTTCTCTGGAGTATTCTCCACAGGTGAAGGAGTTCGTTTCAACATCGCAGTAGGAGAGTTTCTGCGCACCTTGTTGAGCAGTTCAAAGCTGTTCTTGGTTGGAACAGCAGTATCGATCCCAACCATTAGAGTTGGACGAGTAAGTCCAGAGGGGGAGTTGCCCCCAGCCTTCCTAACTCGGCTCCAGTAGCGACGTCGAGCATGTCGTGCTGATGGAATTGTTTCAGATATAGGGGCGACCTCCTCATGCCCCCTGTGTTGGTCAGAATATGCTGGTACCAGCCTTTTAAAGATCGACGTCCGTTGAACGGGGACGGCCAACCTGTCAGAAGCGGGCTTCCGAACATGGGAAACAACCTTGGTGACTTCGCCAAGAACGGGAGCTGGGATGGCTATCCGCTTCGGGATAACACCTTCTGGTATGGCAGGCTTCTTCATGGGCCCGATGGAGCTCTGGCCTAATCCATTAAAACCTGAAGCAGTGGAGTTGGGCGACCTATTGAGAGGGGTCGCGGCAGTGGTAAGTCGATCAAAAACCGACTTCTTTGGAGCTTCTTGCAATGTCATTGGGGCGTTGAAGCTCATTGGTGGGAGCATGGTCCCAAAAAATAGTCTAGTGGTGGCTTGAGCCACCTGCTCCACCGGCATTTTGAAAAGGAAGGCCGCTTGGGGCCCATAAGTCACTCCTCCAGTAATGACGGATCGAGAGTTGTTGCTGCAGGCGATGCAGTTCGAAGCCATTGATCTTCTGTTTTCTGCACGGAGCAAGACACCAAATCTTAGTACCTTGAATCCACAGGCAATCACAGCGAACCGCGATTTGTTCGCGAACACGACACACGAAGTGTGGAGTGGAAAGAGGAAGAGGTCCCACCGGGCGTGCCAGAATCTGTTCCCCTCCGAAAGGCGGCGCACAGGACCGCGATGTCCTGACGCTGAGATTCGGGGCAGATGCTAATTGGTTTTATCCGTCTACCTCTCCGAAAATGCCAAGTTGATTTATGGCATCTTGCATCGGAGGTTTAGATGGATGCGGCCGATGTAGCAGACTTCGTCAGATTCCTCCTCAGGGTGAGGGGTTTTTGATTGTGGGGACGCTCTTCCCTGCAGGCGCAAGCCCCTGCAGTTAATTACGCTACCGCATCGCGGTAACAACTTTCTCCTTCTCCAGAATTTCACTTCGTGTCGTGTGTGTTTGTTTTGTTTGTGGTTGCCCGTGGATTGTATACGGAGACTGAGTAATGCCGTCGCCCGTAGGACGTGGATTAGTCCAAATCCGTATTTACTTAGATTTGGGTTTGGTGTTTTTAGTTTAAGGATACGTTAGTCGCGTTGCGGCTAAGATCAACTTAAACGTTCGTTAAGGATACGTTAGTCATGTTTGAGACCAAGATCAACTTAACGTGATCGTTTAGATCCGACAAAAGAGCGTTTGGGCCCTATTGTTCCAGTTTGGGAGATTCATAGTCCAATTTGGGACTAAAGTCTGTTTGGAGGATACGTTAGCCATTTTTGAGGCTAAGATCGACTCAAACGTTTGTTAAGGATACGTTAGTCCAGTTTGAGACTAAGATCAACTTAACGGGACCGTTTAGGTCCGACAAAAGAGCATTTGGGCTCTGTTGTGCCAGTTTAGGGACGTGGTGGTCCATATTCCAGTTTAGGGACGTGGTGGTCCAATATTAGTTTAGGGACGTTTCGGTCCGATATTAGTTTAGGGACGTTTCGGTCCGATATTAATTTACGGACGTCTCGGTCCAATATTAGTTTAGGGACGTTTCGGTCCACGAGTTTAAGGACCCCGCAGTCCATATTGATGTATGGTCGTTGGGACCCGTCACCTCTCTGACGTCGTTGAAGGATTACAACGATAGGTATCAAAGGAGTTCGGAGATGTACCCTCGAACCGGATGTAAATTCATTTAGGGAGCAGCCGTGCTCAGTCAATTTAATTTGAGGACTTATGGCCATGACTGGGCTAAGTCCAGTTGAATGTTCAACATTTTTATTTGTCTTTGGCCAATTAGGCCTGAGTTAGAGCTTCACCCCTTTTTAAACAATGCACTGCATTATTTTTGTTTTGTTTGGGCTCTGCCCTTTTATAAATGATGCAGGGCATCTATTTTGTTTGGGCTCTGCCCTTTTATAAATGATGCAGAGCATCTATTTAGTTTGGGCTCTGCCCCTTTTATTACACTGCAATTTAATTAGGCCTACTAGGTCTTTTTTTATTTGGGCCTGGCCCTTTAGAAAATGCATTGTATTTGTTAAGCGCTTTGCGTCAATCAGAGAACACAACAGTGCAGATTTATAAGTGCAAAGCACTATTAATTTGAGAATCTTTTAGATTCAAGAACTAATGGTTCATAAAAGAAGTGCAAAGAACTATTTGATTTCTTGATCTAATTTAGATCAAAGAAAAACAAGTTTGTTTATTTCAAGAACCAAAGGTTCATAAAAGTGCAAAGCACTATCTTTTTTTTTATTTCTGTTTTTCTTGTTTTAGAGAACCAGTGGTTCATAAGAAGTGCAAAGCACTATTAATTTAAGAACCTTTTAGGTTCAAGAACCGATGGTTCATAAAACAAGTGCAAGGCACTATTTGATTTATTTCTAAGAAAAAACAAGTTTTTCTTGTTTTTCTTATCTCAGAGAACCAAAGGTTCATAAAAGTGCAAAGCACTATTTTATTTTATTTTATTTTTATTAAAGATTATTGATCTTGTTTTTTTAGATCTATGATCTGTTCATAAGAGAACTCTCTTTTTCTAAAGGTTTTTACCTTTTTTATTCTTGAGGAGTTTTCAGAGTTCTCTCTCTCTCTCTCTTTTCTTTTAGAAAAATGTTGATGCCCTTTAATTGAGGTCTGGGGTCCTTTTTATAGTGCCCATAAATTAGTTAAATTTGTTAAAGAAATCTTTCTCTGAGTGATTTGGGGAATTTTCCCCACCGTTGGATCTTTGATCCAAGGGCTACTGCTTTGCAGAAGAAAATCTTCTTGTTTTAACAAGAACAGAAAAGATTTCTTGAATCTTTTAATTCTGTTTGGCGCAGTGCCCCAGCGCGTGACACGTGTCACGCTGTGCTGACACGTGTCGCGCAGTTTTTTTTTTTTAAGTGCGCTGCGCAGTGCGCAGTTGCGCTGCGCGACACGTGTCGCGCAGCGCCTTCTCTTTTTTTTTTCTGAGTGCGCTGCGCAGCGCACAGTTGCACTGCGCAGACACGTGTCGCGCAGCGCGCAGTTGCGCGCACGCGCCTTTTTTTTTTTAAGTGCGCTGCGCAGACACGTGTCGCGCAGCACGCAGGTGCGCGCACGCTTTTTTTTTTTAAGTGCGCTGCGCAGCGCGCAGTTGCGCTGCGCGACACGTGTCGCGCTGCGCGACACGTGTCGCGCTCCGCGCAGGTGCGCTGCGCGACACGTGTCGCGCAGCGCGCAGGTGCGCGCACGCCTTTTTTTTTTTGGCGGAGGTTTGCTCTGATTGGAGAAAAACAGAAGTATTGCTTCCTTTTCCACCTTGGAATTTAAACAGAGCTTTGCTCTGATTGGGATAAACAATCTCGAACATACCTTCGGAGTTGAGATACGTGAAACACATCGTGCACATTCGCCAAGGACTGCGGTAACGCCAAACGATACGCTACCTCACCAACACGCTCCAAGATCTCAAAGGGTCCAACAAATCGAGGACTGAGCTTCCCTCGACTTCCAAAGCGAATCACCCCTCTAGTCGGTGATATCTTCAAGAATACCAAATCACCCACGGCGAACTCTAGAGGTCTTCTCGACGTATCTGCCCAACTCTTCTGTCTGTCTTGAGCTGCCTTCATATGATTTCTGATAGTGTTAACCTTCTCAACTGTCTGCACAACCAAATCTGGTCCCAATAATCTTCGTTCACCGACATCGTCCCAGCAAACAGGTGAACGGCATTTGCGACCATACAAAGCTTCAAATGGAGCCATCTGGATAGTTGCCTGAAAACTGTTGTTGTAAGAAAACTCCACCAAATGTAGATGATCCTCACATGAACCCTTGAAGTCCAACATGCATGCTCTCTACATATCTTCAAGAGTTTGGATTGTTCTCTCCGACTGACCATCAGTTTGAGGATGATAAGCGGTGCGAAACTTCAATCGAGTCCCCAAACTTTCCTGTAAACTCCTCCAGAAGTGTGATAAAAACCGAGTGTCACGATCGGACACGATGCTTACCGGTACTCCATGCAATCTTACAATCTCCTGCATGTACCACTCCGCCAAAGTTTCTGTTGATTGACCAACCCTAAAAGGGATAAAGTGAGCTGCCTTGGTCAATCGATCAACAATCACCCATACCGCATTGTTGCCTTTTGGACTCCGCGGTAAAGCCGTCACGAAATCCATGGTTATATGTTCCCACTTCCACTGAGGAATCGGAAGTGGTTGCAATAAACCAGCAACCCTTTGGTGTTCAGCCTTAACTTGTTGACACACCAAGTACTTTGCCACAAAGCGAGCAATCTCCCGCTTCATGCCTTCCCACCAGAAATGCTATCGAATATCTCGGTACATTTTTATGCCTCCTGGATGTACAGAATAAGCTGAACCGTGTGCTTCCTTCATAAGCTCTTCACGAATATCTCCCTTTAGTACACACAAACGACTACCATACCTCAATGAACCATCTTCGTGGATCAATAAATCTGTTCGTAGTCCGGCTTCAACCTGTTCTCAAAACTTTTGCAGTCTAGGATCCTGCGATTGCGCTGCTTTAATATTCTCGATCAACGACGAATGTACTTGCAGCTGCATCAACTGTCCCGTAGAATGCGGTAGCACAACCTCCAAGTCAAATCTTCGAAAATCTTCAACGAGCTCCTTCTGCGTAGTTAACACCTGAATTGCTGGTAACCGACTAAGCGCATCCGGCACGACATTAATTTTCCCCGGATGGTACTTAAGATCAAGATCGTAGTCAGCCATCAGCTCCAACCATCTACGTTGCCTCATATTAAGCTCCTTCTGCGTGAACACATACTTCAAGCTCTTATGATCCATGAAAACTTCGACCCTTTCGCCCAAAAGGTAGTGTCTCCAAATCTTCAAAGCAAAAATCACAGCCGCAAGCTCCAAGTCATGAGTTGGGTAATTTTTCTCATGGGTCTTCAATTGTCTCGATGCGTACGCTACAACATTCCCATACTGCATTAAAACACATCCCAATCCTTTCCCAGATGCGTCGCTGTGAATCACCAATCCTCCGGAATTGTCTGGCACGATCAGAATAGGAGCGGTTATCAACTTCTGCTTCAACGTCTCAAAAGCTAACGCACATTTATCCGTCCATACAAAAGGTACCTCCTTCCGCGTAAGCTTGGTCAACGGCTCCGCCAGACGAGCAAAGTTCTCCACAAATCTCCTGTAATATCCGGCGAGTCCAAGAAAGCTTCTTATCTCCGCAATATTCTTTGGAATTGGCCAATCACGAACTGCTGCAATCTTTTCGGGATCGACGGCGATTCCATCGCCAGACACAACATGCCCCAACAACTTTACTTCCTCCAGCCAAAAACTCGCACTTACTCATCTTCGCATATAACTTCTCCTGTCTCAACGTCCGCAGTGCGATCTTCAAATGTTCAGCATGCTCTTCAAAACTCTTCGAGTAAACCAGAATATCGTCAACGAATACCACAATAAACTGGTCCAAGAATGGTGAAAAGATTCGGTTCATCAAGTCCATGAATATTGTCGGTGCATTCGTTACTCCGAAGGGCATCACTAAGTACTCGTAATGTCCATACCGAGTTCGGAATGCCGTTTTGCAAATATCTTCTGTTTTCACTCGGACCTTATGATATCCGGATCGCAAATCCAGCTTCGAGAATACCCTCGCGCCACTAAGCTACTCAAAAAGTTTGCCAATGCGAGGGATCGGGTACTTATTCTTAATAGTCACCCGGTTTAATTCTCGATAGTCGATGCACATCCTTCTCGTACCATATTTCTTCTTAACTATAAGAAATGGAGCTCCCCAAGGCGAGTTACTGCTTCGAATCCAACCCTTTTCAAGCAATTCGGCAACATGTTTCTTGACTTCTTCCAACTCTACTGGTGCCATTGGATAATACGCTTTGGATACTGGCGCTGCACCAGGAATAAGGTCAATTGCGAACTCCACGTCTCGCTTCGGCGGTAAACCCGATATATGTTCAAACATGTCCATAAAATCGCGAACAACTGCCGGCTCTTCACTTTTATCAACTTCCATTGATGCAAGAATATTATTTGTCGGCCTAGCCCAAAACTCGACTGACCCGACAGAACTGCTTCCTCCAGTGAAGGTAAACTCGGGATGTCCGGGAATCTGGAAAATTACTTTCTTTGCCCTACAATCAATGTGAGCGTGGAAAGTGCCAAGAAAATCCATTCCCAAGACGACTTCGTAGCTGCCCGATGAACTTCTCTTCCATCTCCTCCCGTGCCGTCCGCGGGAAGAACTTCTCTAGGAAACTCTTCGAAAAATCTGCCCACTTGATCGGCTTGGGAAAGCGGTTCTCTTCCATAAGCCACCATTCTCGAGCGTAGTCCACTAACTGAATGCGTACCACATCAACTCTTTTCTCATCTGGAATCTGTGCCGCAATAAGCAAGTTCTCTGTGTCAACTAGCCACTGCTCCGCTGGCAACGGCTCCTCCAAACCAGTAAATGTAGACGGACCCAAACGCCTGAAATCTGCTACGGTCCCTACTCGGTCAACTGGTTTGGCTCCAATATTGTTCACAGACTGCTGAACGATCTGCAAACCTTCCTGAAACAATTCCGCTTACTGCTGGATCAGCTCGGTCTGTCTCTTTTGATTCTCCAGCATTCCCCTTATCACTCCAAGCATGGCGGCTTCGTCCACACGCCTTTGGTACGTCTTCAAATTCTTATCTGTCATATTCCTGAAATCAAAACACCCAACATTAGCATGATGATAGATTCAAAAGATAGATCAAGGCTCGAACTCCAAGTTACTTAAATAGAGTGCCGCATTGTAACTATGCCGCGATATCATAGCCACAATTACATAACTCCACCCAAGTCGCCTAAGTCCTAGAGATAACAAGGAATCAGGTTTCGAGTCGATATGCAAAGGAAGTTTGCACATCATAGAAGATATAACCAGGAAGAGCTTGATTCAAGAACGGTAAACGGCAAGGTGGCAGGACATGTTTCCTAAACACGGGTATTCTGATTCGTGTATTGGGTACAATACCCAACTACAAAAAGAATCAACCCGACTAACCTATGGCTCTGATACCAAAAGAACCATGTCACGCCCCGCTTCCCAGAGTACGCTAAAATGGGCACGTGACATAGCCAACCATGCTACCTGTGGGTAAGAAGTATCCATCCACAGTCACATTACAGCTGTAGAGATATCAAGAACAAAATAAAACTATCTAAAACATGTCCATAATCCAAGATAACATGAGTCAAGAATAATAAAATGCGAAAGCGAAAGATCCAATACAAATAACTGGAATGTATGTCCCATAGTGCGGGCTCACATCAGGAAATAAATGCAGTAAAGAAAACTAACTACTGCTGACACTCACAGCTCAGCCTGTTGGCTGAAGTACTCCTGCTCGGATTGCAACAGCGGTACAGAATCTGGGCCATGCAAAACCCAAACGTCAGCGCGTCATGTCATCAAGTAATAACATATAAATAGGGTAACAGGCAATGCGAATAAAAACATGAATAAAGCAAGGGTAATAATAATATAAATCAGGGCAGTGCAGTAGGTAAACTAGACTGTTCTATCAGGTTTTCTGTTCTAAAGTCTTTGAAATCAAATTAGTGAATCATCGATGTAACTCAATAGTATCCCGTACATACCAGGGACCACAACCCAGATTCTCGGGCTGAAACCGAGACATGCCGCTAGGCACTAAACAGGAATGTGTACAGATGAATGATGTCAGCAGCATCATTCCAAGGCTGGCCTAGCCTCTAAAACTAATCAGGACAAGTAGCGAACTGTTGAGTTACAAGTCAGGTTTCACCTTTGATTTCCCCATACCCCCAAGTTACATGTGTATGTCAAGTCAGGTATTCCGTAATCCAGAACTAATGCCAACACAGGATCGGGTAAGCAGGTTTGTCTGGATAGACAACAGGAACGGTCCGTGAGGACTACATGTCAGGTTTGTTGGCATTAGACACAAGATCAGATAACGAGTCAAGTTATGGTACAACAGGTCAAGTCAAGCAGTATACGGTACCATGTCGGGTCAATCAATATGTATGTAGCAAGTCAGGTCAAGATGTAAACGATATCATGGGTGTGCTCATACTCAGTTACATAATCAAGCATGGTCATCAACAACATAAATTTAAGCAACGAATTAAACAATAAAGAAGCTTCAATTAATTAGCAGCACAGTTATCAATTGTGTTTCAGAGGTGTTATCAACATTATAAGAATACAATATGACAGTTAGGGCCGTTAAATCATGTAAACGAGTTTAAGAATTTTATGGATGCAGTGATATATATATATATATATATATATATATATATATATATATATATATATATATATATAGGTTCAATGGATGAAGTCACAGTTAATACAGGTTAAATGTACACGAGTGTCCGAATGAAGTAAAACTATAGAGAAAGTGTCATAGGCTACGTCAATGGTGAAAGTGTGATTAAAACATATAAATGTGATTATTAGGTTCAATACAGTAATTGCAAACGGTAGGTTTCACGTTTGGAAGTTAAAATGATATAACAACATTGAACACGAAAATGGGAAATTATCATGCTAAAATTAAACTACAGGTTTAGGGTGTCGTCAATGTATATGTAAATATTGTTTAGCATGTAGCAATGTGTACTTGACTCGACGGGTCGCGAATCGGGAAAACGGAACGTAAAACGTCGGCGGGGAAACTCGCGACGGGCGCACGGTTCACGGAATGAACCCAAACGACGAACAGTGGAACCACAAAGGTCAGGGTATCCCGCTGGAATGTCGGGGATCGCCGCCGGCACGGCCGGATTCCGGCAACCCACGAAAAAAATAGCGAGTACAAGAAAAGATACTATAGGAAGTGCAACGCAAATCGACGGAGATCGAAGGATATAGAGGAAGTAACTTACCCACTGGATTGTAGAGGGATGGCTGCGTCGTTGGCGTGTCGTCGACGGAGTTCCGGCGACCTACAGGGGACCCACAAATTTTAACAGAGAAGAAGAAAAAGAATGAAAAGAAGAGACATAGGAGGGGGAGAAGGAAGAAGAAGAAAAAGGAGAGACTGCTTACAGGGTTGCAGAGGGTGTGTTGGTGGTGAGATCGACGGCGGTGAGGGCACCGGCGAAGAGGTTTCTGCAGGTTTAGGGTTAGGGCTCGGGTAGGAATTGTTGGTGCAGGGAATGGAGAAAAGGAGAGGAGGAGGAGATGGTTGGGGTGTTGGAGTGTGCAGGGGGTAAGAAGGGTGATGGTGGTGTGGATGGCAACGACGAGAGATCGCCGGCGATGGGTTCCGTTGGGGTTTGAGGGTGCAGGCGTGGGCTCGGGAAAACGAAAGAAGAAGGAGGAGGTGGCGAGGAGAAGGTGACGAGGAGGGGGAGGCTCGGTTGAGGTGAGGAGGTGATGAGGTGCTGGAGTTTTTAGGGTTAGGGTCGAAGAGGAGGTTGAGTGGGTCTTCTCATGGCGAGGACGAGAGCTCAGGAATTTATAAAGGGGAGAAGAAGAAATGTGACGAAGGGAGGTGACCGGATCCTTCGGCGGTGACCCGACTCGAGAAATCAATAGTGAACGCGAGAGGTGAGAGAGAGCGCGAGAAGAGAGAGAAAGAGAAGAGAGAGAGAGAGAGAGAGAGCTGCGCAGTAGAGAAAAAGAGAGAGAGAGAAAGTGAGAGGGAGAATGCGGCGGTGGGGCCCAGGGCGAGGAATAGAGAATTGCGATTGGACGAGGGAGTTTGGGGAGAAAATTTTGAGAAGGATTTTTGGTTTGAGCAGTTAGGGAATTCTTTTAAAAATATTTTAAAGGGGATTTAAAATTGTGGAAATATTTTCTGTTAGATATGAATTTGAATTTTGTTGGTTTTAGAGAAATAATAGGATTTGGCGGAATACAACTTAATTCAGAATTTCGCCCAGGTTGGGTTCAAATATTAGAAATTGAAATAATAAACTTTTAGGCGGGATCCAAAATTTAAAATGAAGTATTTTATAGTCAAAAAGCATACCCCCAAAACGAACACACGTACGAGCGCGTAGCCGTCCAATCTCGCCCGTTTCACTGAACGGGGCGAGAACACAATGCACAGACGCTACAACAGGGTTAGGGGTGTGAAGCATACCATGACGAATATTTTTAGTTTTATTTTAGATGCCTTAAATTGTTATATGCAGAAATGAATTGTTGGGTAAAATTTATAACTAACAACAGTCAAGAAGGATCAATGAAATAAAACTATACACCATTCATACAGTAACAAAAACTAGTAGCATTGGGCTCGGTTGTTACATGACTGCAGCATCGGGGAGGTAAAAACCATTTTGATCGGCTTCCAGTGCTGGTCGACGATCTAAGCCCAGGCCGAAAGGGTCGTCAAGCTTGGCAAATTTTTCGCCTCGCTGCGATAGAATCTCCGGTCGAAGAAAACGTGCGATGAAGTCTGCGAAACTAACTCCCTGGCCTCCCGATTCCAAGTAGAGACTTTCATACATATTCAGCACCTTTACCAGACTCGGAAACTGGTGCTGAATAGCATTCTCCGGCATCAGGTCCATCACCAACGGCTTAGTGGCGAAAACATATTCATCGCGAGGGAGCAGCTCCTCGTAGTGCTCCCCCCTCACCGGCAAACCGGAAATCTCAGCAAATTCTTCTAGGGGGATGGAAACTTCCCTGTCCACCAGAAGAAAGGTATGGGTGGGGATGTTCCATTGTTCCACGAACGCCTTGAGCCACCACGTCGAAGGAGCAGAGTACTCGAACAGCGAGGCGTACACTGCTGGGTACAGACCGATCTTCAGTAAATGCGCCTTCTTTGCCGACAAAATGTACCTGGCCCGCTACAAATATCCGGCCGAATGTCGAGGGGTCAATCCAATGTTATAAGGTTGTCCCCATGGGAGCGACTCACCCTGGCATATGCGCCGCCCCAGAATATCCACGGCTGCCGGCTACTGCAAGGGTATGGCAGCAATCGAAGGTTTAAGAAGACCCTCTGAAGTCCAATTTACAACCTCCACGGCATAGTTCACCGGGGGTATATCGGCATACGAGATTGATGAGATTGGATCCGACGGCGTCGCGCAAGAGAAGCTTCGGCGACCCTTGATAATTTCCCTGTACCACCTACCCCACAGGTGAAGGTTCTTGTACTCAGGGTCGTAGTCCTTAATGAGAGTAAGAACCTCTCGGCCCACCGGTGCCTTATGGAATCCTCCCTCTGAACGGAAAAATGGGAACGAAAGGTCAGAAGACATGTTGCCTGCAAGGGAAAGCGAAATTCAATTATCAGTGTCATAATTTAATTTTAAAATCCCGACGCTTGGTACTTTAAAATTCATACCACACTGCAATGCAGTGGAGAGGGGACCAAAGGGGGACCCACAAAATCCAGATGACGATGCATCAGTTAATAAGACAGCCTCATCATTGGATGAGTCTGTCAATTAATGAGGAAATGCTCAAAGAATATTCTCATTAAATGAGAAATCCCTCGAGACAAGGAGAAAATCTCCCTTTCAGAGCAAAGCTCTGTCACAGAGTGACACTTGTCAAACTCTGGTCTCAAGGGAATAAAATTCCTTAAAGAGCCTAGCTCTGTAATAATGATGGAAAAATCCATCAAAGAAAAATTAATTCCTAAGAATTAAAGTTTTGGGATCTTAAAGATCCATAAAAAAACTCTTAGGAGTTCTTCATCAAAAGATCAAAAGATCTATACATTGTCAATGAGCAAAGCTCTGTTCATGGGTTAAGAAACCCTAAAACAAGATTTATTTAGATCTATGGGTTCTTGAGAGCAAAGCTCTATTTATGAAACTCCAAAGGGGATTTCTTTAGATCAAAAGATCTATAAGAGCAAGGCTCTGTTAATTAAAATTGATTTAATTAAGTTTAAATTTTTACCTAAAATTTGCAAGAGTTTAACTCTTGAAGTTCTTGAAAATGATAGCAAGGCTCTGTAAATAAAAATCTTGAGAAGATGATAATCATCTGAGGAAGACCAAGGGTCCTATTTATAGGCGCTAAAGCGCCTCCTCAACTTCTGAGTCAATCCAATGGATCAGATGTTGCCACCGCTGCACTCACGTGTGCGCCACGAGAGCGCAACGGTGGGGGCATTTGTTTCCCCCGATCAGAGAAAAGCTCTGTTTGAATTTCAAAATTCAAAAATTGAAGCAACGCTTCAGATTCCTTGCGCTGCGCGCAGCGCGCCACGTGTCAAAAGCAGACACGCCAGCGCAAGGAGCGCTGCGCCCAAGGCAGCGCACCCCCAATCAGAGCAAGGCTCTGTTTCAAAATTCAAATTTTAAAATAAATGAAGCAACGCTTCAGATCACTTGCGCTCTGCGCTGCACGCCACGTGTCAAACAGTGGTGCGCTAGCGCAGTTGCGCTGCGCTCTGCGCTGCGCGCCACGTATCAAGCGCAGGCGCACTAGCGCAGGCGCGCTAGCGCCAATTGCACCAGCACTGGAATTTAAATAATAAATTATTAAAATCAGAATTAAAATTCTAGAAAAATCTTTCCAATCTTATTAAAATAAGAAGATTGTCTTCTGTAAAATAGAGGCTTAGGATCAAAGATCCAATGGTGGAGAAATATCCCCAGATCAATCAGAGAAAGATCTCTGTAACTAACTTAACAAACCAATTGGCCCTATATAAAGGCCCCTAGACTCCAAGTCTCACACAGAGAGAGATACAGAAGAGAGAGAACCCTCTAAAAACTTTGAGAAAAACTCAAAGAGAAGAAAAGGCAAGGCTTTGAAGAAAGAAGATCATCTTCTTCATCTTTAAAGGTAAAGAATTTGATTCTTGAAGAACAGAGATGCAAACACCTCACAAAAAAGAAGAATCTCTTCTAAAAAGATCAAAGATCTAAGAACAAGATCAAGATCTTCAATAAAAAGAAAAAGATCAGAAAGATCCAATCACAAAAAATTTAAAGAAGTAATTTACTTCATTTTTTTTAGATCTTTTGATCTATATAAAGGCACAGCCTTTTGATGAGAGCAAGAACCGTTGGTTCTTGAATCTTGAGGTAGAACCTCTTTTGAGAGAACAAACAATTTGTTCTTTGATCTTAATTTGATCAAGATGCGCTCTGCACTATTGGACAGTGCCTTGCACTTTTGAAATGCGCCCTTGCGCTCCTTGGACTGGCGCACTGCGCCAGAGTACGCCACGTGTCAACCACAGACACAATCTGCGCTTTGCGCTTTTGAAACAGCGCACTACGCTCTTGGAATGGCGCACTGCACCAGAGCGTGCCACGTGTCATTCACTGGCGCAACGCACTGGCGCAGCGCACTCAGAAAGCGCGTTGCGCTAACAAACTTGCACTTAGCGCAGAGCGTGATACGTGTCACCTGCGCATGCGCTGGCGCCTTGCGCTCTTTAATTAGCGCAAAGCGCCTGACAAGCCACGTGGCGCACTATCAGACCATTATAAATGCTATGCATTATTTAAAAGGGCAGAGCCCAAGTAAGAGCCTAATAGGCAGAACATGGGATAAAATGTTAAACATTTTCAACTGGACTTAGCCTAATTTTGGCCATAAGTCCTCAATATAAATTGAACTGAGCACAACCTCTCTCCCGATCAATTTACACCCGGTTCGAGGGTACATCTCTTTACTCCTCTGATATCTGTCGTTGTAATCCCTCAACGTCGTCAGAGAAGTGACGGGTCCCGACAACCACACACTGCTACGGACTGTGGGGTCCTTAAACTCATGGACTATGACGTACTTAACCTCGACCGTGATGTCTTAAAACTAACACCGGACTGTAGGGTCCTTAAACTCATGGACTATGACTTTCCTTAACCTCGACCGTGATGTCTTAAAACTAATACCGGACTATGACGTCCTTAACCTCGACCGTGATGTCTTAAAACTAATACCGGACTATGACGTCCTTAACCTCGACCGTGATGTCTTAAAACTAACACCGGACTGTGAGGTCCTTAAACTCACGGACTATGATGTCCTTAACCTTGACCGCGATGTCTTAAAACTAACATTAGACCGCAATGTCCTTAAACTATCTATCGACCGCAATGTCACAAAACTAAACAATAGATCCCCCAATTGCTCTCTTGTCGGGTCTAAACGATCCCGTTAAGTCGATCTTAGTCTAAAATTAGACTAACGTGTCCTTAACGAACGTTTAAGTTGATCTTAGCCTCAAATAATGCTAACGTATTCTTAAACACCCCCCCAAACCCAAATCTAAGAAAGATACGGATTTGGACTAATCTACGTCCTACGGGCAACAGCACAAATTAGTCTCCGTATACAATCCACGGGCAACCGAACACAAAAAAAACACACACGATACGAAGTGACCATCTGGAGAAGGAGAAAGTTGTTACCGCGATGCGGTAGCGTAATTAACTGCAGGGGCTTGCGCCTGCATGGAAGAGCGTCCCCACAATCAAAAACCCCTCAAACGAGGGGGAATCTGACGAAATCTGCTACATCGGACGCATTCGTTTAAACCTTCGATACATGGTGCCATAAATCAACTTGGTATCTTCGGAGAAGTGGACGGATAGCACCAATTAGCATATGCCCCGAATTTCAGGCAAAGACGTTCGCCGCGTCTCTGCCGCGTCTTTCGGAGGGGAACAAGTGCATCCCAAAAAGTGGGAACCAAAGCAAGTCGCCTCCACGCGAAAGAAGATCCATCAATTTCATGCACACGACCCACATATGTGGTGTGTATTTATTGATGGGGGGCATTTTGCTGGGGTCGAAAATTGCACCCCGGTTGACCAAGTCAAGGTCAAGGTCAACCCCAAGCCAAATGGGCCCAAGCCCGGATCAAGTGGGCCCATGCCCAGGTCGAGTCCGAACATGAAGCGGTCGGCCCTCCTCCATGCGCAAAATGAAATCATGTAATAAATAATTTTTATGTAATTTTTTATGCATGAATGGGCATAAAACCAAATTTTTGTAAAGCCCATGGTTTATGTGCAAAAAGAAATGGCATATGAGCCATGGGATGGGCAAAATGCCATTTTTGTAAAGCCCAAGGGGCTATATATAAAGTGCATAGCCTATGAAGGCCAAGATAATGAAAATATCTCAACAACTTTTTCTCTCTCCAAAAAAAGAATCAAGATCAGTGATCTTCTCCTTCCTCAAGGTTCCAAAGCCTTCTTCTTTCTTTTGAATTAAATCAAGAGTTTTACTCTTCCTTTTCCAAAACTAAATATTTTTTCACCATAAAACCCACAAAGGGGAGCTTGGATCTTCCATCAAATCTTAAAAAGGAGAGACATTTTTAAATCCCACCCTTCTTGTCATCCAAGAGCCGGCCAACAAAGGAGGAAGAAGGAGACCCATCTCCAAAGACCCCACTATGGGGAAGATCCAGGGCTCCAGGGGGAGGAGCCCCCTTCATCAGCTTCAAAATATCCTAGGAGTTTAACTCCTCACACACACACACACACACAAAATAATAAGTGTTTTTTTCTGAGAGTACAACTCCCGTTACAGGGACTAAGTCCCTTTTGCCTCCCGAGCGCCCTTGTGCTCAAAGCGCTAGCGCCCAAAGCGCCCACGTGCCTAGCACGTAGGGCGCTAGCGCCCACGTGCCTGGCACGTGAGGTGCTAGCACCCGAGCACCCACGTGCCTGGCACGTGAGACGCTAGCGCCTTTGCGCTCAAAACGCTAGCGCCCAAAGTGCTAGCGTCCGAACGCCTACGTGCCTGGCACGTGAGGTGCTAGCGTCCGAACGCCTACATGCCTGGCACGTGAGGTGCTAGCGCCCATGTGCCTGGCACGTGAGGCGCTAGCGCCTAAAGCGCTAGCGCCCGAGCGCTTTCTACCACGCATCCTTTGGATGCCCTTTTTCCTTTATACACACACACACACACATACTCTGCAACACTGTCCCCTGTTAGAAAAAATTTCTAACGGGGCGCTGCCCCGCACCCCGCAAGGGGGCTGCTAGCCCCCTTGACCCCCAGCCCCCTATCCAGATAGCGGGACCCCCGTAAGAAATCTGCGGGGCCCCCGATATATCCAAAACCCCTTTCAAAACACAACGCACGTACACTGCACATTGAGTTCGCATAACCTGTTTTGACCCGTTAATCGAAGGTTCTCTCGCTCCAAAGACGAAGGGTAATTAACGGCAGCTTAGTCCGCGGCTGCCGGAGATTCGGATCCCCACAATCAATAAACCCCGCCTACCCTAGACAGGGGGAATCTGTAATGCGCCTGACAAGAGTGCGCGTATTCTCATCTCAATGGGATGACGAAAAACACCCTACGCCAAGTCTGAGCGCCTCACATAATAAACACGTGAGCGCCAGAACAACAATTGGATATCATATCCGTAGTCAAAAGACTAAGTGCTTAGCACTGCTGAATGATGGAAAAAGCCCAAGACTGAGCCCAAAATTGGCTAAGTCTCTGAAATTTTCTTGAACCCATATTGTTTCTTGCAGCCGAGCCCATATGCTCTGTTGATGGATCTTAACAAAATATAATGATCTTTAAACATATTTTTAAGTTGATCTTAGTCTCATATAAGACTAACGTATGCTTAGTTAAAATAAATTGAGCCCATATGACCATATATTTAAGCTGATTTTAATCTAAAAGCAGATTAACGGTTCTTAAATAAAAGATCCCTTGAAATGACAGAACATATGACCTGGGTTCAAACCCAAATTCATATATATACAGATTTTGAATAATCCGTGCCCTACGAGCGACGACATAAATTAGTCTCCGTATACAATCCACGGGAAACCAAAATAGAAAAAAATACAACACGACACGAAGTGACCTACCTAGAGCAGGAGAAAGTTGTTATCGCAACGCGATAACGTAATTAACTGCAGGGGCTTGCGCCTGCAGGGAAGAGCGTCCCATAATCAAAAACCCCTCATAAATGAAGGGGGATCTAATAAAGTCACTCTAAATCGATCGTATCCGTCCAAACCTCCGATATACGGTGCCATAAATCAACTTGGAATTTTCGGAGAGGTGAACGGATATGTTCAAATATCATATGCCCTCAAATTCAGGCAAGACGATCTATCCCGATTCGTCTCTGTTTTCGACGGTAAACAAATTCAAAATGTCTAATTGGATTTAATGATTAGCAAAAATTCAAATTTTATTATTCAAATTGCATCATACTTTTTCAAAACCTATACTGAAAGCTATGAAATTTGCTTTTGAAAATTCTGTAAGAGGCTCCATAATACATAAAATATCATATTTCTTTTCTACTGCTACGATTTTAAATCTTTACTGAGATTGGGGATTAGCTGTTATGCCCCACTTCCCAAAAGAACGGTGACGGGTATGTGACGAGGCTCGCAACGTATTTATTTCGAGAAGATTCTTTCACGCAACAAACACGTTAAGCGTTTAGTAAGCAACATAAACATAACGAGAGTAAACAATAAAATGAAAATCCAAAAACTAATTATTACATTCGAAATTCTATAGAGTTCAATAGTGACACAATGTTTGAAATAAGATACAATAACAAGATAAGGCCTTAACAAGAGGCATACCGAAATGAAAAGCTGAATAGAACTGATCGTCCGCTTTTGAAGAAAGTTGCAAAAACTCCTCTTCCGTCGGTTTTATCTCCTCCGTCCCTAAGTCACCTGACGAATATTCCCAAGAAAGAAAGAAACATGGTGTAATGCTCGTCAGCGAACTTGCGCTCGATAAGTCTCCAATATAGGTATAAATTATATACATAAAGTGCAAAACGACAAGTAATATAATATGAATAGAAATTATGTAAACGTGAGAAAGTATGACATGGCAATGTGCATGGAAACTATATAAGTATGACAATGTGGCCTGAGCATAGCAATTAAGTATAGCATGGTGTTGATTAATATAAACACATGATAACTATGAAGTGACTGGAAAAATTGTCTAGAAGTGGTCACTATAAGGGCAATCTAGCCTAACGTTAGTTCAAGTGTGGGTGTCAACCAATATCAAGAGTATTCTCAAACCTAAGACTGTAATTCAGGGACAAGGAAATACGAGCTCGAATCAAGAGTGTTAGTAACGGGACTCTAGCCGTCGCTAGAGTATTCACAAACCCAAGGCTATAATCTATGGGCAAGAAAACACGGGCCTTCAATAGTTCATGTGTTAGTATTCAAGGATTCATATACTAGGGGGACGCCTGAGATTATATTGAACTCACAACTCAAACTACCTTAACACCTCGCGTATATTTAGATTATAATTAATTTCACAAGCCATGACAAATCCATGAATACATGAGGGAGCAAAAGTTCAATGTCAAGTTTTAAGGTTGAGTTCATGTCAAGATCAAGTATTCATATCAAGTTCACATATTCTTGTCAAGTTCAAGTATTCATGGTTCGAATCAAGTCAAGTATAACATGTAATAGATTTATCACATAAATCATGTAGTTTAATAAGTAAAAGTTACATTGCAAGAGATGAGACTATTGTAATATCAAAAACATGTCAGAAAAGTATATCAGTTTTCATATCAGTTGGAGATGGCTCATGTAATTTTGAGCCGGCTCACAAGTCCTCTCTGATCATAATTTGGATCTCTGGTTGCAAGAGACGACTCAAAAGTTCTTGAGCTGACTCGACTCCCTATATGATACAGCTCAATATATCTTGAGATGGCTCAACAATACTTGGGTAGCCATGTGTTCTCTATGTCTCTATGAGACGCCTCACTGTTATGTTGAGCCAGCTCGACCATGATTTGAAATGGCTCAAGTTCAAACTTAAGTCGGTTCATGACACGTCTAAAGGTGGGTTTTACCTCTGTGTGTGTATGAGATGGCTCATGTTCTGTTGAGCCGGCTCAAAGCCAGTTCGTTCAGACGATCCGATTTTAAGGTGCAATTATAATCGTATAACAATTGCAGTATTGGTTTACGTTCAGTTCGTGATGTCACTAATTCATGTTATATAGTTCTATAGTATGTAAGGTGTTGTCATTAAGCATGGAACAATAAGTGATCATGGTGTTTAAATAGGAAGCACAACTATGTTTGGCAATTTAAATACTACTAATTTTACGCATTTAGAAATATATCTAATCGGGGATTACAACGAGACGAGGATGGCAGTATTGTGGAGGAAACGCGACAAGGAAAGAGAGAGGAGATGAAGAAAGATCGAGAAGAGGATGGGACTTACACGCTTTGCGATATGGTATAACAACCGTACCGCCGTATCTAAAGGAAGAAGAACATGATCCGGAACTTCGACATCCAGGAGGAGGGATTTCTTTGATTGGTCATGGAGAACTTGGAAGAGAAATCTTCAGAGGATGAATTGGGAGTAGGATATCCGAGGAGAATGGTTTTTTTCTTTTAAGAACGGACAATGGGTTAAGAGAAGTAGGTGATTGAAAATATAGTGTATTAAAAGAAATTTAAGGGCAATAAAATGAAAATTGATGGTGGGAATGAAGGGTTGGGGGTTACTGCAATAAAGTGGCGGTTTTAGGAGAGGTAATGAATGGTCTTGAGAACAACTTACCCGTACTCACAGCTGAACACAAATAGGCCCTACCTGGAATGGTTTTGGATTGAGCGAGGGCATGAGCCGACTCTAGAGCATCTATTATAGAATTTACACCGAGAAGTTTCCCAATTGGCTTTATAATAGATCTTAACATGTCATAACTGATAGAAATTTCAAGGCAATCCATGTAAAGTTAATCATGCAGGAATAATACCGGTTTTTTTATTGAATGAAAAGTGAGAATCCCACTTGAAGAATCTGAATAGAAATCCTTGAATGTAAGTGTATTCTGTAATCCAAATTCTCAGAAAATCTTCTTTGTTTGCAAATTTGAACATTAAATGCCTATTATCCAGCGAAATAATCAAAACTCTCTCTTGAAAATTGAACTTCTGTTGTAATGCAGAATGAATTTCCAAGAAAGCAGGTTTTCCATAAGCACACTTTGCAATCAAAGCAAGCTGTAGATTCACTAAAGATTGCTGCATTCAAATTCTGAAAAATATATAGCCGGAGAACCATCTTCATCTACAGTCGCATTCTTTGCAGCAAAACTCAATTTCTCAATAGATTCTTAAGACCCCGAGATCATGGTCATGCATCTCTAGGACTTAAATAGGCCCACATTCTTTTAGAGCAAAAACCGACGAAAACCTAAGTGTAGATTCACCATGCGTAAGAGGTCATGCCGAAAAGCATAAATAAATTTTGAGATTTCCTTGATTCTATATCATAATAAAACAAAAACAATTTCCTCCAACAAAGTAAAATATAATAATAAATCATGCAAAATAAATAAATTTGTTCAATGTTTCCGTGTAGGAAATTATCTTCTCTGGAAATTGAGTGTTTTTATCGCCAACGCAAACACAAAGGCGAAGAAGACGGTAAATCCTGCAACCACCACCGCTACGACCCCTAAGAAGTCGTGCTTGAATCCGAAATAACTCCTTATAAACTCCGAGACAACCACACCGGTATTGAGTTTATCGTGCACGTCTCCGAATTGCGACGCAACCAGTCCATATAGAGTCCAAGACACCGGGCACGCCCAGAAATACCATCTCCACCACACGGGCATCATCTGTAACAAACATTTTTAATTTAGCTCATAATTTTTTACAAAGAAATTTAAAAAATTTGTAGAAATTTGGAGATAATTATTACCGGTCGTGGGATAATGAATCCAGAGAAAAGATTCCAAATTCCGTAAAACGCAGCGGAAACAATCGACGCGATGTTATAGTTTGGAGTCAAGCCAACCGCCATCATACCGTAGAAGCTGAAGTATAGCAATGTGAAAAATGTGAAGTACAAATACCAAAAAAATTTGGCCACCGTCCATTCGAATCCGATCATCGAATACACAATCACGGAGTATATCACGGACTGTACAAGTACATACGGAATCTCAACCGTAACCTGAACATATATTGAAACAAGAGAATAAGATACACTAAACACATTTTTTCGCTAAATGACGCTAAAATACCCTTAAGTATTGTCGTTTGAAGATATTTGTACCTGTCCAAAAGCATAAGGCAATGCTGAATACATCCCTGCAGCACGCTCTCTATAAAACACGGTTCTTTCAATAGCTACAACGGGCTGAACCGAAACGGAGTACGCGATGCCTATAAATAGAACCGCGCCATACATCGAACCCATAGCATTGAACAAGTCTTGTTGCTTCGACCTGCATCCGAATTTTACAAACTTAATACCCCTATAATCTTCTATTTTCCAGTTTCGCTGGCGAAGAAAAAAAAAGCGGCTTACTTTTTGGAGCCCATGTCCCAGAAAATGGTTCCGAACATTAAAGCGATGATCAGCGTGAAGAAAAATCTCACTGAAGTGTACGGGGGGTTTCTCCAATATGATATCCACTGTTTCCAAAGGCAAGCCATGCATTGAGAGAAGAAAGATTGCGAGAACTGTGTCGGAAAATATAGGTCGCTTGATCCGGGAGCAGGTGTGCTCAGTTCCTTAATCAATGCTCTATTTCTCCTGCAAATGCATTTCGGTTTCGATATGTCAGAAAATTCTATAAGTTATCTGCATCTTGAAAATATTGAAATTTAATCGTGACGGTTACTTACTGATACAATTGAGAATTCTTGTACACGTCGCAAAAACTGACACCGAGCATCTCTTCTTGCGACAGTGAGGTCACTTCGAGCATCCATGTCGCAGGGTTATATCCGTCTTTGATCTTACTAACTCCTTCTACGCTCTAAATTTAATAAACCCGTATCGTTAGCAACCATATTATGAGCGATGGTATACGACACATAATAATATCTATAGCTTGTGTTAGTTACCTCAAAGTAGTCGATAAGATGGCTAGAATTGTGCCCCAATGGACCGACGTATATCTCTTCTCCTCCTCTCTTCATCAAGAACAGCTGAAAAGCGATGGAAATAATTTTTAGAATAAATTTCACAAAACTAATAATAGTTAAGGGCATTTTTGCGAAACCGAGCGATTTCTCACCTCATCAAAGGCCTCGAATATATCAATGCTCGGCTGGTGAATTGTGCACACGACAGTCCTTCCTGTATCAACAGTGTTCCTAACAGTCCTCATAACAATGGCCGCAGCACGTGCATCGAGCCCAGACGTAGGCTCGTCCATAAATATTATCGAAGGGTTAGCCACGAGCTCGACCGCAATCGTCAGCCTCTTTCTCTGCTCAGTCGACAATCCGTTAACACCGGGCAATCCAACCAATGCGTCTCTCAAAGGGTTCAGTTCAACCAACTCCATAACTTGTTCGATGAACATCTTTCGTTTTGCTGAATCGGCCTCAGAAGGCAAACGCAGCCATGCAGAATAGACCAGAGATTCATAAACGGTCACATGAGGGGAATGAATATCGTTTTGCTCGCAGTACCCGGATACACGTGCGAAGGTTGCCTGGTTTTTGGGGTAGCCGGATATGGTTATGTTTCCGGTTATGTACCCGCCGGTCTTTCTGCCTGCGAGCACGTCCATTAGCGTGGTTTTGCCGGCGCCGCTAACTCCCATTAGAGCTGTTAGAACTCCGGGCCTGAAAGAGCCGCTGACTCCCTTTAGAAGCTCTAGCTTGTCTCCTTCGACCCCTTTCGCTTTCATTTCCTGTTCGTACACACATTTTGATGGTAAATTTGTGAATTACATATGTGGATATTTTATTTATCTGGGGTCGTAATGACTATCTAGTTTTCATCGGAGATAGAATTTTACTTGTGGCATGTCGACAGAGTATGTGATATTGTCGAACGTGATCGAAAGAGGAGTGAATGGAAGAACCATTCCCTTCTTGTTCTGATTGGTATCAGAAACTTGATCGTTACTTTCGGAGTTTGTTCCCTGATCGGTTGATGATTCAAGAACCTGTCCTGTAATACTTGCCTTCTTTTCCTTCAGAAACTCTTCGGTTACAGTCTGCTGGGATTTACCATGCGCTGAAATCGCAGAAAAGAAATTCAGTTAAAATTTTGTTACACTTACTATCTTAAAGAATGAACGAATGAAATCGATGCTCACGTTTAAGGTAGTAAAGAGCAATAGAGAATAAGAAATTGAATAGTATCGTGTAGGCGACCAAAGCTCCGACGCCAATCCAGTACCACTTGGCTTCAGTGAATACTCCCCGAGATTTCAAAACTGTAATCCCGAGTGTCTGGTTCGTTCCAGGTACGATCTGTTACAGAATTATATACACGAAAAATTACAAACACTTTTCTCAGAACAAAGCAATGGACATTTCTCATAAACTACACGAGAAGTTTTCATACCTGGCTCCATTTTTTCCCGAGGAATTCATTTGTCGAGAGCGCATTTTGCGAGTACATAATTGGTGAGACCCAATAGCCCCATATCCACCATTTCTTGACATCGTCTGCAAAAAAGACGCAAGTGGTTTCGTTATGCTTCAAATAATATCTCAGTTACATATTATCTGAAGCAATTTGCAAGCTGTCAAAGCTTACCATGTGACAAAATGAATCCGCCCAATATTATGTACACGAGTAGGAAGAAGGCGCCAATGTTATTCGCGACGACGAGATCTCTACCCACAACAGCGAGGAACCGAAATAGCCCAGAAGCCATTTGATTCACCAAAATCAGCAGCAGATATTGCTTGAAGAGCCTGCATTGTCGGCATGTGTTATTATTCAAATTTCATACGGCATGATATCAATGTTTTCAGCAATTTGAATTTTTAAATAATCCCACCTTCCGACATTCGGGTCGAATCCGATGACATAGTAATTCAAGAACACCCAAACGGCCGCTTCGACGAACGTTATCGGAATCTTCAAGATCCAATTCGGGATAGCATAAGCCCATGAAGGGTAGAAGAGGTAATCTCTTTGCTTGAAGAAAACCGGAAGCTTGAAGATTGCCAATGAGAGCTCGGAGAAGCCATTGAGCATGAGCATCACTACCGAAAAGAAAAGGGCGCCCATGTAAATTCCTCCACCGTTTGCATCATGGTGCATGTTCGTTCGGAAAAAGAGCGTCGACGTGATGAGAGCCATAACCAGAAGCTGAACATCAAACAGAAAAAAAAGAAGGTAAAGATGAGTATTTTAAGGATAAATTACGGTAGTTTAGTGAAAATGTAACCTGTTCTTGATGTAATGCAATCGCGAGTTTATAGAATAGGACGGATATTAAACCTGAAATAATCTGAATGCGTAGACGAACGAATTGCGCTTCATTAAAAGCAATTCCCTTGAAGTGCAGGCTTTAAGGAGTTCCATTGTGCTGGCGCCGAATTTCGAAGTGGTGAGAGCGGCGGGGTGGCTCTTGCTCTTATCGTACGGGCTCGAGAGCTCCCTTCCGACTTTCTGGCCCACATGGAATGAGTGGAATGCCTCTGCAAATTCTCTGACCGGGACAAACCGGTAAGGTTCATCACGGTGTATCCAATATTGTTGCTGATCTTTCTTCGATGTGACCTGAAATCCGAAAAAAGATTTAGCACCATAGAGTAAATTGAATAAATACCGAGGGCCGTTCATTTCGGTACTCACTTCCTGCAAGAAATCTGCGATGCCTTTCCTCTCTGGGCATTTGAACCCCATCGACTCGAAAAACTCGAGCACGTTTTCACGGGGACCTTGGTACGCAATCTGCCCATCTGACAGAAGAATAATGTCGTCGAAAAGATCGTAAGTCTCTGGCGCTGGTTGAAGCAAGGAGATAACGGCCGTCCCGCCGAGAATATGAATGGATTGTCTAAGCGACTTCACTATCTGAAACGTCGTCGAGCTATCGAGCCCGGTCGATATTTCGTCCATAAATAGACTTCTTGAAGGCCCGACAATCATTTCGCCTGCACAATTTTCATCGAGGGTCAGACTAAATCGGCATTTTGATAGAATTCTGAAAATCTATCTCCTCTTTTTTTTTCAAGAATCAGGAGTTCATAATTACCGGTCGTGACACGCTTCCTTTGTCCTCCGGATATACCTCTCAACATATCGTCGCCTACCATCGTATCGGCGCAAATATCTAACCCTAGAATCTGCCAATAAAAGGCAAAGGAGATGTAAGAAAAATGATTTCACTTTATTACATGATGTGCTAATTTTGCACATCAATTAGCATTATTACCTTCAGTATGTAATCTGTGACTGCATTAGTTTCCTGACCCCCAACCGAAATCGCCTGCAGGAATTCCGAAACTTGTAAATACATTTATTTTCATAAACGAAAAATTAGACGGAAAAAAGATCGATAAAGCTCATGTAATACCTTCATGAAAACATCGATGTCAGGGTCAGGCTTGATATTCGCCGCCTTCTCTCTTCTCAGTAGCTCGGTTAGCATATCTACGAATCGCCACAGACAAATACATCAAAATCGAACATCTATGAACCGATTCTTAGTAACATTATCATCGATCGAAATTTACCGTAACGAGTTCCGACTCCTTGGCATCTTGCGGAGAAAGCTAGAGTCTCTCTCACCGTCATCTCGCCGATATGGAGATCATGCTGGCTAATGTATGCAGCTGTTCTTTGAGGCACGAATTCGTTCATTTCATGACCATTGTAAGTAACACTTCCTGAAACCTTGAGATCGGAACTAAGTTTTCCGGCAAGAGCCAAGAGCAATGTAGTTTTTCCTGAGCTTGGAGGACCCAAGAGCAAAGTCATCCTGCACACACAAAAAAAAAGATTAATTATGTTAGCAATTTAATTTGAATAAATTTAATTAAAAATGCTACATATAAAACCAATTGTTCTTCTGTACCTTCGGGGCTTGATGACTCCGCTAACGTCGTGAAGGACACAGAACGACTTCTTCTTGTTCCGCAATACATGAAGATAGTTTCCAAATGCCTGGATAAAAGGCGAAAAAACGTCAAAAAATAAAATTTATTTATAGAAATTGTTAAAACAATCCTGTAATGTATTTAATTTTTCCAATATGACTACCTCGACCGTGTTGGTAATCGCGTTGACGAACGATGGCAAACCTCTGCTTCCAACATAAGCTTCTGCATCGATGCTAAGGTGCTCGAAGCGTACTTCGATCGTAGGAAGATCGAGCCCGACTCTGGAATTGAAGCAAAATCGATATGATATTAGCACCTAGAGGTCTTGATATCATTATCCTCTCTTAATTAATTTTGTACAAGATATATAGCCAAGTTTAAATTAAAATGACAGTTACAAATCCGACGATCTAAAGGCGAAAAAGGATTGTTTAGATATCATGTGATGAACATAGACGGTTTTGATCTTCTAAACAAATAGTGAAAAGTGTATATTTTCTCCTGTGACAGCTGAGATTCCGTTTTCTCAAATATAAAATGGCGAAGGCAAGCAAGTTCATACCGATCGATACGCTCCTTGAGCTTCAACAAGAACTTCTCATTGTCCTCGTCGGCGACTCTAACCAACCTGTCAAGCAGCTTCTGTTTCTCATGATACCCAAGTCCCAATATATCAACTTCCTTAGGATCTCCTTCCCCAAGATTCAGTATCCCTCTCCTCACCCTGTCGTATGTCGGCAACTTCTCAAGGGCAGCCCATTTCAGAGCCTCCTCATCATCTTCGTCCCTCGCCGACCTCGAAAATACGTCGTCATTCCTTCTCCAAAAACTTGAGCTGTTTATTCTCAAGCTCCCACTCCTGTAGGCACCCCCTGCCTCCATTGTGTACTATATATGCTTTGAACAATATTTGCACAACAAAATGGAGAGAAGCCAGGAAAACTTGTGTGAATGTTTTTCTTGGAAGAAATTAATTGTTTTGATGAATGTTTGAAGTGTTTGGGGCTTTATATGAGAGATTTTGATTGAAGGGCAGATAATTGACCAAGATGTGTGCATGTGGGTCAATAGAAAACGTTTTTTTTTCCCTGTATGAAGCAATGAGAGAAGCTTCTGATGAATGGAATGGAGAATTATTAGATTGAAACTTTGGGTGGAAATTGACTAGAAAAGGCTTCTGGATGACCTGGGTAAAAGGATTTTGCTGTGTCCACAATGTGTAAATCATCTTCTTGTTTCAAATATTCCTAAAGGAATGACCATAAAACGGAATATCAGACAACACAGAAAGTAAATGACTGAGGATGGAGAAGCTGATCCACGAAATGATGCTTACGACAAACCAATCTCGCCATTAACAACGAAAAGAAAAATTAATAACAATACGAGAACAAGTAAATAAGAATCGCAAACCAAATAAGAAAGGGATTTGTTAACGAGGTTCACCCATCGTATGGCTGGTTCCTGACAGAACGGAATCAGCAAAGTCTACTATAATCTTAAATCAAGTAGACCACGAGCAAATCCTATAAGATTTCTCTCAAATCTCACTAGATATTTCACAAGCTTAACCATCACCCCCTCAATTCAATAGTCTCCCCTCTATTTGGATGTCCATAAAACATATAAGAAGTCTCTATTTATGCCCAAACCAATTCCTTAATTAAGAAATTACCATAATTAATAAACTGTCATAAAACACTCCTTAATTAAGAAACTGCCATAATTAAGATACTGCACACTCCTTAATTAAGAAACTGTGGTTTTAGTAAAAATCTGGTATGGCTTGTATGCACGTTCAGAAATCTGCCTGAAATTTCTCCATAATTTCAACAATCTCCCACTTGGAATTACTTCGGCCGCCATATGGCTAGTTTCCGGCAGAGCGGAATCTGCAATGTCTAATATAATCTTGAATCAAGTACACCACGGACAAAGCTTAGGAGATTTCTCTCAAAACTCTCTATATCTCTTCAAGCCCTAGCCTGACTCTTAATACAATAGTCTCTATTCTATTTGGTTGTCCATAAAACATATAAGAGGTCTCTATTTATGCACAGACCAATTCCTTAATTAAGAAATTACCATAATTAATAAACTGTCATAAGACACTCCTTGATTAAGAAACTGTCATAATTAAGATATTGCACGCTCCTTAATTAAGAAACTGTGGTTTTAGTAAAAATCTGATATGGCTTGTATGCACGTTCAGAAATCTGCCTGAAATTTCTTCATAATTTCAATAATCTCCCACTTGGAAATACTTCAGCCACCATATGGCCAGTTTCCGGCAGAGCGGAATCTACAATATCTAATATAATCTTGAATCAAGTACACCACGGACAAAGCTTAGGAGATTTCTCTCAAAACTCTCTATATCTTTCCAAGCCCTAGCCCTAGCCCGACTCTTAATACAATAGACCAAAACTAGATTAAGGGTAAATCAATCTAATCTAATCGGGTATGGATACAGTAATTTAAATCTAATTATTCAACTTAATGAGGCCATCTAATTAGACCTATAATAATTCTAGAAGAAGTTTCAATGTGTCTCTCTTATGAAGGTATTACAAGATCTGGCGTCTCGCGTGCTCCACAAGTGAGCGCTGTATAAAAGTGCTTAGCACTATATAATCAAAGTGACTAAATGTTTAGCACTGATAGGGCAATGCCTAAGTGTAAGTGCACGGCGGCGCCCCGGCCTCCATCCCGAGGCCAAATGCGGAAGCGATGGCTAACTTTAATTTTCTTGAACCGGCACCACCGCGCACTAATACCCGGATCGGGCCATTAACTAGTCCTAGCTAACTACTAGATAGGAAAGAGAGATATATCGAGTGATCCGAGTCCTCCGGTCTTCTCGTCGTCGTCCCGATCTCCCGCGGAATCTCCGGTCTCCACCTCGTCGCCGGAAGGGCACCACGTCGCCTGGTTCTTTTACGGACTCCCACCTCAATACCGAGGCAACTCGGGCACGAAGCTGGCGAGTCGACGTGCCCAAGATTTGCTGTAGAATATGTGTAGAACTCATGTCTCATTTTGGGGTAGTGGATGTTGCCTTTTGGTGGAGGGATGAACTATGGAATTTGGAGATGGAACTTGTGGGAATTTTTCAAGAGCCAAATGAACAAAAACCCACACCTGAAAAAATGGGCAGCCCACTAGAGCTTGGCCGGCCATGCTAATGGGGAAAGAGAGAATGAGAGTGAGTGAGGGAGTGATCAAAGGATGATAGAACCATAACCATAATACAAGGGAGAGAGAGAAAGGTCATGATATCAAGAAATGATCACAAGTAAATCCAACACTCATACAACCATCATAAACTATCATCATCACCAAAAAGTCATGCCATCATGACACTACAAGACTAGCCATGGTGACTAAAGAAAGGTCAAGCCATCATGAAAGAAGAAGTCAAAAGGTCAAGGGATGGTGCAACCATCATGATCCAACCAATATGCAAAAGAACCCCCTCTACTAATGCTTATTTGCACAAATGCAAATAAGCCCTCCTCCACCAATCTTCGGCCATTGAAAGATACAAATGAAAATGGCCGAAACGGAAAGCAAACTGGCAACTCCAGAAAACTGGTCCTGTAATAAATTACAGAAAAACCCCGATACTGTGTATACACACCCGCATCTGTATTCCAACCGAAATACAAATGCAATGAGACAAAATCTACACTGTACTATACTAGGATCCGGCTTAAACCAAAGCCGGCTAGTAAAATCCGTTCGATCCTGATCCGTGCAATACCGCACGTATCTGATCGAACCCTGCCATATATCCATACGGCCTCTAGTACAAACTGTCCGATCCTGATCCGTGCAATACCGCACGTATCTGATCGAACCGTGCCATATCTCCATACGTCCACTAGTACTAACCGTCCGATCCTGATCCGTGCAATACCGCACGTATCTGATCGAACCGTGCCATATCTCCATACGGCCTCTACAGCTTTTCGCCCGAAACTTGAGTAACTGAATGTGGGGGACTCTAAAGACTCGTCAACACCTTGGTTGTGGATTTAACCACTAGCACGTCAGAGGTATAAGCCAATACGTAACGGGCCACCAGCTATTGACCAAAAGGGACGTCGATGAGTGAACTCATCCTGACACCCTACCGAGCCTGTCAGTGACAATATCCGTACAGTCCGGTCCGTTCGTCTATGAGCATCGCATGGCGGGCCTAGGGGGTTGGTAAAAGTCAGACCCCCAAAAGCGGTACAAGTCGTGTCGGAGTGTAGCCCAGAACACCCTGAGATACTACTGGAATACCTATCAGTAAATCTCCTGCCTCGGCCGAGGGCTTCGTGTAATGGCTCTCCTAGACGCAGCGCGACCTCACCCCCAATACCGGGAGAGACGAACCCCTGAAGATCCGCTCATTGCCTCCATGTGGCTCGGGACTGTACCCAACTAAAACCTGTTTGCACGTCTCCTTTGAGCGTGGTAAGGTAGTAATCAAAGTACAGTGGGAACTCACACGAGACAAATGACGATCCCCAGGTCGATGAACTAACCTGTACACATGTCACCAGGGAACTGCTATCTGACGTCAGGTATAAGACCAACTAGCAAGTTCCCGGCGAGTCCTGTCCGGTGTACTCATAACCCAATGAGCACCTGTATACATCTTAGGTGATCCAACTGACACCAGTGGCTTGTGAGACCGTCCACCGCCCCTCGTCGGGGTCTCGACTGTATACACTAGTCTACTCTGGAGTATCGATGCCCTGTCTCGAAACTCCCACGACTAGGGACCTTTTAAGGATGTGCTTATAGACCCCAGCTCCCACTTATATGATCGCCCTCATACTGCTGGTGGTCAAGCAAGAATCCTAGGGGCTCTACCAACGTGTAATAGCGACCTGTCAGGTCACCTAAAGCAGTACACGATGATAAAGATAAACCAGATAGCATACTATCATCTCGAGTAAGACTGTCCTACTGGGACAGGTCCTCCCTCAATCATTGCAATCACGTGCCTGTGATCCAATAATTGACTCTGAGGGCACTATCTCCAACAATCTCTCACTTGCACTCAAGGCTAATTATTGCGATGTCGCATACTCACAGCCCGTGTGATACCGAACACCCAACTCCTCTACTAGTCAGTCTCACAAAGCTCGCTTGCGAAACTATTGCGTTCGAGGAATAGCCTCAGTGAGTGGATCCGCTTTGATGTTTCTTTCTATGTCTCTCTATTTCTCAAGTTCGCGGAGAAACCCATCTCCCGAAATGAGCAATACCTGTCTTAGAATGTGTCTGGATGTCTGATGGGACCTAGCTCATAAATGAACTCCAAATCCAAACTTCTTAGACTGTATCGTCAACTGAACTTAATCAGTATCCTGCGCCATGCCTCCCTCAGTATTGCCTTGGACCACCTGTCCAAAATACTGCCCCTCGTCAGAAGGAAAAACTATAACTCTGACAACCTCCTTGTCGTCCAGGTCACCTTGGAAGCCTGGAATGATAACCGTCTCCCGAATGAGGCTGTCGTTATCATATCCCTAGAACATCCACTTATGTTCTAAAAACTGCTTCCGACTGTTTCTCCAGGATTGGATCAATGTTAACTTATTGCATCTAGTGCAAGAACAACATCTGGTATGGTACTTGACATCTCATGATTGAGTCAATTGCCTGAGCAAGTGATCTGTCAATCATGCACATCCCTCTCCCCTTTAGTCTGTAAGACACCTTTAGAGAGGGTGACTCCATTACCTGCAGGTACACTACCGTGCCAGGAGTCGTCCATTCTAAATACTCTTAGAATGCTGTCTAAGTACCCTTAATTGGGAAACCACCCAAATCTAGATCTAAAACCATAGATCTAGTAACCAGTATGTTTGATATAATGTCCAAGTCCCATGCGGAGAAACCACTGTGTGACGACCAAAGTATAACCGATCGTAGTATAGGAATTTCTTTTCCTACTTTGTGTATGTCATCCAAATACCATGAAATCACACCCTACTACCTTCTCAACAGATCCATCCCCTATTCTGACGAAGTCAAACCTATGACTGTCACGTCAGAAATAGATGATCTTTCTCCGCTACATTTGCTTTAGTCTATAAATAGACATAAGCTACCTGTCCACCAATGCTTCCGCTGCTCCCACTGACTACGACAACCCTCTGGCAGAGTCATATACACGTACACTTCTGAAGCCAGTTCAGAACGACGCTATACTCATCCTCATGCCGGGTCTCGTAGCCTGGAACAACAGCAATGGCAAGTGTGGGTAAACAAGAACTTCCCTGTCACCGTCCTTGAGGCTACCGGAGTACCTCTCGGGTGCCTGAAGTTACCCACCTTATCTGCGGAGTGGCCAATGGAATGTCAAACCAGATTGAATCTTTAGGTTCCTTATCAAATCTTCAGTAATCGTTTGCGGTTCTGGAATCACTTCCAGTTCTACCATACTCCCACTGCTGTTTTTCTGAAAAAAAATCCATTTTTAATAAAACTGTGGCGAGTCAAGAACAATATCACTATTGATCTTCCAGATGGTAGAAAGTCAACCCTCGTCATAGCCTGGGTCAACCCACAAACAGCCATTACAGAAACGTGCCTTGAGTTATCCAGAGTCTGGTTTTAATCATAAGCCGGACAACTCCCCGTACCTTAACATCGTTAAGATATGAACTGTTCTATATCCAATATAGAACCAGAGGCACTGATTTAATTGAACCAGATTCAAATCATGCAGCTGTCTCCAGTGCATGTCAACTAAATGGAAGGAGGCCGATCAGCGTTACTCAACTTAGGAATGCTTCCAATTATGAGTAACCTGAAAGAGAAGCAAGTTCTCTTAATCACTACTATCAACTGAATACCATACTCAAGTATCTACATCTCCGATCACTTTGAAGAATCCCGATACTTGCAATACCTGGTTCTCTACTTTATCCAAATACCTATAACTTCTCAAAATTCGGACCCTGTGTTTCCGCGAAACACCTGTCTAAAAACTAGAGAAGTCATAAGTAAACCGAATATAGTACGAGGACCAACCCCTCTGTCCTGATGGACCCTGGAAAACATACAATACTCTGTATAAGTCCCTTGAGTATGATAACTCATTCACTGTGTGTCGTAGGTTGAAAACTGTATTTATGGTTATGAAGAATTACACCGCTGTTTAATGCTCCTTACCTAACCATCCACTGATATAGGTAAATGTCATAGACATAATTTCAAAAAGGTATATCTCACTCTATGAAAATAGACGTACAGATATATCGATTTGAAATTGGTGCACAACAGCGGATATTCAAAACCAAATATTTGCCGTCCGGCAACCAACCCAGGTGACTTCCTCAAATATAACCGATTACAACGAATCCCGATATAATGAGGATGATCACCCAATTCCTAATAGCTTACTCCCACTCATCATCTGTAAAACCATACAGATGTGAGAATCATACCTGGTAAATACATACCCTGGAGCAAGTGTCTAATCGGGAAATCAGTTTTCCTTTAACATTACACAGTGAAACTGAAACATTGAAATATTTCGATGGGGTATCCTGGTATTCCTAGTAATGCCTCTTCCATTATCCAGATTCACAACTGTAACCGTGTAATTCTTTGCCACCTCTCCAAATCCCTTTATATGTCTTTAGTCATTACCTTCTGCACACCCCTTTAGGACAAATGGTTTTCTTCCTTCCCTACCGTTCGGCACCAGCCTATGGTTTGGAAGAAAACTATCCAATAAGCATAATGGGTGTGCTGTCCTAATCCTAGGAACACTCGCAAAGCGAGAGAAGGTGAAGATAAAAGACAACCGAATAAAACTTATTCCTATTTCTCCTGAACCAGAATCCATCCCCGAACTGGAACAAGTTCCTTTCGAGTTCGTATATAACAATACGATGGAGTATCCAATAAACTGTGGATCTTCGTAGTGATACGGAGTGTCCTGGAGAAATACAAAGGTGATTTAGGATTGGTGAAGAAATACTTGGTTTGGTCGTGAATAGCAGTCGCAATTTACTTTGCCCTCTTACTAATCCCTTGCTTTGTCTTAACTTAATACCTTCTGCACACCATCGTTATGCTAATTGGTTTTCTTCATTCCCCATCGTTCGGCACCAGCCTAAGGTTTGGAAGAAGACTATCCAATTTGCGTAATAGGTGTACTATCTCCTAAACCAAGGAGTACTCGCAACCTGAGAGAAGGTAAAAGGAAAAGACAACTGAATAATCCTATCCGTTTTCTCCAGAACCTGAAACCATCCTCGAATAAATTCTTTCGAGTTCGTATCTAACCATACGATGGTTTTGTCCAATGGAAGTGGACGTTCGTAGTAATACGGGGTGTCCTGGAGAAAAGGGTAAAAGTAGGAGTGGCAATGAGGTTTGCAACTCTGACAATCCAAAAGCCAGTGTTAAAGAAGGTTCGGTCAACTTGGTCACTGAGTTATAGTCTTAGGGTCGGGTCAATGGTCGCTGCCAAAGAGAGAGAGAAAAGAAACACTCAGCGTGCACTCTAATCTAGATCAGAATGGTTACCAATTTATCTAATCTGGAAACCTCCCACTGTACCGTCAAATTCTCCTCCAAACCTGAAAGAAGAATTAGTCGGGGTCACCCGAGGAGTAAACTAACTCATCAGTGGGAATCGGGATCCAACTATCATCGCATGATAACGTGACGGAATCCGCTCACGGTGTCACACTCCAGAAGGTATGCGCATATCTGGCAAGTTTCAGTTCTTTTGAAACTCCCGATGTGATTTCTGCCCCATGCTCTTATGACCTTGACTTTGGCCAACATATCATAAGTCACATGTCAAGTTCTGCCCGTCATTCTCCAGGTTAATTTGAACCCACCCGTACCTACCCTTGACTTTGGCCAAAATGGCAGTACGACTGTCCCAAACCAACGCATCTATCTATGCTGCATATGAATACCCCAATAGCTACCAATCACTGTGCCTTGACTTTGGCCAACATACACAGCTTGAATACTATTGACCACCCATATGAAACGACGGAGGGCTACGAATGGTTTCTGGCGAAAACCTTTAACGTAAAGAACTTGATATCGTTGAAGGAACGGATAGCTTTTAAAAATATAGTGACGAAAACCTTTGCTAAAGAGGTCACTCCCGGTGAAGGGATCTCGGCTCTTTCCCCGTAGAATGAGGTGCAGGATATTCCAACTGAATACCACGGTGCAAAGAAAAAGTAATCGGCTATAGTGAAGTTAATGCCCTGACGCAAACCTTTTGTCCAAGGGGTCACTCCCGGTGAAGGGATCTCGGCCCTTGCCTCGTCGACTGAGGAGCAGAATATTCCAACTGAATACCACGATGCAAAACAAAAGTGAACGTCCTTGCAATAACAGCTTTTTGAAAAGTGTTCCAACAACATCAGATTAGGTTTGTTTTAACTTGCATTGATCCGAATCAACGCAGTCCCATCAATTGATCACACCACAAAGAACGAAAATAATATGACGTACGTATATGCCATCCGCATTCGCCACTGGGTCCCGTCATTACCCGTTAGGTTAGCTAACTAACGACAGAGCGGGGACTGGACTAGCGCGGATGCAAAACATATACAACATCTACTAATATATATACCAATATATTATATTTCGCTCAAGGCGTGATAAAAAAAAAATGCAACATCACAGAAATGTACAGCATCACAGAACAATACAGATATCTGGGATCCCCGGGTTTCACAGAGCCACTACTGAAACCCGACGTTCCCCTGGTCGTGTGGATAGCCTGTGCAATGAAATCCTAGACCCCTACGGGCGCGGCAAGTCACCCGCCAAAACCTGAAGCGAGGCAGCCCCCTTCAGTACCGTGAATGGACCACCCAGCACTTCACGGAATCCGGCAACTTGGGCACCCCTCCTGGGTCAACCTGTACCCCCTACGAGTGCGGCGAATAGCCCGCCAATTCCAGAGTGAAGCCCCCTCCGTCTCAATGCCATGAGATACGGGCTTGTTGCCTTCTAGAATCCGGCTATCCATGCACCCCGCCGCGGGGTAATCCTAGTACAGAAAGTAAAATATACATACAACGGGTACATCGACCGCAACCAGGTCGTGCCCCAAAATAATAATACAATCAGGCAGTGACGGCAGTCCACATGTCGGACGCTCGCCCCGCAATATCAAATATACATTATACAACCACAACTGTACTAGCATTGCATCCAGGCTATCCCCCATGACCAATCCGCAACATCACAGCATAACACAGAACATCAACGTGAAAGTCACGTTCGCAAATCCGTCTAACCGGGCTATAGCAGTCAGACAGGATTTACCGATCAAGTGACATTCACGGTCGCAGATATAATGTAAATACTGTGAACTAATGTATTTAAAATATCCGATCGATCAAAATTTAACAAGTGGGCCCCAAGTACTACTGTAGCACATCAAGAAAATCTGGGCCCAAAATTAATATTCCAAAAACCCTATTTTCAACCCAGAAAGCAACTGCAGAAATTTGATGCAGCAATCACACTACAGTGCGGCGGAAACGTGGCCTAATGGGAGGTTTGACCGCGGTTCCGCGCTCCCACAGTCGATTCACTGCGTCAAATTTCTACAGAACGCTTACATCTTCCAGTACATCACTTTTCTACAACCTGAAAAATTTTTCTAGCCAGAAAAAATTCGACAGAAAACTGATGTGAAGAAAACGCGGGTTTTTGGAATTTTGGTCGATCGGAAATGTAAAACACATTAGACAAAGCTAGACTATGTTAATGGCGAGGCTCTGATACCACTGTAAGTGCACGGCGGCGCCCCGGCCCCCATCCCGAGGCCAAATAAGGAAGCGATGGCTAACTTTAATTTTCTTGAACCGGCACCACCGCGCACTAATACCCGGATCGGGCCATTAACCAGTCCTAGCTAACTACTAGATGGGAAAGAGAGATATACCGAGTGATCCGAGTCCTCCGGTCTTCTCGTCGTCGTCCCGATCTCCCGCGGAATCTCCGGTCTCCACCTCGTCGCCGGAAGGGCACCACGTCGCCTGGTTCTTTTACGGGCTCCCACCTCAATACCGAGGCAACTCGGGCACGAAGCTGGCGAGTCGACGTGCCCAAGATTTGCTGTAGAATATGTGTAGAACTCATGTCTCATTTTGGGGTGGTGGATGTTTCCTTTTGGTGGAGGGATGAACTATGGAATTTGGAGATGGAACTTGTGGGAATTTTTCAAGAGCCAAATGAACAAAAACCCACACCTGAAAAAATGGGCAGCCCACTAGAGCTTGGCCGGCCATGCTAATGGGGAAAGAGAGAATGAGAGTGAGTGAGGGAGTGATCAAAGGATGATAGAACCATAACCATAATACAAGGGAGAGAGAGAAAGGTCATGATATCAAGAAATGATCACAAGTAAATCCAACACTCATACAACCATTATAAACTATCATCATCACCAAAAAGTCATGCCATCATGACACTACAAGACTAGCCATGGTGACTAAAGAAAGGTCAAGCCATCATGAAAGAAGAAGTCAAAAGGTCAAGGGATGGTGCAACCATCATGATCCAACCAATATGCAAAAGAACCCCCTCTACTAATGCTTATTTGCACAAATGCAAATAAGCCCTCCTCCACCAATCTTCGGCCATTGAAAGATACAAATGAAAATGGTCGAAACGGAAAGCAAACTGGCAACTCCAGAAAACTGGTCCTGTAATAAATTACAGGAAAACCCCGATACTGTGTATACACACCCGCATCTGTATTCCAACCGAAATACAAATGCAATGAGACAAAATCTACACTGTACTATACTAGGATCCGGCTTAAACCAAAGCCGGCTAGTAAAATCCGTTCGATCATGATCCGTGCAATACCGCACGTATCTGATCGAACCCTGCCATATATCCATACGGCCTCTAGTACAAACTGTCCGATCCTGATCCGTGCAATACCGCACGTATCTGATCGAACCGTGCCATATCTCCATACGGCCACTAGTACTAACCGTCCGATGCTGATCCGTGCAATACCGCACGTATCTGATCGAACCGTGCCATATCTCCATACGGCCTCTACAGCTTTTCGCCCGAAACTTGAGTAACTGAATGTGGGGGACTCTAAAGACTCGTCAACACCTTGGTTGTGGATTTAACCACTAGCACGTCAGAGGTATAAGCCAATACGTAACGGGCCACCAGCTATTGACCAAAAGGGACGTCGATGAGTGAACTCATCCTGACACCCTACCGAGCCTGTCAGTGACAATATCCGTACAGTCCGGTCCGTTCGTCTATGAGCATCGCATGGCGGGCCTAGGGGGTTGGTAAAAGTCAGACCCCCAAAAGCGGTACAAGTCGTGTCGGAGTGTAGCCCAGAACACCCTGAGATACTACTGGAATACCTACCAGTAAATCTCCTGCCTCGGCCGAGGGCTTCGTGTAATGGCTCTCCTAGACGCAGCGCGACCTCACCCCCAATACCGGGAGAGACGAACCCCTGAAGATCCGCTCATTGCCTCCATGTGGCTCGGGACTGTACCCAACTAAAACCTGTTTGCACATCTCCTTTGAGCGTGGTAGGGTAGTAATCAAAGTACAGTGGGAACTCACACGAGACAAATGACGATCCCCAGGTCGATGAACTAACCTGTACACATGTCACCAGGGAACTGCTATCTGACGTCAGGTATAAGACCAACTAGCAAGTTCCCGGCGAGTCCTGTCCGGTGTACTCATAACCCAATGAACACCTGTATACATCTTAGGTGATCCAACTGACACCAGTGGGTTGTGAGACCGGCCACCGCCCCTCGTCGGGGTCTCGACTGTATACACTAGTCTACTCTGGAGTATCGATGCCCTGTCTCGAAACTCCCACGACTAGGGACCTTTTAAGGATGTGCTTATAGACCCCAGCTCCCACTTATATGATCGCCCTCATACTGCTGGTGGTCAAGCAAGAATCCTAGGGGCTCTACCAACGTGTAATAGCGACCTGTCAGGTCACCTAAAGCAGTACACGATGATAAAGATAAACCAGATAGCATACTATCATCTCGAGTAAGACTGTCCTACTGGGACAGGTCCTCCCTCAATCATTGCAATCACGTGCCTGTGATCCAATAATTGACTCTGAGGGCACTATCTCCAACACTAAGTGTTGGGGTCGAAAATTGCATCCCGGTTGACCAAGTCAAAGTTAAGGTCAACCCCAAGCCAAGTGGGCCCAAGCCCGGATAAAGTGGGCCCATGCCCAGGTCGAGTCCGAACATGAAGCGGCCGGCCCTCCTCCATGCCTAAAATGAAATCATGTAATAAATAATTTTTATGTAATTTTTTATGCATGAATGGACATAAAGCCAAATTTTTGTAAAGCCCATGGCTTATGTGCAAAAAGAAATGGCACATGAGCCGTGGGATGGGCAAAATGCCATTTTTGTAAAGCCCAAGGGGCTATATGTAAAGTGCATAGCCTATAAAGGCCAAGATAATGAAAATATCTCAACAACTTTTTCTCTCTCCAAAAAAAGAATCAAGATATGTGATCTTCTCCTTCCTCGAGGTTCCAAAATCTTCGTCTTTCTTTTGAATTAAATCAAGAGTTTTACTCTTTCTTTTCCAAAACTAAATAGTTTTTCACCATAAAACCCACAAAGGGAAGCTTGGATCTTCCATCAGATCTTAAAAAGGAGAGATTTTTTTAAATCGCACCCCTCTTGTCATCCAAGAGCCGGCCAACAAAGAAGGAAGAAAGAGACCCATCTCCAAAGACCCCACTTTGGGGAAGATCCAGGGTTCTAAGGGGAGGAGCCCCTTCATCAGCTTCAAAATATCCTAGGAGTTTAACTCCTCATATATATATATATATATATACACAAAATAATAAGTGTTCCTTTCTGAGAGTACAACTCCCATTGCAGGGACCAAATCCCTTTTGCCTCCCGAGCGCCCACGTGTCTGGCATGTGAGGCGCTAGCGTCCTTGCGCTCAAAGCGCTAGCGCCCGAGCATCCACGTGCTTGGCACGTGAGGCGCTGGCGCCCAAAGTGCTAGCGCCCGAGCGCCCACGTGTCTGGCACGTGAGGCGCTAGCGCCTTTGCGCTCAAAGCGCTACCGCCCAAAGCGCTAGCGCGCGAGCATCCACATGCCTGGCACATGAGGCGCTCAAAGCGCTAGCGCCCGAGCGCCCACGTGCCTGACAAGTGAGGCGCTAGCGCCCATGCACTCAAAGCGCTAGCGCCCAACGTGCTAGCGCTCAAAGCGCCCTGGAGCCCTAGCGCTTTCTACCACGCATCCTTTGGATGCCCTTTTCCTTTATATATATATATATATATATATATATATATATATATATATAATGCAAATACTCATGGTTAAAGGTCCACCCTTCTCTTTTTTCTAGAAAAAAAGAAAAAGGAGAAAAATCCTCACCTCTCAAGCCCTTCATATTATCTCTCTCACCTCTTAAGCTCTCCACATCATCTCTCTCTCTCTCCTCCCAAAAAACAATTAATTGTTTATCTAGAACCCTCCACATCATCAATCCCCCTTTTTAAAAAAAAAGTAAATAAAACTCTAGAATCCTCCACATCTCTCCCCCCTCTCTCCCTTTCTTAAATTTTTTTTAAACTAACACGTGCAACACACGTGCATAAATTCTATCTTCTCTATATATAATGCAAATATCCTTGGTTAGAGGTCCACCCTTCTCATTTTTTCTAGAAAAATAGAAAAAATAAGAAAAATTCTTACCTCTCAAGTCCTCTACATCATCTCTCTCATCTCTCAAGCCCTCCACCCATCCCCACTTTTTTCTAAAATAAGACTCTAGAAATCTCCACATTTCTCTCTTTCCCTTCTCAATTTTTTTAAACACGTGCGATGCACGTGCATAGATTCTAGTATACACACACACACACACACTCTACAACACTGTCCCCTGTTAGAAAAAATATCTAACAGGGCGCTGCCCCACACCCCGCAAAGGGGCTGCTAGCCCCCTTGACCCCCAGCCCGCTATCCGGGTAGCGGGACCCCGGTAAAAACTCTGCGGGGCCCCCGATATATCCAAAACCCCTTTCAAAACATAACACACATACACTGCATATTGAGTTCGCATGACCTGTTTTGACCCGTTAATCGGAGGTTCTCTCGTTCCAAAGGCGAGAGGTAATTAACGGCAGCTTAGTCCGCAGCTGCCGGAGATTCGGATCCTCACAATCAATAAACCCTGCCTACCCTAGGCAGGGGAAATTTGTAATGCGCCTGACAAGCGCGCGCGTATTTCCATCTCAATTGGGTGATGAAAAACACCCTACAGATTCTGGCACGTCCGGTGGGACATATCTCTCCTCCCATATTTCGGGTTAAACGTTCATGCGAACTCAATCAATATACATATCTATATTTATACTAAAATAATGCTCTTTCATGCAAGTTTTCAAGCAATCACCTTTCAGCAATGTCTCCAAAGATGAACACAGCTCTCATCTTCTACACGATGAAGATGGACGTCAGGACAGTCCTTCCGGCCAGTCTCGGGCGACAGTGGGAGGAGCCGCCGCTACCATTTGGCTCTATTCTGTTCGTGCCAGCTAACGCCGTCCCTGCTCTTCAAGCCCCAGTGATGGATAAACCAGCCTCAAAGGGGAAAATGCCGAATGTCATGGTCGCGAGGGTACCCCAGCCCAAGCGCAAGTCCGTTTCCGAACGACTCTCCATGGCCCCAGCTGGGGGCAAGGCCATCAACACCAACAAAGCAACAGGGCATCTCGAGCAAGCTCCAGCGGTGCCCTTGACAACTGCTCGATCGGGTATCTTCTCTAAACTCCCCATCAATCGACTCGCGGTGGATTCCCAGAAAACGGATGTTCCCTCGTAAAATACATGGAAAAACCCCAATGGGGCATCACGTGCCCACACGTGATCGTGGGTCATGTGCCCACACGTGATGGCTTCCTGAGCACTTTGAAATAATAAGAATTGAATCCTAATCAAATGGGGTCACGTGTCCACACGTGATGGGCCTTTAAACCCACTAAAAGGAATTAAAAGGTATAATAAAACAACAAGGAAAAACCCCAATGGGGCATCACGTGCCCACACGTGACCAAGGGTCACATGCCGACACATGATGAGTTCCCGAGTTCTTTAAAATAATAAAATTAAATTCTGGTTAAATGCTTAATCTGTGGGTCACGTTCCAACACGTGATAGGGTCTTAAAACTCTCTGAGTTAATGGAAAGAAAACCTCAAATGGGACATCACGTGTCCACACGTGACCGGGGGTCATGTGCCAACACGTGATAGGTTCTCAAGCTCTCTGAACTAATAGAATTAAATTCCAATTAAATGGTCAAACAGTGGGATCACGTGCCAACACGTGATAGGCTCTTAAACCTTCTGAACTAATAGAATTAAATTCTAATTAAGGAAAATCAAAACCCTAATATTTCCCTAGATCTTTCCAAACAAAAAGATTGCGCTCTGTAAAGGGAGCACCGTTGAATTAAAAATCCAATGGTGATTAAAAATCACCAATTTATAGAAAGATTCTATACAAGGAAATATTTTCCTAAAATCTGCCGGGAACAACACATAAAATATCTTTTGGATTAAAAATCCAATGGTGAATAAAATTCACCGAGTGATCTAAAAGATCATGTTGGTTACAAAATCAATCAAAATCTTTCAATGAAAGATTGACTAAACAAACTGATTCTTTTCTTTCTCCTATAAATAGGAGCCAAGAAGAAGAAAAGGAGAGGATATACAACAACAGAGAGAAAAAAGAAGAGACTTTAATTCTCCAAAAAGAGGAAGATCTTTTCAGAAAAGAAAGAAACCCTAGGTAAGAGAAGGAAATAGGTCATTCTATAAGCTCCCACAAAATAAAAAGAGAATTTAATTCTCAAACTAAGAGTTTAACTCTTCTAAATAAGAACTTAGTTCTTCCTTTGGTTGAAGATCTGCAGAAGCAGATCTTCCCATAAGTTGAGAATTTAATTCTCATCGGGGGGATTCTGCCATGCAGATCTAATGCCTAAGGGAGGACCTAAATTCAGAGAATTTTATTCTCTTACAAAGCACATAGGAATTTAATTACTCCAATAAAGATAGGGTTTAACCTTTAATATAAGAACTTAGTTCATCTCCATGGTAATAGATCTGCAGAAGCAGATCTCCCCATAAGTTGAGAATTTAATTCTCATCAGGAAGATTCTGCCATGCAGATCCAAAACTTAGAGGGAGAATTGGGTTTAAAGAATTTAATTCGTCCAAATACATAGGAATTTAATTCCTCTAAATAAAATTAGGGTTTAACCCTATAAAAGAATTTAATTCTTAAACAAGGGATCTAACTCTCCATGCATGTAAAAGAAATCAGTACTCAACCGGATCACGTGGCAACACGTGCCCCTCCCCTCAATAGTCAAAAAAGAATGAATGAGATGGGGTTACGTGCTCCCACGTGACCCTTGAATAAATTCCTCAAAATAAAGAGAACAAAGCAAAGTCATGACAGATTTTGGGCGTCTCACGTGTTCCCACGTGACCCCTAGCAATTATCAAACAAAAGAGGATTCTACCCAAGGGCAATGCCCACCTAAAGAATGCCTCATGTGCTCCTATGTGACCCCTGACAAACACCATTTTAAAGAAGGGGTATAACTGAAGGATTAAATATCCAACGTATGGACGCCCTCACGTGTCCCCTAACAAAATTTTTTAATATCCAATGCATAGGTACCCATCACGTGCCCACACATGATGGCCATAAAGATTAAAGTGTTTAACACTTATTTGAATATTCTGAGAATAAAATAAAGGAAGCCTGGCCCATTCCTAGGGCGCCTCACTTGTCCTCACGTGAGCGCTTCATTTTTTTAGTGTTTAACACTATTTTAAGCGCTTCATCCCTAGTGTTTAACACTATTTTAAATGTATCACGTGGGAACACGTGATCGCCAAATGTGTACTAGTGTTTAAACACTATATTCAAACCATTCTTAGCCCAAATTAGCTAAGTCTTCCAGAGGCAAGACTCCCCTTTGACTGAACCACAAATATACCCTTGTCTTTCAAAATTGATCATCTCATATGGCATACGAGTGCTCAGCACTCAATAAAAGACAAAAATATTGTCAGAACCCAGACCCATGTTTAGCATTGCTAAATAAAGGGGGGCTGAGCCCAGACAAATGTTCAGCGGCCCAAACAAATGTCCAACATTTTAAAACCTAATTGGACTTAGCCCAAGTTGGCCATAAGTCCTCAATTCAGATTTAACTGAGCCCATGTGCTTATAATTTAATTAATTGATCTTAGTCCCTAAATTGGACTACAGATCTCCCAACCAATATTGGTTCAAGGGTACATCTCTTCACTCCTCTGATATTTGTCGTTGTAATCCTTCAACGTCATCAGAGAGGTGACGGGTCCCGACAACCAAACATTCCACGGACTGTGGGGTCCTTAAACTCATAGACTATGACGTCCTTAAACTTTACGAACTGTGGGATCCTTAAACTCATGGACTATGATGTCCTTAAACCTTACAGACTATGATGTCTCTAAACTGGACTGTGAGGTCCCTAAGCTCATGGACTATGATGTCCTTAACCTTTACAGACTATGATATCTTTAAACTGGACCGAGATGTCCTTAAACTAACATTGGACCGTAATGTTCTTAAACTAACAATGGACCACAATGTCCCTAAACTAAACAATAGAGCCCAAATGCTCCCTTTTGTTGGATCTAAACGATCCCGTTAAGCTGATCTTAGTCTACCCCAAACCCAAATCTAAGAACATACGGATTTGGAACAATCCACGCCCTCCGGGCGACAACATAAATCAGTATCCGTATATAATCCACGAGCAACCAAAAATAAAAACAAACACCCACGACAAAAAGTGACCATCTGGAGAAGGAGAAAGTGGTTACCGCGATGCGGTAGCGTAATTAACTGCAGGAGCTTGCGCCTGCAGAGAAGAGCGTCCCCACAATCAAAACCCCCTCAACGAGGGGGAATCTGACAAAGTCTGCTACATCGGCCGCATCCGTTTAAACCTTCGATACACGTTGCCATAAATCAACTTGGCATCTTCGGAGAGGTGGACGGATAGCACCAAATAGCATCTGCCCTCAAAATTCAAGCCTGACATCCCAACGTCCCGGTCGCGTCTTTCGGCGGAGAACAGATTCTGGCACGCCTGGTAGGACCTTTTCCTCTTTCCACTCCATACTTCGTGTGTCGTGTTACGCGAACGAATCGCGATTTGACATGGTTTCCCCTGGATTCGAAGTACTAAGATTTGGTATCTTGCTCCATGCAGAAAAAAGAAGATCAATGGCTTCTGACTGCTCCAGCTGCAACAACAACTCCCGTTCCGCCTCCTCGGGAGGAGTAACCTACGGTCCCCAAGCGGCCTCCCTTTTCACAATGCCGGTGGAACAAGTGACCTAAGCCACCACTGGGCTATTCTTCGGGACCATGATCCCACCAACGAGCCTCAATGTTCAGATACCATTGGAAGCTCCGAAGAGGTCGGTCTTTAATCGGCTCACCACTACCACGGCCCCTTTCAACGGGTAGTCCAATTCCAAGCCTACAACATCAGTCTTCGACAGGCTGAGCCTGAACTCCAATAGGCCCTTGAAGAAGCCTGCGATACCTAAAGCGTCCATCCCAAAGCGGATAACCATTTCGGCTCGAGCAGACGAAACCATCAGAAAGGCTTCTGCCAAGGGGTCGGTCTTCGCAAGACTGGCCGTTTCAGCTCCCGCTCCATGCGAAGCTATCAAAACTGCTTCCCCTGCTCAGAGGTCTGTTTTTGACAGATTGGACGTTTCTTCGCGGCGAACGTCAGTCTTCGAAAGGCTAGCACCGACAACAAAACTTCACTAAAACGGGGGGCATGATGAGGCCACCCTCGTGACTGAACCAATACCGTCTGCGAGACATGCTCGACTTCATCACTGGCGCCGGGTGAGGAAAGCTGGAGGCAGCTCTCCTTCTGGACTGACTCCGCCGGCTCCAATGGTGGAAGTTGATGTTGTTGTTCCAACTGGGAACAGCTTTGAACTACTTAACAGGGTGCGCGGGAATTCGCCAACTGCCGTACTAAAAAAGTCTCCTCCGTCTGTTGAAAAGATTACAAAGGAGAAGCCGGGACAGCCCCCTCAGCGGCTGTCCTCTAAAGTTTACAAGGTCCGGTGTCAAGTACAAGACTCGGTGATTGATCCAGATTACTCCCACCGACAGAAAAAGATAAAGGTTCGGCAAGAAAAAGACCACCTTGTCATACCGCAGGAGATGTCATCTACTTGAGTGCCCACTGCAACGGCCCCCTCGACTTCGACCGCCCACAAAAGGAGAAGGCCGGAGAAGATCCCTACGACCAATCTCAAAGGCGCCGAACCTAAACGCCCCAAGTCTGGGGGCATGGTGGCCCACACTGTTTATATGGCATCCGGGAAAGAGGATAGCCGTATCTTTACAGGTCATCGACCGCTTACGCGATCCGTGAAAAAAGCCCAGGAGCAGCAACAGAAACTTCAGGAAATGCTAACGCAAATGCCCGCACTCACTGGGCCAAAAGAAAGCCCGGAGGCGTCGTTAGAGCAGCGTCATGAACAGGAAACCGATGCTGACTTCCTCCGCAGAATCCTCGAAAGAAGGACAGAGAAGCAGCAGAACAAGCGGCCAATATAAAATGAATGGCGCTTCTCTTCCAAGACATGGTCGGGATGATGATACAGCCGGATCCTTCGGCTGAAGACCCTCCGGTTGTCCTTGAAGATGACAGAGGGGAGACATCGAACCCTCTTTCGGCTTGTTCAGCGGCCAAAGAGGAGACCATCTCCAAAGTCGTCCTGGATGATTACATCGCTCAACAGATACGAGCTCACCAGGTGAATGAAGCGGCCGGTCAGATTCTTAAGACTGGACGACCCTATCCGGGTTGGTACGACCAAATAAAGTACCCGCCGGGATACATGATCCCCAAATTCCATGTATATAAGGGGATGGGTATATAAGGGGATGGGGAATCCACACCAGCACGTTGCTCAATTCAGGGCTCTGTGTGGTAATACTGGAGGTGATGATAAACTACTGCTCCGCCAGTTTGTTGGCAGCTTGTCGGAGACAACATTCGAGTGGTATTCGGAACTCCCGAATGACTCTATCAAGACATTTGCAGAGATGGAGCTGCTATTCACCCAACGTTTTGCGAGCGCTAGCGAACGTACCCCAATCACGGCGCTGATCAATGCCAGGGTGAAGCCGAGAGAAACTTGGGTCCAGTAAGCGATACGGTGGCGGAATCTATGGTCGAAGTAGGAACAGCGCATGGAAGAGGCTCCTGCAGTGGGCATGTTTGTGGGAACCCTCGATCCGCAGGCGACCATATCCCAATTCATGATGTTCTTCAAGCCGAACACCTTCCAGACCTTCATTGATAAGCTGGCCCAAATGGACCATATGGGTCATAAGCCTTCCTTTTCAAAGACAGAGCCGCGGAATGAAAAGGGCAAAGGGAAAGCGACCTTTGTCGCCAATGCTCAAAACAGCCAAGCAACTTAAAACCGGTTTTTCGCCAAAGCAACGTGCGTCCACGCCAATCCTTTGAGAAGAGACTGGGACGTCCCTACTCATTTCCGCGGGAGAAAACAAAGAGACTGTTCGAGCTGGCAGTGCGCAACAGGCTCATCAATCTGCCAGATCCTAGACGTCTGCTGCAGCCCGGCAATGCTAACAATCCCAATTATTGCCCTTACCACCGAGCAGTAAGCCATCCAATTGAAGATTGCTTCGTCTTTAAAGGCTGGATTGAAGACCAATACCAACAGGGCAAATTTGTACTGTCCGAGAATTGGAAAGTAAGCCCGCCTCAACCGCACGCTCTTAAAAAGGAGGACACACCGGGGGCATCGTGCTCTTTTGTTGAAGAAGCTCCATGGGAGGTCGCTCTTTCAGCCAAGACGAAAAGGATGCTGAAAGACCTTCAACCATGTCCGGCGATCAGGTGGAAAAATCAGCTAGAACCCAAGATCATCGAGGGAATGCTGAAGCCGCGCCCAATGCCAAAAATTGGCAGAGATAATCAAAACGCTCAGGCCCAGCCGTCAAAATCTTCGAAGAAAAAGAAGAAAGCCAAAAAGCCCGTGAAGCCTGCTGGCAAACGCACGGACCTGCAAAAACACATCAACGCGTTGGAAGAATATAACCAGAAGGTGCGAACCCCGGTCACGCTCCAAGATTTTCTCGACCACATCCTTGAGGACAGAGACGATGATAATGATGGGGGAGAGGACTCGGCAGATGAAACTGAAGGCTATGTGGCAAGCTGCCATATGATCTCTCACTCCTCGATGGAGGGTGAAGAAGCGCCTGATGCAAAGAAACTGGGGGCAGATCCAGAACCGGAATCAAAACCCTTGGAATTATCTGACAAGATCATCGACCTACTGCTGAACGAAGCCCGTCAGAAGAGCAAGGATGATCGAGAACGCGAAATGGCTATATTCGAAAAGGCCAGGAGTCGGCGTCAATTTAAAGAAGTCAAGGGTCATGAAATACCCCAACCAGATCAAAGCACTTCTGTCGCCAGCAAAAGCAGGTTCAAGATGAAGAAAAAGTTCACCAAAGCCATATCGATGGGAATGAAGCTGCCACCCTCCGAAAGAAACACTCCTGATGGGATACACCTTGACGAAGGGAATGCACATCCAAATTACTGCTTATACCATCAAAAGACCATGCACCCTACTGAGGAATGCAATGCTTTTAAAAATTGGTGGCGGGGATACGTTGCTCATCGACAGCAGTTCAAGCGGATGAAGCGCAAAACTCGTCGAGAACAAAGGAGCACGACAGATGAGAGATGAAGAATTGCCGGCAACTGTCACATGGTTGACAGCAAGGGATCGCATGTTCCTACCTTCGGGAGCGATTCTGATGAAGAAATACCCCTTGGCCCTCTCTTCAAGGAATCTACCTCCGAAGCAGAAGAAATGAAGACCTGCGAGAACATCCAGCTGCGTAATCGCACATTACCTGAAAAGAATCTCGGACCCGTAAACCAGGGATCGAACAAAAAGGATAAAGAGAAGGAAAAAGTCCCTGAGGATATTGCCCTCAACGATCGAGTCGTCGAAGAGCTGGCAGCCAAGGACCCACCCAAGAAAAGCAAGGTGGATTATAATGTTCTATCACACCTAAGAAAGATTCCTTCGCAATTGAGCATTCTCGATGCTCTTCTGCTATCTAAAGAGGCGCGAGATTCCCTAATCAAAGTGTTACAAGACCCCGGACAGTTTCAAGCTTTCCTCGCCGAAGAAAAGATGAAGGACGAATTGGAAGAAGTTCGCATAGCCGACATCACCTTTAGCGACGAAGATCTCCTCCTCATGACATGCGAGCATAACCATCCCTTGTATGTCACCGGATACTGTCATGACATCAAGATAGGCAAAATCCTGGTCGACAATGGGTCCTCCGTCAACCTTCTCAATGTAAGGGTGTTGAAGGAGATATGCATAAGCGTTCAACACCTCGCTCGGGATAAAATCACTATCTCCGACTCCCAGTCATCACGGATGCTTGGGTATGTAATTCTGACGTTACGCTTTGGGCTGCTCGTCACTGACATCAAGTTCCACGTCATTAACGCCAAGACATGCTACAACGCTTTGCTCGGCCGGCCTTGGTTACACGAGTACAACATTATCACTTCTACACAACATCAGTGTATGAAGTACTTCAAAGATGGTCTCGAGTACACTGTGACGGGGGAACTAAACCTATTCTCCATGAATGAAGTCTGCAAATATGAAGATGCCAAGTACATCCTGCCAGATTTCGAAGACACGGAAAGATGCTGTAAGCTAGAGAATGAGCAAAAATCTATCACTACCATTCCGGTTTTCGGGAGCGATACCGAGGAGGACGAAAAGATAGTCTATTCCGGGCTGCCCCAATACACCAAGCCGGGACCGTCCACCCCTATGTTGGTCTTCGGCAGTGACTCTGAAGACGAAATCAATGCAGTGTTCTCTGCTCGGCCATCGATACAAGCCTTCGCTGGCGATGATCGGAGTTTGCAAATTGCCATGGTTCCGCAAGAGCATTACAAGAGCTCGACGCGCTTGGTACCTATAGTGTACAGGAACTGTAGACGTTCTACGTCCCTCCCAGGCGAAGAGATGAAAAGGCGATCCTCTTTTATCAATCCACGGAAACCAAAATGGAGAAAGAAGTCTGGCATGGTGCCGATTCGACACTTGACAGACTTCAGCCCATCCGACTGCCCAGATACTATACAGAAGGATTGAAGAGGCTGTTGAGGCGCAAAGGCGTACCCCTTAAGCAGACCACGCGACAAGCTCAGTTCTATAATATGATCCGGAACATCCCCGGAACTCAGCGAAAATTGCCCACCGGGAGAATGGAAACGATCGGGCTTGGATATATTCGATCCAAAAAACGGGAGCGAGTCCATGGCAGTTACGTCATACATGACTTCGATGAAGAAGGAGATATTCTGTTAAAAGACGCTAACCCTGAACCAAAACGAGATCCCGCCATAAAAATGCTAGGTCCGTCGTTTGAAGAACAAATGGACAAGCTAATAAGGGAAGCGGGTCAAAAGGTCCGGGATGATCATAACCGCGAAATGGCCATCTACAAGAAAGCTAGGACGCAATGCCTCTTTCAGCAGACTACAGGTAATGATGACGCCCTTCGTTGCCAGTCTGTCATACAGAAGACCCGATGCAAAAACAAAAACAAACTGAAGAATGGAAAAAACGTTCGACAGCAGCGAAACGGATCCAAGAAGTCACGCGATAGAAAATCGAGCAGCCGAGATCCGTCTCTTATAAAGAAAATGAGTCGAGCATATTCTTTTTCCTAAGAAAAGACAAAGAAAATCTTCGACCTCGTCATGAAACATCAGATGATTACGCTCCCGGAGTCCAAGCACCCCGATCGAGTAAATGAGGTTCATCACTCAGACTATTGCTTCTATTACCGAGCGATAGGACATCCTATTGAAGACTGCTTCACCTTCAAAGACTGGGTTGAAGACCAGTATTAACTCGACAGATTCGCTCTATCTGACAGTTAAAGGGTAAGTCCTCCATGGAAGCATGAATCAAAAGCCACTTATGCGATGAGAGTAGAACCAGATCAACATCGGTCTTGGAAACGATCTCGTACCTGTCACACGATAAAGCTGTCAGAAGAAGAACCCGACAATATGGATGACCTCTCTTGGTGCTTCGAAAACGAGAAAGATGAGTTGATTTCAGAATTTCCACTGGCGTCAAAAGAGCTGGAAGACGGGATACATAATACTGCAGATGACCTCAGAAAAATCGACTTGGGAACGGCAAACGACCCATGGCCGACGTTCGTCAGTGAACTGTTGTCTGAAGAAAAGGTGGCTACGCTCAAAGACGTGCTCATGAAGTATAAAGACTGTTTCGCATGGAACTATTCCGAGATGCCCGGATTGGATCCAAAAATAGCCGTCCATAAATTGGCGATATCTCCGGACGTCAAGCCGATCAAACAAGCACCAAAAAGAATGCGGCTCGAGCTTGAGATGAGCATCAATGCCGATGTCAAGAAGCTAATCGACTCCGGCTTCATCTAAGAGGTTCAGTATCCTGACTGGATTGCCAACATCGTCCCAGTGATGAAGAAAAATGGGACGGTGCGCATATGCGTAGACTTCCGGGATCTCAACAAAGCTTGCCCGAAGGACGACTTTCCAGTACCGGTCACCGAGCTGATGATAGATAATACGTCCACTCATGAAGTTTTCTCCTTCATGGACGGCTCATCAGGATACAAACAGATAAAGATGACCAGAAGCATACCGCTTTCTGGACCCCTTTGGGCATATTCTGCTACAAGGTGATGCCCTTCGGTCTAAAGAACGCCGGTGCCACCTATCAGAGGGCCATGACGAAGATTTTCGATGACCTCATACATGAAATCGTCGAATGCTATATCGATGACCTCGTAGTTAAAAGCAAATCATACGAGGAACATTTAGAGCATCTGAAGATCGTGTTTCAGCGCCTTCGGAAATACAACTTGAAGATGAACCCTCTCAAATGTGCGTTCGGAGTTTCCTCAGGCAAGTCCCTAGGATTCGTTGTCCGACACCGAGGCATCGAGATAGATCCGTCGAAGATCAAGGCGATCATGGAAATGCCTACGCCAAGGACTCTAAAGCAACTGCGGTCTCTCCAAGGAAAGCTATCATATATCCGGCGATTTATAGCCAATCTCTCCGGCAAGTGTCGTTCCTACAGTCACCTAATGAAGAAGGGAACCCCGTTCGTCTGGGATCGCAAATGCCAAAGCGCACTGGACGAAATCAAGCAATACCTGCAGAATTCGCCGGTGGTGACCGCTCCAGTCAAAGGAAAGCCCCCCATTCTGTATACAACCGCCCTTGAGGGTTCTCTAGGCGCATTATGAGCACAAGAGAATGACCAAGGGAAGGAGAGAGCCCTCTACTATTTGAGTCGATTTCTCCTGGGGGCAGAAAACAACTACTCCCCTATTGAAAAACACTGTCTGGCGTTGATCTTCACGATAACGAAGCTCAGACACTGTAATGACCCCAAAATCTTTATACATTTGTATTATCTCTCTTCAATAATATACCGTATTTATTTGTACTTGGTATTTTCCTTTTTCTATTAAATTTATTATTATTTTATTCCTCAATCTATTATGTATTTTTTCTAGGTACAATTTCTTTTTCTTACATTTAAGTTTTTAACTTCTCATTCTTATTTTTTCCTTTCATAAATATTTAACCCAAATCCATTATTCTTATTCTCTACAGCCCATCTAAAAAACCCATTTTCTTTTTAAGCAACATCATATATTTAATTCTAATTAAATATGTGCATGAACAACCTTATAGCTCATTGATTAAGTCCTTGCATTGTTATTCCATAAGTCGCATGTTCAAATCCCCATTCTTGCAATTATTTTTTATCATTTTTTATTCTTCTCATAACCTATAAATGAGACCTTTCATTTCCAAAATGAATGGTGACCTTTCATTTCTCTTTTAATTCTCATGTTGAATGCATATATTATTATACATAATTCACCATTACACAATCTTTATTGTCCTCCTCTATCTTTTCCTTCCTCACATTTTTCTATCTCTCACTTCTTCCTCTTCACCTAGAGTCCAAGAAGAAGAACATGAAGAAGTCTTCAAGAAGGTCTCGCTACTAACGTGAGGCTATCGGCGGATAGACAAGCCCGGTGACAATACCGGCTTGTGCATGTAAGTCCCTTCTCTCTTTCCTTCCCTCCATCTCTTTCTTTTTCTCTTTATATTTCTCTTATTTTATATTGCCATGAAAAATTCCCCTTGACATAGTATAGTTCCTAAATAATTAATTAAATGGATACATATATAAATAATGAACACACAAACATACACACATATATAGTTTGTAAAGTCTTTTTCATTACTCTCAATTCACATGTTAACATTTCATAGTGACCAATTAGGAGTGCATGTTTATTGTTTTATTTTAAATCAATTTATTTAAATTTTGTAAAAAAAAAAATGAAGTTACGAATAAATACCATGGTTTTCTCATTTCTCACATATGACATATCAATACCTTTAGTTTTAAAATAATTTTTATAAATTAATTTTTAATTCTGAAAATTTCATGAAATCTAAATATTATAGAATATATTATTTTGTACACGCTGTAAAAATTTTAGATCGATCCGCATAACGGTTTAGGAATTACATCGTATTTATTCACTGATCGTAAAACAGAAAACTGCAGTTATCGGTCAACTTTTAGGACATATAACTTGTTATACCGGTATCCAAATTGAGCAAACTCGGGTGTTTTTGATATCTAAAACGAATGATCTAGATTTTCTTAGTTTTATAGTTTTACTGAAAACCCATTTAAGATAAAGAAAACTGCGTTACAATATTAAGTGACGGATCTGGACAGAATCTGTTCCGATTCGCACACTGTTTTTAAATTGGACATAACTCGAACACCCGATGTCCGTTTGTGACAAAATTTAGATGTGTAGATGCACCATTGATAGAACTATAATTTTCTGTATATTATATTACTTAGGAATGCATGAAACAGCCTGATATAGGCTTTGCAATAGAATATATAGTTGCTGTCCAGAAATCTGAATTTCTGTTTTAAACGCTGATATTAAAATGATCATAACTAGAGCTTCAGAAATCCAAATCATGTGAATCTTGGTGTTTTAGATAAGTACATCGAAATACCTATAATTTTCTAATAATTTTATTAACCTGAAACCCGATAAAAATTAACTCAAACTGCGTTTTAAAAATATGTGACGGTGCCAAATAGATTCTGATCTGTTTTGCGCGACGATACGAAAACATATATATCTCTCAAACCGGTAGTCGTATTTAGGTGAAACTGGAACTCACGCATGCAAAACATTTAGAGCCATATTTCTGTTTATATTCCGTATTCGTTCAACTTGATTAATTAGTCGTACATAATATTTCTTTACGTTTATGGTAGTTACTCGAATAATATACTTGACTCATTTCATGCTATTCGAACATGTATACATATTTATCTTGATCAGTAAATTGTTGTATGTACATAAAGACGATAATTAAATACTTGAGTTGTATTTTGAAAACTATACAAAAGTATTTTTACATAAAACCCCCTCAAGTTTTATAAATTATCCTAAAGACCCTAGCAATTATAGGACTTCGATTTACATTTCTACGGTCTGACTCGGGTTTGAGTCTGATCATAATCCGACTTGAATATGATTCAAGTACCATATAAATCTTCAATATTCCAATTCAAAATGAACACATGAATCCATGAATACAATTATCAATTTATACAATTTGACTGAACCGAACCATGGATATATATTCCTTTTACATGATTCTCAGTATTCCATTTACATGACTCTACGGTTATAACCGTTTCCTGATATCATGGTTTCGGTCAGTCAGTCAATCAATCATACAATCAATACAATTTTACAAGATAACAATATAAACAAGACATCGCGGGGTTTAAGGGGTAGATTGATACGGAAGGTGTTAAAGGTGGCACGAGGTGGTCAGATTTAATACACCTAACATGAATCCAGTTGCTGTTGTACCGTGGCATAAACGGTTCCTTGTACTATACGTGCCCCTAGTCTCTGGCATATAGAGACTCCCCTCGTATACACTGGCATCCTTCTGTACCAAGCTACAAACAACAACGTTAACATGACATTACAACAATAATACAACTTTAAAATATACCTTCTTATTATGTCTTTTTCTACTCTCCTCTTATCTTTGGGACTTACCGAGCGACCTGTTCGCTGACGACATTCTGTTTCTTTCTTCTTTGAATGTCGTCAGGTGATTTGGACCCGGCAGAGATCGAGCCATCGCAAGAAGACTTGGAGCAGTTTGCTGAAGACCCTGCACTTTGGTTTCATTGTACACTTTTCCTCTCTGTATTTTTCATTTCCTGTTATGCCACTGTTTAGGAATCTTTTTATTTCAGTTGTATTTCCTTTCATGTATTGTACAAAGAATGCTAATAAATAAAAGTTGCTGTTCTTTTCATTTCTTGTCTCTTGTGTATTTTATATTACTTAGATACGCTCAGCGTATGTACTTCTGAGTATATACGTAGCGGACCCCGGTCCCGTCCCCTTCGCCGTACACGGGGAAGCGGGGCGTGACAGACACTATGTGTTGGCACATGAGATCCATCTCATATCAAAGGTGGATCCTCTCAAATATTTGATGTCAAAGGCCATATTAACGGGACGGCTCACTAAATGGGTCCTACTCTTAATGGAATTCTCGGTGACATACCGACCCCTCAAGGCAGTGAAAGGCCAAGCCATCGCCGACTTCCTTGCTGAGCATCCGATACCTGCCGACTCTCCTTTGAACCGCGAATTGCCCGACGAGCACGAGTTTGACACGATCGACGGGGAGAGAAGAGAGAATGATACCCGGTGGGAACTCTACTTCGATTGAGCATCTTCCATGAAGAAGCGCAAATAAAGCACCCCCATAATCAAATCAGGGCTAGGCCTCATCTTCGTGACCCCACAAGGAGGGATAATGCGCTTTGCCTTTTTCTTGACAGAGCCGAGGACAAACAACGAAGACGAATACGAAGCTTCGATAGCAGATCTTGAGATCGTTGTCGACATGGGAATCGATAACCTCCTCATATACGGAGACTCCCAGCTAGTCATTAGTCAAGTAAACGACGACTATCAAACGTGCAAACCAGAGTTGGTAAAGTACGGTGAGAAAGTGCAACAATTGCTGGCTCAAATTCCTACCTACGCCCTGGAAAGCATACCGCGTGCGGAAAATAGCAAAGCGGATACGTTAGCCAAACTCGCTAAAGAACTGGCTGACGAAAACCTCGATGGTGTAAGGATCATGGTACAAAGCCGTCGGGTTCTTGCATCGGCAAAAATATCTCCGGAATCGTCTGAAGAAAAGGAAGCGACCAAGCAAACATCCTTACAAATAAAAGATTAGGAAAATGCTAAGGATTGGAGAGAAGTCTTTATAGACTACTTCAAATCCCGACGAACACCTGAAGATGCATCCTCAAGATATCAGCTCATGAAACGAGCTCTGTCTTTCGCCTTCATCAATGATACTCTGTACAAGAGATCGTTCGACTCTATATGGCTAAGATGCCTGGGGCCGGAAGAAGCAAAGAGAGTCATCCGAGAAACTCATGACGGACTCTGCGGTTCTCATCAAGCCGGGCTAAAGATGAAGCTGAAGATCAAAAGGATGGGCTACTATTGGCCCACGATGATCCAGAACTGCCTTGAATATGCAAAGCAGTGCCACTCATGCCAAATTCATGGGGACTTTATCCACCAGCATCTAAATCCATTACATCCAACGATGGCTAGCTGGCCGTTTGAAATGTGGGGAACCGACATAATCGGGCCCATCGAACCAGCATCTTCCAGAGGACATCGATTCATTTTGGCGACAACTGATTACTTCTCCAAGTGGGCAGAAGCAGTACCGCTGAGGGAAGTAAAGACGGAGAAAATTCTCCATTTTTTCAAGAAACATGTCATCTATCGGTTCGGCACTCCGCGACGAATTATCTCCGATAACGGGCCGGCCTACAGAAGCCATAAAATCAGCCGCTTCGTACAACAGCATAACATAGATTGGAGATACTCTTCGGTCTATAATCCCCGAGCTAACGGTCTAGTTGAAGCTTTCAACAAGACCTTGACGAAGATCGTGAAAAAGACGGTGTCCAGAAATAAGAGGGACTGGCACGAGAGACTGCATGAAGCTCTCTGGGCGTATCGAACCACATTTAAAACGGCCACAAGCACAACGCCGAATGCATTGGTATTCGTCGATGAAGCAGTACTCCCCTTGGAGATAGAGTTACCCTCTCTACGAGTGGCGGTTCACTACGAGCTAACAGACGAAGAAAATTCTCACCTTCAGCTTGAGGAGCTCGACGCCCTTGATGAAACCCGGCTCATGGTGCAGCAAAACTTGGAAGCCTACAAAGCAAAAATGACGCGCTCATACGAGAGATTGACTAGGCCGGGAACATTTCGCCAAGGCGAACTCGTGCTAGTCGTCAAAAGACCTATGATCCTCAATCGTGCCAAACGGGGGAAATTCGAGCCGAACTATGAAGGCCCGTACATCATAGACAAAGTTTACCAGGGTGGAGCCTATCTTCTCATGGACATGCATGGAGAAAGACCTTTCAGGCCAATAACGGTCGATTCCTGAAAAAATACTACGCCTGACGAGTCACGGCCTAGGTCAACAATAGATGACGACGCCAATGTCCGCTCGCTGTCTTCCTAAGCCCAAACTCTATAAGTAGTAGCCGGCAAACGGATCGAAATGTCCTTAAACTAACTGTCACGCCCCGCTTCCCAGAGTATGCAAGATTGGGCACGTAACATAGCCAACCATGCTACCTGTGGGTAGGAAGTATCCATCCACAGTCACATTACGGTTGTAGAGATATCAAGAACAATATAAATAAACTAATCTAACACATGTCCAAATCCATAATATCAAGAGTCAATAAACAATAAGTGCGGAAGCAAATGATCCAATACAATAAATAAACAGTACGTCCCATAATGCGGGCTCACATCTGAAAATAAAATGAAATGAATAAACTAATCACTAAGGACTCACAGTTCAGCCTGCTGGCTGAAGTACTCCTGCTCAGTCGTCGACAGGGGTAAGGAATCTGGGCCATGCAAAACCCAGATGTCAGCGCGTCATGTCAACCAAATAATATAATATAAACATGGTAATAAGCAATGCAAGTATGAACATGAATAAAGCAGTACTAAGAAATAACAGTGCAGGGTAATGTGCAGTGGTAACTAAACTGTCCTATCAGGTTTCTACTCTATAGTCTTTGAAATCAATTGATGAATCATCGATGTAACTCAATAGTATCCCGTACATACCCGGGACCACGGCCACAATATTCTCGGCTGCAGCCGAGACATGCCGTTAGGCACAAAACATGAAAGTGTACACTCGGTAGTACCCCGTACATACCCGGGATCACGGCCACAATATTCTCGGCCGAAACCGAGACATGCCGCTAGGCACAAAATAGGAATGTGTACACTCGAACTGGTAGTGAACTGTCGAGTTACAAGTCAGGTTCATCTTTGATTTCCCCATACCCCCAAGTTATGTATGTCAGGTCAGGTATTCAGTAGTCAAGGACTAATGTCAACCCAGAATCAGGTAAAAACAGGTATGTCTGGATAGACAGCAAGAATGGTCCATGAGGACCCCAAGTCAGGTTTATTGGCATTAGGCATGAGATCATGTAATAAGTCAGGTTGTAGTCCAATAGGTTGAGTCAGTATGTATAGGGTGTCTTGTCCGGTGTATCAGTACATGTGTCAGGTGTATCAAGATCGGGTCAATATGTAATGCAATCAAATGTATGCTTATAACAGGTATAGTAACGAATAAGGAACAACAGCAGGAACAGTAAATAACAATATTATTCCATGTAAACACAGTGATGCTTTGTATTCTCTTATTAACAGGTTCAAGCACCCTTGGGGTGCGATAGTCACAAAGTGAAACAATATCAACAACATACGTAATGAAGCTACATGAATTTAAACTAAAGCATAATAATTGTCTCATGGGTGATTTAACAAATGAAGCGAGGACGATCTACTTGGTTTAGTTAGTTAAAGTGTGGATTGATAGCAGACCGATTAATTACAAGCAACTACTATACTGATTTAATGTTAAGGATAATTGTGACCGTCAATTCTAAGTTATAAAAATGATAACGATGTTACTAATAGTTGTGTGGTTATAATAAATAATATGATAATCAAGAGTAAAGCAATACTTGATATTGTGTACTAGCATGTTAAAGCAAGTATTCGGATATTTTCCTCGACGGTTTCGCAAACCGGAAAGCACGGATGCAATGTCGGCAGAAAACACGAGACGGGTGCACGGACTACGGATCGAGTCCCAACAGCGAACAGCGGGACCACACGGACCAGGGTACTTCGCTGGAGCGTCGGGTCCAAACGACGGCACGGCCGGAATCCGGCAAAAGTCAAGGGCGACGAAGTTAGCAAACACGATACACGTAAACAAAGACCAGCGAGGGGGTTATACCTGAATGGAAGCTAAAGGGATGCTCACCGGGAAGAACCAGGGGCAACTACGACGGGCCCGACGGTGATGGGCGCGCCGGCGGCGAACAGGAGATGCGGCGAGGGCTGGAATTTTCTGGTTCGCTGGAAAGAGGGTGGTGCGGTGAGTAGAGGGGTGCTGGCCCGCTCTGGTGATCGAGGGGAGACGGAGGTGGCTCTAGTGACGACGGCGAGGATCGTCGGCACGTTTTCCGGCGACCCGGGGTTGGTGCTAGGGTCGGGCTCGGGTTCTGGTGGTCCGGCGAGGGGAGGAGGAAGACGACGACGAGGTCGGGACGAGGGTGAAGAGAGGGAGTCCCTGGCGTCGTCGGCGATGGGAGGCGGCGGTGACGGCGAGACCCGTGTGCAGGTGGTGGCGTCGGGGTTGGGTCGCGGGCTCTGAAGGAGGGAGGAGAGGAGGTAGGGAGGGTGCGGTTAGGCTGAGGAGGCGAGGACGGCGACGGCGAGGTCGCGGGGAGGTCGGCGGCGCAAGCACGAGGAGGCTAGGGTTAGGGTTCGGTGAGATTTTCTTGTGGGGAGGAAGATGAATAGGAGGCGGCTGCGCAAATATATATAGGAAGAGAGAGAGAGAGAGATTAGATTTTAGAGAGAGAGAGAGAGAGATTAGAGAGAGATAGAGAGAGACGGTGGATTGGGGGGGCCCACGAGAGACTTGAGTCTCTCGTGATTGGCTGGAGGGTTTTTAAAAGGAGAAATTTTAAAAGATTTTAGGGGATTAGAAACGTTAAAATAAGGTAAAAGAATATATTATGGTTTTAAATATATTTAATCAACCGGGCATCTTTGGCGCTAAATGAAACATTTCCAAATCGCGCCCGGGTTGCGCCCAAATGCTCCAAATTCAAATTATAGGATTTTAAGCGAGTTCCAAATTTTGAAAAGAGGTGTTTTATGATTAAAATGTATGCCCCCAAGTCGGACACTTGCACGCGCGCGTAGGCGTCCAAACTTGCCCGTTTCGCCGAGCGGGACGAAATCTCGACGCGCGGACGCTACCACGCGGATAGTGGCGACGAGTAGGCAAACATGGATATTTTTAATTTCATTTTCGGTGTTAAAATTTGTTATGTGCCAAAATGACCTAATCGGTTAAAATTTAGCAATAAGCACCACACAATCAGGATAATTGAAAAGAGCAATGTATAAACTCAACTAGTACCAGAAAATAGTATTATTGGGCTCGGGTGTTACATCATACCCAACTACAAAAAGAATTTCGTCCTCGAAATTCCAAGAGTACAAGATAGCTAACTACAGGAAAATGTGAGGAAATTTCTGCCGGATCTCGTCTTCTCGCTCCCAAGTGGATTCTCCATGCAATCGATTACCCCAAGAAACTAGCACAAGAGGGATAACCTTGTTCTTAAGAGCCTTTTCTCTTCGATCCTTGATTTCAACCGGTCGCTCCTCAAAAGTTAGGTCCTCCCGTACAGTCAACTCCGAATGATCCAATACGTGAGTTTCATCTCGAGCATACCTCCGTAGTTGAGATACATGAAACACATCGTGCACTCCTACCAAGGACTGTGGTAACGCCAAACGGTACGCTATCTCTCCAACACGCTCCAATATCTCGAAGGGTCCAACGAATCGAGGACTAAGCTTTCCCCGACTCCCAAAGCGAATCACCCCTCTAGTCGGTGATATCTTCAGGAATACCAAATCGCCCACGGCGAACTCTAGAGGTCTTCTCGACGTGTCGGCCCAACTTTTCTGTCTGTCTTGAGCTGCCTTCATATGCTTCCTGATTGTATCCACCTTCTCGACTGTCTGTACTACCAAATCTGGTCCCAGTAACCTTCGTTCACCAACATTATCCCAACAACAGGTGAACGGCACTTACGATCATACAACGCTTCAAACGGAGCCATCTGAATAGTCGCTTGGAAACTATTGTTGTACGAAAACTCCACCAGGTGTAGATGATCCTCCCAAGAACCTTTGAAGTCCAACATGCAAGCCCTCAACATATCTTCAAGGGTCTGGATCGTTCTCTCCGATTGTCCATCAGTCTGAGGATGATAAGCTGTGCTAAACTTCAATCGAGTCCCCAAACTCTCTTGTAAACTCCTCCAGAAGTGCGACAAGAATCGAGTGTCCCGATCGGACACGATGCTTACCGGTACTCCATGCAATCTTACAATCTCCTGCATGTACCGCTCTGCCAAAGTCTTCGTCGATTGACCAACCCGAAAAGGAATAAAGTGAGCTGCCTTGGTCAACCGATCGACAATCACCCATACTGCATTGTTGCCCTTTGGACTCCGCGGTAAAGCCGTCACGAAATCCATGGTTATATGTTCCCACTTCCACTGAGGAATCGGAAGTGGTTGCAACAAACCAGCAACCCTTTGGTGTTCCGCCTTGACTTGCTGACACACCAAGCACTTAGCCACGAAGCGAGCAATCTCCCGTTTCATACCTTCCCACCAGAAGTGACGTCGAACATCTCGGTACATCTTTGTCCCTCCTGGATGTACAGAGTAAGCTAAACTGTGTGCCTCCTTCATAAGCTCTTCACGTACATCCCCTTTTGGCACACATACACGGCTACCATATCTCAACGAACCGTCTTCGTGGATCAGTAAATCGGTTCGTAGTCCGGCCTCAACCTGCTCTCGAAACCTTTGCAGTCTAGGATCCTGCAATTGTACTGCTTTAATCTTCTCAACTAAGGACGACTGTACTTGCAACTGCATCAACTGTCCCATAGCATGTGGTAGCACAACCTCCAAGTCAAATCTCTGAAAATCCGCAATGATCTCCCTTTGTGCGGTCAATACTTGAATTGCTGGTAACCGACTTAGCCCATCTGGCACGACGTTAACTTTTCCCGGATGGTACTTAAGATCAAGGTCGTAGTCGGCCATCAGCTCCAACCATCTGCGTTGCCTCATGTTCGACTCCTTCTGAGTGAACACATACTTCAAACTCTTGTGATCTGTAAAGACTTCGACTCTCTCGCCCAAAAGGTAGTGTCTCCAAATCTTCAAGGCGAAGATCACGGCCGCAAGCTCCAAGTCATGAGTCGGATAATTCTTCTCATGAGTCTTCAGTTGTCTTGATGCGTAAGCTACGACCTTCCCATTCTGTAACAAAACACATCCCAATCCCTTTCCAGATGCGTCGCTGTGAATCACCAGTCCTCCTGAATTATCTGGTACGGTCGGGATAGGGGCGGTTATCAACTTATGCTTCAACGTCTCGAAGGCCAATGCACATCCATCCGTCCAAACAAACGGTACCTCCTTGCGCGTAAGATTGGTTAACAGCTCTGCCCAACGAGCGAAGTTCTCCACGAATCTCCTGTAGTACCCGGCCAAACCAAGGAAACTTCTTATTGGAATAGGCCAATCTGAACTGCTGCAATCTTTTCGGGATCGACGGCGATTCCATCGCCCGACACAACATGCCCCAGAAACTTTATTTCTTCAAGCCAGAATTCGCACTTACTCATCTTCGCATACAATTTCTCCTATCTCAGCGTCTGCAGTGCGATCTTCAAATGCTCAGCACGCTCCTCAAAACTCCTCGAGTAGACCAGAATGTCGTCCTTGAATACCACAATGAACTGATCCAAGAATGGTGAAAAGATCCTGTTCATCAAATCTATGAATATTGCCGGCGCATTAGTCACTCCGAAGGTCACCACCAAATACTCGAAATGTCCATATCGAGTTCGAAACGCCGTCTTGCAAATGTCTTCTGCTTTCACTCGGACCTGATGATATCCTGATCGTAAATCCAGTTTCGAGAATACTCTCGCGCCACTAAGCTGCTCAAAAAGTTCTCCAATGCGAGGGATCGGGTACTTGTTCTTAATAGTCACTCGGTTTAATTCTCGATAGTCGATGCATAATCTTCTTGTGCCTTCCTTCTTCTTTACTAAAAGAACTGGAGCTCCCCAAGGCGAGTTGCTGCTTCGAATCCAACCCTTCTCATGTAATTCTCCAACTTGCTTCTTAACTTCTTCCAATTCCTCTGGTGCCATCGGATAATATGATTTCGATACTGGCGCTGCACCAGGAATAAGGTCAATCGCGAACTCCACGTCTCGCTTCGGCGGTAAGCACGATATATCCTCAAACACATCCATAAAGTCGCGACAACTGCCGGCTCTTCACCACTATCAACTTTCATTGCTGCAAGAATATTGTTTGTCGGCCTAGCCCTAAACTTGACTGGCCCGACAGAACTGCTTCTTTACCGCAACTGCTGTCTGCATCGTTGGCCGCGAAAGGTCCAGCGAGACTACTGAGTCTCGTCCATTCTGCTGCATGCACGTCCACGGTTGCTCCATTCTGCCTTAGTCCGATGAACTTCTCTTCCATTTCCTCCCGTGCAGTCCGCGGGAAGAACTTCTCCAGGAAACTCTTAGAGAAATCCGCCCAACTGGTTGGCTTGGGCAAGCGGGTCTCCTCCGCAAGCCACCACTCTGGGGCGAAATCCACCAGCTGAAAGCGCACTACAACAACTCTCTTGTCTTCTGGGATCTGCGCCGCAATCAGCAAATTCTCCGTGTCACTAGCCACTGCTCGGCTGGTAACAACTCCTTTAAATCAGTAAATGTAGACGGACCCAAAAGTCTGAAATCTGCAACGGTCCCTACTCGGTCAACTGGTCTAGTTCCAACATCGTTCACAGACTGCTGAACGATCTGCAAACCTTCCTGAAACAAGTCCGCTTGCTGCTGGATCAGCTCGGTCTGTTTCTTTGATTTCCAGCATTCCTCTTATCACTCCAAGCATGGCGGCTTCGTTCACACGCCTCCGGTACGTCTTCAACTTCTTACCTGTCATAATCCTGAACTCAAAACACCCAACATTAGCATGATGATAGATTCTGAATGTGGATCAATGCTAGAACTCCAAGATACTTAAATAGAGTACCGCATTGTAGCTATGCCGCGGTATCATAGCCGCAATTACTTAACTCCATCCAAGTCGCCCAAGTCCTAGGGATAACAAGAAATCAGGTTTCCGAGTCGACATGCAAAGTAAGTTTGCACGTCGTAAAAGATATAATCCGGAAGAATGATTCAAGGATGGTAAAACGGTCAAGGTGGCAGGACATGTTTCCTAATCACGGGTACTCTGATTCATGTATCGGGTACAATACCCAACTACAAAAGAATCAACCCAACTAACCTATGGCTCTGATACCAAAAGAACCATGTCACGCCCCGCTTCCCAGAGTACGCAAGATTGGGCACGTAACATAGCCAACCATGCTACCTGTGGGTAGGAAGTATCCATCCATAGTCACATTACGGTTGTAGAGATATCAAGAACAATATAAATAAACTAATCTAACACATGTCCAAATCCATAATATCAAGAGTCAATAAACAATAAGTGCGGAAGCAAATGATCCAATACAATAAATAAACAGTACGTCCCATAATGCGGGCTCACATATGGAAATGAAATGAAATGAATAAACTAATCACTAAGGACTCACAGTTCAGCCTGCTGGCTGAAGTACTCCTGCTCAGTCGTCGACAGGGGTAAGGAATCTGGGCCATGCAAAACCCAGACGTCAGCGCGTCATGTCAACCAAATAATATAATATAAACATGGTAATAAGCAATGCAAGTATGAACATGAATAAAGCAGTACTAAGAAATAACAGTGCAGGGTAATGTGCAGTGGTAACTAAACTGTCCTATCAGGTTTCTACTCTATAGTCTTTGAAATCAATTGATGAATCATCGATGTAACTCAATAGTATCCCGTACATACCCGGGACCACGGCCACAATATTCTCGGCTGCAGCCGAGACATGCCGTTAGGCACAAAACATGAAAGTGTACACTCGGTAGTACCCCGTACATACCCGGGATCACGGCCACAATATTCTCGGCCGAAACCGAGACATGCCGCTAGGCACAAAATAGGAATGTGTACACTCGAACTGGTAGTGAACTGTCGAGTTACAAGTCAGGTTCATCTTTGATTTCCCCATACCCCCAAGTTATGTATGTCAGGTCAGGTATTCAGTAGTCAAGGACTAATGTCAACCCAGAATCAGGTAAAAACAGGTATGTCTGGATAGACAGCAAGAATGGTCCATGAGGACCCCAAGTCAGGTTTATTGGCATTAGGCATGAGATCATGTAATAAGTCAGGTTGTAGTCCAATAGGTTGAGTCAGTATGTATAGGGTGTCTTGTCCGGTGTATCAGTACATGTGTCAGGTGTATCAAGATCGGGTCAATATGTAATGCAATCAAATGTATGCTTATAACAGGTATAGTAACGAATAAGGAACAACAGCAGGAACAGTAAATAACAATATTATTCCATGTAAACAAAGTGATGCTTTGTATTCTCTTATTAACAGGTTCAAGCACCCTTGGGGTGCAATAGTCACAAAGTGAAACAATATCAACAACATACGTAATGAAGCTACATGAATTTAAACTAAAGAATAATAATTGTCTCATGGGTGATTTAACAAATGAAGCGAGGACGATCTACTTGGTTTAGTTAGTTAAAGTGTGGATTGATAGCAGACCGATTAATTACAAGCAACTACTATACTGATTTAATGTTAAGGATAATTGTGACCGTCAATTCTAAGTTATAAAAATGATAACGATGTTACTAATAGTTGTGTGGTTATAATAAATAATATGATAATCAAGAGTAAAGAAAGACTTGATATTGTGTACTAGCATGTTAAAGCAAGTATTCGGATACTTGCCTCGACGGTTTCGCAAACCGGAAAGCACGGATGCAATGTCGGCAGAAAACACGAGACGGGTGCACGGACTACGGATCGAGTCCCAACAGCGAACAGCGGGACCACACGGACCAGGGTACTTCGCTGGAGCGTCGGGTCCAAACGACGGCACGGCCGGAATCCGGCAAAAGTCAAGGGCGACGAAGTTAGCAAACACGATACACGTAAACAAAGACCAGCGAGGGGGTTATACCTGAATGGAAGCTAAAGGGATGCTCACCGGGAAGAACCAGGGGCAACTACGACGGGCCCGACGGCGATGGGCGCGCCGGCGGCGAACAGGAGATGCGGCAAGGGCTGGAATTTTCTGGTTCGCTGGAAAGAGGGTGGTACGGTGAGTAGAGGGGTGCTGGCCCGCTCTGGTGATCGAGGGGAGACGGAGGTGGCTCTGGTGACGACGGCGAGGATCGTCGGCACGTTTTCCGGCGACCCGGGGTTGGTGCTAGGGTCGGGCTCGGGTTCTGGTGGTCCGGCGAGGGGAGGAGGAAGACGACGACGAGGTCGGAACGAGGGTGAAGAGAGGGAGTCCCTGGCGTCGTCGGCGATGGGAGGCGGCGGTGACGGCGAGACCCGTGTGCAGGTGGTGGCGTCGGGGTTGGGTCACGGGCTCTGAAGGAGGGAGGAGAGGAGGTAGGGAGGGTGCGGTTAGGCTGAGGAGGCGAGGACGGCGACGGCGAGGTCGTGGGGAGGTCGGCGGCGCAAGCACGAGGAGGCTAGGGTTAGGGTTCGGTGAGATTTTCTCGTGGGGAGGAAGATGAATAGGAGGCGGCTGCGCAAATATATATAGGAAGAGAGAGAGAGAGAGAGAGATTAGATTTTAGAGAGAGAGAGATTAGAGAGAGATAGAGAGAGACGGTGGATTGGGGGGGCCCACGAGAGACTTGAGTCTCTCGTGATTGGCTGGAGGGTTTTTAAAAGGAGAAATTTTAAAAGATTTTAGGGGATTAGAAACGTTAAAATAAGGTAAAAGAATATATTATGGTTTTAAATATATTTAATCAACCGGGCATCTTTGGCGCTAAATGAAACATTTCCAAATCGCGCCCGGGTTGCGCCCAAATGCTCCAAATTCAAATTATAGGATTTTAAGCGAGTTCCAAATTTTGAAAAGAGGTGTTTTATGATTAAAATGCATGCCCCCAAGTCGGACACTTGCACGCGCGCGTAGGAGTCCAAACTTGCCCGTTTCGCCGAACGGGATGAAATCTCGACGCGCGGACGCTACCACGCGGCTAGTGGCGACGAGTAGGCAAACATGGATATTTTTAATTTCATTTTCGGTGTTAAAATTTGTTATGTGCCAAAATAACCTAACCGGTTAAAATTTAGCAATAAGCACCACACGATCAGGATAATTGAAAAGAGCAATGTATAACACTCAACTAGTACCAGAAAATAGTATTATTGGGCTCGGGTGTTACACTAACGATGGACCACTACGTCCTAAAACTGGCTATTGACCGAGACGTCTATAAACTACTACGAACCGCAGCATCCCAAGGCTGACACAAAAAAAAATAAAAAAAAGAAGAAAGAAAGAAAACGGTATGTCTATAAGCGAGATGGGCACGGATGAAAACCCGAAAGGGCTCCGTGAGTAAAAACAGCAAGGCTACCGGCGAGTTTTGTGAAAACCCGAAAGGGCGCAATCTCGTTAAAAGACACTTGCAAGGTCCTCTCGACCTTGTGAGGAGAAAATACCTACGTGAGATCCTTACGACTCACAAGGGAGCAACACACTTAGGGATCTCCACGATTCCTAAGGAGAAATTACACTTACGATATCCTCACGACTCATAAGGAGAATTCCCCTTTGAGACCCTCACGGCTCATAGAATTCAAAAGCCTTAAGCTACAGGGATCTGAACCTGTTCTTAAGCCATCACAACCTCTAATTCTTCCCTACAAGCGGTTCAATATTGACCCTTGTATACAATCCACGGACATGAATAAACATTTCCCTAATAAAGTCCCACCAGAGACTGGGGATATGCTCATATGGCGAACGACACTTGTAAGTCCTCTCGACTTATAAGGAGAAAACACTCTTGTAAGATCCGTACGACTTATAAGAAAACATACACTTAAGAATCCTCACGATTCTTAAGAAAAAAACACACTTACGAGATCCCCACGACTCGTAGGGAGAAATACCTTTATGAGACCCTTACGGCTCATGAAGATAAAAGCCTTAGTCAACAAGATCCTAGCCCTGTCTGCTAAGCCACCTTTGTTCAAAACCGATAAAGGCAAATGATGATTCGCTCCTGGCAATATCCCAGTGGTAGCGATGCTGATGCCTAAATCGATATCAAATCCTAAACTCGCAGCGAAAAGTCAGCGAGCCACAAATGCATACAAAAACAGCCGAAATGATGGGGCAACTTGCAATAAAATCAGCAAGTAAAAATGTATGCATAAAAAAATAGCCAAAATGATTGGGCATCGCGAAAAATAGCCAAAATGATTGGGCATCGCGAAAAATAGCCGAAATGATTGGGCAATCGCGACTTTCGCGATATAAAAAAAGCGGTAATGATAGAGCATCGCAGAAATATAAAAGAAATAATAACAAAATGAAACTCTTGCCCTACAAGTGAGATCACATCGATCCCTGTATACAATCCAGGGACACAAACAAAGAGGGAACCATACCTTCCCACTAGGCTCCATCAGAAAAAGAAGCCAAATCTCGACGGTTCACAGACAGCCTAGAGATCCCCAACAGCGTTCCTCCTTATTCCAGCAGGATTCGGACGTGACAATCAATCTCGGAGCCATGGCAAAGTCTCTAGTTCCAGATCTCGACGGTTCACAACAACCTAGAGACCACCTCGACATTCGTTTCGTTACAGTAGACGCAGTGTCAACAACGACGTTTCTTCTCAACTCCAGCAGGATGCAGACGCAACGTCAACAATCGACCCCGGGGTCAAAACAACGAAGCAAAGGCAATAATCCTAGCTTCAGGATCTTGACGACAACTCATATAAAACCTGAAAGACTATCGGAGATCATCCCACACCAGCACGGAGTGATCACCACCGCGACATTCGTCTCGATACAGCAGACGCAATGCCAGAAAACGAAGCAAAGGCAATATTCCTAGCTTCAAGGTCTTGACGGTAACTCATATAAAACCTGAAAGACTATCAGAGATCATCTCACACCACTGCGGAGTGTTCACCGCCTCAACGTTCGTCTCGATACAGCAGACGAAATGTCACCACAGCGTTCTTCTTCCAACAGGATTCGGACGCGCCAAAGCAAATGAAGCAAAGGCAATATTCCTAGCTTCAGGGTCTTGATGGTAACTCATATAAAACCTGAAAGACTATCGGAGATCATCCCACACCAGCACAGAGTGGTCACCTCGACGTTCGTCTCGACACAGCAGACGAGATGTCACCACAGCGTTCTTCCTCCAACAGGAATCGGACGCGCCAAAACAACGAAAGCAAAGGCAATATTCCTAGCTTCAGGGTCTTGACGACAACTCATATAAAACTTGAAAGACTATCGGAGATCATCCCACTCCAGCACGGAGTGATCACCACCGCGACATTCGTCTCGATACAGCAGACGCAATGCCAGCAAACGAAGCGAAGGAAATATTCCCAGCCAACTTATATAAAACCTGAAAGACTATCGGAGATCATCCCACACCAGTGCGGAGTGGTCATGACTCATCGGGGCTCCCAAACTGAGCCTAACCTCAAGTAAAAAGCGACATGGAATATCCCTAACGCTTGTTCTTTCGACGGTAATACTACCTGGAAGATTGCTTGAAGACATCTTGTCCAGCCCCTGAAGGGATCAGAGACACGATAGTCGCAAGGCTACTTGAACAGCAAAATTGCCTATCGAGGAATACATCAACCAACGCGACGGTACGACGGACACAACCCTAGTACCACAGACCCTAACGGACCTCTGTCGTATAGAGCAGAGGTTAACTGTGACATTAGGACATCCTTGCGAGAACTTCTTGATTCGTCTCGACTCGTAAGGCAAAGCCTTAGGCAATGGGGATTAAAAAACCTGTTTCCTAAGCACTGGGGCCTTGCAAGTCGGTCCAAGATGGACTCTTGAATACTATTCACAGGTCACACTCTCCGAAGTCGAATATCGACAAAGAGGGAAACAACCATTTACGAGTCCTCTCGACTTGTAGGCAGGAAAATTCTCTTGTGAGATCCTTACGACTCTCGAAAGAAAACGCACTTAGGAATCCCCACGATTCCTAAGGAGAAAATACACCTACGAGATCCTCTCGACTCGTAGGGAGAAAAATCTTTTTGAGATCCTCACAACTCATAAAGTTGGAAAGTCTTAGGCAGCAGACCTGAACCTGCTTCCTAAGCCATCGATACCCTATAAGAAGGCTAGGACGAAATATTCTCTACGCTTGCCAGAGTAACATAGCGACAATACATCAAAGAGGAAAAATGACAAAGGGAGACAAGAAAATATGTCTTTTAGTCATGAATCAAAATGAATACAAGTTACAATCTATGAAAGAATAAAAATAAATAAAATACTCTCATTCAGGAGTATGTACAAAAGAAGAATAAAAGGAAAAATATACAATTTTTTAAGCCGGCGGACGATTTAACAGATTTGTCAGTTCATCCCTTTTCCACCGGGCCTCGGCTTCATAATTTGTTATCGCTATGAGACGGGCCTCTGCTTGAGATTGTTGGGCCTGGTACGTGGCAAGCCGACTTTCAAGCTCATGTTCAGTGACCTTGTGGGCTTCAACCATCTCACGGGTAAAAATGATGGCTTTATCAATAGCTACCACCTCCCTGATAGCTTCTTGAAGCACCCGCCAGAGTTCATACGCACGAGTGGTCTTGGCCGTAAGTTCAGCTTGAAGTTCCCCCAATGCATTTGAAGCCAGCTTCCTCTCTGAAAATTTTCGGCTGAGCCTCTTCTCGCATGACAGCATATTTGCGGCGCACCTTTCAATCAGTCCCCGCAAGCTTGCCTTTGCAGCCACTACCTCTGAAGGAAGGCGAGTACATTCAAGACTATGCAAGAAAGCCTCCACCCGACGATAAAACTCAACCCAGATTTGCACCAATGTTTCGCTATGGTAAGCAGCAAGAAAGGGGAGAGAACTGTTGGGTTCGGCGGCAAATTCTTCGGCCGTGATCAAACTACCAGCACGAAGGTCTTCGATCAGAGCTGACGAAGAGTGAAGGCTTAGCTTTGCCATCCGTTCAGAGGCACGTAGAGCATAAGGGCCAGGTGGCATGGCGATGCGAGATGCCAGCGTGGTAAGAACTGGCAAAGCTGTTAAGATTTATAAACAATCAGCGAGACTTGCAAGCAAAGAGCAAATGGAATAACGTCGAAACTTTACTTACCCACAGTCATGCAAGAAGGGTCCAAAAGATCCCCAGGCCCATCAAGAATCTCAACTTCGTCATTGGCTTCCAGAACTACAGAAGACATCAGTATCGTTATATGAAATAATAATAATGCCATGAGGAGAAGGCAAATAACACCAACCTTGCCCGGAAGAGAGGACGATGCGTTGAGGGGATATTGCCTGCGGGGCGGCCATCTCTAGCAAACACTGAAAGGATTTTCTAGGAGACAAATCAGCGATAGACGTCGCCAACCCGCGTAATTCTGAAAAGACAGAAAGGTTCAGATGATAAAGAGATTATTAAAATAAAATATAGAAGGCTACTTTCGATGCTCCTCCCGCTCTGAACTGGAGGGATAACAGCTTCGGCGGCCTCCTCCATTCCCCAGGAACATCAACAGCTTCCAATTGAGGAGCAGCGGCCACTGCTGCAGGATCTAATGAAAGGACGGTGGCCTCGACTACCTGTCCCATAGTCTCCGGGCCATCCCCAGAAAGATCCATTGAATCTGCGGCCAATGAAGATGCCTCTTCCGGGAGAGCAAGCACCGGGAGAACGGAAATCACCAATGGGAGCTCCGTGGCAAGAAGAACAGCTGTATCGACCCCCTCCACACTTACTGGTGCCTCATCGGGGATATTTACAGAGTCCATAGTTAAGGCGCGACTCGAACTCAGATCCTCTGCCATTGTCGAAGTCCCTGCAAAGTTTTCACGAAGATAAGGATATATATATATATATATAAGCAGTGCAAAATACTACAAAAAGATTTATAAGTATACCAATGCGCCAAGGAGCTTTTAGTATGGCTTTTTCAAGCCGGCGTTCCTTCTTAAGAATTTGTGCTCGCCGGGGTTCAAGGGTAGACTCATGTCCACCAGTCCACAACGACAGCGCATCTTCGGCATCGGCCGAGATAGGCTGCTTAAGGGCTATCTCGCATCCCTCTTCCAAAGGACTTATAAATATCCGCCGTATCGATGGAGGATCTTCGTAGAAGATGACGGCAGGATAAGGCCTCTTCGGGACCCTTACATTTTCAATCTCATCCTGGGAGCGTCTTATAGTCTCAACCAATTGTGCGGCTTCCTCGGCAGATGAACCTGAAAAAAGAAGACCACCATCCAACTCTTGCATAGCTATTGGTTCATCTTGAAAGATAGGCTCGGATTCCACTAAAAAGTCGAGCAGATTGGTGACCGTCTTCTTTCGCTTCTTTGACCCAGAACTAACGCCAGAAGACAATCGCTTCTTTCCCCCTCGGTGCTTTGGTGCGACGTTGACCCACTTCGCCTTCAGTATCCTCTCTCGGCGGTGCTACCGATGATGACACTGCCATTGCTGACGCCGCAGCTGATGAAATTGCTACTGACGACTTATCAGAAGACCTTGCCTGAGCTCTAGTGCACATCGGCATACCAACTGTCGGAGTCAAGTCCACATTCGTCGCCTCAGGAATAAGTACGGTACCAATATCCCTCAAGGAAGGGCGAACCATTGTCCGCGGTCGCGGCGGGACTCCCGTAGCCTGGAGCGGGGCGGGAGCTCTAAGCCCAAAAAGTATCCTCCTCTCCCTAGCAATGATTGGAATAACCCAGTGGCGATACCAACCCGTGAAAGCCCCCACGCACCTCGGAATGTAGTCGGCCTCGGGGATCATGAAATGAGATCCGGTGTTCAGCCTTATGAAATGGTGGGTGGAGTCACGAACAGCTTCCAAAGAAGGGCTGGGCTCCACTGTGAATGCCTCGAAGGGGACACCCTGGTTATATCCCAGTTGCCGGGAAAAGCGATGTGGATTGTACCGCATGAAAAGAGCCGCATCGTTTCGACGGAACACCAGATAACCGGGTCTGATCGAATACAAGTGCATGGCTTCCTTGGGCTTCAAGGAGGGGGCTCCCTCTTTCGATAAATCAAACAACTGTTGAACAGGTCCCGAGGGACCAGAGAGGATTCGATCATTAAATACCATTCCGCCTTCGTTGGCATACGGATTGAGCAGCACCCGAAGAGCCCCTAATTGAGTCGGGTCAAGAGCAGAAGCGTCCACCAACCCCATAAGCTACGGAAAGGAATAAGCATCATAAAAGCTGGGTCTCTGGTGCACAGCAAATGCCCTTAGCACGTGCATCTCAATCCATGACGTAAAATAATGAAGAGAGAAACTCACTACGTTCACGCCTGGGGTTGAGGTATTGGCTGCAGTGCTTAGCCCATGGTACAGATGCGACAGCCCTGCAATACCCACGGCTAGTCGCGTCCCTTCGGCAATGCGATGAGCAGGGTAAATGACCGAGGCTCTCATGAATCGACGGTGCGTTGGAACGACAAACCAACGGAGCCAAACGCTGATAAAACCGATGAAGAAAGTTTCTTCATCCATGCCAGGAGCTGCGATCAACTCGAAAGGTATAGCCGACAAGACTGGAATGTAGAACTGGGGTAAATCCTCTTCTCTGGCTGGTAGCCTATTTAAACCAAACCCGAAGGGATCGTTGACATTCGCGAACTTCGGAGCCGCCTTTGATAGAACGTCTCCATGAAGGAATCAGGCGATAAAGCTTTTAAAAGTGACGCCCTGTTCTTCTGACTCTGTGAACAGCTTCTCAAAAATCCCTAGAGTCTTGATTAGACTCGGGTACTTGTGGCGGACGACATTTTCAGTCGACAAGCCGTCAAGCATAGCGGGCACAGTCTCGAAGGCATACTCGTCAGAGGGCAACAATTCTTCGTAAGGCTCTCCCCTGATCGGTAAACCCGAGATCTCGTGAAATTCTTCCAAAGAGATCGAAACTTCATGGTCCCCTAATAAGAAAGTGTTGGTGGGAAGATTCCATTGATTTAGGAAAGGTTTAACCCACCATACATGGGGAGATTGATAACGGAAGAGGGACGCATACACCGCCTGGTATAGCCCGACCCTCTACAGTCGCGCACGATGAGCAGACAAGATGTAACGAGCCCAGAGAAGATAGCCCGTGGGATGGCGAGGGGTAAGCCCTATCTTGTAGACTTGTCCCCAGGGCTGGGCTTCACCTTGGCAGATACAACGCCCCAAGATGTCTATGGCCGGCACAGGCTGGTTTGGTATCCCAACTGTCGACGATTCGAGCCGGCCTGTAGGAGTCCAATCCGCCACCTCTACAGCAAAAGCAGTCTGCGGACGGTCCATCGGCAGGAACGAGCGGAGAGGTTCTATTGGCACATCGCAAAGAAAGCTTCGGTGACCGCGGATGATATGACCGTACCAGGTCCCCCACAAAAGAAAATTGGCGCATTCCGGGTCGTGAGCTCTAATCATCGCCATCACCTCTTCGTCAGACGGTGACTGAGGAAAGGCAGCCTCCGAGTGGGTGAAAGGGAAGTATGGAAGAGAAGCCATTGTTCCTGAAATAAAGGAAAGGAAACTGTTAGTGAAGCCCACACGTGTTTATATATATTTATATATATATATATATATATATATATATATATATATATATATATATAAGACAGTGGAAGAAGGCGACAAGCCGCTTATTTCATGGGACCATTGGTTGCAAAACACAGGGGCCCACAAAATCAAGATGGCGGCCCACTAATGATGAGGCAGGGTAATCATTATGAGAACAAAAGGAATATTCTCGATAAATTCAAACAACTCTACACATTCCCCCAAGGAGAAAACCCATTGCAGAAACTCTGTGCAAATCAAGAAGGATCTCTCCTAAACTATTTTTGCAAGAACAACTCAGGATGAAAAATCCCAAGAAGTCTTCTTTTAAGAACTAAGTTCTTTAGAGGAATTAAATTCCTTTTGAACAGAGAAATTAAATTCCAAGAAAATTTTCAGAGCTAAGCTCTTTGAAATGGAATTAAATTCCAAAGGGAAAACAAGTACAATCATCAAAACCCTAAGATCCGAAAAATGGCCAACATTTGGGGTTTGCTACCTAAACATCGAACGTTCTTAGGACATCAGAAAGATGAGTTCTTTTTTATATAGGGAAAAACTCTTGGTGTGGATTTAAAATCCAAAGAGAATTGTTATAAAAGTTCTTCGATCGTTCAAAACCATTACCTGAAGAAAAGATTCTTTCTTGGACAGAGTTAAACTCTGAAATTTTTGGAACAGAGAACTGAGCTCTGAGAAAGAGAATTAAATTTTCGAAGGAAAATGAACAAGGAAGAAAATGAAAGAGTAGAGGCGCTTCTGAATAGACCCTTGCATTTATAGGATGTGATGGGAAACGGTTCATCTACCCCCTTCCCTAGGCAAATCCAACGGCCACAAAGATGACAACGTTGCACTCATGTGCAAACACGTGAGAACAACGCTGTGGGGGCATTTGTTCCCTCGTAAAATACAAGGAAAAACCCCAATGGGGCATCACGTGCCTACACATGATCGGGGGTCACGTGCCGACACGTGATGGCTTCCTGAGGACTCTGAAATAATAAGAATTGAATTCTAATCAAATAGGGTCACGTGTCCACACGTGATGGGCCTTTAAACCCACTGAAAGGAATTAAAAGGTATAATAAAACAACAATGTGCCCACACGTGACCAAGGGTCACGTGCCGACACGTGATAAGTTCCCGATTTCTTTAAAATAATAAAATTAAATTCTGGTTAAATGCTTAATCAGTGGATCACGTGCCAACACGTGATAGGGTCTTAAAACTTTCTAAGTTAATGGAAAGAAAACCCTAAATGGGGCATCACGTGTCCACACGTGACCGGGGGTCACGTGCCAACACGTGATGGGTTCCCAAGCTCCCTGAACTAATAGAATTAAATTCTAATTAAATGGTCAATCAGTAGGGTCACGTGCCAACACGTGATAGGCTCTTAAACCTTCTGAACTAATAGAATTAAATTCTAATTAAGGGAAATCAAAAACCCTAATATTTCCCTAGATCTTTCCAAACAAAAAGATTGCACTATGTAAAGAGAGCACCGTTGGATTAAAAATCCAATGGTGATTAAAAATCACCAATTTATAGAAAGATTCTATACAAGGAAATATTTTCCTAAAATTTGCCGGGAACAACAAATAAAATATCTTTTGGATTAAAAATCCAATGGTGAATAAAATTCACCGAGTGATCTAAAAGATCATATTGGTTACAAAATCAATCAATGAAAAATTGACTAAACAAACTGATTCTTTTCTTTCTTCTATAAATAGGAGCCAAGAAGAAGAAAAAGAGGGGATATACAACGACAGAGAGAAAAAAGAAGAGAATTTAATTCTCCAAAAAGAGGAAGATCTTTTCGGAAAAGAAAGAAACCCTAGGTAAGAGAGGGAAATAGATCATTCTATAAGCTCCCACAAAACAAAAAGAGAATTTAATTCTAAAACTAAGAGTTTAACTCTTCTGAATAAGAACTTAGTTCTTCCTTTAGTTGAAGATCTGCAGAAGCAGGTCTCCCCATAAGTTGAGAATTTAATTCTTATCGAGGGGATTCTGCCATGCAGATCTAATGCCTAAGGGAGGACCTACGTTCAGAGAATTTTATTCTCCCACAAAGCACATAGGAATTTAATTCCTCCAACAAAGATAGGGTTTAACCCTTAATATAAGAACTTAGTTCTTCTCCATGGCAATAGATCTGCAGAAGCAGATCTCCCCATAAGTTGAGAATTTAATTCTCATCGGGGAGATTCTGTCATGCAGATCCAAAACTTAGAGGGAGAATTGGGTTTAAAGAATTTAATTTTTCCAAATACATAGGAATTTAATTCCTTTAAATAAAATTAGGGTTTAACCCTATAAAAGAATTTAATTCTTAAACAAGAGATCTAACTCTCTATGCATGTAAAAGAAATCAGTACCCAACATGATCACGTGGTAACACGTGACCCTCCCCTCAATGGTCAAAAAAGAATGAATAAGATGGGGTCACGTACTCCCACGTGACCCTTGGATAAATTCCTTAAAATAAAGAGAACAAAGCCAAGTCAGGAAAGATTTTGGGCGCCTCACGTTTTCCTACATGACCCCTAGCAATTATCAAACAAAAGAGGATTCTACCCAAGGGCAATGCCCACCTAAAGAATGCCTCACGTGCTCCCATGTGACCCCTGACAAACACCATTTTAAAGAAGTGGTAAAACTGAAGGATTAAATATCCAACGCATAGGCGCCCTCACGTGTCCCCACGTGACCCCTAACAAAAACTTTTAATATCCAATACATGGGTACCCATCACGTGCCCACACATGATGGCCATAGAGATTAAAGTGTTTAACACTTATTTGAATATTCTGAGAATAAAATAAAGGAAGCTCGGCCCAATCCTAGGGCGTCTCACGTGTTCTCACGTGAGTGCTTCATTTTTTTAGTGTTTAACACTATTTTAAGCGCTTCATCCCTAGTGTTTAACACTATTTTAAATGCATCACATGGGAACACGTGATTGCCAAATATGTACTAGTGTTTAAACACTATATTCAAACCAGTCTTAGCCCAAAATAGCTGAGTCTTCCAGAGGCAAGACTCCCCTTTGACTGAACCACAAATATACCCTTGTCTTTCAAAATTGATCATCTCATATGGCATACGAGTGCTCAGCACTCAATAAAAGACAAAAATATTGTCAGAACCGACCCATGTAAAGGGGGGCTGAGCCCAGACAAATGTTCAGCGGCCCAAACAAATGTCCAACATTTTAAAACCTAATTGGACTTAGCCCAAGTTGGCCATAAGTCCTCAATTCAGATTTAACTGAGCCCATGTGCTTATAATTTAATTAATTGATCTTAGTCCCTAAATTGGACTACAGATTTCCTAACCAATATTGGTTCAAGGGTACATCTCTTCACTCCTCTGATATTTGTCGTTGTAATCCTTCAACGTCATCAGAGATGTGACGGGTCCCGACAACCAAAAATTCCACGGACTGTGGGGTCCTTAAACTCATGGACTATGACTTCCTAAACTTTACGGACTGTGGGGTCCTTAAACTCATGGACTATGATGTCCATAAACCTTACAGACTATGATGTCTCTAAACTGGACTGTGAGGTCCCTAAGCTCATGGACTATGGTGTCCTTAATCTTTACAGACTATGATGTCTTTAAACCGGACCGAGATGTCCTTAAACTAACATTGGAACGTAATGTCCTTAAATTAACAATGGACCGTAATGTCCCTAAACTAAACAATAAAGCCCAAATGCTCTCTTTTGTTGGATCTAAACGATCCCGTTAAGTTGATCTTAGTCTAAAATTAGACTAACGTATCCTTAATAAACGTTTAAGTTGATCTTAGTTTCAAATGAGACTAACGTATCCTTAAACCCACTCCAAACCCAAATCTAAGAATATACGGATTTGGACTAATCCACGCCCTACGGACGACAACATAAATTAGTCTCCGTATACAATCCACGGGCAACCAAAAACAAAAACAAACACCCACGACACAAAGTGACCATCTGGAGAAGGAGAAAGTGGTTACCGCGATGCAGTAACGTAATTAACTGCAGGGGCTTGCGCCTGCAGGGAAGAGCATCCCCACAATCAAAAACCCCTCAACGAGGGGGAATCTGACGAAGTCTGCTATATCGGCTGCATCCGTTTAAACCTTCGATACACAGTGCCATAAATCAACTTGGCATCTTCGGAGAGGTGGACGGATAGCACCAAATAGTATCCGCCCTCGAAATTCAGGCCTGACGTCCCAACATCCCGGTCGCGTCTTTTGGCGGAGAACAACGGATGCCCGCCAAGCCCTCAAAATCGAGAAGCTAAAACAGAAAAGGCTCAGATACAGAACAAACAAAAGGGCTAGGGCTCATGCTATGCTGAACTTCATGAAGTTCCATGAACAACGTCACTCCGCCAAAGATAAAGAGATGGCTGGATATGTGGTCTACACTGTCTACATGGTAGGCTCGCGCAGCAAGAGCAAGGATGGGGCTACTACATATCAAATCCGATCTTGTGTGAATATGGCTGCCACATTCTAAGACCAGCCTCCTCTGGAAGGTAATGAAGACCTTCCCAGTAAGGCTGATGAGTAGAGAGAGCCCTCAGTTCATGAGGAGTCGGGCTCAGAAAGCGAAGATGAGCCAACTTTCCATCCTAAGACCGCAGAGCAGCAACTTCTCCAGGAGCTCCGAAAGCAGCTCAGAAACAAAGACAAGGAGATGGCCAAGCTCTACTAAAAAATTGACGACTTGACAAACGTCGTCTTACAGCTCACGGCCCAACTTGCCTCTCAGCCGTCCAATCAAGCACATGGTTTTACTCATGGACCGGGAAACGGTGTCCCGAGACAGCCGACACCTATTCCCTTAAATCCAAAGGTGGGCGGACCGCATGAAGGCCAGTCGCATCCTATCTCGGGAAATTTCTTGGCTTCCGATGACAGCAACCCGCTAACTCAAGATCAAATCATGGATTTTGTTGCCAACAAAGTCAAAATGTTGGTAGCCGAGGCCGGAGAGCAAAAAGATGTCAGCAGTAGCGGGAGACCATATCCTGCTCCGTACGATCTTGTGGAGTTTCCCACTGGCTATGTCGTCCCCAAATTTAAAAGGTTCGATGGGACGGAAAATGCGAACCGACACATTGTCCAATTTAAAGCATCATGCGCGAATACTGGGGGCAATGATGCGCTCCTTCTCCGCCAGTTTGTCAATAGCTTGACCGATGTTGCTTTCGATTGGTATGCAATCATACCGGATGATTCGATCACGACGTTCGCTCAAATAGAATCCATGTTCAAGCAAAGGTTCATGAGTGTCAGCGATAAAATCACCATTGCCAACCTCGTAAGGACCAATCCAAAGAACAACGAAAGCAACATGGATTTTATAGTCCGATGGTGCAATCTCTCTGTCAAATATAAACCGCCATTGGAGCAAGACCAATCCGTCGGTCTTCACATCCATTTAAAGCTTCGATACACGGTGCCATAAATCAACTTGGCATCTTCGGAGAGGTGGACGGATAGCACCAATTAGCATCTGCCCCGAATTTCAGGCAAAGACGTTCGCCGCGTCTTTGCTGCGTCTTTCGGAGGGGAACAGATTCTGGCACGCCCGGTGGGACCTTTTCCTCTTTCCACTCCACACTTCGTGTGTCGTATTCGCGAACGAATCGCGGTTTGTTAATGGCTGCCCCTGGGTTTCAAGTTACTAAGATTTGGTCTCTTGCTTGGCGCAGAAAGCAAAACAACAATGGCATTCACCTGCTCGAAGTGCTCCAACTGCAGCTGCAACTCGCGTCCTGCCTCAACTGGGGGCATAACCTACGGGCCCCAAGCGGCCTCTTTATTCACGATGCCCATGGAGCAGATTACTCAAGCCACCACGGGGCTGTTTTTCGGAACCATGCTTCCGCCGACAAGCTTCAGTACCCCAATGCCCGTACCAGAAGCTCCTAAGAAGTCGGTCTTCGATCGACTTACAGCTACTACGGCCCCTTTCAACGGGTCGTCCAACACCAGTGCTTCGGTCTTCTCTAGATTGGGCCAAAATTCCTGCGGGCCCACAATGAAGCTTGCAGTCCCAGAGAAGGTTATTCCGAAGAGAGTAACCAACCCTGCTCCTGAAGTCGTCAAGGCGGCTTCTCCTGCTAAGGGGTCGGTCTTTACGAGAATGACCATCCCAACTCCTACTCCCGCTCCTGCTGCTCAAAAGACATCAGTCTTTAATAGGCTGACACCGGCAACGGCCCCTTCCTTGAACAGGGGGCAAGACAAGGCCATCCCCGTCACCGAGCCAATTCCATCAGCGCGGCACGCTCGACGTCGCTACTAGCGCCGAGTGAGGAAGTTAGGAGGCAACTCCCCTTCTGGGCTAACTCCACCAGCCCCGACGACGGAAATTAATGCTGCTGTCCCAACCGGGAACAGCTTTGAGCTATTGAATAAGGTGCATGGGAATTCTCCTACCGCTGTACTGAAAAGGTCTCCTCCTCCACTGGAGAAGGTTGCGGAAGCAAAACCAGAACAGTCCCAATCCCCTCAGCGGCTGTCCTCCAAGATCTACAAAGTCTGACGGCAGGTCCGAGACTCAGTGATCGATCCAAATTTCTCCCGCCAGCACAAGAAGCTGAAGGTCTAACAGGAAATAAGCCATCCTGCCAGGCCACGAAAAGTTGTCTGGGTACCTACTGCTACGGCCCCCTCAACTTCGATCGCTCATAAGAAAAGAAGGCCAGAGAAGATCACCTTACCTGCAACAAAAGCCAAAGGCACTGAACCCAAACGCCCTAAGTCTGGGGGCATGGTGGTCTATACCGTTTACATGGCATCTGGGAAGGAAGATATCCGCGCTTCGATGGGCCACCGACCACTCACCCTATCCATCCCAAGAGCCCAGGAACAGCAGTAGCAGAAGCTCCAGGAGATGCTAACTGCGATGGCCGCACTCACCGGACCAAAAGAAAGCCCGGAGGCGTCATCGGAACAACGTCGCGAACACGAGACCGATGCTGAATTCCTTCGTAGAATGCTTGAAAAGAAGGACAAGGAGGCTGCGGAACAAGCGGCCAATATAAAACAAATGGCTCTTCTGTTCCAGGACATGGTGGGTATGATGATCTAGCCGGATCCCCCAGCCGAAGATCCTCCGATTGCTCTCGAAGACGACAGAGGAGAAACGTCAAATCCACCTCCGACTCTTTCAGCAGCCAAAGAGGAAACAATCTCTAAGGCCGCCCTGGATGATTATATTGCTCAACAAATACGAGTTCACCAGGCAAATGAAGCGGCCGGCCAAGTCGTCAAAACGGGGCGACCATATCCGAGCTGGTATGATCAGATAAAGTACCCGCCGGGCTACACAATCCCGAAATTTCATGTCTACAAGGGGACAGGCAATCCCCATTAACATGTCGCCCAGTTCAGGGCTCTTTGTAGAAACACCGGCGGAGATGATAAGCTCTTGCTTCGCCAATTCGTCGGCAGCTTATCGGAGACGGCGTTTGAGTGATACTCCGAGCTTCCAAACGGCTCTGTCAAAACTTTCGCAGAGATGGAGTTGCTATTCACTCAGCGATTCGCGAGCGCCAGCGAACACACCCCGATAACAGCATTGATTAATGCAAGGGTGAAGCCGGGCGAAACTTGGGTTCAATATGCAATCCGATGGCGGAACCTGTGGTCGAAGTGCGAACAGCGCATCGAAGAAGCACCAGCGGTGGGCATATTCGTGGGCACCCTAGACCCTCATGCAACTATTTCACAATTCATGATGTTCTTTAAACCGACCACGTTCCAGGCTTTAATTGATAAGCTAGCCCAGATGGATCAAATGGGTCACAGACCGTCTCCCCCGAAGCCGGAACCTCGAAATGACAAGGGTAAAGGGAAGGCAACCTTCGTTGCAAACACCCAATAGCAGCCCAGTGCCCTGTTCCCTGATTAAAAAATCAGGAAAAGCTCCAGAAGAGGCATCACGTGCTCACACGTGACCAGTGGTCACGTGTTGGCACGTGACGTTTAAAGCAGCGGCAAAGAGCAAGCGCAGAAGAGAAGCCCATTCAAGAGGTCACGTGCATGCACGTAACCAAAGGTCACGTGGTCGAACGTGACTGGCTTTAAAAGCCTTGCTGTTGTACAGAATTGAATTCTGAATAAGATTGTTTAAATCTTTCCAAAATGGAGAAGAATTATATAAAACCGTTGGATTAAGAATCCGAGGGTGATTAAATATCACCAATTTATGGAAAAATCTTGGACATGGAAAGATTTCCCCTAAATCTCACCGAAATAACAGAGAGATATCTTTGGATTTAAAATCCAATGGTGAATAAAATTCACCTAATAATCTAAAGGCCCGGATCAATGATGAGAATAAATCAAATCTCTCAATAAAAAAATCAGATCTTTCAATGAAAGATTTACTAAAACAGATTGATTCTGTTCCTTCTCCTATAAATAAGTGCCAAGGGAGAGAATTAAAAAAAAGTGAGAGAGACAGAGAGAGAGAGATATAGAGCCTTGGAATCTTGAAAATTCAGAAGGAAGAATTTGATTCTCTGAAAAGAAAAACCCTAGGTAAGAAAAGAGAGGCTTCAAAAAGAGAATTTAATTCTCATAAGAGTTCAAATCTTCTATAAAGAAAAGAACTTAGTTCTTTCTCTGGTTGAAGATCTGCAAAGTGCACATCTCCCCATAAATTGAGAATTTAATTCTCATTCGGTTGAGATCCTGCCATGCAGATCTAAAATATAGAGGAGGAATTGAGTTTTGAGAATTTAATTCTCACAAAGTTATAGGAATTTAATTCCTTTGAGATAAAATTAGAGTTTAACCCTATATTATAGGAATTTAATTCCTTCAAAATGGACAGAACCAGGGTTTAACCCTAATTGAGAATTATCTCAAACTCACAGGAATTTAATTCCCTTAAAAAAAGAAATTAGGGTTCACCCTATGCCAGAATTTAATTCTTTAAATATATGGGAAATTTAATTCCTACAGAAAAGAAATTAGGGTTTAACCCTATCTAAGAATATAATTCTTCAAAAGAAAGTAGGAATTTAATTCCTTTAAAGTTATTGCTAGGGTTTAACCCTATGAAGAATTTAATTCTTAAAAGATGAACAGATCTTTAAAAAAGCAAAGAACCAGGGTCACGTGCTACCATGTGACCCCTATAAAGATCCACAGAAAAGAATTTTGAGGCAACGCCTCACGTGCCCCGCGTGACCCCTGAAGCACACAAAGAAAAAGCAAAAGAAACAGAAGCTATGGGCGCCCTCACGTGCTACCACGTGACCCCTTGGCAAAAGCTTTAACAGTCAAATACCTAAATTCCCGTCACATGACAGCACATGATGCTCCAAAATCAATTATAGAAAGTATTCAATACTTTTGGCAGAACAAAATAAAAGGAATCAGGGCGCTCTCACGTGTCCACACGTGACCCCTCTTGCTTTAGTGTTTAACACTAATTTGAAATCTCTGTTTCCAGTGTTTAACACTGATTTGCTTTAGTGTTTAACACTAATTTGAAAACCCTGTTTCCAGTGTTTAACACTGATTTGCTTTAGTGTTTAACACTAATTTGAAAACCCTGTTCCAAGTGTTTAACACTGATTTGCTTTAGTGTTTAACACTAATTTGAAAACCCTGTTTTCAGTGTTTAACACTGATTTGCTTTAGTGTTTAACACTAATTTGAAAACCCTGTTTCCAGTGTTTAACACTGATTTGCTTTAGTGTTTAACACTAATTTGAAATCTCTGTTTCCAGTGTTCAACACTGATTTGCTTAGTGTTTAACACTAATTTGAAGACCATGTTTCCAGTGTTTAACACTGATTTGCTTTAGTGTTTAACACTAATTTGAAGACCCTGTTTCCAGTGTTTAACACTGATTTGCTTTAGTGTTTAACACTAATTTGAAAACCCTGTTTCCAGTGTTTAACACTGATTTTTTTTAGTGTTTAACAATAATTTGCTAACCTTATTCCCAGTGTTCAACACTGTTGGTCTTTAGTGTTTAACACTAGCTTTAGCCCAATTAGCTAAGTTTTAGGGGCAAAGCCTCTCCTCCAATGAACCAACAGAGGGCTAATATTCCAAACATGATTGGACTTAGCCCAAGAAGGCTATAAGTCCTCAATCCAGACTCAACTGAGCCAATGTGCTCATAACTTAATAAATTGGTCTTGGTTCCAAATTGGACTACAGATCACTTAATCTACTTTGGTTCAAGGGTACATCTCTTCACTCCTTTGATACTTGTCGTTATAATTCCTCAATGTCTTCAAAGAGGTGACGGGTCCCGACGACCAAACATTGATACGGACTGTGGGGTCCTTAAACTCATGGACTATGATGTCCTTAACCTTGACCGGGATGTCTTAAAACTAACAACGGACTATGAGGTCCTTAACCTTGACCGTGATATCTTAAAACTAACGCCGGACCGTGGAGTCCTTAAATCCTCGGACTATGATGTCCTTAACCTTGACCGGGATGTCTTAAAACTAACAACGGACTATAATGTCCTTAACCTTGACCGCAATGTCTTAAAACTAACATTGGACCGCAAGGTCCTTAAACTACCCATCGACCGCAACATCACTAAACTAAACAACAGGGCTCCCTTAATTGCTCTCTTGTTGGATCTAAACGATCCCGTTAAGTCGATCTTAGTCTAAAACTAGACTAACGTATCCTTAACAAACGTTTAAATTGATCTTAGTCTCAAATGAGGATAACGTATCCTTAAACCCAAACCCCCAAACCCAAATCTAAGATAATACGGATTGGGACTAGTCCACGCCCTACGGGCGACGACATAACTCAGTCTCTGTATACAATCCACGGGCAACCAAACACAAAACAAACACACATGACACGAAGTGATCATCTGGAGAAGGAGAAAGTTGTTACCGCAATGCGGTAGCGTAATTAACTGCAGGGGCTTGCGCCTGCAGGGAAGAGCGTCCCCACAATCAAAAACCCCCTCAAACGAGGGGGAATCTGACGAAGTCTGCTACATCGGACGCATTCGTTTAAACCTTCGATACACGGTGCCATAAATCAACTTGGCATCTTCGGAGAGGTGGACGGATAGCACCAATTAGCATCTGCCCCGAATTTCAGTCAAGACGTCCCTGCGTCGCGCCGTCTTTCGGAGGGGAACAGATTCTGGTACGCCCGGTGGGACCTTTTCCTCTTTCCACTCCACACTTCGTGTATCGTCTTCGCGAACGAATCGCGGTTTGTTAATGGTTGCCTTTGGGTTTCAAGTTACTAAGATTTGGTCTTTTGCCTGGCTCAGAAATTAAGCATCCATGGCATCCAACTGCTCGAGCTGCTCCAAATGCAAATGCAACCGACGCTCCGCCTCACCTGGAGGTGTAGCCTATGGGCCTCAAGCGGCCTCCATCCTTGCTATGCCGGTGGAACAAGTGACTCAAGCTACTACCGGTCTGTTCTTCGGGACCATGCTCCCGCCAGCAAGCTTCACCATTCCAGTGCCCGCACCGGAAGCGCAAAAGAAGTCGGTCTTCGATCGGCTCACTACTACCACGACCCCTCTCAACGGGTCGTCCAATGCCAAGTCGGCAGCCTCGGTCTTTACCAGGCTGAACCTGAACTCTGATGGGCCTGCCAAGAAGCCAATGACCCCTGACGTGGCCATCGCGAAGAAGACAACTATCTCCATTCCTGAAGTCGTCAACACGGCTTCTCCTGCTAAAGAGCCGGTCTTTTCAAGGCTGACTATTCCGGCTCCCGTTCCTGCTCGAGGGTCTGTCTTTGACAGATTGGACACCGCCACTCAAAAAACATCAGTCTTCAAGAGGCTGGCACCAACGGCGTCTCATCCAGACAGGGGGCAAGACAAAACCATCCCTATCGCCGAGCCAGCCCCAACAGCTCGACACGCTCGACGTCGCCACTGGCGCCGAGTAAGGAAGGCCGGGGGCAACTCCCCTTCAGGGCTAACTCCACCGGCTCCAAGGGTGGAGGTTAATGCTGCTGTTCCAACTGGGAACAGCTTTAAACCGCTAAGGAGGGTACGCAAGAACTCTCCGACTGCCACGTTGAAAAGATCTCCTCTACCTGCGGAGAGTTTTACAGAAGCGAAGCCGGACCAGCCTCCTCGACGGCTGTCCTCCAAAATTTACAAGGTCTGGCGACGGGTTCAGGACTCGGTAATCATTCAAGATCACTCTCACCGGCAGAAGAAGGTGAAAGTTCAGGAAGAAAAGAACCGTCCTGTCAAATCAAAAAGGACGACAACCACTTGGGTGCCCGTTGCAACGGCTCCCTCCACATCGACTACTCAAAAAGAAGAAGGCCGGAGAAATTCCCCACGCCTGCAGCAAATGTCAAAGACAGTAAGCTTAAATGTCCTAAGTCTGGGGGCATGGTGGTGCATACCATTTACATGGCGTCCGGGAAGGAGGACAGTCGTACATCTACAGGTCATCGACCGCTCACGCGATCGGTGACTAAAGCTCAGGAGTAGCAGCAGAAGCTCCAAGAAATGATGAATGCGATGGCCGCACTCACTGGGCCAAAAGAAAGCCCCGAAGCATCCTCGGATCAACGCCAGGAGCAAGAAACCGACGCCGAGTTCCTTCGGAGAATATTGGAAAAGAAGGACAAAAAGGCCGCGGAACAAGTAGCTAATATAAAACAAATGGCCCTTCTGTTCCAGGACATGGTAGGGAGGATGTTACAGCCGGACCCTCCAGCTGAAGACCCTCCGATCATTGTTGAAGACGATAGAAGAGAGACGTCGAATCCTCCACCGGCTCTTTCAACGGCCAAGGAGGAGACAATTTCCAAGGCTGACCTGGACGAATATATAGCTCAACAGATACGGGTTCACCAGGCAACTGAGGCAGCCGGTCAAGTTGTCAGGACGGGGGGACCATATCCAAGCTGGTATGATCAGATCAAATACCCGCCGGGCTATACAATACCGAAATTCCATGTCTACAAGGGGACAGGCAATCCCCATCAACATGTGGCCTAGTTCAGGGCTCTTTGCGGCAATACTGGTGGCGACGATAAGCTTTTGCTTCACCAATTCGTCGGCAGCTTGTCAGAAACAGCGTTCGAATGGTATTCTGAACTCCCGAACGACTCCGTCAAGACGTTTGCTGAAATAGAGTTGCTATTCACTCAGCGATTCGCGAGCGCCAGCGAACGCACCCCGATAATGGCGTTGATTAACGCCAGGGTGAAACCGGGAGAGACGTGGGTTCAGTACGCTATACGCTGGCGAAACTTGTGGTCGAAATGCGAACAACGCATTGAGGAAGCGCCCGCGGTGGGCATGTTCGTGGGTACCCTAGATCCTCATGCAACCATCTCACAGTTCATGATGTTCTTTAAGCCAACCACGTTCCAGGCTTTGATCGACAAGCTGGCCCAGATTGGCCAGATGGGTCACAGACCGTCTACCCCGAAGCCGGAACCTCGGAATGACAAGGGTAAAGGGAAGGCAACATTCGTTGCGAACGCTCAGCAGCAATCCAGTGCCCCAAAGCTAGCGGATCAACTGGAAGAAAGACGGCGGTATTATAATGAGAAAATGAAGCGCCCCTACTCATTCCCGCGGGATAAAACGAAAAGGCTATTCGAGCTGGCGGTACGCAACAGGCTTATCAACTTGCCAAATCCAAGACGACCGCCGCAACCCAGTGAGGTGAATAACCCCAATTATTGCCTTTATCATCAAACGGTAAGACATCCGATTGAGGATTGCTTCATCTTCAAAGGATGGATTGAAGATCAATACTTACAGGGCAAGTTTGCGCTGTCCGAGAAGTGGAAGGTGAACCCGCTACAACCGCACACTCCTAAGAAGACGGACACACCGGGGGCAACGTGCTCCTTCGTTGAAGAAGCCCCATGGGAAATCGTGCTTTCAGCAAAAACCAAAAGAATGCTGAATGAGCTCCAGACATGCCCGGCGATCAGGTGGAAGAACCCGCTGGAACCCCAGATCATTGAAGGGATGCTGAAGCCGCGCCCAACTTCAAAGATCGGTGGTGATGGCCCAAGTACTCACACCCAGCCGTCGAAATCTTCAAAGAAGAAGAAGAAGAGATCCAAGAAGCCCGTGCAGCCTGGCGACAAGCGCACGGACTTGCAAAAACAGATTGACGCGCTGGAGGAGTACAATCAAAAGGCGCGGACTCCCATCACACTCCAAGAGTTCCTCAACCACGTCTTTCAGGAGGAAGATAATGGGGAGAGCTCGTCGGATGAATCCGAGGGATACGTGATGAGTTGTCATGTGATCTCCCACTCGTTTACGGACGATGAAAAAACTCCTGGCACTGAGAAACTGGGGGCAGAGCCTGAACCGGAACTTGTGTGGCTGACAGACGAAATGATCGACGCCTTTCTAGACGAAATTCGTCTGAAAAGTAAAGCCGATCGGGAGCGTGAGATAGCCGCATCAGAAGGAACCAAACGCAGGTGACTAAACGAAAGAGTCGAAGCACTCCCGCCAGATCAAAAGACATCCGATGCGGATAAAAACAGATTTAAGATGAGGAAAAGGTTTGCTAAAGCCATATCAATGGGAATGAAGCTACCGCCCTCGGAAGAGAACACTCGCAATAGAACGGAGATGCATCCTAATTACTGCTCATATCATCGGAATATTTCACACTCCACTAAGGAGTGCGACGCTTTTAAGATATGGTGGCAGGGATATGTTGCTCACCGGCAACATTTTAAGCGGATGAGACGCAGAACTCGTCGGGAGCAGAGAAGTACGACCGAAGGGCACAAAAGAACTACCGGTAACTGTTACGCGGTCAACGCCGGAGGATCACAAGTTCTCACCTTTGGGAGCGACTCTGATGAGGAAATGGCTCTGGGCCCTCTCTTTAAAGAATCCGTCTTAGGGAAAGAGGAAGAGCCAGAGGCCTACGAAAACATTCAGCTACGCAATCGCACGCTCCCGGAAAAGAATCTCGGACTCGCAACTAGAAAAGGGAAAGGAAAAGGTCGCTGAGGATATCGCCTTAGATGACCAAGTCATGAAAGAGCTAACTGCCAAGGACCCGCCCAAGAGGAGTAAGGTGGACTATAACATCCTAGCGCACCTGAGGAAGCTACCCTCGCAGCTCAGCATTCTCGACGCCCTCTTATTATCAAAAGAAGCGAGAGATTCATTAATCAAGGCGCTGCAAGAGCCAGAACAATTCCAAGCCTTCCTTGCCGAAGAAAGGATGAACTGGAAGAAGTACACACAGCCGATGTCACGTTCGGTGATGAAGACCTTCTCCTGGGGATGTGTGACCACAACCGTCCCCTGTACGTCTCTGGATATTGCCACGATATCAAGATAGGTAAAATCCTGGTTGATAATGGATCCTCCGTCAATCTCCTTAATGTTCGGGTGTTGAAGGAAATCTGCATGAGCGTTCAGCACCTCGCTCGTGATAAAATTACCATCTCCGGTTTTGACTCCCAGTCGTCACAGACTCTCGGATCTGTAATACTAACATTATGCTTCGGGCTACTCGTTACGAATATTAAGTTTCACGTCATTGACGCCAAGACCTGCTACAATGCTCTACTCGGTCGTCCCTGGTTACACGAGTACAACATCATCCCTTCTACGCAACATCAGTGTATGAAGTATTTCAAGGATGGTTTCGAGTATACCGTAACAGGTGAGCTGAACCCATTCTCCATGAACGAAGTTCGCAAGTACGAAGATGCAAAATACTTTTTGCCAGATTTCGAGGACACAGAGAGGTGTCGTAAACCGGAAAACAAAGTCGCCGCCACCATTCCTGTTTTCGGGAGTGATACTGAAGAAGAAGAAGAAGAGATAGTTTACGCTGGGCTGTCTCGACGCAACAACCCGGGACCGTCCGCCCCCATATTGATCTTCGGAAGCGACTCGGAAGATGAGGTTAATGCTGTGTTCTCCAGTCGGCCGTCAATACAAGAATTCCCTGGTGGTGATCGGAGTTTGCAAATTACCATGGTTCCGCGGGAGCACTACAAAGACCTTGACGCACTTAAAGCTCACAATGTGCAAGACCTGCAGACATTTTACGTCCCTCCCGGGCGAAAAGGTGAAAAGGCAATCCTATTCTACCGGTCCACGGAAACAAGAGTGGAGAAAGAAATCTGGCACGGCGCGGATTCTACACTTGACAGGATCTAACCCATCCGTTTGCCCAGATATTACACGAATGGCCTAAAACGGTTATTGAAGCGACAAGGGGTACCCTTAAAAAAGACTGTTCGACAAGCTCGGTTCTACAACAGGATTTAGGATGTCCCTGGCACTCAGCGCAAGTTACCCAACGGGAAAATGGAAACGCTTAGGCTTGGATATGTGAGATCCGGGAAACGGGAACGAGTCCATGGTAGCTACACCATATATAACTTCGATGAAGAAGAGGACGCTTTGTCAGAAAACGCCGACCCCATACCAAAGCTAGATCCCGCAGTCAAAATGCCGAGTTCGTCATTTGAAGAACGAATGGACAAGCTTATCAGGAAAGCGGGTCAAAAAGCTCGAGACGACCATAACCACGAGATGGCCATCTACAAGAAAGCTAGGACGCAACGCCTTCTTCAACAACCTGCAAAAGACGAAAATGCTCCTCCCTGTCAACCCGTTGTGCAAAAGGCCCGACGCAGAGGCAGAAATAAGTCAACGAGTGGAAAAGGGATTCGACAACGACAAAGCGGGACCAAAAAGTCACGTGGTCGGGAATTGCGCGTGCCGGATTTGTCCCTCATGAAGAAGATTAGTCGAGCGTATTCTTTCCCGCAAGACAAGACAAAGAAGATACTTGATCTCGTTTTAAAACATCGAATGATTACACTCCCGGAGTCTAAGCACCCTGAGCAAGATAACGAGGTCTCTCATCCGGGTTATTGCTCTTATCACCGACCCATAGGACACCCTATCGAAGACTGCTTCAACTTCAAGAACTGGGTCGAAGACCAGTACCATCAAGGCAGGTTTGCTCTATCCAGCAGCTGGAGGGTAACGCCGCCACAAAAGTACGAACCCAAAGCCATAAGAGCAAAACCAGATCCATATCGGTCTTGGAAGCGAGTTCGTACTTGTCATATGATAACAATATCAAAAGGAGACCCCGAGAATATGGATGACCTTCCTTGGTGCTTCGAAAACAATGATGACGAGGTAATCTCAGAGTTTCCACCGGCGCCAAAAGAGCTGGAAGATGGAATACATACTACTGCAGATAACCTCAGGAAAATTGATTTGGGGACGGCGAACGACCCGCGACCGACATTCGTCAGCGAGTTGCTATCTGAAGAAAGGGTGGCTGCGTTACAAGACGTGCTTATGCGGCATAGAGATTGCTTTGTATGGAACTATTCCGAAATGCCAGGACTAGATCCAGAAATAGCTGTCCATAAATTGGCAATATCCCCGGACATCAAGCCAGTCAAACAAGCGCTGAGAAGAATGCGGCTCAAGTTTGAGATGAGCATCAACGCCGAAGTCAAGAAGCTGATCGACTCTGAGTTTATCCAGGAAGATCAGTATCCCGATTGGATCGCCAACATCATCCCAGTGATGAAGAAGAATGGGACAGTGTGCATATATATGGACTTCCGGGATCTCAATAAAGCTTGCCCGAAGGACGACTTCCCAGTACCAGTCACCGAGCTGATGATAGATAACATGTCCACTCATGAGGTTTTCTCCTTCATGGATGGCTCATCAGGGTATAATCAGATAAAGATGCATCCCGAAGACCAGAAGCACACTGCTTTCCGGACTCCTCTGGGTATATTCTGCTACAAAGTTATGCCCTTCGGTTTAAAGAACGCCGGTGCCACCTATCAGAGGGCTATGACGAAGATCTTCGATGACCTCATACATAAAATCGTTGAATGCTATATCAACAACCTCGTGGTTAAGAGAATGTCATACGAAGAGCATTTAGAGCATCTAAAGACCGTATTTCAACGCCTTCGGCAATACAACTTGAAGATGAACCCTCTCAAATGCCCGTTCGGGGTGTCCTCGGGTAAATTCTTAGGATTCATTGTCCGGCACCGAGGCATTGAGATAGATCCGTCAAAGATCAAAGCGATCATGGAAATGCCACCGCCAAGGACTCTCAAACAATTGCGGTCTCTCCAAGGGAAGCTCGCGTACATCCGGCGATTTATAGCCAACCTTTTAGACAAGTGTCGTCCTTACAGTCACCTGATGAAGAAGGGAACCCCGTTCGTCTGGGATCACAAATGCCAAGGGGCACTGGACGAGATCAAGCAATACCTGCAGAACCCGCCGGTGCTAGCCGCTCCGGTCAAGGAAAAGCCTCTTATTCTTTATACCACGGCCATCGAAGGTTCCTTAGGCGCATTATGGGCACAAGAGAACGACCAAGGAAAGGAGAGAGCGCTCTACTATTTAAGTCGAGTTCTTCTGGGGGCAGAAAGCAACTACTCCCCCATCGAAAAGCACTGCCTGTCGTTGATCTTCGCGATAATAAAGCTCAGGCACTATGCGTTGGCGCATGAGGTCCGTCTCATTTCGAAGGTGGACCCCCTCAAATATCTGATGTCAAAGGCCATATTGACAGGGAGACTCGCTAAATGAGCCCTGCTCTTAATAGAGTTTTCAATAACCTATCAGCCTCTTAAGGCAGTGAAAGGCCAAGCCATCGCCGACTTTCTCGCTGAGCATCCAATACCTGCCGACTCTCCTTTGAATTGCGAGCTGCCAGACGAACATGCGTTTGACACGATCAACGGAAGTGGTACCCGGTGGGAACTCTATTTTGACGGAGCGTCTTCCACTAAGAAGCGCAAACAAAGCACCCCTATAATCAAATCGGGGGTAGGCCTCATCTTCGTAACTCCACAAGGAGGGATAATGCGCTTTGCTTTCTCCTTAACAGAGCCGAGGACTAACAATGAAGCCGAATACGAAGCTTTGATAGCAGGCCTCGAGATCGCCATCGACATGGGGATTGAGAACCTCCTCATATACGGAGACTCCCAACTGGTCGTTAGTCAAGTAAACGGCGACTACCAAACGTGCAAACCAGAGTTGGTGAAGTATGGCGACAGAGTACAGCGATTGCTGACTCAAATTCCCTACTACATGCTGGAAAGCATACCGCGTGCGGAAAATAGCAAGGCGGACGCGTTAGCCAAGCTCGCTAAAGAACCGGGTGATGAAAATCTCGATGACGTCAGAATCGTGGTACAAAGCCGTCGGGTCCTCACACCGACTGAAATATCTCCGGAATCATCCGAAGAAAAAGGAGCAACCGGGCAAATAGCTATGCAAATAAAGGACCAAGAGAAGGCTGAAGATTGGAGAGAAGTCTTCATAGACTACTTCAAATCTCGTCGAACGCCTGAAGATTCGTCCTCAAGACATCAGCTTGTGAAACGAGCTCTGTCCTTCGCCTTCGTCAATAATACTCTGTACAAGAGATCGTTTGATTCTCTGTGGTTGAGATGCCTGGGACCTGACGAAGCGAAAAGAGTCGTTCAGGAAGTTCACGACAGACTCTGCGGTTCTCACCAAGCAGGCCCGAAGATGAAGTTGAAGATTAAGCGAATGGGCTACTATTGGCCCACGATGATTCAGGATTGCCTCGAATATGCGAAGCAATGCCACTCATGCCAGATTCATGGAGACTTTATCCATCAGCACCCGAATCCTCTACATCTGACGGTGGCTAGCTGGCCGTTCGAAATGTGGGGAACTGACATAGTCGGCCCTATCGAACCAGCATCATCTAGGGGACATCGTTTCATCCTAGCGATCACTGATTACTTTTCCGAATGGGCAGAAGCAGTACCGTTGAGGGAAGTGAAGACGGAGAATATCCTCCATTTCTTCAAGACGCATGTCATTTATCGGTTTGGAACGCCGAGACGGATCATCTCCGACAACGGGCCAGCCTACAGAAGCCACAAGATCAGCCGCTTCGCGCAACAACACAACATAGACTGGAGATACTCCTCAGTGTATAATCCCTGAGCTAACGGTCTAGCTGAGGCTGTCAATAAAACCTTGACGAAGATCGTGAAGAAGACGGTGTCCCGAAATAAGAAGTACTGGCACAAGGGACTGCAAGAAGCTCTCTGGGCGTATCGAACTACGTTCAAGACAGCCACGAACACAACGCCGTACGCGTTGGTATTTGGTACAGAAGCAGTACTCCCCCTCGAGATAGAGTTACCGTCTCTACGAGTGGCAGTCCACTACGAGCTGACGGACGAAGAAAATGCTCACCTACGGCTTGAGGAGCTTGATGCCCTAGATGAAACCCGACTCATAGCGCAACAAAATCTGGAGGCTTATAAAGCGAAGATGACGCGCTCATATGAAAGATTGACTAGACCGAGGACATTCCGCCAAGGCGAACTCATGCTAGTGGTCAAAAGACCTATGATTCCCAATCGCGCCAAGCGGGGAAAATTCGAGCAGAACTATGAAGGCCCGTACATCATGGACAAGGTCTTTCAGGGTGGAGCATATCTACTCATGGATATGCACGGTGAAAGACCTTTCAGGCCAATAAACGGCCGCTTCCTGAAGAAATACTACGCTTAACGGGTCAAGGCCTAGGTCATTGATAGATGACGACGACATGTCCGCTCACTATCTTCCTAAGCCCGAACTCTATACAGACCAAAACGTCCTTAAACTAACAACGGACCGAAACGTCCTTAAACTAACGACGGACTGAAACGTCCTTAAACTAACGACTGACCGAACGTCCTTAAACTAACAATGGACCGTTATGTCCTAAAACTAGCTGTTGACTGAGATGTCGATAAACTACGGTGGATTGCAGCATCTCAAAGCCGATACAAAAAAAATAAAAATAAAAAAATAATAAAAATAAAAACGGTATGTCCATAAGCAAAATGGGCACGGATGAAAACCCGAAAGGGCTCCGTGAGTTAAAACAGCAGAGCTGCCAGCGAGTGTTTGTGAAAACCCGAAAAGGCGCAACCTCGTTAAAAGACACTTGCAGGGTCCTCTCGACCTTGTAAGGAGAAACCACCCGCGTGAGATCCTTACGACTCACAAGGGAGCAACACACTTAGGAGTCCTCATGATTCCTAAGGAGAAATTACACTTGCGAGATCCTCACAACTCGTAAGGAGAACTCTCTTATGGGACCCTCACGGCTCATAAGATCCGAAAGTCTTAAGTTATAGAAACCTGAACATATTCTTAAGCAACCCCCCAACCTTCGATATTGCCCTACAAGCGGCTCATACTGACCCTTGTATACAATCCATGGGCGCGAATAAACATTTCCCTAACCGAGTCCCATCCGTGACTAGGGATATGTTCATATGGTGAACAACCCTTGTAAGTCCTCTCGACTTATAAGGAGAAAACCCTTTTATAAGATCCTTACGACTTACAAGAGAACATGCACTTAGGAATCCTCACGATTCCCAAGGAGAAAACACACCTACAAGATCCTCACGACTTGTAGGAAGAAATACCTTTGTGAGACCCTTACGGCTCATAAAGTCAAAAGCCTTAGTCGACAAGACCCTTAACCCTGTTTACTAAGCCACCTTTGTTCAACATCGACAGAGGCAAATGATGATTCGCTCCTGGCAATATCCCAGTTATAGCGGTGTTGATGCCGAAATCGGTGTCAAATCCAAAACTTGCAGCGAAAATCCAGCAAGCCACACATGCATACGAAATAGCCGAAATGATGGGGCAACTTGCAGACAAAATCAGTAAGTAAAAATGTATGCATGAAAAATAGCCGAAATGATTGGGTAACTCGCAATAAAAAGCAGCGAGTAAAAATAAAATAAATAGCCGAAATGATTAGGCACCGCGAAAAATAGCCAAAATGATGGGGCAATCGCGAACTTCGCGATATAAAAGCTGAAATGATAGAGCATCGCGGAGAAAGAAATAAAATAAAAATGAAATTTTTGCCCTACAGGTGATGTTACATCAATCCCTGTATACAATCCAGCGGCACAAACAAAGAAGGAATCACACTCCTCCTCCCCAGGTTTCATCAAAAGAAGAAGCCAAGTCTTGAAGGGCCACAAATAGCCTAGAGATCACCTCAGCACTCGTCTCGTCACAACGGACACAACATCAAGTAAAACGGAACAGCGGCAACTCCCAGTTCCATGGCTCGGCGATATACAGATCACCGAGAGTCAAATCCCCACTCCGTGAAATGCGGATATATTCAACAAAATTCCTGGTCACGTGGAATGTGGATAACGTCACTCTTTGACCCCGTAGAAAACGTCCAGAGCGGAGCCTGGTCCTCGCCGAACACGGCAGCGAACCCGTGGGAAGCATCCAGAGCAAAATTCCTGATCACGTGGAACGCGGATAAAGTTACTCTTTGACCCCGTGGAAAACATCCAGAGCGGATCCTGGTCCTCGCAGAGCATGGCAGTGAACCCGTGTGAAGCATCCAGAGCGGAGCCTAGTCCTCGCCGAACACGGCAATGAACCCGTGTGAAGCATCTAGTGCAAAATTCCTGGTCACGTGGAACGCGGATAACGTCACTCTTTGACCCCGTGGAAAACGTCCAGAGCGGAGCCTAGTCCTCGCCGAACATGGCAGTGAACCCGTGTGAAGCATCTAGTGCAAAATTCATGGTCATGTGGAATGCGGATAACGTCACTCTTTGACCCCGTGGAAAACGTCCAGAGCGGAGCCTGGTCCTCGCCGAACACGGCAGTGAACCCGTGGGAAGCATCCAGAGCAAAATTCCTGGTCACGTGGAACGCGGATAACGTCACTCTTTGACCCCGTGGAAAGCGTCCAGAGCGGATCCTGGTCCTCGCAGAGCACGACAGTGAACCCGTGTGAAGCATCCAGAGCGGAGCCTAGTCCTCGCCGAACACGGCAGTGAACCCGTGTGAAGCATCTAGTGCAACATTCCTGGTCACGTGGAACGTGGATAACGTCACTCTTTGAACCCACGGAAAACGTCCAGAGCGGAGCCTGGTCCTCGCAGAGCACGGCAGTGAACCCGTGTGAAGCATCCAGAGCAAACATCGGACTGCGGAGTCCTTAAATCCATGGACTATGATGTCCTTAACCTCGACCGTAATGTCTTAAAACTAACGATCGACCATGATGATTCTAGACTGATTTTACCTTGGTTCAAGGGTACATCTCTTCACTCCTTTGATATTTTTCGTTGTAATTCCTCAACGTCTTCAAAGAGGTGACGGGTCCCGACAACCACACATTTTTATGGACTGTGGAGTCCTTAAATCCATGGACTATGATGTCCTTAATCTTGACCGGGATGTATTAAAACTAACGTCGGACTGTGGAGTCCTTAAATCCACGGACTATGATGTCCTTAACCTTGACCGCGATGTCTTAAAACTAACATCGGACTTTGGAGTCCTTAAATCCACGGACTATGATGTCTTTAACCTTGACTGTGGTGTCTTAAAACTAACATTGGACTGTGGAGTCTTTAAACCCACGGACTATGATGTCCTTAACCTTGACCGCAATTTCTTTAAACTACGGTATTATGGAAAACATCCCAAAGCAACCCTTGACCCCGTGAAATACGGATAAGGGCGGCCGCACCCAGCACTTGCGGGTCCTCACGACCTGTAAGGAAGAAAACTCTCTTATGAGATCCTTACGACTCCCAAGGGAAAACCCACTTAGGAATCCTCACGATTCCTAGGGAGAGCTTACACCTACGGGATCCTCTCGACCTGTAGGGAGAAAAACTCTTTATAAGACCCTCACGTCTCATAAAGCTCAAAAGTCTTAGGAGGCAGATCTTAACCCTGAATCCTAAGCCATCGCTACCCTGCAAGAAGACCAAGATAAATTGTCCACAGAACACATTCAATCAAAAGAGACACACCATTGAGAAGAAAAATATGTCTTTATTCATAAACCAAAATGGATACAAAGTACAATTCATGAAAAAACAAAAAGAATATACTCTCATTCAGGAGTATATACAAAATGAAAGGAAAAGATACAACTCTTCAAGCCGGCAGGCGGTTTAGCAATTTTACTAGCTCATCCCTCTTTTGCTGAGTCACGGCTTCATGATTCAGGATCGCCAGAAGACGGGCCTCCGCCTGAGCCTGCTGGGCCTGATACGAGGCAAGCCGGCCTTCGAGCTCCTTCTCGGTAGCCTTGTGAGCCTCAACCCTTTCGCGAGTGAACATAGTAGCTTTATCAAGAGCCACCACCTCTTTGATAGACTCTTGAAGCACTCGCCAGAGTTCATACGCTTCATTGGCTTTGGCTGTAAGGCTGGTTTGAAGCTCGCTCAATGCCTTAGAGGCCAGCTCCCTTTCCGAGAATTTGCGACCGAGCCTCTTCTCGCACAACAGTATGTTCGCCACACATCGCTCTATCAGACTACGCAAGACCGCTTTCACGATCGCAGCCTTTGAAACAGGACGTATACGCTCAAGACCGCATAAACAAGCCCCCGGTTGATAGCAATAGTCGATCTAAAACACGCGCACATCATCTGGTATGGGAAGCAACAAATTTTTTCTTCTTCCGATGTATATCCTATCAAGCATGCATTCGCAACTATATGAATATCCGAAAAGAAATAATACCCGAAGCTCTGATGTGCATGCAACATGGTGATAGTGTTCGTAATTAAAGAAAGTTCTCATGGGAAGAACACAAAGTTCATTTATGCAAGCAAAAACATACATACGAGTACCCAGCATACATGAAAGTTCAACATAAAGCATGCAAAAACTAATTTGAATATACTACGCTAGTGGGAAAAGGTCGCCAAACAAAGGATCGGTAGCGCAAGGGTTAACAAAACAAATAACAAAATTCTCCATCTCTCTCTCTGCTTTCTCCAACACGTCAAAGCGAAGGTGCTCGCGAGGAGTCGCTCCCCACCGATTGGCGCCATGTTCGTCCGCAAAAGCAGACATAACAGCCCGCCGAGCTCTTATTTCGCTCAAAAGGTGAACTGAGCGATCTTTCAAAGCCTGAGTAATCAGGCACGCCTCGTGAAAACCCTCGAGCTTTTCTTCAGCCGCGTCAAGCATCGCCAGGGTCATCTCCGCCGGGTGAGGAGGGACGTCGGCAAGCACGGCAGCAAGAATCATCCGGAGCCAGAGGGAGCCCATTGGGAGAGGGAACCCCCTATGGGTCGAGAGTTCATATACCGCTGAGTCGCATTCGTCGTCAGTAAGGAAGGGATCCACCAATCGTGCGGCAAAGCGCGGGATCATCTCCTCGATAGGCACTTCCCATGGCTGTCGACGAGCATGAGGGCGGTTGCAGGCCATGGCACTCAGTTGTTTCTCAAAATAAATCACGTCAAAATGGGAATAGATTTCTCTGTGAAGAGGAAATAGGCTATGGCCTCAAGACTATAAAGGGGAGTATTAAATGCTACGCGCGGAGAAAATTGCATGATGGAACTATTTCCAAGGCCCAAAAAAGGGAAGGCATTAGAAATCAGGAAAAGGAACTATTTCCAAGGCGCCTTCTCTGCATCTAATGCCATGCACAGAAATATGGCATGAAAAATTAAATAGCCCCATAAAAGGCCCCACCACGTGTGGAGCACGTGAGCACCATGCTTGGTGTGTACTAGAAAGTGAAATAATGCCCTGCACGCTAAACACATCAGCAACAATAAAAAAAATGACAAAATCCCACAAAAAGGCATGCAAACATAGAAGGGCACGATGAAACTTATCACTCATACTTTAAAAGTTCATACAAAATAAAAGAGAAAACGACTACAACGGCAAGACCTCAGACGCGGGGCATGGATTGAGAAACTCAAACGTGACTTTGTCCAAAATCTTCCAGGCATTTCGAACCACCCTAGTATGTTTTCTCTCGCGATCATAAGCGTCGGGGTCCTCACGGATGTCCTCCACCCTCCGATAGGCAGCAAGTATGGCCGATTGCTGAAAAGCCTGATGCAGGAGATCAATAAGATTGTCTTGCCTTCTCTTTGAGATTAGGTTCATCAGATACACCGAGTGTACTTTATCCTCGGCGGCGTCCAATGCCCTGAGCGGTACGCCAGTACAAAATAGAGGGAGCGCTTCCCAGATCGCCTTCACGATGAGTTTCAAAAGAGAAGAGCGACGAGGGAGTAGCCGGCCATTGTACTCGTAGAAGCGGCTCATGATCTCGGCACACTGAGCGTTAGTGAATTCCCGGTTCTGGCTGCGGCCCAATGCACGAATGTTTCCGTAAGAAATGATCTCGTCAAGATCATACCAATGGTCAGCCATAGTATCTGAAATAAAAATCATGAGAATTTAGTGGACAAGCCAATCAAAAAGAATGCTTGTCTAGATGGACAGTGGACTCTACACATTCCCTAGGGGAAAGCACCGCGGCAAGCTTCCTTTTCTTGATTGCAGGAAACAACTCAGGGCAAGGAAACTCCAAGAAATCCCTGGGAAGAACCGAGTTCTTTTTCATAGGAATTAAATTCCTTATTAAAAAGGGGGGAATTAAATTCCCAGAAATTTCTTTTTCCCATAACCAGAACTCTTGGATGATGGAATTCCATGGAGGAGACAACTGTCACCGTCATCTCCCTAAAGATTAGAGAAACCCTAAGAGATCTACTGTTTGAAGATTAAATAGTTTTCTGTTTGAAGAAAAATGGGTTCTTGTTAAAAAGGGTAAAAACCTTTGCTATGGATTTAAAATCCAGAGAAATATAAAAGTGCCTCGATCGTTCAAAGATCATTACCTGAAGAAAGGGTCTCTTGAACAGCGTTAAACTCTGAAAAGTTTGAAGCAGAGAAATAAGCTCTGAGGAACGAGAATTAAATTCTCAAGGGAAAAGTTCTCAAAGGAGGAAGATGAAAAAGTGGAGGCTCTTCCGAAAGGACATTGGCATTTATTGGATGTGATGGAAACGCTTCATCTCCCCTACTCCCAAGGCAGATCCAACGGTCACAAAAGTGACAGCGTTGCACTCACGTGCAGACACGTGAGAGCAACACTGTGGGGGCATTTGTTCCCTGATTAAAAAATCAGGAAAAGCTTCAGAAGAGGTATCACGTGCTCATACGTGACCAGTGGTCACGTGTTGGCACATGACGTTTAAAGCAGGCAAAGAGCAAGCGCAGAAGAGAAGCCCATTCAAGGGGTCACGTGCCTGCACATGGCCGGGAGTCACGTGGTCACACGTGACTGGCTTTAAAAGCCTTGCTGTTGAACATAATTGAATTCTGAATAAGATTGTTTAAATCTTTCCAAAATGAAGAATAATTATATAAAACCGTTGGATTAAGAATCCGAGGGTGATTAAATATCACCAATTTATGGAAAAATCTTGGACATGGAAAGATTTCCCCTAAATCTCACCGAAATAACAGAGAGATATCTTTGGATTAAAAATCCAATGATGAATAAAATTCACCTAATAATCTAAAGGCCTAGATCAATGATGAGAATAAATCAAATCTCTCAATAAACAAATCAGATCTTTCAATGAAAGATTTACTAAAACAGATTGATTCTGTTCCTTCTCCTATAAATAAGTGCCAAGGGAGAGAGTTAAAAAAGAGAGAGACAGAGACAAAGAGAGATATAGAGCCTTGGAATCTTGAAAATTCAGAAGGAAGAATTTGATTCTCTGAAAAGAAAAACCCTAGATAAGAAAAGAGAGGCTTCAAAAAGAGAATTTAATTCTCATAAGAGTTCAACTCTTCTATAAAGAAAAGAACTTAGTTCTTTCTCTGGTTGAAGATCTGCAAAGTGCACATCTCCCCATAAATTGAGAATTTAATTCTCATTGGGTTGAGATCCTGCCATGCAGATCTAAAATATAGAGGAGGAATTGAGTTCTGAGAATTTAATTCTCACAAAGTTATAGGAATTTAATTCCTTTGAGATAAAATTAGGGTTTAACCCTATATTATAGGAATTTAATTCCTTCAAAATGGACAGAACCAGAGTTTAACCCTAATTGAGAACTTAATTATCTCAAACTCACAGGAATTTAATTCTCTTAAAAAAAGAAATTAGGGTTCACCCTATGCCAGAATTTAATTCTTTAAATATATGGGGAATTTAATTCCTACAGAAAAGAAATTAGGGTTTAACCTTATCTAAGAATATAATTCTTCAAAAGAAAGTAGGAATTTAATTCCTTTAAAATTATTGCTAGGGTTTAACCCTATGAAGAATTTAATTCTTAAAAGATGAACAGATCTTTAAAAAAGTAAAGAACCAGGGTCACGTGCTACCACGTGACCCCTATAAAGATCCACAGAAAAAAATTTTGAGGCAACGCCTCACGTGCCCCACGTGACCCCTGAAGCACACAAAGAAAAAGCAAAAGAAACAGAAGCTATGGGCGCCCTCATGTGCTACCACGTGACCCCTTGGCAAAAGCTTTAACAGTCAAATACCCAAATTCCCGTCACGTGACAGCACGTGATGCTCCAAAATCAATTATATAAAGTATTCAATACTTTTGGCAGAACAAAATAAAAGGAATCAGGGCGCTCTCACGTGTCCACACGTGACCCCTCTTGCTTTAGTGTTTAACACTAATTTGAAATCTCTGTTTCCAGTGTTTAACACTGATTTGCTTTAGTGTTTAACACTAATTTGAAAACCATGTTTCTGGTGTTTAACACTGATTTGCTTTAGTGTTTAACACTAATTTGAAAACTCTGTTTCCAGTGTTTAACACTGATTTGCTTTAGTGTTTAACATTAATTTGAAAACCCTGTTTCGCTTTAGTGTTTAACATTAATTTGAAAACCCTGTTTCCAGTGTTTAATACTGATTTGCTTTAGTGTTTAACACTAATTTGAAAACCCTGTTTCCAGTGTTTAACACTGATTTGCTTTAGTGTTTAACACTAATTTGAAATCTCTGTTTCCAGTGTTCAACACTGATTTGCTTAGTGTTTAACACTAATTTGAAGACCCTGTTTCCAGTGTTTAACACTGATTTGCTTTAGTGTTTAACACTAATTTGAAGACCCTGTTTCCAGTGTTTAACACTGATTTGCTTTAGCGTTTAACACTAATTTGAAAACCCTGTTTCCAGTGTTTAACACTGATTTTTTTTAGTGTTTAACAATAATTTGCTAACCTTATTCCCAGTGTTCAACACTGTTGGTCTTTAGTGTTTAACACTAGCTTTAGCCCAATTGGCTAAGTTTCAGGGGCAAAGCCTCTTCTCCAATGAACCAATAGAGGGCCAATGTTCCAAACATGATTGGACTTAGCCCAAGAAGGCCATAAGTCCTCAATCCAGACTCAACTGAGCCAATGTGCTCATAACTTAATAAATTGGTCTTGGTTCCAAATTGGACTACAGATCACTTAATCTACTTTGGTTCAAGGGTACATCTCTTCACTCCCTTGACACTTGTCGTTGTAATTCCTCAATGTCTTCAAAGAGGTGACGGGTCCCGACGACCACACATTGATACGGACTGTGGGGTCCTTAAACTCATGGACTATGATGTCCTTAACCTTGACCGGGATGTCTTAAAACTAACAACGGACTATGAGGTCCTTAACCTTGACCGTGATGTCTTAAAACTAACGCTGGACCGTGGAGTCCTTAAATCCTCAGACTATGATGTCCTTAACCTTGACCGGGATGTCTTAAAACTAACAACGGACTATGATGTCCTTAACCTTGACTGTAATGTCTTAACATTGGACCGCAATGTCCTTAAACTACCCATCGACCGCAACGTCACTAAACTAAACAACAGGGCTCCCTTAATTGCTCTCTTGTTGGATCTAAACGATCCCGTTAAGTCGATCTTAGTCTAAAACTAGACTAACGTATCCTTAACAAACGTTTAAGTTGATCTTAGTCTCAAATGAGGCTAACGTATCCTTAAACCCAAACCCCCAAACCTAAATCTAAGATAATACGGATTGGGACTAGTCCACGCCCTACGGGCGACGACATAACTCAGTCTCCGTATACAATCCACGGGCAACCAAACACAAAACAAACACACACGACATGAAGTGATCATCTGGAGAAGGAGAAAGTTGTTACCGCAATGCGGTAGCGTAATTAACTGCAGGGGCTTGCGCCTGCAGGGAAGAGCGTCCCCACAATCAAAAAACCCCTCAAGCGAGGGGGAATCTGACGAAGTCTGCTACATCGGACGCATTCGTTTAAACCTTCGATACACGGTGCCATAAATCAACTTGGCATCTTCGGAGAGGTGGACGGATAGCACCAATTAGCATCTGCCCCGAATTTCAGGCAAGACGTCCCTGCGTCGCGCCGTCTTTCGAAGGGGAACATGCCCCAAAGCTAGCGGATCAACTGGAGGAGAGACGATGCTATTACAATGAGAAAATGAAGCGTCCTTACTCATTCCCACGGGACAAGACGAAGAGGCTGTTCGAGCTGGCGATGCGTAACAGGCTTATCAACTTGCCGAATACCTGGCGACCACCGCAACCCAGCGAAGTGAATAATCCCAATTACTGCCCTTACCACCAAACGGTAAGTCACCCGATCGAGGATTGCTTCGTCTTTAAGGGATGGATCGAGGATCAATACCTACAAGGCAAGTTTGCGCTGTCCGAGAAGTGGAAAGTAAACCCACCACAACCGCACACTCCTAAGAAGACGGACACACCGGGGGCAACTTGTTCTTTTGTTGAAGAAGCTCCATGGGAGGTCGTGCTTTCAGCCAAGACCAAAAGAATGCTGAATGATCTCCAGACATGCCGGGCGATCAGGTGGAAGAACCAGCTGGAACCCTAGATCATCGAAGGGATGCTGAAGCCGCGCCTAACTCCAAAGAGTGGTAGTGATGGCCCAAGCACTCACACCCAGCCGTCAAAATCTTCAAAGAAGAAGAAGAAGAGATCCAAAAAGCCCGTGAAGCCTGGTGACAAGCGCAAGGACCTGTAGAAACAGATCGACGCGCTGGAGGAGTATAATCAGAAGGCGCGGACTCCCATCACGCTCCAAGAGTTCCTCAGCCACGTCTTTCAGGAGGAATATGATGGAGAAAGCTCGTCGGATGAATCTGAGGGATACGTAGCAAGTTGTCATGTGATCTCTTACTCGTTTACAGACGATGAAAAACTCCTTGCACTGAGAAGCTGGGGGCAGGTCCTAACCCGGAACTTCTGGGGCCATCAGATGAAATAATTGATGCATTCCTGAACACGGCTCTTTTGAAAAGTAAAGTTGATCGGGAGCGCGAGACGGCCATATTTGAAAGAGCCAAACGCCAGCGACTAGATGAAAGAGTCGAGACACTCCCGCCGAATCAAGGAACATCCTTCACGGATAAAAACAAATTCAAGATGAGGAAAAGGTTTGCTAAAGCCATATCAATGGGAATGAAGCTACCGCCCTCCCAAGGAAACTCTCCGGATGAAGCAAAGATGCATCCTGGTTACTGCTCATATCATCAAAAGATTTCACACCCCACCGAGGAGTGCAATGCTTTTAAAAGATGGTGGCAGGGATATGTTGCTCACCGGCAACATTTTAAGCGGATGAAACGCAAAACTCGGCGAGAGCAAAGAAGTGCGAATGAGGAGTATAAAAGAGACACCGGTAACTGTCGCATGGTCAACACCTGGGGATCGCAAATTCTCACTTTCGGAAGCGACTCTGACGAAGAAATGGCTCTTGACCCTCTCTTTAAAGAATCCGCATTGGGAAAGGAGGAAGAATCGAAGGCCTGTGAAAACATCCAGCTGCACAATCGCACGCTTCCAGAAAAGAATCTCGGATCCACGAGTAAAAAAGATAAGGGAAAAGAAAAGTCTCCGAGGATATCGTCCTCGATGACCAAGTCATGGAAGAGTTGACCGCCAAGGACCCGCCAAAGAAGAATAATGTGGACTATAACGTTCTGGCGCACCTGAGGAAGTTACCTTCGCAGCTCAGCATTCTCGTCGCCCTTTTACTATCCAAAGAAGCGAGAGATTCATTGATCAAGGCGCTACAAGAGACAGAGCAATTACAAGCTCTTCTCGCCGAAGAAAAGATGAAGGACGAGCCGGAGGAAGTTCACACAGCCGATATCACCTTCAGCGATGAAGATCTCCTCCTTGGGACGTGCGAGCACAACTGTCCCCTCTATGTCTCAAGGTACTGCCACGATATAAAGATAGGAAAAATCCTGGTCGACAATGGGTCTTCCGTCAATCTTCTCAACGTACGAGTGTTGAAGGAAATCTGCATGAGCATCCAGCATCTTGCTCGTGATAAAATCACCATCTCTGGTTTTGACTCCTAGTCATCGCGGACTCTCGGGTCTGTGATATTAACATTACGCTTCGGGCTGCTTGTCACAGACATTAAATTTCATGTCATTGAAGCCAAGACATGCTATAATGCTTTGCTCGGCCGACCTTGGTTACACGAGTACAACATCATCCCTTCTACACAACATCAGTGTATGAAATACTTTAAGGATGGTCTTGAGTACACTGTGACAGGAGAGTTGAACCCATTCTCCGTGAATGAAGTCCGCAAGTATGAAGATGCAAAATACTTCTTGCCAGATTTCGAAGACACCGAGAGATGTCATAAACCGGAGAACAAAATTATCACCACCATTCCCGTCTTCGGGAGTGATACTGAGGAAGAAGAAGAGATGGTTTATTCAGGCCCACCCTAGTAAAACAAGCCAGGACCATCCGCTCCCATGTTGATCTTTGGCAGTGACTCGGAAGATGAGGTCCATGCTATATTCTCCGCTCGGCCTTCAATACAAACATTCGCTGATGAAGAGCAAAGTTTGAAAGTTGCCATGTGTAACAACTCCAATTTTTGTATACCTAAATTTGATTTAAATTTGAAGTATACATGGAGTATTTAATGTTGCTAATAACACTTTAAGTATCTATTTCCCTATAATAATTACAAGAAAGAGCTTGTAGCTCATTGGTAAGACCTTGCACTGCTGAACCAAGCCACCAGAGTTCGAATCCCATGCCCCACATTATTTTTAGTTTATTTTTCTTTAAAAATTCTTGGAAGCCCAACAGTCCACAGGCCATAACTCCCAAAAGTTGAACTGAACCCAAAAATGTGAGTATACCAGAGCCTACGTCAGGCGAACCCACGCCCGACGGCACCCCGACTCGGCCCGACTCGGGCCGGCGCCGCCGGCCGGACTCGGCCGGACGGCCGAGTCGTCTACATGAAAGTTTCGCCTTTTCGTCTCCTTTAACCCCCTGTTTACTCCAATTTATGGGATCGGTTTCCAAATGTTAATTACACCCAATTCAATACAAATTTTAATGATTTTTCTTAAATTTTTACAAATTTTTTTTAAAATAAAAACCCTTCACCTACCCTACCCTAGCCTACCCTATAAATAGACCCCTACCCTCTACCCTCTCATTCTAAAACCCTAGATTTACTCTCTTGAAAATTCCACAAGATAGTGTGCTTTGAAACCGAGTTCACGGCGAAGCGCTGACGGATTCCGGCGACGTTCTTTGAAGCAACCGGCGACGAAACCACACTTCGGCCTTCTCCCTAGTTCCTCTTTACTCTTTAAAAGAGTTTGAAACCCGTAAGTCCCATTCTTCTCTCTTTTCTATTTCTTAAAATACGGAATTATGAAGCCCGACGGAAATCGGAACAAACCGATTTCCGATTCGGTTTTTCTACAAAATCCCACTTGTCACATAATCCATAACACCTAAACATATCCATGATGACTATTAATCACATAAAAATCAAAGTGGACAAAGTTTCTCACATGAAATGATAACTTTCTTGTAATATCGTATTCTTTTCACAATAATACCATAAGGTTTAGTTTTCTTCTTCTAATCAATTCCCTCATTCCTAAACATGTTCATCTTGATCACTAAACTTGTAGAAATCAATTTGAATGAGTTTTCACACATGAAATGATAACGTTTACAAATACCGTATTCTTACACTTAAATACCCTTATGTTTAATTTAACATGTTTAACCTCTAAACTTCACTAAACCTTAAAATAAGTCACGAGGTAATGACCTACCTCTACACACACACAAATATAACCTTAATTGATATTCCCAAAATTTAGAATACGAAAATACAAGACTTTTCGCTAAAATACCATATACTTTATAAACGTTTTCTAAAAGTTTTAAGTTGTACACAATTCTAAATAAAATCTTTTAAAAAGAAAGTACGATTTGTCATGGATATCGATCGTTTATCTAAACCTGACTTTGTGGTGTCTAGGCAAGTGTGTCTAGGCTAGTGGTTTTTAATTAGGCCCACTACTGTGGTTCCTTCCCACTTACCTGGCACTTACCTGGCCGCAATTGGCGGTGAAGAGGCGATTTGAGACTTCTAATGACTTGTCGTTTAGATCTTAGAAATAGGCTAGTTGGCTTAGGAAACCCTAGAAACTAAAATACGGAAATTACATCCTCTACAAATAAATACCTTATATTTATAAAACCGTTTTTCTAAATGAATAGTATTTATAAACCTAAGCAAAGCGCCGCTACAAACCACCTTTGGAGAACCCGTTAGGGATAGTACGGTTCATCGTGCACCCGCGGGCTAGTAGTGCGAGATTCAGACCTCCACAAGGAGCATTCGGTCTCGAAAGGTTTAAAATACGACATTTAAGAAAAATGAGATTTTGGGAAATAAAATATTTATTTAAAATTATTCTTGTATTAATATATATATAATTATCATTTAAACACCTAAAGATAAAGTTTCCACATTTTTCTAAAATTACAAGATTAAAAGTTACATTAAAATACCATGAATTTCAAATAAATCAATATTATAAATTAATACTTTTATTAGGATATATTCACTAGAATAACACAAATAAAATCCACACTCATTATAACTATAAAGACGAATAATAAATTCTTGAGGTGTATTTTGAAAACTATACAAAAGTACTTTTTACATAAAACCCCCTCAAGTTCTATAAATTACAATAAGGATCCTAACAATTATAGAACTTCAAATTACTTTTCTTTTAGTCTGACTCGGGTTTGAGTCTGACTATTTCTGACTTGAATATGATTCAAGTCAATCTATATTCTTTAATATTCCAACTCAATATGAACACATGAATCCCAGAATCCTGTTAACAATCATTACAACTTGACTGAACCGAACCATGGATATATTCCTTTTACATGTTTCCCAGTATTCCATTTACATGACTCTACGGTTATAACCGTTTCCTGATATCATGGTTTCGGTCGGTCAGTCAATCGATCATGCAATCTATACAATTTTACAATACAACAATACTGTTAAAACACTACGGGGTTTAAGGGGTAGATTGGTACGGAAGGTGTTAAAGGTGGCACGAGGTGGTCAGATTAAGACACCTAACCTATATTCCGTTGCTGTTGTACCGTGGCTTAACGGTTCCTTGTACTTTCCGTTTGCCCTGGTCTCTAGCATATAGCGACCCCCCTCGTATACACTGGCATTCTTCTGTACCAAGCTACAAACAACAGCGATAACATAACATTATAACAATAGTTTACATTCTAAAAATGTACCTTCTTATTCTGTCTTCTCTACTTCCCTCTTACCTTTGGGACTTATCGAGCGATCTGTTCGCTGACGACATTCTGTTTCTCTCTTCTTTGAATGTCGTCAGGTGATCTGGACCCGACAGAAGTTGAGCCAACATAAGAAGACTTGGAGCAATTTGCCGAAGACCCTGCAGTATAATTTCATTGTACACTTTTCTTTTCAGTACTTTCTATTTCCTGTTATGCCACTGTTTAGGCATCTTTATTTCAGTTGTATTTTCTTTTCCATGTATTGTACAAAGAATGTTAATAAATAAAAGTTGCTGTTCTTTTTATACTCTTGTCTCTTGTGTATTTATTTTATATTGCTTAGCTACGCTTAGCGTATGTACTTCTGAGTACATACGTGGCGGACCTCGTCGCGTCCCCTTCACCGTACACTGGGAAGCGGGGCGTGACAGGTTTTGTTGGTGGCCCATGCAGGTCAGAGCTGTATGAATCCCTGTCATGCAGTTCTGGTCTGCGTGAACAACCTAAGCAATATAACACAAGAACCAGCAACTTAAACATTCTTTACAATTCATATTCCTTGAATCTTGCAAATTTCTATTCCTTGAATCTTATCATTTCATGTATTTGAATCTGTGAATCTGTCCTAACCCAAATTTTTCTTCAGGGTTATGGATTCCCCGAACAACACCAGCACCAACGTCAACAACACCCCTTCAGCACTACCTCTCACACCAGCTGTTCCTGCACCACCCACTGAGCAAACAATGCTATTTGAGGCGATCCGCAGTCTTCTCGAGGGACAGCAACAACTTCTGAACCGTCCTGAGACCGATGCACCGGGAGTAAAGCAATTCAGGGCTTTACATCCAAAGCAGTTCTCTGGTAAAGGAAGCCCTCTTGAAGCGGAAGAGTGGGCACAAAGCATCGAAGACGATCTGGCAGCAGCTCAAGTGCCAGACAACTCTTGGGTCCGTGTAGCAAAGCTACAGCTCACGGATAATGCTCGCAATTGGTGGAAGGCGGAAGAAACCCGTCTGGTACAGCCGATTGAATGGAAGACATTTCGCGAGAAGTTCGACGCGAAATATTTCCCTGTGACTGCCAAGTTCGCCATGGAGCAGCAGTTTATTCATCTACAATAAGGATCAATGTGGGACAAATCGGTAGATGAATACGACGCTGAATTCACCATGTTGAGCCGGTAAGATATGTCGCGATAGTTCAATTTTTAATTATCACATACTACACAGCTAACACAAACTTTAAACAGATTCGCGGCACACTTGATACCGACGGACGAGATCAGAGCCCGTCGCTTTCAACAAGGTTTGGACACAGAGATTAAGGCTGCTCTAGCCACAGGAAAGTTTTTGACTCACGAGGAAGCTCTAGAAGCTACCCGCAGTTATGAGGCAGTGATAAAAGAGAGGGGCAGATCTCAATCTGCAGGAGTCAAACGCCCTGCCAACCAGATGGCAGGTGGAGCCTCGTCCAAACCACTTTCGTGCCAAGGCGACCCGGAGTACCAACCCATCGTCCTAGCCCAGCCTTTTGCACCCACTGCAAGAGACCTGGACATATGATGAAGGACTGCCGTTGAGCCAACCGCCTTTGCTTAGTCTGCGGCTCAGCTACTCACGATATTGGGTCTTGTCCTCAAAGACAGAACCCAGTTGCTGCACCTAGGCCAGCAACTACCTATCCTCAGCGACCAGCTCTTCAGGCACCTGCTCCCAGACTTGCACTGCCTGCACCACCCAGGGGACCACAAGCCGCACCACCTCCTCGACAGTTCCATCAAGCTCAAAGGAACGTTCAGAGGAATGCTGAGGAATGTGCCAAAGCGCCAGGCTTTCATGATGTCTGTGGAAGAAGCTGAGGCCACTGGCCAAGTCATTACTGGTAAACTTCCTTCTTAAACTTATCTTTTAGTCTTGTTTACCTACACACTTTCCCTATACCTAAAACCTATCCCATATACCTTAGGTACAATCCTAGTAGCTTCACTACCTGCACTTGCACTGTTTGATACTGGAGCATCCCACTGCTTTATGTCGCAACGGTTTGTCTGAACCCATGCGATTCTAGTCTCACCGCTTGTATCCAGCTGGAACGTCAGTTCCGGAAATGGTGTTCTAAAGGCAACTATGGGATACAGCATGTGTCCAGTCGTCGTCTGCAGTCGAGAGTTTTATGCTGACTTCAAGGTACTGGACATACCAAACTTCGATGTGGTTCTAGGAATGGACTGGCTTGGAAATTTTTATGCTACCATTGACTGTCGTCAAAGGAGGGTGGTATTTGAGATTCCAGATCATCCGGTTTTCTATTTCAAGAGTGGAGATCGTACCCTGGAGCCAAGTACCTACAAAGCGAAACCAAGAGAAGCAGTAGTTGCAGCAGCTCAAGCAGAGGAAGAATCAAGACCAGAGGTAGTTCGAGAGTTCGACGATGTATTTCCTGACGATATATCAGGTTTTCCTCCCGATCGAGCTCTTGAATTCGGTATTGACTTAGTACCAGGAGCACAACCGGTGATCAAAGCACCTTATAGACTAAGTCCGGAAGGTTTGAAGGAAGTTCGAACACACTTGGACGAATTATTGGCGAAAGGATGGATTCGTCCCAACACTTCAAGTTGGGGAGAACCTGTGTTACTGGTGAAGAAGAAGGAAGGTTCATACAGAATGTGCATCGATTATAGGGCCTTGAACGAAGTCACTATAAAGAACAAGTATCCACTCCCGCGCATCGATGATTTATTCGATCAGCTAAGTGGATCTTGTGTTTTCTATAAACTAGATCTTCGTTCAGGTTATCATCAAGTGAAGGTCAAGGAAGCTGATATTCACAAAACAGCTTTCAGAACTCGCTATGGACATTACAAATTTCTAGTAATGCCATTTGGAGTGACCAATGCACCAGCAATCTTCATGAACCTAATGAACCAAGTTTTCCGGGAGTATTTAGATAGGTTTGTTGTCATCTTCATCGACGACATCCTGGTATAGTCTAAGAATCGGAAAGAGCATGCAGAGCACCTACGAATTGTCCTGGCAACTCTTCGACAACATAAGCTTTATGCCAAGTACAGCAAGTGTGAGTTTTGGCTAAATCAAGTTGGTTTTCTTGGACATATCGTATCAGGAGAAGGAATTTCTGTAGATCCAGCAAAAGTTTCGGCAGTTAGCGAATGGCCTACACCAAAGTCAGTGAAGCACATTCGGAGTTTCTTGGGTTTAGCTGGATATTACAGAAGGTTTATTGAAGGCTTTTCGAAGATAGCAACACCCCTGACCAAGCTCACACGAAAAGATAAAGAATTTGTGTGGTCAGAAGCATGCGAGCAAGCTTTCGTAGAACTCAAGTCAAGACTGACATCAGCACCTATTCTCGTAATACCGGATCAATCTGGAGGATTCGAAGTACATTGTGATGCATCCGGTAAGGGATTAGGATGTGTTCTACATCAGCATGGTAAGGTTGTAGCTTATGCTTCAAGACAACTGAAGACTCATGAGCGCAATTATCCGACGCATGATCTGGAGTTGGCAGCCGTCATCTTTGCTCTCAAGATTTGGCGCCACTACTTACTTGGTGAACGAGTGAACATCAATACAGATCATAAAAGTCTGAAGTATGTGTTTACTCAGAAGGAGTTGAATATGCGGCAGAGAAGATGGTTAGAACTCATGGCGGACTTTGACATCAACTTGCAATATCACCCAGGAAAAGTGAACGTAGTACCTGATGCTCTTAGTCGCCAACCATTATCAATGAATCTCACCGCTCAGCGGAAGCTTCAGCAAGACTTACATCAGATGGAGATTGAAGTAGTCATGCCAGGTGATGCTTCAAGTTTGATGAATCTACAAGTTCAATCAACCATTGTCAATCAGATCAAAACAGCTCAAGCCAGCGATGCTAAGTTGCAAAAGATCAGAGAACAAGTAGAGAATGGACTCAGAACAGACTTCATCATCCATGAAGACGGATCTTTGAGATACGGTAGCAGATTGTGTGTACCAAAAGGTCCTGTTCGGGAAGAGTTAATGAAAGAAGCTCACAACTCTCCCTATTCAGTACATCCTGGAGGTACCAAAATGTACAAAGATCTACGTCAGAATTATTGGTGGCATGGAATGAAGCGTGAAGTAGCCAGAAGCGTCGCAAAATGTTTGGTGTGTCAGCAAGTAAAGGCTGAACATCACAGGACAGCTGGACTACTTCAACCGTTACCAATCCCAGAATGGAAGTGGCAGCACATCACGATGGACTTTGTGACTGCTCTTCCTCGCAGCACAAAGGGTAACGATGCTGTATGGGTCATTGTGGATCGACTCACAAAGTCGGCTCACTTCATCCCATTTCGAGTTGGCCAATCAACTGGGACACTAGCAAAGAAGTACATGGAGGTAATAATCTAATTAAGATTTAAACTTTTCATAATGTACTATCTCTGATACCCATGAACTCATACAGGAAATTGTGAGACTTCATGGAGTACCGGTCTGCATTGTCTCCGATCGTGACACCAGGTTCCGATCGCAATTTTGGCAGAGTCTGCAATCTAGCTTGGGAACAAGTCTGAACTTCAGCACGGCTTATCATCCACAAACAGATGGTCAGTCGGAACGAACTATTCAGATCTTGGAGGATATGCTCAGAGCATGTATGCTAGACTTCAAAGGATCGTGGGAAGATCACCTGCATCTTGTGGAGTTTGCGTACAACAACAGCTACCAAGCAAGTATAGGAATGGCACCTTATGCAGCATTATATGGAAGGAAGTGTCGATCACCATTAAGTTGGGACGACATCGGAGATAGGGAACTTCTTGGACCAGAGATGATAGTAGCGACCGTTGATGTGGTTCGCACTATCAGGGAAAGAATGCGCATAGCCCAAGATAGACAGAAACACTGGGCTGATGCAAAGAGACGACACTTGGAGTTCCAGCCAGGAGACCATGTATTCTTGAAGATATCTCCGAACCGCTGAGTGATCCGATTTGGAAGACGGGGTAAGCTAAGTCCGAGATACATTGGATCGTTCGACATACTCGAACGAGTCGGTGAAGTGGCGTACCGTTTAGCGCTTCCACCTTCATTGGAAGGAGTGCATAACGTGTTCCACATATCCCAACTCAGAAGGTATGTGAGTGACCTCAGCCATGTACTTGATCATTCCGAGCTCACTATACAGCCCGACTTGTCTTGTGAGCAACAACCTGTGGAAATCCTGGACAGGAAAGTGAAGACACTTCGGAACAAGGAAGTTAACTTGGTCCGGGTAATGTGGAGAAAAGGCACTCCAGGAGAATCCACGTAGGAAAGGGAAGATGAAATGCGTGCAAGATATCCGCACCTTTTTGTAAACTAGTCCTCAAATAAAAGTTGTAAATTTCGAGGACGAAATTTTTGTAAGGAGGGTAGATTGTAACAACTCCAATTTTTGTATACCTAAATTTGATTTAAATTTGAAGTATACATGGAGTATTTAATGTTGCTGATAACACTTTAAGTATCTATTTCCCTACAATAATTACAAGAAGGAGCTTGTAGCTCATTGGTAAGACCTTGCACTGCTGAACCAAGCCACCAGAGTTCGAATCCCATGCCCCACATTATTTTTAGTTTATTTTTCTTTAAAAATTATTGGAAGCCCAACAGTCCACAGGCTATAACTCCCAAAAGTTGAACTGAACCCAAAAATCTGAGTATACCAGAGCCTACGTCAGGCGAACCCACGCCCGACGGCACCCCGACTCGGCCGGACGGCCGAGTCGTCTACATGAAAGTTTTGCCTTTTCGTCTCCTTTAACCCCCTGTTTACTCCAATTTATGGGATCGGTTTCCAAATGTTAATTACACCCAATTCAATACAAATTTTAATGATTTTTCTTAATTTTTTACAAATTTTTTTAAAAATAAAAACACTTCACCTACCCTACCCTAGCCTACCCTATAAATAGACCCCTACCCTCTACCCTCTCATTCCAAAACCCTAGATTTACTCTCTTGAAAATTCCACAAGAAAGTGTGCTTTGAAACCGAGTTCACGGCGAAGCGCTGACGGATTCCGGCGACGTTCTTTGAAGCAACCGGCGACGAAACCACACTTCGGCCTTCTCCCTAGTTCCTCTTTACTCTTTAGAAGAGTTTGAAACCCGTAAATCCCATTCTTCTCTCTTTTCTATTTCTTAAAATACGGAATTATGAAACCCGACGGAAATCGGAACAAACCGATTTCCGATTCGGTTTTTCTACAAAATCCCACTTGTCACCTAATCCATAACACCTAAACATATCCATGATGACTATTAATCACATAAAAATCAAAGTGGATAAAGTTTCTCACATGAAATGATAACTTTCTTGTAATATCGTATTCTTTTCACAATAATACCATAAAGTTTAGTTTTCTTCTTATAATCAATTCCATCATTCCTAAACATGTTCATCTTGATCACTAAACTTGTAGAAATCAATTTGAATGAGTTTTCACACATGAAATGATAACGTTTACAAATATCGTATTCTTACACTTAAATACCCTTATGTTTAATTTAACATGTTTAACCTCTAAACTTCACTAAACCTTAAAATAAGTCACGAGGTAATGACCTACCTCTACACACACACAAATATAACCTTAATTGATATTCCCAAAATTTAGAATACGAAAATACAAGACTTTTCGCTAAAATACCATATACTTTATAAACATTTTCTAAAAGTTTTAAGTTGTACACAATTCTAAATAAAATCTTTTAAAAAGAAAGTACGATTTGTCATGGACATCGATCGTTTATCTAAAGCTGACTTTGTGGTGTCTAGGCTAGTGGTTTTTAATTAGGCTCACTACTGTAGTTCCTTCCCACTTACCTGGCACTTACCTGGCCGCAATTGGCGGTGAAGAGACGATTTGAGACTTCTAATGACTTGTCGTTTAGACCTTAGAAATAGGCTAGTTGGCTTAGGAAACCCTAGAAACTAAAATACGGAAATTACATTCTCTACAAATAAATACCTTATATTTATAAAACCGTTTTTATAAATGAATAGTATTTATAAACCTAAGCAAAGCGCCGCTACAACCCACCTTTTGGGAACCCGTTAGGGATAGTACGGTTCATCGTGCACCCGCGGGCTAGTAGTGCGAGATTCAGATCTCCGCAAGGAGCATTCGGTCTCGAAAGGTTTAAAATACGACATTTAAGAAAAATGAGATTTTGGGAAATAAAATATTTATTTAAAATTATTCTTGTATTAATATATATATAATTATCATTTAAACACCTAAAGATAAAGTTTCCACATTTTTCTAAAATTACAAGATTAAAAGTTACATTAAAATACCATGAATTTCAAATAAATCAATATTATAAATTAATACTTTTATTAGGATATATTCACTAGAATAACACAAATAAAATCCACACTCATTATAACTATAAAGACAAATAATAAATTCTTGAGGTGTATTTTGAAAACTATACAAAAGTACATTTTACATAAAACCCCCTCAAGTTCTATAAATTACAATAAGGACCCTAACAATTATAGAACTTCAAATTACTTTTCTTTTAGTCTGACTCGGGTTTGAGTCTGACTATTTCTGACTTGAATATGATTCAAGTCAATCTATATTCTTTAATATTCCAACTCAATATGAACACATGAATCCCAGAATCCTGTTAACAATCATTACAACTTGACTGAACCGAACCATGGATATATTCCTTTTACATGTTTCCCAGTATTCCATTTACATGACTCTACGGTTATAACCGTTTCCTGATATCATGGTTTCGGTCGGTCAGTCAATCGATCATGCAATCTATACAATTTTACAATACAACAATACTGTTAAAACACTACGGGGTTTAAGGGGTAGATTGGTACGGAAGGTGTTAAAGGTGGCACGAGGTGGTCAGATTAAGACACCTAACCTATATTTCGTTGCTGTTATACCGTGGCTTAACGGTTCCTTGTACTTTCCGTTTGCCCTGGTCTCTAGCATATAGAGACCCCCTCGTATACACTGGCATCCTTCTGTACCAAACTACAAACAACAACGATAACATAACATTATAACAATAGTTTACATTCTAAAAATGTACCTTCTTATTCTGTCTTCTCTACTTCCCTCTTACCTTTGGGACTTACCGAGCGATCTGTTCGCTGACGACATTCTGTTTCTCTCTTCTTTGAATGTCGTCAGGTGACCTGGACCCGGCAGAAGTTGAGCCAACACAAGAAGACTTGGAGCAATTTGCCGAAGACCCTGCAGTATAATTTCATTGTACACTTTTCTTTTCAGTACTTTCCATTTCCTGTTATGCCACTATTTAGGCATCTTTATTTCAGTTGTATTTTCTTTTCCATGTATTGTACAAAAAATGTTAATAAATAAATGTTGTTGTTCTTTTTATACTTTTGTCTCTTGTGTATTTATTTTATATTGCTTAGCTACGCTTAGCGTATGCACTTCTGAGTACATACGCAGCGGACCTCGTCGCGTCCCCTTCACCGTACACTGGGAAGCGGGGCATGACACCATGGTTCCGCCCAAACATCATAAAGAACTGGACGCGCTTGATACCTACAGTGTGGAAGAGCTGCAGACGTTCTATGTCCCTTCCAGGCGAGAAGGGGAAAAGGAGATCCTATTCTACCGCTCCGGGGAAACCAAAGTGGAGAAAGAAATCTGGCACGGCGCGGATCCTACACTTGACAGGCTTCAGCCCATCCGTCTGCCTAGATATTATACAGAAGGCTTGAAAAGGCTGTTAAAGCGCTAAGGGATACCCTTCAAACAGACCGCTCGGAAAGCCAAGTTCTATAACAGGGTTTGGAACGGTCCCGGAACTCAGCGCAAGTTGCCCAATGGGAGAATGGAAGCAATCGGGCTTGGATACGTTCGATCCAAGAAATTGGAGCTACTCAGTGACTGCTATGTTATACATGAGTTTGATGAAGAAGGTGATGCACAATGGGAGAGTGCTAATCCTGAACCCGAAAAAGTCCCCGACGCAAAAATGCCCAGTCCGTCGTTCGAAGAACAAATGGACAAGCTTATAACGGAAGCTGGTCAAAAAGTTTGAGATGACCATAACCGCGAAATGACCATCTACGAGAAAGCCAGGATGCAACGCCTTCTTCAACAGGCTGCGAAAGATGAAAATGCTCCTCCCTGTCAACCTGTTGTAAAAAAGTGCCTGACGCAGAGGCAGAAACAAGTCAAAAACTGGAAAAGGCATTCAGCAACGACAAAGCGGGACCAAGAAGTCACGCGATCGGGAATCGAGCGGTCCGGATTTGTCCCTCATAAAGAAGATGAGTTGAGCGTACTCTTTTCCTCAAGACAAGACAAAGAAGATACTTGACCTCGCTATAAGACATCAAATGATTACACTGCCGGAGTCTAAACACCCCGAGCAAGCAGGCGAAGTCTCTCACTCAGACTATTGCTCTTATCACCAAGCAATAGGACATCCTCTCGAAGATTGCTTCACCTTCAAGAACTGGGTCGAAGATCAATATCAGCTCGGCAAGTTCGCTTTATCCGACAGTTGGAGGGTAACACCGCGGCAGAAGCATGAACCAAAAGCTACGAGAGTAGCACCAGATACACATCGGTCTTCGAAGCGAACTCGTACTTGTCATATGATAACATCATCAAAAGAAGAGCCCGAAAATATGGATGACCTTCCCTGGTGCTTCGAAAACAATGATGACGAAGTGATCTCAGAGTTTCCACCGGCGCCAAAAGAGCTGGAAGATGGAATACACACTACTGCAGATAACCTCAGGAAGATTGATTTGGGAACGGCAAGTGACCCGCGACCTACGTTCGTCAGTGAGCTGCTATCTGAAGAAAGGGTGGTTGCGTTAAGAGACATGCTTATGCAGCATAGAGATTGCTTCGCATGGAACTATTCCGAAATGCCAGGATTAGATCCAGAGGTCGCGGTCCACAAACTAACGATATCCCCGGACATCAAGCCAATCAAACAAACACCGAGAAGAATGCGGCTCGAGCTTGAGATGAGCATCAACGCCGAGATCAAAAAGCTGATTGACTCTGGCTTCATCCAAAAAGTTCAGTATCCTGACTGGATCGCTAACATAGTCCCGGTGATGAAGAAAAATGGGACAGTGCGCATATGCGTGGACTTCCAGGATCTTAATAAAGCCTGCCCGAAGGACGATTTCCCAGTACCGATCACTGAACTGATGATAGATAACACGTCCACTCACGAAGTTTTCTCCTTCATGGATGGCTCGTCAGGATATAATCAGATAAAGATGCACCCTGAAGACCAGAAGCACACCGCTTTCCGGACCCCTTTGGGTATATTTTGCTACAAGGTGATGCTTTTTGGTCTAAAGAACGCCAGCGCTACCTATCAGAGGGCCATGACGAAGATTTTCGATGACCTCATACATGAAATCGTCGAATGCTATATCGACGACCTCGTGGTGAAAAGCAAATCATATGAGGAACACCTCGAGCATCTGAAGATCGTGTTTCAATGCCTTCGGCAATACAACTTGAAGATGAACCCTCTCAAATGCGCGTTCGGGGTATCCTCAGGTAAATTCCTAGGATTCACCGTCCGACACCAAGGTATCGAGATAGATCCGTCAAAAATCAAGGCGATCATGGAAATGCCTTCGCCAAAGACTCTCAAGCAATTGCGGTCTCTCCAAGGGAAGCTCACATATATCCGGCGATTTATAGCTAATCTTTCTGGCAAGTGTCGTCCGTACAGTCACTTGATGAAGAAGGGAACCCCGTTCATCTGGAATCACAAATGCCAAGGCGCGCTGGACGAAATCAAGCAGTATCTGCAAAACCCGCCAGTGCTGGCTGCTCCGGTCAAGGGAAAGCCTCTCATTCTTTATACAACCGCCCTCGAAGGTTCTTTAGGCGCGCTGTAGGCACAAGAGAACGACCAAGGGAAAGAAAGAGCTCTCTACTATCTGAGTCAAGTTCTACTGGGGGCAGAAAGCAACCACTCTCCCATCGAAAAGCACTGCCTGGCGTTGATCTTCGCGATAACGAAACTCCGGCACTATGCATTGGCGCATGAAGTCTGTCTCGTGTCGAAGGTGGACCCTCTCAAATACTTGATGTCGAAGGCCATATTGATGGGGCGACTAGCTAAATGGGCCTTACTCTTGATGGAGTTCTCGATAACTTATCAACCTCTTAAGGCAGTGAAAGGCCAGGCCATCGCCGACTTCCTCGCTGAACATCCGATACTAGCCGATTCCCCTTTGAATTGCGAACTTCCAGACGAACATGTGTTTGACACGATCGACGGAAGTGGTACCCGGTGGGAACTTTATTTCGATGGAGAATCTTCTATGAAGAAGCGCAAACAGAACACGCCTATAATCAAATCGGGGGTAGGCCTCATCTTCGTAACTCCACAAGGAGGGATGATGCGCTTTGCCTTCTCCTTAACAGAGCCGAGGACAAACAATGAAGCCGAGTATGAAGCTTTGATAGCAGGCCTCGAGATCGCCATCGACATGGGGATTGAGAACCTCCTTATATACGGAGACTCCCAACTGATCGTTAGTCAAGTAAACAGCGACTATCAAACGTGCAAACCAGAGTTGGTAAAGTACGGCGAGAGAGTACAGCAGCTGTTAACCCAAATTCCTTCCTACACCTTGGAAAGCATACCGCGTGCGGAAAATAGCAAAGCGGATGCACTAGCTACGTGTCACGCCCCACCTCCCAAAATACGGAATACGAGGGGTAGACAAGGCCAGCCATGCTCCTACGGTCAAGGAAATGTCCTGCCGTAGTCACACTTCGGCTTCTAGTTTTTCATGGTAAACAGTAAATGATGCGGAGGTAATGAGAAATGCAGTAACGGAAAGAAACAATGTAAAGACTGACCTGAAGTGGAACAAACGAATTTAACTCGGAATGGCAAGTCAAGAAGTCTGTGATGCACGTCTAGTTCTGGTCCAGGCTAAATCTTCTCCTCACACTGAGCATGCATACTCAGGTCGTCAGAGCGACACAATAGCAATATAATATATATAAAATCATGTGACAATTCTAATAGTGGTAATAGATATGTGAAACAGTAAATCAATGACAGCATGAATATGAATGTGCAGTAATCAATGCAGCGGAACAGTAAAGCAGTAGAACGATATGTCACGCATGTCAACACAGTATATATGGTATATAAATGCCAGTATCCCTATCAGTCTCTAAGTCTCACTGTACAGGTCACTAAGCCTATCGTCAGTCCAAGTGTGAGAGTCAACCACTCGTGAGTGTCCTCCACCCAAGGGTAGAACCCAAGGGCAAGGGACCAACATGAAACATGTATATCACGGTGAATATCACATACCCTGTAAATCTCCATATATCTCCCTAAATATATAAGCCGGCATGGGACTCCCGAGATTCTGTTGAACTCACACTTAAACTACCCCACACCCCGTGGTCTACATCAAACGCTAACCATAACCCTAAATACTAATCGATCCGTGACAAGTCTGCGCGAGAACTGGAGGCAGGACCTCCATCAAGCACGTCCTGACTAATACCTAAGATAGATGGCAGTGTCGGATGCCTTATCTGTGACACCCGTACAAGCGCTTCCATAAGTGTCCCATACCACTTATAGTCACACGTACACGCATCCCACAGACGTCGACAATGCAATAGAATAATAGGGACACTGATTGTACACAAGTACGTATCACTTTCACTTATTCACGGATACACGAACACTGACGTACTTGCCACAATCATCACTAAAATCTAACACTGGGTAAATGCACGATATCACTAGGTTATCAATACAAGGATATGGGTATGATATGATGCGTGAACAGTATATAAGCATGATTAGGATGTTATGAAACAGTATTTTATCACTTGCATGATTTATCATGAAACGTACGTGTATAGATTAGCGAAATGATAAACAGGTAATAATTAGTATGTTCAGTTGTCCATCCATCGAATTTAGTTTCAAGCCAATCGGGTTCCAGGATCATTAATTATAACCATTTCATTTTAAGCGCTCGCGGCTGGAAATCCGGTTTCAGAATCAGAAGTCCGTTTTGCAATGCATTTTAATCCCAGTTGGGATCAGATTTTAGCGACGCTACAGTTGGATGAAATATAGGTTTTTCAGTAAGGTTTCCAACGCAACAGACGGATCTTCAATCGCATCTGTACGTCAGGAGATATACACTATTTACTATTAATATGTCAATTCTGATTCTGTTGGGACTGTTATGCGTCCCGATCTTTTAAATTACAGATTAAATATCAAACGGTAACGAAACAGAATGAAACTGATTGTGTTCTCTAGATAACATATTTACCTATAATAAGAAGTGGAGTTCCGAAATCTACGAGTTAAGGAGATCTTGTGGTACCCATTACGGAACAGCAAGCAACAACTGGAGTAGCTCTGGACTGCAGTCCAGAGTCGCACTCCGATCCAAATAACATCACAATTTAAGTACGGGAATACCAGGAAACCAGTACAGGGTTAAAGTTCATCGAGTCGGCTTCGAATTGAGCCCTCGAACGCACCATTCTAATATGTATATGATTTATGGTGAATTTAACGGTTTTCAGGTACAATAAAATTACAGTTTTACGATTAAACTTGGGGGTAGTTGTTTTAGTCGTTAGCAGACATATTATCAAACGAAATTTGCACAAGATATTCATCACACCAAGGGCCAACAATAACAATCTATTTCCGTCAAATTAGACAAGTAATTTCATTGGGATCACACATCGAACGGTTGCATCGTGTAATTTATCGAGGATGTTTAGTATAAAATTTATAAGATTATAGTTTGTAACAAATACTAATTAGCATGTAGCAAGTATAAAACTTTCCTGGGAACGCCTCGGGGTCGCACGGTAGCAGCGGCGTCACGAGCGCGTGATGTACGCCGTGAAACGGATTTGCACGAGCTTGGATCGAGATGCGGATTTTGCGTCGGAGTTGTCCGGAGTCGTTGCACGGTTACTGGAGATTGAGGAGCGCTTGATGATCCTCTGCGAGTATACTGGGGTCGACGACGGTCGACGGCGTGGCTCCGGCAATGGCCGCAGTGAGGGTTTGTAAAGAGAAATGGGTTTTGTGTGGTTTTGAAGAGTGAGGGAATTAACAGAGGAGAAGGAGTTAGAGAGAGAAATTGGAGAGAGAGAGGGAGCACAGAGGGAGAGTGGGAGAGAGCTGAGAGAGAGAGAGATCTGAGATGAGAGACGAGAGAGAGAAAGCACAGAGGGAGGGGGAGAGAGCTGAGAGAAAAACAGAGGAAGGTGAGAGAGTGCAGGGAGATTGAGAGAGCTTGGGAGAGGGGTGTAAGTGGTGAAGGTGATGCTGCTGGCGACGAGGAGGTCATAGGGTGGTCGGCAAAGGGGTGGAGAGGTCGCCGTCGTCGGGGTGCAAGGTGGTGGTCGGCTTGGGCGAAATGGGTTGGTGTGCAGGGGTGCTTGGCAGGGGCGAAGAGCGGAGTTGTAGGTGGAGTCGTGTTGGTAGGGGAGGAGTTGTCGAGTTGAGGGTGCGATGAGTTTGGGGACGAGGGTGGAGGCGATGCGGGTATGCAGGCGAGGGGGCTCAGTTCGAGAGAGAATGGGAGAACGAGAGGAGAGCGATGGCGGGCTCGAGGGTGTCGAGAGGGGTTGGAGTGCGAAGCGTTGGGGAGCGAGTCGTGGGGAAACGCGCGCTGCGACGTGGGCGCAGGCGTGGGCGAAGGAGGCGGCGGGGAAAGTGGATCGAGCGGGAAAAAGGGGGTTACCGTTGGGAAGATGAAGTGCCGGGTCGGGTTTGGTGAACGGGTCGGGAGTGGGCTCGGGGAGACTGGGCCGGGCCAAGAGAGAAAGAAAAAATGGTTTAATAAATTTCCCTGGACTCGGGCTGCTGGGCTGCAGAACAAAAGGAAAATCAAATGGAAAAGAATTAGAGAAAAAGAAGGGCCGGGCAGGGGAAACAAAAGGTTTATTAAGGGAAAATTTTGGTGGGCTGAAGGGATCTAAACTGAGGGAAAAAGAATGGAAAATTGGGAGTGGGTTGGGGAATAGCTGCTGTGCTTGGGAAGGAGTTGGGTTATAAGGGGAAAAATTAGTTAGGTTTAGGATAGGTAAAATTATAAATGAGATAAGTAAAATTATAAATAAAATAAATAAAATTATAAGTAAGATAAATAAGATTATAAAATAAAATAAATAAAATTATAAAGCAACAAAAATACAGATTTTGGTATAAAAAGGGCTGGGTATTACATCATACCACCCTTACAAAAATTTCGTCCTCGAATTTTAAAATAAATGATAGGTTATACAAACATAAGCGAAAGCTATTAGATTGCACACTAACACAAAAGATTTATTAGCAGTACGTTGACGAAGAAATTTGAAAATATATATATAAGTAAGAACAACATACGGAAGGGTAGGTCTAATAGGTATAAGGCAGGAACAACTATAAGGGTAAATACATGTATACAAGAATTTAGATAACAATAGCGAATAATAATACTCAAGGCTTGTTCGATAGAATCGAACCCAAATATGTGCACATATAAGCATATCAAAAGTAGCAAGGTAGAAATAATAAGTATAAGACACAATCATTTATAATAGTAATCATAGGCACAATACTCGAAAATAAAGTAACGACAATAAAATAGTGAAGGATTAGTCGATAGGTTAAAACGTTTTAGGATAATGCATCGGTCAAATAGTTTCAACATAGCTTAGAAAACTCATATAGTGAAAATAAGAAACATGGAACAAAATGTGCGCGGTGTAAGGTCGCGCTACTGAAAATGAGAACATTAATAATGCACTTAAAATACATAAAACGGAGTAATCAATAACACACACTCTTTGGTAAATACAAAATACTAAAACTACATTTTCGAATAATAGTGCCCCTAAATCTAGTTGGGGTAACAGGGAAAAACACAAGTATGTCTAGGCCTAGGTAGGGTAGGGATTTCAATGGAATGTGGCTGATACAAAAGGTCAAAGCGTGACGGCTTTAGGCTGAAGATCAAGGAAATTGGGATCGGGTCAGCACAAGAAGTAAGGGTGGGCCACAAAGGACTACAAGGGAAACAGTATGGGGAGGATAACTTTCGGTACATCATATGAATCAAGAATTTGGAGGGTTAGCTAACTCGAGGATTTCACTATGAACTTCTCCTCCCAGAAGGATCTCAATCGAGGCACAGACGAAGGATGAATGGTGGCTTATTCCAAGGATCAGGGTGCGGTACTTTCTAATCGAAACGAGGGTGAAAACAATACAATGAGTAGGGTGGACAGTCAGGGAACTTAGCAGAAGAATAAATGGATATGGGCAATAAACAAGTATCAAGCGAACCAATAATCCAAAAGGTTTACGAATTCAGAAGATTTATTTCATCAAAAAAAACTTGAAACAAGGCATTCCCAAAGGCGAAAAGTGGCCCTAAACTATACACAGTTTATTTGGCCAGAAAGACAACATCAAAAGAAATTCCGTCAGTCGCGGTTGTGGAGATTCAGTAGGTTGCGGTAGGCTCGCGCACTCAGGTAGGGGCGTCCATTTCCATATCGCCTCGCAGGCAACGCCGCTGGAAGTTCTTCAACAGCAGGGTCTTGATCTTCTGGTCCTTCTTCCTCGGATGGAGCTTCTTCATCGAGGTCCGATTCCATGTGATTCTCTTCTTCTGGATTTTCTTCCACGGGATTTTCCTCAACTGGATTTTCTTCTATCGGGTCTTCATCGGGATCTTCCTCTATCGGGTTCTCTTCAGGATCTCCTTCTTCTTCGACGGAATCAGCTATCACGTTAAACTCTGGGGCGGCTACTCCTTCGTCCCCTGAATCGTTGTTTCCGAAGTTGACCTGGGGACCGTTGACCTCGTCATCAGAACTCGTCAGTGTACGATCTAAGGAAACGCATGACTGTGCATCCTCGTCTAGATGCGGCGCTGCTCCGGGGTGGGCCATGGCCTGAAAAGAAAGAGTTATGATTAGGCAATGGGACACATCAAGGAAATAGCTCAGGGTACGAAGTATAGGAAAATATGCGGTTGCAGGAACTGAAAGATCAGGATTAAAATACTGAGATAATGAATAGAATTAGATAAAGAGAAAGCAAGAGAATGATACATATATTACGATTCAAATTTTTATTGCATTCAATCAAAAGTTCAGCGGATACAAGATTTCAAATGGAAAGAAATATTCATAAAAAGATGACAACATTATTACTGAAAGTAGATAACATGAAAAATCCTTCTTCGACTACTATAACGTTGCATTCTCGTCGTGTGAGTTGAATCCTGCGTTAGGTCCGCCTTATCGTCGAAGTTCGAACTACGTGATAATCCTCACTTGGCAGAAGTGGGGAGTGTGGACGAGTTTCCTCCTTGTAGTTCTTTCCTTTCTGGGTAACCGTTGATGAGGTGTTCGCTGGATCCACAAATCAGACATTTCCCTTGGGCGCGGAGACAATCCCTCTGAAGATGTCCTGGCCTCTTACAGTACCCACAACATGGGATCTTCTGCTGCTTCTGCCGCGGAGAAACAAATTGGCGCTTCATCTTCTTCTCTTTTCCTCGTCTAACAGGGATCCCTTTATGATTGGAGACTCCCGCTGGTGCCTGATTCACCTGTCTTCTCAGTCCTTCAGCCAACAAGTCGTTTGTTCGCTCCTGGGCTTCCTTTAGACCTTGCAGTGCACTCAGAATCTCAATGGTCTGATTCTGGGGAGCGGATAAAGATGAAGAGTCGTTGGAAGACATGATCCTGAAACAACAATTTTTTTGAGGATGATATAAGTCACAAGCGATACGAATCAAAATATAATATGGATATGACAAAGATTCAAGAATATCAGAGGTGATGAATTTATTATAAGTGGAGAATCAACCGTACGACTCCAAGTCACTTAAACAGAGTATGGTAGTGTAATCGTGATGTAATTCACAATTACAACCACGAAACTTTGCCAAGTTACCTGAAACCCTAGCTAATGGATAGCAGAACGCTCAATGCGAATATGAATCAAGAATATCAAGTTTACAATCTAGACTGAGGGATATCTTAGATTGTCAAACTCTACACGGAAAACTGCAATCCCAATCGAAACAAAACCTGGCTCTGATACCAACTAAACCATGTCACGCCCCGCTTCCCAAAATACGGAATACGAGGGGTAGACAAGGCCAGCCATGCTCCTACGGTCAAGGAAATGTCCTGCCGTAGTCACACTTCGGCTTCTAATTTTTCATGGTAAACAGTAAATGATGCGCGGGTAATGAGAAATGCAGTAACTGAAAGAAACAATGTAAAGACTGACCTGAAGTGGAACAAACGAATGTAACTCGGAATGGCAAGTCAAGAAGTCTGTGATGCACGTCTAGTTCTGGTCCAGGCTAAATCTTCTCCTCACACTGAGCAGGCATACTCAGGTCGTCAGAACGACACAATAGCAATATAATATATATAAAATCATGTGAAAATTCTAATAGTGGTAATAGATATGTGAAACAGTAAATCAATGACAGCATGAATATGAATGTGCAGTAATCAATGCAGCGGAACAGTAAAGCAGTAGAACGATATGTCACGCATGTCAACACAGTATATATGGTATATAAATGCCAGTATCCCTATCAGTCTCTAAGTCTTACTGTACAGGTCACTAAGCCTATCGTCAGTCCAAGTGTGAGAGTCAACCACTCGTGAGTGTCCTCCACCCAAGGGTAGAACCCAAGGGCAAGGGACCACGGGCCCAACATGTAACATGTATATCACGGTGAATATCACATACCCTGTAAATCTCCATATATCTCCCTAAATATATAAGCCGGCATGGGACTCCCGAGATTCTGTTGAACTCACACTTAAACTATCTCACACCCCGTGGTCTACATCAAACGCTAACCATAACCCTAAATACTAATCGATCCGTGACAAGTCTGCGCGAGAACTGAAGGCAGGACCTCCATCAAGCACGTCCCGACTAATACCTAAGATAGATGGCAGTGTCGGATGCCTTATCTGTGACACCCGTGCAAGCGCTTTCATAAGTGTCCCATACCACTTATAGTCACACGTACACGCATCCCACAGACGTCGACAATGCAATAGAATAATAGGGACACTGATTGTGCACAAGTACGTATCACTTTCACTTATTCACGGATACACGAACACTGACGTACTTGCCACAATCATCACTAAAATCTAACACTGGGTAAATGCACGATATCACTAGGTTATCAATACAAGGATATGGGTATGATATGATGCGTGAACAGTATATAAGCATGATTAGGATGTTATGAAACAGTATTTTATCACTTGCACGATTTATCATGAAACATACGTGTATAGTTTAGCGAAACGATAAACAGGTAATAATTAGTATGTTCAGTTGTCCATCCATCGAATTTAGTTTCAAGCCAATCGGGTTCCAGGATCTTTAATTATAACCATTTCATTTTAAGCGCTCGCGGCTGGAAATCCGGTTTCAGAATCAGAAGTCCGTTTCGCAACGCATTTTAATCCCAGTTGGGATCAGATTTTAGCGACGCTACAGTTGGATGAAATCTAGGGTTTTCAGTAAGGTTTCCAACGCAATAGACGGATCTTCAATCGCATCTGTACGTCAAGAGATATACACTATTTACTATTAATATGTCAATTCTGATTCTGTTGGGACTGTTAAGCGTCCCGATCTTTTAAATTACAGATTAAATATCAAACGGTAACGAAATAGAATGAAACCGATTGTGTTCTCTAGATAACAGATTTACCTATAATAAGAAGCGGATTTCCGTGATCTACGAGTTAAGGAGATCTTGTGGTATCCATTACGGAACAGCAAACAACAACTGGAGTAGCTCTGGACTGCAGTCCAGAGTCGCACTCCGATCCAAATAACATCACAATTTAAGTACAGGAATACCAGGAAACAGTATAGGGTTAAAGTTCGTCGAGTCTGCTTCGAATTGAGCCCTCGAACGCACCATTCTAGTATGTATATGATTAATGGTGAATTTAACGGTTTTCAGGTACAATAAAATTACAGTTTTACGATTAAACTTGGGGGTAGTTGTTTTAGTCGTTAGCAGTCATATTATCAAACGAAATTTGCACAAGATATTCATCACACCAAGGGCCAACAAGAACAATCTAGTTCCGTCAAATTAGACAAGTAATTTCATTGGGATCACACATCGAACGGTTGCATCGTGTAATTTATCGAGGATGTTTAGTATAAAATTTATAAGATTATAGTTTGTAACAAATACTAATTAGCATGTAGCAAGTATAAAACTTGCCTGGGAACGCCTCGGGGTCGCACGGTAGCAGCGGCATCACGAGCGCGTGATGTACGCCATGAAACGGATTTGCACGAGCTTGGATCGAGATGCGGATTTTGCGTCGATGTTGTCCGGAGTCGTTGCACGGTTACTGGAGGTTGAGGAGCGCTTGATGATCCTCTGCGAGTGTACTGGGGTCGACGGCGTGGCTCCGGCAATGGCCGCAGTGAGGGTTTGTAAAGAGAAATGGGTTTTGTGTGGTTTTGAAGAGTGAGGGAATTAACAAAGGAGAAGGAGTTAGAGAGAGAAATTGGAGAGAGAGAGGGAGCACAGAGGGAGAGTGGGAGAGAGCTGAGAGAGAGAGAGAGATCTGAGATGAGAGACGAGAGAGAGAAGGCACAGAGGGAGGGGGAGAGAGCTGAGAGAAAAATAGAGGAAGGTGAGAGAGTGCTGGGAGATTGAGAGAGCTTGGGAGAGGGGTGTAAGTGGTGAAGGTGATGCTGCTGGCGACGAGGAGGTCGTAGGGTGGTCGGCAAAGGGGTGGAGAGGTCGCCGTCGTCGGGGTGCAAGGTGGTGGTCGGCTCGGGCGAAATGGGTTGGTGTGCAGGGGTGCTCGGCAGGGGCGACGAGCGGAGTTGTAGGAGGAGTCGTGTTGGTAGGGGAGGAGTTGTCGAGTTGAGGGTGCGATGAGGTTGGGGACGAGGGTGGAGGCGATGCGGGTATGCAGGCGAGGGAGCTCAGTTCAAGAGAGAATGGGAGAACGAGAGGAGAGCGATGGCGGGCTCGAGGGTGTCGAGAGGGGTTGGAGTGCGAAGCGTTGGGGAGCGAGTCGTGGGGAAACGCGCGCTGCGACGTGGGCGCAGGCGTGGGCGAAGGAGGCGGCGGGGAAAGTGGATCGAGCGGGAAAAAGGGGGTTACCGTTGGGAAGATGAAGTGCCGGGTCGGGTTTGGTGAACGGGTCGGGAGTGGGCTCGGGGAGACTGGGTCGGGCCAAGAGAGAAAGAAAAAATGGTTTAATAAATTTCCCTGGGCTCGAGCTGCTGGGCTGCAGAACAAAAGGAAAATCAAATGGAAAAGAATTAGAGAAAAAGGGGGGCCGGGCCGGGGAAACAAAAGGTTTATTAAGGGAAAATTTTGGTGGGCTGAGGGGATCTAAACTGAGGGAAAAAGAATGGAAAATTGGGAGTGGGTTGGGGAATAGCTGCTGGGCTTGGGAAGGAGTTGGGTTATAAGGGGAAAAATTAGTTAGGTTTAGAATAGGTAAAATTATAAATGAGATAAGTAAAATTATAAATAAAATTATAAAATAAAATAAATAAAATTATAAGTAAGATAAATAAGATTATAAAATAAAATAAATAAAATTATAAAGCAACAAAAATACAGATTTTGGTATAAAAAGGGCTGGGTATTACACTAAGCTCGCTAAAGAACTGGTCGATGAGAATCCCGATGACGTGATAATCATTGTGCAAAGCCATCGGGTTCTTGCACCGGCGGAAATATCTCCGGAGTCACCCAAAGAAAAGGGAGCGATTGAGCAGACGGCCCTGCAAATAAATGACCAAGAAAAGGCTGAGGATTGGAGAGAAGTCTTTATAGACTACTTCAAATCCCGTCGAACGCCCGAAGATGCGTCCTCAAGACATCAGCTCATGAAGCGAGCCCTATCTTTCACCTTCTTCAACGATACTCTGTACAAGAGGTCGTTTGATTCTCTATGGTTGAGATGTCTGGGACCTGAAGAGGCAAAAAGAGTCGTTCAGGAAGTTCATGACGGACTCTGCGGTTCTCACCAAGCCGGACCAAAGATGAAATTAAAGATTAAAAGGATGGGTTATTATTGGCCTACGATGTTCCAAGACTGCCTCGAGTACGCGAAGCAATGTCACTCATGCCAGATCCATGGGGACTTTATCCATCAGCACCCAAATCCACTACACCCGACAGTGGCTAGCTGGCCGTTCGAAATGTGGGGAACTGAAATAATCGGCCCCATCGAACCGGCATCGTCCAGAGAACATTGTTTCATTTTGGCGACAACTGATTATTTCTCCAAATGGGCAGAAGCAATACCGCTGAGGGAAGTGAAAACGGAGAATATCCTCCATTTCTTCAAGACGCACGTCATTTATCGGTTTGGAACTCCGAGACGGATCATATCCAATAACGAGCCAGCCAACAGAAGCCACAAGATCAGCCGCTTCGCGCAACAGCACAACATAAACTGGAGATACTCCTCAGTTTATAATCCCCGAGCCAACGGTCTAGCGGAGGCTTTCAACAAGACCTTGACGAAGATCGTGAAGAAGACGGTGTCCCGAAATAAGAAAGATTGGCACGAGAGACTACAAGAAGCTCTCTGGGCATATCGAACTACGTTCAAGACAGCCACGAACACAACCCCGTACGCATTGGTGTTCGGTACAGAAGCAATACTCCCCCTCGAGATAGAATTACCTTCTCTACGAGTGGCGGTCCATTATGAGCTGACGGACAAAGAAAACGCTCACCTTCGGCTTGAGGAGCTTGATGCCCTTGATGAAACCCGGCTCATAGCGCAACAAAATCTGGAGGCTAATAAAGCAAAGATGATGCGCTCATATGAAAGATTGACCAGGCCGAGGACATTCCGCCAAGGCGAACTCGTGTTAGTGATCAAAAGACCTATGATCCCCAATCGTGCCAAGCGGGGAAAATTCGAGCCGAACTATGAAGGCCCGTATATTATAGACAAGGTCTACCAGGGTGGAGCCTATCTACTCATGAATATGCATGGCGAAAGACCTTTCAGACCGATAAACGGCCGCTTCCTGAAGAAGTACTACGCTTGACGAGTCACGGCCTAGGTCAATGATAGATGACGATGGCTATGTCCGCTCGCTATCTTCCTATGCCCAAACTCTGTAAGTAGTAACCGGCTTACTTAACAGCGGACCGAAACGTCCTTAAACTAACAGCAGACTGAAAACGTGCTTAAACTAACAACGGACCGAAACGTCCTTAAACTAGCAACAGACCACTATGTCCTAAAACTAGCTGTTGACCGAGGTGTCGATAAACTACAGCAGATTGCAGCATCCCAAAGCCGATACAAAAAAAAGAGAGGAAAAAAATGAAAACGGTATGTCCATAAACAAAATGGGCACGGATGAAAACCCGAAAAGGCTCCGTGAGTAAAAACAGCAGGGCTACCGACGAGTGTTTGTGAAAACCCAAAAGGGCGCAACCTCGTTATATATATAAAAAATAGAGAAAAGAATAAAAAAAAAAAGAGAAAACTGTATGTCCATAAGCAAAATTGGCACGGATGAAAACCCGAAAGGGCTCCGTGAGTAAAAACAGCAGGGCTACCGGCGAGTGTTTGTGAAAACCCGAAAGGGCGCAGCCTCGTTAAAAGACACTTACATGGTCTTCTCGACCTTGTATGGAGGAACCACCTGCGTGAGATCCTTACGACTCACAAGCGAGCAACACACTTAGAGATCCTCACGATTCCTAAGGAGAAATTACACTTGCGAGATCCTCACGACTCGTAAGGAGAACTCTCTTATGGGACCCTCACGGCTCATAAGATTTGAAAGTCTTAAGTTACAGAGACCTAAACCTGTTCTTAAGCAACCCCCACAACCTCCGATACTGCCCTACAAGCAGCTCAATGCTGACCCTTGTATACAATCCACGGGCGCGAATAAACATTTCCCTAACAAAGTCCCATCCGTGACTAGGGATATGTCTACACGGTGAACATCACTTGCGGGTCCTCACGAATCCTAAGGGAGTAAATTCTCTTGTAAGATCCTTACGACTTATAAGAGAACATACACTTAGGAATTTTCACGATTCCTAAGGAGAAAACACACCTACGAGATCCTCACGACTTGTAGGGAGAAATACCTTTGTGAGACCCTTACGGCTCATGAAGTCAAAAGCCTTAGTCAACAGGATCCTAATCCTGTTTGCTAAGCCACCTTTGTTCGACATCGACAGAGGCAAATGATGATTCGCTCCTGATAATATCCCAGTTGTAGCGGTGCTGATGCTGAAATCGGTGTCTAATTCCAAGCTTGCAGCGAAAAGCCGGCATGCCACACATGCATACGAAATAGCCGAAATGATGGGGCAATTTGCGACAAAATCAGCAAGTAAAAATGTATGCATGCAAAATAACCGAAATGATTGGGCAACTCGCAATAAAAAACAGCGAGTAAAAATAAAACAAATAGCCGAAATGATTGGGCACCGCGAAAAATAGCTGAAATGATTGGGCAATCGCGACGTTCGCGATATAAAAGCTGAAATGATAGAGCATCGCGGAAAGAAATAAAATAAGAAATATATAAAATAAAATTTATGCCCTACAGGTGATATCATGTCAATCCCTGTATACAATCCAGGGGAGCAAACAAATAAGGAATCACACTCCTCCTCCCCCAGGTTTCATCAGAAGAAGAAGCCAAATCTCGATGAGTCACAGATAACCTGGAGCTCATCTCAACATTCGTCTCAGCAGACACAACATCAAGCAAAGCGGAACAACGGCAACTCCTAGTTCCATGACTCGACGGTGTACAGATGACCGAGAGTCAAATCCCAACTCCGTGAAATGCGGATATAATCAGCAAAGTTCCTGGTTACGTGGAACACGGATAACGTCACTTCTGACCCCGTAGAAAACGTCCAGAGCGGATCCTGGTCCTCGCCGAGCACGGCAGTGAGCCCGTGTGAAGGATCCAGAGCGGAACCCAGTCCTCACCGAACACGGCAGTGAACCCGTGTGAAGTATCTAGTGCAAAATTCCTGATTACGTGGAACACGGATAACGTCACTTCTGACCCCGTGGAAAACGTCCAGAGCGGATCCTGGTCCTCGCAGAGTACGGCAGTGAACCCGTGTGAAGTATCCAGAGCGGAGCTTAGTCCTCGCCGAACAAGGCAGTGAACCCGTAAGAAGCATCTAGTGCAAATTCCTGGTTACGTGGAACACGGATAACGTCACTTCTGATCCCGTGGAAAACGTCCAGAGCGGATCCTGGTCTTCACATAGCACGACAGTGAACCCGTGTGAAGCATCCAGAGCGGAGCCTAGTCCTCGCCGAACACGGCAGTAAACCCGTGTGAAGCATCTAGTGCAAATTCCTGGTTACGTGGAACACGGATAACGTCACTTCTGACCCCATGGAAAATGTCCAGAGCGGATCCTGGTCCTCGCAGAGCACGGCAGTGAACCCGTGTGAAGCATCCAGAGCGGAGCCTAGTCCTCGCCGAACACGGCAATGAACCCGTGCGAAGCATCTAGTGAAAATTCCTGATTACGTGGAACGCGGATAACGTCACTTCTGACCCCGTGGAAAACGTCCAGAGCGGATCCTGGTCCTCGCAGAGCACGGCAGTGAACCCGTGTGAAGCATCCAGAGCGGAGCCTAGTTCTCGCCGAACACGGCAGTGAACTCGTGAGAAGTATCTAGTGCAAACTCCTGGTTACGTGGAACACGGATAACGTCACTTCCGACCCCGTGGAAAACGTCCAGAGCAGATCCTGGTCCTCGCAGAGCACGGCAGTAAACCCGTGTGAAGCATCCAGAGCGGAGCCTGGTCCTCGCCAAACACGGCAGTGAACCCGTAGGAAGTATCCAGAGCAAACATTGGACTGTGGAGTCCTTAAATCCACGGAATATGATGTCCTTAACCTTGACCGTGATGTCTTAAAACTAACAATCAACCAAAATGATTTTAAACCGATTTTACCTTGGTTCAAGGGTACACCTCTTCACTCCTTTGATATTTGTCGTTGTAATTCCTCAACGTCTTCAAAGAGGTGACAGGTCCCAATAACCACCCATTTCGCCGACTGTGGGGTCCTTAAATCCACGGACTATGACTTTCTTAACCTCGACCGTGATGTCTTAAAACTAACATTGGACTGTGGGGTCCTTAAACTCACGGACTATGATGTCCTTAACCTCGACCGTGATGTCTTAAAACTAACGTTGGACTGTGAGGTCCTTAAACTCACGGACTATGATGTCCTTAACCTCGACCATGATGTCTTAAAACTAACATTGGACCGTGAGGTCCTTAAACTCATTGACTATGATGTCCTTAACCTCGACCGTGATGTCTTAAAACTAACAACGGACTGTGGAGTCTTTAAATCCACGGACTATGATGTCCTTAACCTCGACCGCAATGTCTTTAAACCACGATATCCTGGAAAACGCACAGAGCGGAGCCTGGTCCTCGCTAAACACGGCAGTGAAACCGTGGGAAACATCCAGAGCAACACTTAACTCTGTAAAATGCGGATAAGGGCAACTTCACCCATCACTTGCGGGTCCTCACGACTCGTAAGGGAGTAAATTCTCTTGTGAGATCCTTACGACTCTCAAGAGAAAACACACTTAGGAATCCTCACGATTCCTAAGGAGAAAACTTACCTACGGGATCCTCTCGACCCGTAGGGAGAAAATACTTTATGAGACCCTCACGGCTCATAAAGTTGAAAAGTCTTAGGTGACAGATCCTAACCCTGTTTTCTAAGCCATCGCCACTCTGCAAAAAGCATAAGATTGACAGCTATATACTATCTACGGATCGCACTTGCTAAAATCGCATGGCAAACAACACAGCTAGAAAGAAGAAAGCAGAGAAAGGACACAAGACATTATGAAGAATGTGTATCTTTTATTCATGAATTCGATTGAGTACAAAATACATCGTGTTAAAGAATAAAAGAAACAAATACATTTTATTCACAATTACAAATGATACAAAATTTTCATGGAGAAGGAAGCGTCTTCAACAAATCCGCAAGTTGCTCTCGCACTTCCTTTAGTGCCTTCTCATGATCGAATGCCGTGGCCAACTCTGCTTCCACCTGGGCTCGCTGATGCAAGTAGGATGAAAGTTGTTCTTCGACGGCTCGCTGAGCTGCTTCACGACCTTGGGCATCACGCTCAACGGCATCGAGCTTCTGCTTCAATGTTAACCCATCAGAGATACTTTGCAAAAGGCCCTCGAAGATAACTTTCACCCGGGCAGCGTTCGCATCGACCTCAGCACGCAGTCGAGCAGACTCGCTTGAAGTTTCTTTGCATTCCCTCCGCTTTAAAGCCACTTCTTGTTCAACATGGCGGAAGTAAGAAGCGCTCTGCTCGATCCATGCCACCCGTTGAGTGCTCGTGGCCAAAATCTCAGGTGCCGGACGCATAAGTTCAAGCTGATGCTGACAGGCCTCGATTTCCCTGCAGTGATTAACCTAAGACTGAACGACGCCTTCAGTATGGAAATTTACAAGCGTCGCCAGCATCGGATTAACCTCGGCAGCGAAATCTGCAGCAGATGTAGGAGCTTCTGCATCAAGCTCCTCGACGCATCCGCTCAGCATACTCAGACTCATCGTAGCACCCTTTGAGGATGGACGTCTGGAGAATTGGCCTGCCTGCATCATAATGCGAGACTCAAAAGGAACCGGAGTCGGAGCGACAACTGCAAAACAAATCACAATCAGATGACGGATCTAGGAATATAAGAGATTCATGAATAATGGAATTTACTATACCAGCTGCAGCAGGTGGCAAGGCCGGAAGGACCGGTGGCGCAACTGATCTTACATCTCCTCCTTCGATCTGTAGCACTGCGATCAGGGCAAGGAAGAATCAGAAATAAGTCCATTATCGGAAAAAGAAAGAGCATTAGTTGAAAACTATATTCACCAGCGCCACTGGATGAAGCAAGCTCCAACGGGAAGGAGAAGTGTGGGTGCAATACCTGGTACAGGTGGTCAAAAAGGACTCCTACAAAGACGCAATAGTACAACGTCAGTACATAAATTATGCAGTCAAGATATGACTGATGGGTCACAAATCCATACCTTCCAGCATCTGCGACGGTACGAAAGAGGGTAGAGATGTGGCCACCGTCAGGGCGGTAACTGACGGTGCTCCCTCGGGTAAAGTGGCGTTAGCACTAGCCGCACCTACGTTAGAAACAAGATAAGCCCTGTCAGGAAGGATTGCAGAATAAAAAGAAGGACAGTAACCCAAAATTTACCTGATGAGTCGCCAGCCAAAACGGTGGCGTCTCCCTCCTTCATTGGCATGGTTTCACCTCCCGTTGCCTCATCGCCAGACTCTACAGGAGCTGTCGTCATGCTCGCGAGGCCAGGAGACGACAAAGGACCGTAAGCAGGGAGAGCGATGATCGGAGCGGTGCCCAACTCTTGAGAAAGAGTGGCCGTCTCGTCCTCGGCGATCACGCCCATCTCACCAGCTACCACCTCGGGGTCAGCGGTCGCTGCTGTCTCGTCCACCGCTGCGATAGGTTCGTCCGTAGCAGCCATCTTATTCGCCGCTGCCTCAGGCTCAGTAGTAGCAGCCGTCTCATCTGCCGCCACCTCGCGCTCGGCAGTGGTGGCCGAATTGGGCATAATGGTCGTGACTGTCTCGTCAGCCACTAGCTCAGGCCCGGCAACTACGGCTGCACCGCCTATCATCGCCTTGGGTTCAGCTGCTACCTTCTCCACTGTCCCCTCAGGCTCAACGGTTGCCGCCACTCCTTCAGTAAGGCTCAGCCCTGCAGGACAAGATATATAAGAACCGACGGTTTTAAAACTTTGATAACAAAGCCTCGAAAGCATATTACCTGAGACGGATTTACCGTTGGCTTCCCGAGCCGCACGTGCTGCCCGTCTATGAGCAGTAGACAAGGTGACCGGGAGCTCCTCCGAAGGAGTAGCAGCGGGAGTAACGGCGCTTGAGCCCGCTCCCATGGCCAAAGCAGCGCTACGCTCCCTCGCTGCGCGCCTCAGGCGTTTCCTTTCCTCCCGGGCCGTCACGACAGACCTTTTGGAAGCCTCCTTCAGCAAGGCGTCGTCGCCCGCGTTCAGGGTTGCCTCCAGAGCCTTCAAGGCATCCATCATCGGCTTTTTAAGTAGGGCCTCTCGCAGCAACCCCGAAGAGGCCGGGACTTCGGTAGCTGGCCCGGGGAGAATCCCCGCATCGGCTTGCGAAGTAGGTCCTGCGGTCCCTGCAATGAGATAAGGAAAGGGTTAGATTGGCCGTAAAAAGGAGAACGAAGACTCAATGAGCCGAGACGTACCAACGCCCGATAGAGCGTATTTCCTCTCTTCCTCCTCGAAAGTTTTGAGAGAAGCGGCGATGGCTTCTTTGATAGAAATGCCTGTTTAAAAAGAAAAAGCGTTAGTCAAAAACAATGATAAAAGTACGATGAAATGACGAAGAATACAACTGGTGATTACCTGATTGCGCGAGTTTAGCCAACCACGCGCCCCGCCTTGCCAATCGCTCAGAAACTGCGATGGCGGCCGCCAGATCGGTGTCTTCTGGCTCTACGAAGAAACCCTCGTTGGTTCCATACTCGCTTAGGCCTTCGGTAAGAGGGGCCTGAGGCTCTAAGCCAAGTACGGCATAAAGAGAAAGATCCGACTTCTTCTTCCTCTTCTGCGCGCGAACCCCGGTCGCACCCAAAATCAGCTTATGCTTCGTGGGCACCTTGGGACGGCGGGTCCGGATGTCCGAGCCCACACCGGATTCAGGCGAAACCACATTCACCGTCTCCACCGGAGCACGGGACGCTGAGGGCACGTCCACAGAATCACGGGGCAATCCACGCGGAGGGCTTAGCACGCGTGGGGGCTCAACTCCAGCATCTCCTCTTTGTGGAGGAACGACAGGGGTCCTTTGCCTTAAGGGGACTTTGCGATCGCTGGCGGGGGGCGCACCCTTGCGATCAAGCAGCAGCCGCTTCTCTTCACGGATAACAGCACCCACCGCGTGCTGATACTGTCACGCCCCGCTTCCCAGAGTATGCAAGATGAGGCACGTGACATAGCCAACCATGCTACCTATGGGTAGGAATTATCCATCCACAGTCACATTACGGTTGTGGAGATATCAAGAACAAATAATAAACTATTCTAATGCATGTCCAAATCCATAATAACAAGAATCAAGAAACAATAAGTGCGGAAGCAAATGATCCAGTACAATGAATAAACAGTATGTCCCATAATGCGGGCTCACATCTGGAAATGAACTGAAATAAATAAACTAAACCCTAAGGAACTCACAGTTCAGCCTGCTGGCTGAAGTACTCCTGCTCGGTCGTCGATAGTGGCAAGGAGTCTGGGCCATGCAAAACCCAGACGTCAGCGCGTCATATCAACCAAATAGTATAATATAAACATGGTAATAAGCAGTGCAGGTATGAACATGAATAAGCAGTACAATAACAGAGCAGGATAAAGTGCAAGGGTGACTAAACTGTCCTATCAGGTTTCTACTCTATAGTCTTTGAAATCAATTGATGAATCGTCGATGTAACTCAATAGTATCCCGTGCGTGCCCGGGACCACGGTCAAGGTCCTCGGGGCTGAATCCGAGACGTGCCGCTAAGCAGTAATAGGTAGCTGGATGGATGAGTGATGTCAGCATCATCACTCCGGGGCTGGCCAAGCCCGTAAGACTGATCAGAACAAGTATCGAACTGTTGAGTTACAAGTCGGTTCCACCTTTGATTTCCCCATACCTCCAAGTTATGTATGTCAAGTCAGGTATTCAGTAGTCAAGGACTAATGCCAACACAAAATCAGGTAAAGTAGGTCTGTCTGGATAGACAGCAGGAATGGTCAGGTTGGTCGGCATTAGGCATGAAATCAGGTAACAGGTCAGGTCACGTTTCAACAGGTTGAGTTGATATGTACAGGGTGTCATGTCCGGTGTATCAGTACATGTGTCAGGTGTATCAAGATCGGTCAATATGTAATGCAATCAAATGTATGCTGATAACAGGTCTAGTAACGAATAAAGAACAGCAGGAACAACAATAACAATATTATCCCATGTAAACACAGTGATGTTTTGTATTCTCTTATTAACAGGTTCAAGCACCCTTGGGGTGCAATAGTCACAAAGTGGAACAATATCAACAACATACGTAATGAAGCTACATGAATTTAAACTAAAGCATAATGATTGTCTCATGGGTGATTTAACAAATGAAGTGAGAACGATCTACTTGGTTTAGTTAGTTAAAGTGTGAATTAATAGCAGACCGGTTAATTACAAGCAACTACTATATTAATTTAATGTTACGGATAATTATGACCATCAATTCTAAGTTATAAAAGATATCGATGTTACAAATAGCTGTGTGGTTATCATATGATGATTAAGTTTGTCGCAAGACTTGATCTTGTGTACTAGCATGTTAAAGCAAGTATTCGGATACTTGCCTCGACGGTTTCGCAAACCGGAAAGCACGGATGCAAAGTCGGCAGAAAACACGAGACGGGTGCACGGGCCACGGATCGGGTCCCAACAGAGAACAACGGGATCACACGGACCAGGGTACCTCGCTGGAGCGTCGGGTTCAAAAGACGGCACGGTCGGATTCCGGTAAAAGTCATCGGCAACGAGTTAGCAACAAGATATACGTAATAATATCAGCGGGGGGGATTTTGCACAAAAGGAAAGATGAGGGGTGCTTACAGGGAGACACCAGGGGTAACCCCGGCGGGCTCGACGGCGCTGGAACGCCGGCGAGGCAGCGACGGCGGCTGCGAAGGCCTGAACAGCCTCGGGGTTCGCTGGAGAGGGTGGTGCGACGAGTAGAGGAGGGTGGTGGTCGGCTCTGGTGGTCGAGGGGGAAAGGAGGTGGTCGGAGGTGGCGCGGGTGACGTCGACGAGGGTCGACGGCGCGTTTTCCGGCGAACTGCAGAGGGTGGTAGGGCTGGTCTCGGGTCTGGTGGTGGTCCGGCGAGGGGAGGAGGAAGGCGACGACGAGGTAGGGACGAGGAGGAAGAGAGGGAGCCGCGGGCGTCGTCGGTGGCTGGAGGCAGCGTCGACGACGAGACCTGCGGTGGTTGGTAGCTTCGTCGGGGTTGGGTGCAGGCGCGGAAGAGAGCGGCGGAAGGAGGAAGAGGGTGCGGTAAGGCCGGGGAGGCGATGGCGGCGACGGCGAGGATGCGGGGAGGTCGGCGGCGCGAGCACGAGGGCTAGGGTTAGGGTTACGAGATGTTTCTCGTGGTCGAAAGGGAGAGGGGAGGCGGCTGCATGGAGGAAATATATATAGGAAGAGAGAGGGAGAGATTGGTTAGAGAGAGAGAGAAAAGAGAATGAAGAGAGAGACAGAGAGAGGCGGAGAGAGAGAGAGGGAAAAGGGGGGCCCACGAGGGATTAATCCCCTCGTGATTGGCCAGGGCAATTCAAAAGATTTGAAAGGGATTTTAGAAAACAGTAAGATTCGTGTAAAATTTATGGTTGAGAATATATTATATGGTTTATATTAATTAATTAAATGGGCAATTTCGGCTCTAAATGAAACATTTCCAAATCGCGCCCGGGTTGCGCCCAAATGTTCCAAATTCAAATTATAGGATTTTAAGCGAGTTCCAAATTTTGAAAAGAGGTGTTTAATGATTAAAATGCATGCCCCCAAGTCGTACACTTGTACGCGTGCGTAGTCGTCCAAACTTGCCCATTTAGCCGAACGGGACGGAATCTCGACTTGCGGACGCTACCACGCGACTAGTGGCGATGAGTAGGCCAACATGGACGTTTTTAATTTCATTTTAGGAGTTAAAATTTGTTATGTGCCAAAATGACTTAACCGGTTAAAATTTTGCAAAAAGCACTAAACCATCAGGGTAATTGGAAATGAGCAAGATATAACCCTCAACTAGTAATATAAATAGTATTATTGGGCTCGGGTGTTACATCATACCCAACTACAAAAGAATTTCGTCCTCGAAATTCCAAGAATACAAGATAGCTAACTACTGGAAAAGGTGAGGGAATTTCTGCCGGATCTCGTCTTCTCGCTCCCAAGTGGATTCTCCATGCGATCGATTACCCCAAGAAACTAGCACAAGAGGGATAACCTTGTTCTTAAGAAGCTTTTCTCTTCGATCCTTGATTTCAACTGGTCGCTCCTCAAAGGTTAGGTCCTCCCGCACAGTCAACTCCGAATGATCCAAAACATGAGTCTCATCGCGAACATACCTCCGTAGTTGAGACACATGGAACACATCGTGCACTCCTGCTAATGACTGTGGTAACGCCAACCGGTACGCTACCTCTCCAACACGCTCCAATATCTCGAAGGGTCCGACGAATCGAGGACTAAGCTTTCCCCGACTTCCAAAGAGAATTACCCCTCTAGTCGGTGATATCTTCAGGAATACCAAATCGCCCACGGCGAACTCTAGAGGTCTTCTTGACGTGTCGGCCCAACTTTTCTGTCTGTCTTGAGCTGCCTTCATTTGCTTCCTGATTGTATTCACCTTCTCGACTGTCTGTACCACCAAATCTGGTCCTAGTAACCTTCGTTCACCAACATCATCCCAACAAACAGGTGAACGGCACTTACGACCATACAGTGCTTCAAACGGAGCCATCTGAATTGTCGCTTGGAAGCTATTGTTGTACGAAAACTCCACCAGGTGTAGATGATCCTCCCAAGAACCTTTGAAGTCTAACATGTAAGCCCTCAACATATCTTCAAGGGTTTGGATCGTTCTCTCCGATTGTCCATCAGTCTGAGGATGATAAGCTGTGCTGAACTTCAATCGAGTCCCCAAACTTTCTTGTAAACTCCTCCAGAAGTGCGACAAGAACCGAGTGTCCCGATCGGACACGATGCTTACCGGTACTCCATGCAGTCTACAATCTCCTGCACGTACCGTTCTGCCAAAGTCTCTGTCGACTGACCAACCCGAAAAGGAATAAAGTGAGCTGCCTTGGTCAAACGATCGACAATCACCCATACGGCATTGTTGCCCTTTGGACTCCGCGGTAAAGCCGTCACGAAATCCATGGTTATATGTTCCCACTTCCACTGAGGAATCGGAAGTGGTTGCAACAAACCAGCAACCCTTTGGTGTTCAGCCTTGACTTGCTGACACACCAAGCACTTAGCCACGAAGCGAGCAATTTCCCGTTTCATACCTTCCCACCAGAAATGCTGTCGGATATCTCGGTACATCTTTGTCCCTCCTGGATGTACAGAGTAAGTTGAACCGTGTGCCTCCTTCATAAGCTCTTCACGCACGTCTCCTTTTGGCACACACACACGGCCACCATATCTCAACGAACCGTCTTCATGGATCAGTAAATCAGTTCGTAGTCCGGCTTCAACCTGCTCTCGAAACTTTTGCAGCCTAGCATCCTGCGATTGCGCCACTTTAATCTTCTCAACTAAGGACGACTGTACTTGCAACTGCATCAACTGTCCTGTAGCATGTGGTAGCACAACCTCCAAGTCAAATCTCTGAAAATCCGCAATGATCTCCCTCTGTGCAGTCAATATCTGAATTGCTGGTAACCGACTCAGCGCATCCGGCACGACGTTGACTTTTCCCGGATGGTACTTAAGATCAAGGTTATAGTCGGCCATCAGCTCCAACCATCTGCGTTGCCTCATGTTCAACTCCTTCTGAGTGAACACATACTTTAAACTCTTGTGATCAGTAAAGACTTCAACTCTCTCGCCCAAAAGGTAGTGTCTCCAAATCTTCAGGGCGAAGATCACGGCTGCAAGCTCTAAGTCATGAGTCGGATAGTTCTTCTCATGAGTCTTCAGTTGTCTCGATGCGTAAGCGACGACTTTCCCATTCTGCATCAAAACACATCCCAATCCCTTTCCGGATGCGTCGCTATGAATCACCAGTCCTCCTGAATCATCCGGTACGGTTAGGATAGGGACGGTTATCAACTTCTGCTTCAACGTCTCGAAAGCCAATGCACATCCATCCGACCAAACAAACGGTACCTCCTTGCGCGTAAGCTTGGTTAACGGCTCAGCTAGACGAGCGAAGTTCTCCACAAATCTTCTGTAGTAACCGGTGAGTCCAAGAAAACTTCTTATCTCCGCAACATTCTTTGGAATAGGCCAATCTCGGACTGCTGCAATCCTTTCGGGATCGACGGCGACTCCATCGCCCGACACGACATGCCCCAGAAACCTCACTTCTTCCAGCCAGAATTCGCACTTACTCATCTTCGCGAATAACTTCTCTTGTCTCAGCGTCTGCAGTGCGATCTTTAAATGCTCAGCATGCTCCTCCGGACTCTTCGAGTATACCAGAATATCGTCAATGAATACCACAGTAAACTGGTCCAGGTATGGTGAAAAGACCCTGTTCATCAAGTCCATGAATATTGCCGGCGCATTCGTCACTCCGAAGGGCATCACTAGATACTCGAAATGTCCATATCGAGTTCGAAACGCCGTCTTGCAAATGTCCTCTGCTTTTACTCGGACCTGATGATATCCTGATCGTAAATCCAGCTTCAAGAATACCCTCGCGCCACTAAGCTGCCCAAAAAGTTCTCCAATGCGAGGGATCGGGTACTTGTTCTTAATAGTCACCCGGTTCAATTCTCGATAATCAATGCACATCCTTCTCGTGCCATCCTTCTTCTTTACAAAAAGAACTGGAGCTCCCCAAGGCGAGTTGCTGCTTCGACTCCAACCTTTCCCGAGTAATTCACCAACTTGTTTCTTAACTTCTTCCAATTCCACCGGTGCCATCGGATAATAAGATTTTGATACTGGCGCTGCACCAGGAATAAGGTCAAACGCAAACTCCACATCTCACTTCGGCGGTAAGCCCGATATATCTTCAAATACGTCCATAAAATCGCGAACAACTGCCGGCTCTTCATTACTATCAACTTCCATAGCTGCAAGAACACTGTTTGTCGGCCTAGCCCTAAACTCGACTGGCCCGACAGGACTGCTTCTTTACCGCAACTGCTGTCTGCATCGTTGGCCGTGAAAGGTCCAGCGAGACTACTGAGTCTCGTCCATTCTGCTGCATGCACGTCCACGGTTGCTCCATTCTGTCTTAGTCCGATGAACTTCTCTTCCATTTCCTCCCGTGCGGTCCGCGGGAAGAATTTCTCCAGGAAACTCTTAGAGAAATCCGCTCAACTGATTGGCTTGGGCAAGCGGGTCTCCTCCACAGGCCATCACTCTCGGCGTAAACCACTAGCTGAAGCGCACCACAACAACTCTCTTGTCCTCTGGGATCTGTGCCGCAATCAGTAAATCCTCCGTGTCACTAGCCTCTGCTCGGCTGGTAACAGCTCCTTTAAACCAGTAAATGTAGACGGACCCAAAGTCTGAAATCTGCTACGGTCCTTACTCGTTCGACTGGTCTAGTTCCATCGTTGTTTACAGACTGCTGAACGATCTGCAAACCTTCCTGAAACAAATCTGCTATTGCTGATTCAGTTCAGTCTGTCTCTTTGATTTCCAGCATTTCTCTTATCACTCCAAGCATGGCGGCTTCGCTCACACACCTCCGGTACGTCTTCAACTTCTTACCTGTCGTAATCCTGAACTCAAAACACCCAACATTAGCATGATGATGAATTCTGAATATAGATCAAGGCTAGAACTCCAAGATACTTAAATAGAGTACTGCATTGTAGCTATGCCGCGGTATCATAGCCGCAATTACTTAACTCCACCCAAGTCGCCTAAGTCCTAGAGATAACAAGAAGTTAGGTTTTCGAGTTGACAATGCAAAGTAAGTTTGCATGTCGACATGATCCGGAAGAATGATTCAAGGATGGTAAAACGGTCAAAGTGGCAGGACATGTTTCCTAATCACGGGTATTCTGATTCGTGTATCGGGTGCAATACCTAACTACAAAGAATCAACCCAATTAACCTATGGCTCTGATACCAAAAGAACCATGTCACGCCCCGCTTCCCAGAGTATGCAAGATGAGGCACGTGACATAGCCAACCATGCTACCTGTGGGTAGGAATTATCCATCCACAGTCACATTACGGTTGTGGAGATATCAAGAACAAATAATAAACTAATCTAATGCATGTCCAAATCCATAATAACAAGAATCAAGAAATAATAAGTGCGGAAGCAAATGATCCAGTACAATGAATAAACAGTATGTCCCATAATGCGGGCTCACATCTGGAAATGAACTGAAATAAATAAACTAAACCCTAAGGAACTCACAGTTCAGCCTGCTGACTGAAGTACTCCTGCTCGGTCGTCGATAGTGGCAAGGAATCTGGGCCATGCAAAACCCAGACGTCAGCGCGTCATATCAACCAAATAGTATAATATAAACATGGTAATAAGCAGTGCAGGTATGAACATGAATAAGCAGTACAATAACAGAGCAGGGTAAAGTGCAAGGGTGACTAAACTATCCTATCAGGTTTCTACTCTATAGTCTTTGAAATCAATTGATGAATCGTCGATGTAACTCAATAGTATCCCGTGCGTGCCCGGGACCACGGTCAAGGTCCTCGGGGCTGAATCCGAGACGTGCCGCTAAGCAGTAATAGGTAGCTGGATGGATGAGTGATGTCAGCATCATCACTCCGGGGCTGGCCAAGCCCGTAAGACTGATCAGAACAAGTATCGAACTGTTGAGTTACAAGTCGGTTCCACCTTTGATTTCCCCATACCCCCAAGTTATGTATGTCAAGTCAGGTATTCAGTAGTCAAGGACTAATGCCAACACAAAATCAGGTAAAGTAGGTCTGTCTGGATAGACAGCAGGAATGGTCAGGTTGGTCGGCATTAGGCATGAAATCAGGTAACAGGTCAGGTCACGTTTCAACAGATTGAGTTGATATGTACAGGGTGTCATGTCCGGTGTATCAGTACATGTGTCAGGTGTATCAAGATCGGTCAATATGTAATGCAATCAAATGTATGCTGATAACAGGTCTAGTAACGAATAAAGAACAACAGCAGGAACAACAATAACAATATTATCCCATGTAAACACAGTGATGTTTTGTATTCTCTTATTAACAGGTTCAAGCACCCTTGGGGTGCAATAGTCACAAAGTGGAACAATATCAACAACATACGTAATGAAGCTACATGAATTTAAACTAAAGCATAATGATTGTCTCATGGGTGATTTAACAAATGAAGTGAGAACGATCTACTTGGTTTAGTTAGTTAAAGTGTGAATTAATAGCAGACCGGTTAATTACAAGCAACTACTATATTAATTTAATGTTACGGATAATTGTGACCATCAATTCTAAGTTATAAAAGATATCGATGTTACAAATAGCTGTGTGGTTATCATATGATGATTAAGTTTGTCGCAAGACTTGATCTTGTGTACTAGCATGTTAAAGCAAGTATTCGGATACTTGCCTCGACGGTTTCGCAAACCGGAAAGCACGGATGCAAAGTCGGCAGAAAACACGAGACGGGTGCACGGGCCACGGATCGGGTCCCAACAGAGAACAACGGGATCACACGGACCAGGGTACCTCGCTGGAGCGTCGGGTTCAAAAGACGGCACGGTCGGATTCCGGTAAAAGTCATCGGCAACGAGTTAGCAACAAGATATACGTAATAATATCAGCGGGGGGGATTTTGCACAAAAGGAAAGATGAGGGGTGCTTACAGGGAGACACCAGGGGTAACCCCGGCGAGCTCGACGGCGCTGGAACGCCGGCGAGGCAGCGACGGCGGCTGCGAAGGCCTGAACAGCCTCGGGGTTCGCTGGAGAGGGTGGTGCGACGAGTAGAGGAGGGTGGTGGTCGGCTCTGGTGGTCGAGGGGGAAAGGAGGTGGTCGGAGGTGGCGCGGGTGACGTCGACGAGGGTCGACGGCGCGTTTTCCGGCGAACTGCAGAGGGTGGTAGGGCTGGGCTCGGGTCTGGTGGTGGTCCGGCGAGGGGAGGAGGAAGGCGACGACGAGGTAGGGACGAGGAGGAAGAGAGGGAGCCGCGGGCGTCGTCGGTAGCTGGAGGCAGCGTCGACGACGAGACCTACGGTGGTTGGTGGCTTCGTCGGGGTTGGGTGCAGGCGCGGAAGAGAGCGGCGGAAGGAGGAAGAGGGTGCGCTAAGGCCGGGGAGGCGATGGCGGCGACGGCGAGGACGCGGGGAGGTCGGCGGCGCGAGCACGAGGGCTAGGGTTAGGGTTACGAGATGTTTCTTGTGGTCGAGAGGGAGAGGGGAGGCGGCTGCATGGAGGAAATATATATAGGAAGAGAGAGAGAGAGATTGGTTAGAGAGAGAGAGAGAAAGAGAATGAAGAGAGAGACAGAGAGAGACGGAGAGAGAGAGAGGGAAAAGGGGGGCCCACGAGGGATTAATCCCCTCGTGATTGGCCAGGGCAATTCAAAAGATTTGAAAGGGATTTTAGAAAACAGTAAGATTCGTGTAAAATTTATGGTTGAGAATATATTATATAGTTTATATTAATTAATTAAATGGGCAATTTCGGCGCTAAATGAAACATTTCTAAATCGCGCCCGGGTTGCGCCCAAATGTTCCAAATTCAAATTATAGGATTTTAAGCGAGTTCCAAATTTTGAAAAGAGGTGTTTAATGATTAAAATGCATGCCCCCAAGTCGTACACTTGTACGCGTGCGTAGTCGTCCAAACTTGCCCGTTTAGCCGAACGGGACGGAATCTCGACGTGCGGACGCTACCACGCGACTAGTGGCGACGAGTAGGCCAACATGGACGTTTTTAATTTCATTTTAGGAGTTAAAATTTGTTATGTGCCAAAATGACTTAACCGGTTAAAATTTTGCAAAAAGCACCAAACCATCAGGGTAATTGGAAATGAGCAAGATATAACCCTCAACTAGTAATATAAATAGTATTATTGGGCTCGGGTGTTACAGATACCAAGTCCCGTACACGTTGAGGGCCCTTGGAATGCAACTTGGCTCGCTAATAAAGAAGTGGGAGCCCGTGTTCAGCCGCATAAAATGATGTAGTGCACTCCGTATCCCCTCCCTGGTGGCCGCAGGCTCTTCCAGAAACGCTTCCAGTGGGACCCCTTGGTTATAACTTAACTGCTGGGCGAAGCAATGGGGGTTGTACCTCATAAAAAGCGCCAAATCATTCTGCCTGAACACAAAGAAGCCCGGCCGGATGGAGTATAAATGTAGAATCTCTCGGGCTTTCAATACGGAGGCCCCGTCCTTGAAATTATCACGCAATGCCAACATCGCCTTGGAGGACTCCGGGCCGATTGTCATGACCTTGTCCGTGAAAGAAATGCCTGCTCCGACCATGCACGGACGAAGAAGCAACCCCCAAGCCTCCCGCGGAGGCGGATTCACAATAGAAGCGCCGACCAGCCGCATAACTCTCGGGAGTCTGCACTTCTCGTAAAACGAGGGCCTCTTATGAATACCAAATACCCCGAGCATATGCATTTCCATCCATAAAGTAAAGTAGTGCATCGGGAAATTGGTGGGTTGCACCCCCGAATCATTTGCGTCCTCCGCCACGCTGAGACCATGGTACAGGTGGGCTAACCCGGCGATTCCAATCGACAATTGTATGCCAGCCACCATCCGATGCGCTGGATAGAAGACGGACAGCCTCATGTAGCGCGGGTGCATGGGGAGCGCGAACCAGCACAGCCATAGCCCCAAAAACCCGAGAAAGAAGGTCTCCTCGTCGATGCCGGGAGCGGCGATTTCCGATAAGGGGATGACTTGTCACGCCCCGCTTCCCAGAGTACGCTAAAATGGGAACGTGACATAGCCAACCATGCTACCTGTGGGTAAGAAGTATCCATCCACAGTCACATTACGGCTGTAGAGATATCAAGAACAAAATAAAACTATCTAAAACATGTCCATAATCCAAGATAACATGAGTCAAGAATAATAAAATGTGGAAGCGAAAGATCCAATAAAAATAACTGGAATGTATGTCCCATAGTGCGGGCTCACATCAGGAAATAAATGCAGGAAAGAAAACTAACTACTGCTGACACTCACAGCTCAGCCTGTTGGCTGAAGTACTCCTGCTCAGACTGCAATAGCGGTACAGAATCTGGGCCATGCAAAACCCAGACATCAGCGCGTCAAGTCATCAAGTAATAACATATAAACAGGGTAACAGGCAATGCGAATAAAAACATGAATAAAGCAAGGGTAACAATAATATAAATCAGGGCAGTGCAGTGGGTAAACTAGACTGTTCTATCAGGTTTTCTGTTCTAAAGTCTTTGAAATCAAATTAGTGAATCATCGATGTAACTCAATAGTATCTCATACATACCCGGGACCACGGCCCAGATTCTCGGGCTGAAACCGAGACATGCCGCTAGGCACTAAACAGGAATGTGTACAGATGAATGATGTCAGCAGCATCATTCCAAGGCGGGCCTAGCCTCTAAAACTGATCAGAACAAGTAGCGAACTGTTGAGTTACAAGTCAGGTTTCACCTTTGATTTCCCCATACCCCCAAGTTACATGTGTATGTCAAGTCAGCTATTCCGTAATCCAGAACTAATGCCAACACAGGATCGGGTAAGCAGGTTTGTCTGGATAGACAACAGGAACGGTCCGTGAGGACTACATGTCAGGTTTGTTGACATTAGACACAAGATCAGATAACGAGTCAAGTTATGGTACAACAGGTCAAGTCAAGCAGTATACGGTACCATGTCGGGTCAATCAATATGTATGTAGCAAGTCAGGTCAAGATGTAAACGATATCATGGGTGTGCTCATACTCAGTTACATAATCAAGCATGGTCATCAACAACATAAATTTAAGCAACGAATTAAACAATAAAGAAGCTTCAATTAATTAGCAGCACAGTTATCAATTGTGTTTCAGAGGTGTTATCAACATTATAAGAATACAATATGACAGTTAGGGCCGTTAAATCATGTTAACGAGTTTAAGAATTTTATGGATGCAGTGAGATATATATATATATATAGGTTCAATGGATGAAGTCATAGTTAATACAGGTTAAATGTACACGAGTGTCCGAATGAAGTAAAACTATAGAGAAAGTGTCATAGGCTACGTCAATAGTGAAAGTGTGATTAAAACATGTAAATGTGATTATTAGGTTCAATATAGTAATTGCAAACGGTAGGTTTCATGTTTGGAAGTTAAAATGATATAACAACATTGAACACGAAAATGGGAAATTATCGTGCTAAAGTTAAACTACAGGTTTAGGGTGTCATCAATGTATATGTAAATATTGTTTAGCATGTAGCAAGGTGTACTTGCCTCGACGGGTCGCGAATCGGGAAAACGGAACGTAAAACGTCGGCGGGGAAACTCGCGACGGGCGCACGGTTCACGGAATGAACCCAAACGACGAACAGTAGAACCACACAGGTCAGGGTATCCCTCTGGAATGTCGGGGATCGTCGCCGGCACGGCCGGATTCCGGCAACCCACGAAAAAAATAGTGAGTACAAGAAAAGATACTATAGGAAGTGCAACGAAAATCGACAGAGATCGAAGGATATAGAGGAAGTAACTCACCCACTGGATTGTAGAGGGATGGCTGCGTCGTTGGCGTGTCGTCGACGGAGTTCCGGCGACCTACAGGGGACCCACAAATTTTAATAGAGAAGAAGAAAAAGAATGAAAAGAAGAGACATAGGAGGGAGAGAAGGAAGAAGAAGAAAAAGGAGAGACTGCTTACATGGTTGCAGAGGGTGTGTTGGTGGTGAGATCGATGGCGGTGAGGGCGCCGGCGAAAAGGTTTCTGCAGGTTTAGGGTTAGGGCTCGGGTAGGAATTGTTGGTGCAGGGAATGGAGAAAAGGAGAGGAGGAGGAGATGGTTGGGGTGTTGGAGTGTGCAGGGGGTAAGAAGGGTGATGGTGGTGCGGATGGCGACGACGAGAGATCGCCGGCGATGGGTTCAGTTGGGGTTTGAGGGTGCAGGCGTGGGCTCGGGAAAACGAAAGAAGAAGGAGGAGGTGGCGAGGAGAAGGTGACGAGGAGGGGAAGGCTCGGTTGAGGTGAGGAGGTGATGAGGTGATGGAGTTTTTAGGGTTAGGGTCGAAGAGGAGGTTGAGTGGGTCTTCTCATGGCGAGGACGAGAGCTCGGGAATTTATAAAGGGGAGAAGAAGAAATGTGACGAAGGGAGGTGACCGGATCCCTCGGCGGTGACTCGACTCAAGAAATCAACAGTGAACGCGAGAGGTGAGAGAGAGCGCGAGAAGAGAGAGAAAGAGAGAGAGAGAGAGAGAGCTGCACAGTAAAGAAAGAGAGAAAGAGAAAGTGAGAGGGAGAATGCGGCGGTGGGGCCCAGGGCGAGGAATAGAGAATTGCGATTGGACGAGGGAGTTTGGGGAGAAAATTTTTAGAAGGATTTTTGGTTTGAGCAGTTAGGGAATTCTTTTAAAAAGATTTTTAAAGGGGATTTAAAATTGAGGAAATATTTTCTGTTAGATATGAATTTGAATTTTGTTGGTTTTAGAGAAATAATAGGATTTGGCGGAATACAAATTAATTCAGAATTTCGCCCAGGTTGGATTCAAAAATTAGAAATTGAAATAATAAAATTTTAGGCGGGATCCAAAATTTAAAATGAAGTATTTTACAGTCAAAAAGCATACCCCCAAAATGGACACACGTACGAGCGCGTAGTCGTCCAAACTCGCCCGTTTCACTGAACGGGACGAGAACACGATGCACGGACGCTACAACAGGGTTAGGGGTGTCAAGCATGCCATGACGAATATTTTTAGTTTTATTTTAGATACCTTAAATTGTTATATGCAGAAATGAATTGTCGGGTAAAATTTATAACTAACAACAGTCAAGAAGGATCAATGAAATAAATACTATACACCATTCATACAGTAACAGAAACTAGTAGTATTGGGCTCGGTTGTTACATTATACCCAACTACAAAAAGAATTTCGTCCTCGAAATTCCAAGAATACAAAGATAGACGACAAATAATTACAAGAAAAGATGAGGAAACTTCTGCCGGATTTCATCTTCCCGTTCCCAAGTGAACTCTCCATGCGAGCGATTACCCCAAGAAACAAGCACAAGAGGGATCACCTTGTTCTTAAGAACCTTTTCCCTTCGATCCACGATTTCAACCGGTCGCTCCTCGAAAGTCAAGTCTTCTCGTACCGTTAGCTCCGAATGATCCAATACATGCGTTTCATCTCGAACATACCTTCGGAGTTGAGATACGTGAAACACATCGTGCACATTCGCCAAGGACTGCGGTAACGCCAAACGATACGCTACCTCACCAACACGCTCCAAGATCTCAAAGGGTCCAACAAATCGAGGACTGAGCTTCCCTCGACTTCCAAAGCGAATCACCCCTCTAGTCGGTGATATCTTCAAGAATACCAAATCACCCACGGCGAACTCTAGAGGTCTTCTCGACGTATCTGCACAACTCTTCTGTCTGTCTTGAGCTGCCTTCATATGATTTCTGATAGTGTTAACCTTCTCAACTATCTGCACAACCAAATCTGGTCCCAATAATCTTCGTTCACTGACATCGTCCCAGCAAACAGGTGAACGGCATTTGCGACCATACAAAGCTTCAAATGGAGCCATCTGGATAGTTGCCTGAAAACTGTTGTTGTAAGAAAACTCCACCAAATGTAGATGATCCTCCCATGAACCCTTGAAGTCCAACATGCATGCTCTCAACATATCTTCAAGAGTTTGGATTGTTCTCTCCGACTGACCATCAGTTTGAGAATGATAAGCGATGCGAAACTTCAATCGAGTCCCCAAATTTTCCTGTAAACTCCTCCAGAAGTGTGATAAAAACCGAGTGTCACGATCGGACACGATGCTTACCGGTACTCCATGCAATCTTACAATCTCCTGCATGTACCGCTCCGCCAAAGTTTCTGTTGATTGACCAACCCTAAAAGGGATAAAGTGAGCTGCCTTGGTCAATCGATCAACAATCACCCATACCGTATTGTTGCCTTTTGGACTCCGCGGTAAAGCCGTCACGAAATCCATGGTTATATGTTCCCACTTCCACTGAGGAATCGGAAGTGGTTGCAATAAACCAGCAACCCTTTGGTGTTCAGCCTTAACTTGCTGACACACCAAGCACTTTGCCACAAAGCGAGCAATCTCCCGCTTCATGCCTTCCCACCAGAAATGCTGTCAAATATCTCGGTACATCTTTGTGCCTCCTGGATGTACAGAATAAGCTGAACTATGTGCTTCCTTCATAAGCTCTTCACGAATATCTCCCTTTGGTACACACAAACGGCTACCATACCTCAACGAACCATCTTCGTGGATCAATAAATCTGTTTGTAGTCCGGCTTCAACCTGTTCTCAAAACTTTTGCAGTCTAGGATCCTGCGATTGCGCTGCTTTAATATTCTCGATCAACGACGAATGTACTTGCAGCTGCATCAACTGTCCCGTAGAATGCGGTAGCACAACCTCCAAGTCAAATCTTCGAAAATCTTCAACGAGCTCCTTCTGCGTAGTTAACACCTGAATTGCTGGTAACCGACTAAGCGCATCCGGCACGACATTAATTTTCCCCGGATGGTACTTAAGATCAAGATCGTAGTCAGCCATCAGCTCCAACCATCTACGTTGCCTCATATTAAGCTCCTTCTGCGTGAACACATACTTCAAGCTCTTATGATCCGTGAAAACTTTGACCCTTTCGCCCAAAAGGTAGTGTCTCCAAATCTTCAAAGCGAAAATCACAGCCGCAAGCTCCAAGTCATGAGTTGGGTAATTTTTCTCATGGGTCTTCAATTGTCTCGATGCGTACGTTACAACCTTCCCATGCTGCATCAAAACACATTCCAATCCTTTCCCAGATGCGTCGCTGTGAATCACCAATCCTCCGGAATTGTCTGGCACGGTCAGAATAGAGGCGGTTATCAACTTCTGCTTCAACGTCTCAAAAGCTAACGCACATTTATCCGTCCATACAAAAGGTACCTCCTTGCGCGTAAGCTTGGTCAACGGCTCCGCCAGACGAGCAAAGTTCTCCACAAATCTCCTGTAATATCCGGCGAGTCCAAGAAAGCTTCTTATCTCCGCAACATTCTTTGGAATTGGCCAATCACGAACTGCTGCAATCTTTTCGGGATCGACGGCGATTCCATCGCCAGACACAACATGCCCCAAAAACTTTACTTCCTCCAGCCAAAAACTCGCACTTACTCATCTTCGCATATAACTTCTCATGTCTCAACGTCCGCAGTGCGATCTTCAAATGTTCAGCATGCTCTTCAAAACTCTTCGAGTAAACCAGAATATCGTCAACGAATACCATAATAAACTGGTCCAAGAATGGTGAAAAGATTCGGTTCATCAAGTCCATGAATATTGTCGGTGCATTCGTTACTCCGAAGGGCATCACTAAATACTCGTAATGTCCATACCGAGTTCGGAATGCCGTTTTGCAAATATCTTCTGTTTTCACTCGGACCTGATGATATCCGGATCGCAAATCAGCTTCGAGAATACCCTCGCGCCACTAAGCTGCTCAAAAAGTTCGCCAATGCGAGGGATCGGGTACTTATTCTTAATAGTCACCCGGTTTAATTCTCGATAGTCGATGCACATCCTTCTCGTGCCATATTTCTTCTTAACTAGAAGAACTGGAGCTCCCCAAGGCGAGTTACTGCTTCGAATCCAACCCTTTTCAAGCAATTCGGCAACCTGTTTCTTGACTTCTTCCAACTCTACTAGTGCCATTGGATAATACGCTTTGGATACTGGCGCTGCACCAGGAATAAGGTCAATTGCGAACTACACGTCTCGCTTCGGCGGTAAACCCGATATATCTTCAAACATGTCCATAAAATCGCGAACAACTGCCGGCTCTTCACTTTTATCAACTTCCATTGATGCAAGAATATTATTTGTCGGCCTAGCCCAAAACTCGACTGGCCCGACAGAACTGCTTCCTCCAGTGAAGGTAAACTCGGGATGTCCGGGAATCTGGAAAATTACTTTCTTTGCCCTACAATCAATGTGAGCGTGGAAAGTGCCAAGAAAATCCATTCCCAAGACGACTTCGTAGCTGCCCGATGAACTTCTCTTCCATCTCCTCCCGTGCCGTCCGCGGGAAGAACTTCTCTAGGAAACTCTTCGAAAAATCCGCCCACTTGATCGGCTTGGGCAAGCGGTTCTCTTCCACAAGCCACCATTCTCGGGCGTAGTCCACTAACTGAATGCGTACCACATCAACTCTTTTCTCATCTGGAATCTGTGCCGCAATAAACAAGTTCTCTGTGTCAACTAGCCACTGCTCCGCTGGCAACGGCTCCTCCAAATCAGTAAATGTAGACGGACCCAAATGCCTGAAATCTGCTACGTCCCTACTCGGTCAACTGGTTTGGCACCAATATTGTTCACCGACTGCTGAACGATCTGCAAACCTTCCTGAAACGATTCCGCTTGCTGCTGGATCAGCTCAGTCTGTCTCTTTTGATTCTCCAGCATTCCCCTTATCACTCCAAGCATGTCGGCTTCGTCCATACGCCTTTGGTACGTCTTCAAATTCTTATCTGCCATATTCCTGAAATCAAAACACCCAACATTAGCATGATGATAGATTCAAAAGATAGATCAAGGCTCGAACTCCAAGTTACTTAAATAGAGTGCCGCATTGTAACTATGCCGCGGTATCATAGCCACAATTACATAACTCCACCCAAGTCGCCTAAGTCCTAGAGATAACAAGGAATCAGGTTTCGAGTCGATATGCAAAGGAAGTTTGCACATCGTAGAAGATATAACCAGGAAGAGCTTGATTCAAGAACGGTAAACGGCAAGGTGGCAGGACATGTTTCCTAAACACGGGTATTCTGATTCGTGTATTGGGTACAATACCCAACTACAAAAAGAATCAACCCGACTAACCTATGGCTCTGATACCAAAAGAACCATGTCACGCCCCGCTTCCCTGAGTACGCTAAAATGGGCACGTGACATAGCCAACCATGCTACCTGTGGGTAAGAAGTATCCATCCACGGTCACATTACGGCTGTAGAGATATCAAGAACAAAATAAAACTATCTAAAACATGTCCATAATCCAAGATAACATGAGTCAAGAATAATAAAATGCGGAAGCGAAAGATCCAATACAAATAACTGGAATGTATGTCCCATAGTGCGGGCTCACATCAGGAAATAAATGCAGGAAAGAAAACTAACTACTGCTGACACTCACAGCTCAGCCTGTTGGCTGAAGTACTCCTGCTCGGACTGCAACAGCGGTACAGAATCTGGGCCATGCAAAACCCAGACGTCAGCGCGTCAAGTCATCAAGTAATAACATATAAACAGGGTAACAGGCAATGCGAATAAAAACATGAATAAAGCAAGGGTAACAATAATATAAATCAGGGCAGTGCAGTGGGTAAACTAGACTGTTCTATCAGGTTTTCTGTTCTAAAGTCTTTGAAATCAAATTAGTGAATCATCGATGTAACTCAATAGTATCCCGTACATACCAGGGACCACGGCCCAGATTCTCGGGCTGAAACCGAGACATGCCTCTAGGCACTAAACAGGAATGTGTACAGATGAATGATGTCAGCAGCATCATTCCAAGGCTGGCCTAGCCTCTAAAACTGATCAGAACAAGTAGCGAACTGTTGAGTTACAAGTCAGGTTTCACCTTTGATTTCCCCATACCCCCAAGTTACATGTGTATGTCAAGTCAGCTATTCCGTAATCCAGAACTAATGCCAACACAGGATCGGGTAAGCAGGTTTGTCTGGATAGACAACAGGAACGGTCCGTGAGGACTACATGTCAGGTTTGTTGGCATTAGACACAAGATCAGATAACGAGTCAAGTTATGGTACAACAGGTCAAGTCAAGCAGTATACGGTACCATGTCGGGTCAATCAATATGTATGTAGCAAGTCAGGTCAAGATGTAAACGATATCATGGGTGTGCTCATACTCAGTTACATAATCAAGCATGGTCATCAACAACATAAATTTAAGCAACGAATTAAACAATAAAGAAGCTTCAATTAATTAGCAGCACAGTTATCAATTGTGTTTCAGAGGTGTTATCAACATTATAAGAATACAATATGACAGTTAGGGCCGTTAAATCATGTTAACGAGTTTAAGAATTTTATGGATGCAGTGATATATATATATATATATATATATATAGGTTCAATGGATGAAGTCACAGTTAATACAGGTTAAATGTACACGAGTGTCCGAATGAAGTAAAACTATAGAGAAAGTGCCATAGGCTACGTCAATGGTGAAAGTGTGATTAAAACAAGTAAATGTGATTATTAGGTTCAATACAGTAATTGCAAACGGTAGGTTTCACGTTTGGAAGTTAAAATGATATAACAACATTGAACACGAAAATGGGAAATTATCGTGCTAAAATTAAACTACAGGTTTAGGGTGTCGTCAATGTATATGTAAATATTGTTTAGCATGTAGCAAGGTGTACTTGACTCGACGGGTCGCGAATCGAGAAAACGGAACGTAAAACGTCGGCGGGGAAACTCGCGACGGGCGCACGGTTCACGGAATGAACCCAAACGACGAACAGTGGAACCACACAGGTCAGGGTATCCCGCTGGAATGTCGGGGATCGCCGCCGGCACGGCCGGATTCCGGCAACCCACGAAAAAAATAGTGAGTACAAGAAAAGATACTATAGGAAGTGCAACGCAAATCGACGGAGATCGAAGGATATAGAGGAAGTAACTCACCCACTGGATTGTAGAGGGATGGCTGCGTCGTTGGCGTGTCGTCGACGGAGTTCCGGCGACCTACAGGGGACCCACAAATTTTAACAGAGAAGAAGAAAAAGAATGAAAAGAAGAGACATAGGAAGGGGAGAAGGAAGAAGAAGAAAAAGGAGAGACTGCTTACAGGGTTGTAGAGGGTGTGTTGGTGGTGAGATCGACGGCGGTGAGGGCGCCGGCGAAGAGGTTTCTGCAGGTTTAGGGTTAGGGCTCGGGTAGGAATTGTTGGTGCAGGGAATGGAGAAAAGGAGAGGAGGAGGTAATGGTTGGGGTGTTGGAGTGTGCAGGGGGTAAGAAGGGTGATGGTGGTGCGGATGGCAACGATGAGAGATCGCCGGCGATGGGTTCAATTGGGGTTTGAGGGTGCAGGCGTGGGCTCGGGAAAACGAAAGAAGAAGGAGGAGGTGGCGAGGAGAAGGTGATGAGGAGGGGGAGGCTCGGTTGAGGTGAGGAGGTGATGAGGTGCTGGAGTTTTTAGGGTTAGGGTCGAAGAGGAGGTTGAGTGGGTCTTCTCATGGCGAGGACGAGAGCTCGGGAATTTATAAAGGGGAGAAGAAGAAATGTGACGAAGGGAGGTGACCGGATCCCTCGGCGGTGACCCGACTCAAGAAATCAACAGTGAACGCGAGAGGTGAGAGAGAGCGCGAGAAGAGAGAGAAAGAGAAGAGAGAGAGAGAGATCTGCGCAGTAGAGAAAAAGAGAGAAAGAGAAAGTGAGAGGGAGAATGCGGCGGTGGGGCCCAGGGCGAGGAATAGAGAATTGCGATTGGACGAGGGAGTTTGGGGAGAAAATTTTGAGAAGGATTTTTGGTTTGAGCAGTTAGGGAATTATTTTAAAAAGATTTTTAAAGGGGATTTAAAATTGAGGAAATATTTTCTGTTAGATATGAATTTGAATTTTGTTGGTTTTAGAGAAATAATAGGATTTGGCGGAATACAACTTAATTCAGAATTTCGCCCAGGTTGGGTTCAAAATTTAGAAATTGAAATAATAAAATTTTAGGCGGGATCCAAAATTTAAAATGAAGTATTTTACGTCAAAAAGCATACCCCCAAAACGAACACACGTACGAGCGCGTAGCCGTCCAAACTCACCCGTTTCACTGAACGGGACGAGAATACAATGCACAGACGCTACAACAGGGTTAGGGGTGTGAAGCATGCCATGACGAATATTTTTAGTTTTATTTTAGATGCCTTAAATTGTTATATGCAGAAATGAATTGTCGGGTAAAATTTATAACTAACAACAGTCAAGAAGGATCAATGAAATAAATACTATACACCATTCATACAGTAACAGAAACTATTAGTATTGGGCTCGGTTGTTACATGACTGCAGCATCGGGGAGGTAAAAACCATTTTGATCGGCTTCCAGTGCTGGTCGACGATCTAAGCCCAGGCCGAAAGGGTCGTCAAGCTCGGCAAATTTTTCGCCCCGCTGCGATAGAATCTCCGGTCGAAGAAAACGGGCGATGAAGTCTGCGAAACTAACTCCCTGGCCTCCCGATTCCAAGTAGAGACTTTCATACATATTCAGCACCTTTACCAGACTCGGAAACTGGTGCTGAATAGCATTCTCCGGCATCAGGTCCATCACCAACGGCTTAGTGGCGAAGACATATTCATCACGAGGGAGCAGCTCCTCGTAGTGCTCCCCCCTCACCGGCAAACCGGAAATCTCAGCAAATTCTTCTCGGGGGATGGAAACTTCCCTGTCCACCAGAAGAAAGGTATGGGTGGGGATGTTCCATTGTTCCACGAACGCCTTGAACCACCACGTCGAAGGAGCAGAGTACTCGAACAGCGATGCGTACACTGCGGGGTACAGACCGATCTTCAGCAAATGCGCCTTCTTTGCCGACAAAATGTACCTGGCCCACTGCAAATATCCAGCCGAATGTCGAGGGGTCAATCCAATGTTATAAGGTTGTCCCCATGGGCGCGACTCACCCTGGCATATGCGCCGCCCCAGAATATCCACGGCTGCCGGCTACTGCACGGGTATGGCAGCAATCGAAGGTTTAAGAAGACCCTCTGAAGTCCAATTTACAACCTCCACGGCATAGTTCACCGGGGGTATATCGGCGTACGAGATTGATGAGATTGGATCCGATGGCGTCGCGTAAGAGAAGCTTCGGCGACCCTTGATAATTTCGCTGTGCCACCTACCCCACAGGTGAAGGTTCTTGTACTCAGGGTCGTAGTCCTTAATGAGAGTAAGAACCTCTCGGTCCACCGGTGCCTTATGGAATCCTCCCTCTGAATGGAAAAATGGGAACGAAAGGTCAGAAGACATGTTGCCTGCAAGGGAAAGCGAAATTCAATTATCAGTGTCATAATTTAATTTTAAAATCCCGACGCTTGGTACTTTAAAATTCATACCACACTGCAATGCAGTGGAGAGGGGACCAAAGGGGGACCCACAAAATCCAGATGACGATGCATCAGTTAATAAGACAGCCTCGATGAGTCTGTCAATTAATGAGGAAATGCTCAAAGAATATTCTCATTAAATGAGAAATCCCTCGAGACAAGGAGAAAATCTCCCTTTCAGAGCAAAGCTCTGTCACAGAGTGACACTTGTCAAACTCTGGTCTCAAGGGAATAAAATTCCTTAAAGAGCCTAGCTCTGTAATAATGATGGAAAAATCCATCAAAGAAAAATTAATTCCTAAGAATTAAAGTTTTGGGATCTTAAAGATCCATGAAAAAACTCTTAGGAGTTCTTCATCAAAAGATCAAAAGATCTATACATTGTCAATGAGCAAAGCTCTGTTCATGGGTTAAGAAACCCTAAAACAAGATTTATTTAGATCTATGGGTTCTTGAGAGCAAAGCTCTATTTATGAAACTCCAAAGGGGATTTCTTTAGATCAAAAGATCTATAAGAGCAAGGCTCTGTTAATTAAAATTGATTTAATTAAGTTTAAATTTTTACCTAAAATTTGCTAGAGTTTAACTCTTGAAGTTCTGGAAAATGAGAGCAAGGCTCTGTAAATAAAAATCTTGAGAAGATGATAATCATCTGAGGAGGACCAAGGGTCCTATTTATAGGCGCTAAAGCGCCTCCTCGACTTCTGAGTCGATCCAATGGATCAGATGTTGCCACCGCTGCACTCACGTGTGCGCCACGAGAGCGCAACGGTGGGGGGCATTTGTTTCCCTCGATCAGAGCAAAGCTCTGTTTGAATTTCAAAATTCAAAAATTGAAGCAACGCTTCAGATTCCTTGCGCTGTGCGCAGCGCGCCACGTGTCAAAAACAGACACGCCAGCGCAAGGAGCGCTGCGCCCAAGGCAGCGCACCCCCAATCAGAGCAAGGCTCTGTTTCAAAATTCAAATTTTAAAATAAATGAAGCAACGCTTCAGATCACTTGCGCTCTGCGCTGCACGCCACGTGTCAAACAGTGGTGCGCTAGCGCAGTTGCGCTGCGCTCTGCGCTGCGCGACACGTGTCAAGCGCTGACGCGCTAGTGCAGGCGCGCTGCGCTGCGCGACACGTGTCAAGCGAAGGCACGCTAGCGCCAATTGCACCAGCACTGGAATTTAAATAATAAATTATTAAAATCAGAATTAAAATTCTAGAAAAATCTTTCCAATCTTATTAAAATAAGAAGATTGTCTTCTGTAAAATAGAGGCCTTAGGATCAAAGATCCAATGGTGGAGAAATATCCCCAGATCAATCAGAGAAAGATCTCTGTAACTAACTTAACAAACCAATTGGCCCTATATAAAGTCCCCTAGACTCCAAGTCTCATACAGAGAGAGATACAGAAGAGAGAGAACCCTCTAAAAACTTTGAGAAAAACTCAAAGAGAAGAAAAGGCAAGGCTTTGAAGAAAGAAGATCATCTTCTTCATCTTTAAAGGTAAAGAATTTGATTCTTGAAGAACAGAGATGCAAACACCTCACAAAAAAGAAGAATCTCTTCTAAAAAGATCAAAGATCTAAGAACAAGATCTTCAATAAAAAGAAAAAGATCAGAAAGATCCAATCACAAAAAATTTAAAGAAGTAATTTACTTCATTTTTTTTAGATCTTTTGATCTATATAAAGGCACAGCCTTTTGATGAGAGCAAGAACCATTGGTTCTTGAATCTTGAGGTAGAACCTCTTTTGAGAGAACAAACAATTTGTTCTTTGATCTTAATTTGATCAAGATGCGCTCTGCGCTATTGGACAGTGCCTTGCACTTTTGAAATGCGCCCTTGCGCTCCTTGGACTGGCGCACTGCGCCAGAGCGCGCCACGTGTCAACCACAGACACAATCTGCGCTTTGCGCTTTTGAAACAGCGCACTACGCTCTTGGAATGGCGCACTGCACCAGAGCGTGCCACGTGTCATTCACCGGCGCAGCGCACTCAGAAAGCGCGTTGCGCTAACAAACTTGCGCTTAGCGCAGAGCGTGATACGTGTCACCTGCGCATGCGCTAGCGCCTTGCGCTCTTTAATTAGCGCAAAGCGCCTGACAAGCCACGTGGTGCACTATCAGACCATTATAAATGCTATGCATTATTTAAAAGGGCAGAGCCCAAGTAAAAGCCTAATAGGCAGAACATGGGATAAAATGTTAAACATTTTCAACTGGACTTAGCCTAATTCTGGCCATAAGTCCTCAATATAAATTGAACTGAGCACAACCGCTCTTCCGATCAATTTACACCCGGTTCGAGGGTACATCTCTTTACTCCTCTGATATCTGTCGTTGTAATCCCTCAACGTCGTCAGAGAGGTGACGGGTCCCGACAACCACACACTGCTACGGACTGTGGGGTCCTTAAACTCATGGACTATGACGTCCTTAATCTCGACCGTGATGTCTTAAAACTAACACCGGACTGTGGAGTCCTTAAACTCATGGACTATGACTTTCCTTAACCTCGACCGTGATGTCTTAAAACTAATACCGGACTATGACGTCCTTAACCTCGACCGTGATGTCTTAAAACTAATACCGGACTATGACGTCCTTAACCTCGACCGTAATGTCTTAAAACTAACACCGGACTGTGAGGTCCTTAAACTCACGGACTATGATGTCCTTAACCTTGACCGCGATGTCTTAAAACTAACATTGGACCGCAATGTCCTTAAACTATCTATCGACCGCAATGTCACTAAACTAAACAATAGATCCCCCAATTGCTCTCTTGTCGGGTCTAAACGATCCCGTTAAGTCGATCTTAGTCTAAAATTAGACTAACGTGTCCTTAACGAACGTTTAAGTTGATCTTAGCCTCAAATAATGCTAACGTATTCTTAAACACCCCCCCCAAACCCAAATCTAAGAAAGATACGGATTTGGACTAATCCACGTCCTACGGGCGACAGCACAAATTAGTCTCCGTATACAATCCACGGGCAACCGAACACAAAAACAAACACACACGACACGAAGTGACCATCTGGAGAAGGAGAAAGCTGTTACCGCGATGCGATAGCGTAATTAACTGCAGGGGCTTGCGCCTGCATGGAAGAGCGTCCCCACAATCAAAAACCCCTCAAACGAGGGGGAATCTGACGAAGTCTGCTATATCGGACGCATTCGTTTAAACATTCGATACATGGTGCCATAAATCAACTTGGTATCTTCGGAGAAATGGACGGATAGAACCAATTAGCATCTGCCCCGAATTTCAGGCAAAGACGTTCGCCGCGTCTCTGCCGCGTCTTTCGGAGGGGAACAAGTGCATCCCAAAAAGTGGGAACCAAAGAAAGTCGCCTCCACGCGAAAGAAGATCCATCAATTTCATGCACACGACCCACATATGTGGTGTGCATTTATTGATGGGGGGCATTTTGCTGGGGTCGAAAATTGCACCCCGGTTGACCAAGTCAAGGTCAAGGTCAACCCCAAGCCAAGTGGGCCCAAGCCCGGATCAAGTGGGCCCATGCCCAGGTCGAGTCCGAACATGAAGCGGTCGGCCCTCCTCCATGCCCAAAATGAAATCATGTAATAAATAATTTTTATGTAATTTTTTATGCATGAATGGGCATAAAACCAAATTTTTGTAAAGCCCATGGTTTATGTGCAAAAAGAAATGGCATATGAGCCATGGGATGGGCAAAATGCCATTTTTGTAAAGCCCAAGGGGCTATATATAAAGTGCATAGCCTATGAAGGCCAAGATAATGAAAATATCTCAACAACTTTTTCTCTCTCCAAAAAAAGAATCAAGATCAGTGATCTTCTCCTTCCTCAAGGTTCCAAAACCTTCTTCTTTCTTTTGAATTAAATCAAGAGTTTTACTCTTCCTTTTCCAAAATTAAATAGTTTTTCACCATAAAACCCACAAAGGGAAGCTTGGATCTTCCATCAAATCTTAAAAAGGAGAGACTTTTTAAATCCTACCCTTCTTGTCATCCAAGAGCCGACCAACAAAAGAGGAAGAAGGAGATCCATCTCCAAAGACCCCACTTTGGGGAAGATCTAGGGCTCCAGGGGGAGGAGCCCCCTTCATCAGCTTCAAAATATCCTAGGAGTTTAACTCCTCACACACACACACACACACAAAATAATAAGTGTTTTTTTCTGAGAGTACAACTCCCATTACAGAGACTAAGTCCCTTTTGCCTCCCGAGCGCCCTTGCGCTCAAAGCGCTAGCCCCCAAAGCGCTAGCACCAGAGCGCCCACGTGCCTGGCACGTAGGGCGCTAGCGCCCGAGCGCCCACGTGCCTGGCACGTGAGGTGCTAGCACCCGAGCACCCACGTGCCTGGCACGTGAGACGCTAGCTCCTTTGCGCTCAAAACGCTAGCGCCCAAAGTGCTAGCGTCCGAACGCCTACGTGCCTGGAACGTGAGGTGCTAGCGCCCAAAGCGCTAGCGCCCATGTGCCTGGCACGTGAGGCGCTAGCGCCCAAAATGCTCAAAGCGCTAGTGCCCTGGCGTCCAAAATGCTCAAAGCGCTAGCGCCCTGGCGCCCAAAGCGCTAGCGCCCTGGCGCCCAAAGCGCTAGCGCCCGAGCGCTTTCTACCATGCATCCTTTGGATACCCTTTTCCTTTATACACACACACACACATACTCTACAACACTGTCTCCTGTTAGAAAAAATTTCTAACGGGGCGCTGCCCCGCACCCCGCAAGGGGGCTGCTAGCCCCCTTGACCCCCAGCCCCCTATCCAGGTAGCGGGACCCCCGTAAGAAATCTGCGGGGCCCCCGATATATCCAAAACCCCTTTCAAAACACAACGCACGTACACGGCACATTGAGTTCGCATAACCTGTTTTGACCCGTTAATCGGAGGTTCTCTCGCTCCAAAGACGAGGGGTAATTAACGGCAGCTTAGTCCGCGGCTGCCGGAGATTCGGATCTCCACAATCAATAAACCCCGCCTACCCTAGACAGGGGGAATCTGTAATGCGCCTGACAAGCGCGCGCGTATTCTCATCTCAATGGGATGACGAAAAACACCCTACACCAAGTCTGAGCGCCTCACATAATAAACACGTGAGCGCCAGAACAACATTGGATATCATATCCGTAGTCAAAAGACTAAGTGCTTAGCACTGCTGAATGATGGAAAAAGCCCAAGACTGAGCCCAAAATTGGCTAAGTCTCTGAAATTTTCTTGAACCCATATTGTTTCTTGCAGCCGAGCCCATATGCTCTGTTGATGGATCTTAACAAAATATAATGATCTTTAAACATATTTTTAAGTTGATCTTAGTCTCATATAAGACTAACGTATCCTTAGTTAAAATAAATTGAGCCCATATGACCATATATTTAAGCTGATTTTAATCTAAAAGCAGATTAACGGTTCTTAAATAAAAGATCCCTTGAAATGACAGAACATATGACCTGGGTTCAAACCCAAATTCATATATACACAGATTTGGAATAATTCGTGCCCTATGAGCGACGACATAAATTAGTCTCCGTATACAATCCACGGGAAACCAAAATAAAAAAAATACAACACGACACGAAGTGACCTACCTAGAGCAGGAGAAAGTTGTTATCACAACGCAATAACATAATTAACTGCAGGGGCTTGCGTCTGCAGGGAAGAGCGTCCCATAATCAAAAACCCCTCATAAATAAGGGGGGATCTAATAAAGTCACGCTAAATCGATCGTATCCGTCCAAACCTCCGATATACGGTGCCATAAATCAACTTGGAATTTTCGGAGAGGTGAACGGATATGTTCAAATATCATATGCCCTCAAATTCAGGCAAGACGATCTATCCCGGTTCCTCTCTGTTTTCGACGGTAAACAAATTCAAAATGTCTAAATGGATTTGATGATTAGCAAAAATTCAAATTTTATTATTCAAATTGCATCATACTTTTTCAAAACCTATACTGAAAGCTATGAAATTTGCTTTTGAAAATTCTGTAAGAGGCTCCATAATACATAAAATATCACATTTCTTTTCTACTGCTACGATTTTAAATCTTTACTGAGATTGGGGATTAGCTGTCATGCCCCACTTCCCAAAAGAACGGTGACGGGTATGTGACGAGGCTCGCAACGTATTTATTTCGAGAAGATTCTTTCACGCAACAAACACGTTAAGCGTTTAGTAAGCAACATAAACATAACGAGAGTAAACAATAAAATGAAAATCCAAAAACTAATTATTACATTCGAAATTCTATAGAGTTCAATAGTGACACAATGTTTGAAATAAGATACAATAACAAGATAAGGCCTTAACAAGAGGCATACCGAAATGAAAAGCTGAATAGAACTGATCGTCCGCTTTTGAAGAAAGTTGCAAAAACTCCTCTTCCGTCGGTTTTATCTCCTCCGTCCCTAAGTCACCTAACGAATATTCCCAAAAAAGAAAGAAACATGTTGTAATGCTCGTCAGCGAACTTGCGCTCGATAAGTCTCCAATATAGGTATAAATTATATACATAAAGTGCAAAACGACAAGTAATATAATATGAATAGAAATTATGTAAATGTGAGAAAGTATGACATGGCAATGTGCATGGAAACTATATAAGTATGACAATGTGGCCTGAGCATGGCAATTAAGTATAGCATGGTGTCGATTAATATAAACACATGATAAGTATGAAGTGACTGGAAAAATTGTCTAGAAGTGGTCACTATAAGGGCAATCTAGCCTAACGTTAGTTCAAGTGTGGGTGTCAACCAATATCAAGAGTATTCTCAAACCTAAGACTGTAATTCAGGGACAAGGAAATACGAGCTCGAATCAAGAGTGTTAGTAACGGGACTCTAGCCGTCGCTAGAGTATTCACAAACCCAAGGCTATAATCTATGGGTAAGAAAACACGGGCCTTCAAGAGTTCATGTGTTAGTATTCAAGGATTCATATACTAGGGGGACGCCTGAGATTATATTGAACTCACAACTCAAACTACCTTAACACCTCGCGTATTTTTAAATTATAATTAATTTCACAAGCCATGACAAATCCATGAATACATGAGGGAGCAAAAGTTCAATGTCAAGTTTTAAGGTTGAGTTCATGTCAAGATCAAGTATTCATATCAAGTTCACATATTCTTGTCAAGTTCAAGTATTCATGGTTCGAATCAAGTCAAGTATAACATGTAATAGATTTATCACATAAATCATGTAGTTTAATAAGTAAAAGTTACATTGCAAGAGATGAGACTATTGTAATATCAAAAACATGTCAGAAAAGTATATCAGTTTTCATATCAGTTGGAGATGGCTCATGTAATTTTGAGCCGGCTCACAAGTCCCCTCTGATCATAATTTGGATCTCTGGTTGCAAGAGACGACTCAAAAGTTCTTGAGCCGACTCGACTCCCTATATGATACAGCTCAATATATCTTGAGATGGCTCAACAATACTTGGGTAGCCATGTGTTCTCTCTGTCTCTATGAGACGCCTTACTGTTATGTTGAGCCAGCTCGACCATGACTTGAAATGGCTCAAGTTCAAACTTAAGTCGGTTCATGACACGTCTAAAGGTGGGTTTTACCTCTGTGTGTGTATGAGATGGCTCATGTTCTGTTGAGCCGGCTCAAAGCCAGTTCGTTCAGATGATCCGATTTTAAGGTGCAATTATAATCGTATAACAATTGCAGTATTGGTTTACGTTCAGTTCGTGATGTCACTAATTCATGTTATATAGTTCTATAGCATGTAAGGTGTTGTCATTAAGCATGGAACAATAAGTGATCATGGTGTTTAAATAGGAAGCACAACTATGTTTGGCAATTTAAATACTACTAATTTTACGCATTTAGAAATATATCTAATCGGGGATTACAACGAGACGAGGATGGCAGTATGGTGGAGGAAACGCGACAAGGAAAGAGAGAGGAGATGAAGAGAGATCGAGAAGAGGATGGGACTTACACGCTTTGCGATATGGTATAACAACCGTACCGCCGTATCTAAAGGAAGAAGAACATGATCCGGAACTTCGACATCCAGGAGGAGGGATTTCTTTGATTGGTCATGGAGAACTTGGAAGAGAAATCTTCAGAGGATGAATTGGGAGTAGGATATCCGAGGAGAATGGTTTTTTTCTTTTAAGAACGGACAATGGGTTAAGAGAAGTAGGTGATTGAAAATATAGTGTATTAAAAGAAATTTAAGGGCAATAAAATGAAAATTGATGGTGGGAATGAAGGGTTGGGGGTTACTACAATAAAGTGGCGGTTTTAGGAGAGGTAATGAATGGTCTTGAGAACAACATACTCGTACTCACGGCTGAACACAAATAGGCCCTACCTGGAACGGTTTTGGATTGAGCGAGGGCATGAGCCGACTCTAGAGCATCTATTATAGAATTTACACTGAGAAGTTTCCCAATTGGCTTTATAATAGATCTTAACATGTCATAACTGATAGAAATTTCAAGGCAATCCATGTAAAGTTAACCATGCAGGAATAATACCGGTTTTTTTATTGAATGAAAAGTGAGAATCCCACTTGAAGAATCTGAATAGAAATCCTTGAATGTAAGTGTATTCTGTAATCCAAATTTTCAGAAAATCTTCTTTGTTTGCAAATTTGAACATTAAATGCCTATTATCCAGCGAAATAATCAAAACTCTCTCTTGAAAATTGAACTTCTGTTGTAATGCAGAATGAATTTCCAAGAAAGCAGGTTTTCCATAAGCACACTTTGCAATCAAAGCAAGCTGTAGATTCACTAAAGATTGTTGCATTCAAATTCTGAAAAATATATAGCCGGAGAACCATCTTCATCTACAGTCGCATTCTTTGCAGCAAAACTCAATTTCTCAATAGATTCTTAAGACCCCGAGATCATGGTCATGCATCTCTAGGACTTAATAGGCCCACATTCTTTTAGAGCAAAGATCGACGAAACATCGAATCAAGTTGTGCCGAAAACCTAAGTGTAGATTCACCATGCGTAAGAGATCATGCCGAAAAGCATAAATAAATTATGAGATTTCCTTGATTCTATATCATAATAAAACAAAAACAATTTCCTCCAACAAAGTAAAATATAATAATAAATCATACAAAATAAATAAATTTGTTCAATGTTTCCGTGGAGGAAATTATCTTCTCTGGAAATTGAGTGTTTTTATCGCCAACGCAAACACGAAGGCGAAGAAGACGGTAAATCCTGCAACCACCACCGCTACGACCCCCAAGAAGTCGTGCTTGAATCCGAAATAACTCCTTATAAACTCCGAGACAACCACACCGGTATTGAGTTTATCGTGCACGTCTCCGAATTGCGACGCAACCAGTCCATATAGAGTCCAAGACACCGGGCACGCCCAGAAATACCATCTCCACCACACGGGCATCATCTGTAACAAACATTTTTAATTTAGCTCATAATTTTTTACAAAGAAATTTAAAAAATTTGTAGAAATTTCGAGAAAATTATTACCGGTCGTGGGATAATGAATCCAGAGAAAAGATTCCAAATTCCGTAAAACGCAGCAGAAACAATCGACGCGATGTTATAGTTTGGAGTCAAGCCAACGGCCATCATACCGTAGAAGCTGAAGTATAGCAATGTGAAAAATGTGAAGTACAAATACCAAAAAAATTTGGCCACCGTCCATTCGAATCCGATCATCGAATACACAATCACGGAGTATATCACGGACTGTACAAGTACATACGGAACCTCAACCGTAACCTGAACATATATTGAAACAAGAGAATAAGATACACTAAACACATTTTTTCGCTAAATGACGCTAAAATACCCTTAAGTATTGTTGTTTGAAGATATTTGTACCTGTCCAAAAGCATAAGGCAATGCTGAATACATCCCTGCAGCACGCTCTCTATAAAACACGGTTCTTTCAATAGCTACAACAGGCTGAACCGAAACGGAGTACGCGATGCCTATAAATAGAACCGCGCCATACATCGAACCCATAGCATTGAACAAGTCTTGTTGCTTCGACCTGCATCCGAATTTTACAAACTTAATACCCCTATAATCTTATATTTTCCAGTTTCGCTGGCGAAGAAAAAAAAAAGCGGCTTACTTTTTGGAGCCCATGTCCCAGAAAATGGTTCCGAACATTAAAGCGATGATCAGCGTGAAGAAAAATCTCACTGAAGTGTACGGGGGATTTCTCCAATATGATATCCACTGTTTCCAAAGGCAAGCCATGCATTGAGAGAAGAAAGATTGCGAGAACTGTGTCGGAAAATATAGGTCGCTTGATCCGGGAGCAGGTGTGCTCAGTTCCTTAATCAATGCTCTATTTCTCCTGCAAATGCATTTCGGTTTCGATATGTCAGAAAATTCTATAAGTTATCTGCATCTTGAAAATATTGAAATCTAATCGTGACGGTTACTTACTGATACAATTGAGAATTCTTGTACACGTCGCAAAAACTGACACCGAGCATCTCTTCTTGCGACAGTGAGGTCACTTCGAGCATCCATGTCGCAGGGTTATATCCGTCTTTGATCTTACTAACTCCTTCTACGCTCTAAATTTAATAAACCCGTCTCGTTAGCAACCATATTATGAGCGATGGTATACGACACATAATAATATCTATAGCTTGTGTTAGTTACCTCAAAGTAGTCGATAAGATGGCTAGAATTGTGCCCCAATGGACCGACGTATATCTCTTCTCCTCCTCTCTTCATCAAGAACAGCTGAAAAGCGATTGAAATAATTTTTAGAATAAATTTCACAAAACTAATAATAGTTAAGGGTATTTTTGCGAAACCGAGCGATTTCTCACCTCATCAAAGGCCTCGAATATATCAATGCTCGGCTGGTGAATCGTGCACACGACAGTCCTTCCTGTATCAACAGTGTTCCTAACAGTCCTCATAACAATGGCCGCAGCACGTGCATCGAGCCCAGACGTAGGCTCGTCCATAAATATTATCGAAGGGTTAGCCACGAGTTCGACCGCAATGGTCAGCCTCTTTCTCTGCTCAGTCGACAATCCGTTAACACCGGGCAATCCAACCAATGCGTCTCTCAAAGGGTTCAGTTCAACCAACTCCATAACTTGTTCGATGAACATCTTTCGTTTTGCTGAATCGGCCTCAGAAGGCAAACGCAGCCATGCAGAATAGACCAGAGATTCATAAACGGTCACATGAGGGGAATGAATATCGTTTTGCTCGCAGTACCCGGATACACGTGCGAAGGTTGCCTGGTTTTTGGGGTAGCCGGATATGGTTATGTTTCCGGTTATGTACCCGCCGGTCTTTCTGCCTGCGAGCACGTCCATTAGCGTGGTTTTGCCGGCGCCACTAACTCCCATTAGAGCTGTTAGAACTCCGGGCCTGAAAGAGCCGCTGACTCCCTTTAGAAGCTCTAGCTTGTCTCCTTCGACCCCTTTGGCTTTCATTTCCTGTTCGTACACACATTTTGACGGTAAATTTGTGAATTACATTTGTGGATATTTTATTTATCCGGGGTCGTAATGACTATCTAGTTTTCATCGGAGATAGAATTTTACTTGTGGCATGTCGACAGAGTATGTGATATTGTCGAACGTGATCGAAAGAGGAGTGAATGGAAGAACCATTCCCTTCTTGTTCTGATTGGTATCAGAAACTTGATCGTTGCTTTCGGAGTTTGTTCCCTGATCAGTTGATGATTCAAGAACCTGTCCTGTAATACTTGCCTTCTTTTCCTTCAGAAACTCTTCGGTTACAGTCTGCTGGGATTTACCATGCGCTGAAATCGCAGAAAAGAAATTCAGTTAAAATTTTGTTACACTTATTATCTTAAAGAATGAACGAATGAAATCGATGCTCACGTTTAAGGTAGTAAAGAGCAATAGAGAATAAGAAATTGAATAGTATCGTGTAGGCGACCAAAGCTCCGACGCCAATCCAGTACCACTTGGCTTCAGTGAATACTCCCCGAGATTTCAAAACTGTAATCCCGAGTGTCTGGTTCGTTCCAGGTACGATCTGTTACAGAATTATATACACGAAAAATTACAAACACTTTTCTCAGAACAAAGCAATGGGACATTTCTCATAAACTACACGAGAAGTTTTCATACCTGGCTCCATTTTTTCCCGAGGAATTCATTTGTCGAGAGCGCATTTTGCGAGTACATTATCGGTGAGACCCAATAGCCCCATATCCACCATTTCTTGACATCGTCTGCAAAAAAAGACGCAAGTGGTTTCGTTATGCTTCAAATAATATCTCAGTTACATATTATCTGAAGTAATTTGCAAGCTGTCAAAGCTTACCATGTGACAAAATGAATCCGCCCAATATTATGTACACGAGTAGGAAGAAGGCGCCAATGTTATTCGCGACGACGAGATCTCTACCCACAACAGCGAGGAACCGAAATAGCCCAGAAGCCATTTGATTCACCAAAATCAGCAGCAGATATTGCTTGAAGAGCCTGCATTGTCGGCATGTGTTATTATTCAAATTTCATACGACATGGTATCAATGTTTTCAGCAATTTGAATTTTTAAATAATCCCACCTTCCGACATTCGGGTCGAATCCGATGACATAGTAATTCAAGAACACCCAAACGGCCGCTTCGACGAACGTTATCGGAATCTTCAAGATCCAATTCGGGATAGCATAAGCCCATGAAGGGTAGAAGAGGTAATCTCTTTGCTTGAAGAAAACCGGAAGCTTGAAGATTGCCAATGAGAGCTCGGAGAAGCCATTGAGCATGAGCATCACTACCGAAAAGAAAAGGGCGCCCATGTAAATTCCTCCACCGTTTGCATCATGGTGCATGTTCGTTCGGAAAAAGAGCGTCGACGTGATGAGAGCCATAACCAGAAGCTGAACATCAAACAGAAAAAAAAGAAGGTAAAGATGAGTATTTTAAGGATAAATTACGGTAGTTTAGTGAAAATGTAACCTGTTCTTGATGTAATGCAATCGCGAGTTTATAGAATAGGACGGATATTAAACCTGAAATAATCTGAATGCGTAGACGAACGAATTGCGCTTCATTAAAAGCAATTCCCTTGAAGTGCAGGCTTTAAGGAGTTCCATTGTGCTGGCGCCGAATTTCGAAGTGGTGAGAGCGGCGGGGTGGCTCTTGCTCTTATCGTACGGGCTCGAGAGCTCCCTTCCGACTTTCTGGCCCACATGGAATGAGTGGAATGCCTCTGCAAATTCTCTGACCGGGACAAACCGGTAAGGTTCATCACGGTGTATCCAATATTGTTGCTGATCTTTCTTCGATGTGACCTGAAATCCGAAAAAAGATTTAGCACCATAGAGTAAATTGAATAAATACCGAGGGCCGTTCATTTCGGTACTCACTTCCTGCAAGAAATCTGCGATGCCTTTCCTCTCTGGGCATTTGAACCCCATCGACTCGAAAAACTCGAGCACGTTTTCACGGGGACCTTGGTACGCAATCTGCCCATCTGACAGAAGAATAATGTCGTCGAAAAGATCGTAAGTCTCTGGCGCTGGTTGAAGCAAGGAGATAACGGCCGTCCCGCCGAGAATATGAATGGATTGTCTAAGCGACTTCACTATCTGAAACGTCGTCGAGCTATCGAGCCCGGTCGATATTTCGTCCATAAATAGACTTCTTGAAGGCCCGACAATCATTTCGCCTGCACAATTTTCATCGAGGGTCAGACTAAATCGGCATTTTGATAGAATTCTGAAAATCTATCTCCTCTTTTTTTTTCAAGAATCAGGAGTTCATAATTACCGGTCGTGACACGCTTCCTTTGTCCTCCGGATATACCTCTCAACATATCGTCGCCTACCATCGTATCGGCGCAAATATCTAACCCTAGAATCTGCCAATAAATGGCAAAGGAGATGTAAGAAAAATGAATTCACTTTATTACATGATGTGCTAATTTTGCACATCAATTAGCATTATTACCTTCAGTATGTAATCTGTGACTGCATTAGTTTCCTGACCCCCAACCGAAATCGCCTGCAGGAATTCCGAAACTTGTAAATTCATTTATTTTCATAAACGAAAAATTAGACGGAAAAAAGATCGATAAAGCTCATGTAATACCTTCATGAAAACATCGATGTCAGGGTCAGGCTTGATATTCGCCGCCTTCTCTCTTCTCAGTAGCTCGGTTAGCATATCTACGGATCGCCACAGACAAATACATCAAAATCGAACATCTATGAACCGATTCTTAGTAACATTATCATCGATCGAAATTTACCGTAACGCGTTCCGACTCCTTGGCATCTTGCGGAGAAAGCTAGAGTCTCTCTCACCGTCATCTCGCCGATATGGAGATCGTGCTGGCTAATGTATGCAGCTGTTCTTTGAGGCACGAATTCGTTCATTTCATGACCATTGTAAGTAACACTTCCTGAAACCTTGAGATCGGAACTAAGTTTTCCGGCAAGAGCCAAGAGCAATGTAGTTTTTCCTGAGCTTGGAGGACCCAAGAGCAAAGTCATCCTGCACACACAAAAAAAAAAGATTAATTATGTTAGCAATTCAATCTGAATAAATTTAATTAAAAATGCTACATATAAAACCAATTGTTCTTCTGTACCTTCGGGGCTTGATGACTCCGCTAACGTCATGAAGGACACAGAACGGCTTCTTCTTGTTCCGCAATACATGAAGATAGTTTCCAAATGCCTGGATAAAAGGCGAAAAAACATCAAAAACTAAAATTTATTTATAGAAATTGTCAAAACAATCCTGTAATGTATTTAATTTTTCCAATATGACTACCTCGACCGTGTTGGTAATCGCGTTGACGAACGATGGCAAACCTCTGCTTCCAACATAAGCTTCTGCATCGATGCTAAGGTGCTCGAAGCGTACTTCGATCGTAGGAAGATCGAGCCCGACTCTGGAATTGAAGCAAAATCGATATGATATTAGCACCTAGAGGTCTTGATATCATTATCCTCTCTTAATTTTGTACAAGATATATAGCCAAGTTTAAATTAAAATGGCGAAGGCAAGCAAAATCGAGCTGAGATTCCGTTTTCTCAAATATAAAATGGCGAAGGCAAGCAAGTTCATACCGATCGATACGCTCCTTGAGCTTCAACAAGAACTTCTCATTGTCCTCGTCGGCGACTCTAACCAGCCTGTCAAGCAGCTTCTGTTTCTCATGATACCCAAGTCCCAATATATCAACTTCCTTAGGATCTCCTTCCCCAAGATTCAGTATCCCTCTCCTCACCCTGTCGTACGTCGGCAACTTCTCAAGGGCAGCCCATTTCAGAGCCTCCTCATCATCTTCGTCCCTCGCCGACCTCGAAAATACGTCGTCATTCCTTCTCCAAAAACTTGAGCTGTTTATTCTCAAGCTCCCACTCCTGTAGGCACCCCCTGCCTCCATTGTGTACTATATATGCTTTGAACAATATTTGCACAACAGAATGGAGAGAAGCCAGGAAAACTTGTGTGAATGTTTTTCTTGGAAGAAATTGATTGTTTTGATGAATGTTTGAAGTGTTTGGGGCTTTATATAAGAGATTTTGATTGAAGGGCAGATAATTGACCAAGATGTGTGCATGTGGGTGAACAGAAAATGTTTTTTTTCTCTCCTGTATGAAGCAATGAGAGAAGCTTCTGATGAATGGAATGGAGAATTATTAGATTGAAACTTTGGGTGGAAACTGACCAGAAAAGGCTTCTGGATGACCTGGATTAAAAAGATTTTTCTGTGTCCACAATGTTGAGGATGGAGAAGCCGATCCACGAAATGATGCTCACGACATGCCGGTCTCGCCATCAACAACGAAAAGAAAAATTAATAACAATGCGAGAACAAGTAAATAAGAATCACAAACCAAATAAGAAAGGGATTTGTTAACGAGGCTCGCCCATCGTATAGCTAGTCCCTGACAGAGCCGAATCAGCAATGACTACTATAATCTTAAATCAAGTACACCACGCGCAAATCCTATAAGATTTCTCTCAAATCCCTCTAGATATTTCGCAAGCTTAACCGTCACCCCCTCAATACAATAGTCTCTCCTATGTTTGGCTGTCCATAAAATATATAAGAGCTCTTTATTTATGCACAAACCAATTCCTTAATTAAGAAATTACCATAATTAATAAACTGTCATAAGACACTTCTTAATTAAGAAGCTGTCATAATTAAGATACTGCACACTCCTTAATTAAGAAACTGTGGTTTTAGTAAAAATCTGATATGGCTTGTATGCACGTTCAGAAATCTGCCTGAAATTTCTTCATAATTTCAACAATCTCCCACTTGGAAATACTTCAGCCACCATATGGCTAGTTTCCGGCAGAGCGGAATATGCAATGTCTAATATAATCTTGAATCAAGTACACCACGGACAAAGCTCAGGAGATTTCTCTCAAAACTCTCTATATCTCTCCAAGCCCTGGCCCTAGCCCTAGCCCGACTCTTAATACAATAGACCAAAACTAGATTAAGGGTAAATCAATCTAATCTAATCGGGTATGGATACAGTAATTTAAATCTAATTATTCAACTTAATGTGGCCATCTAATTAGACCTATAATAATTCTAGAAGAAGTTTCAATGCGTCATCTCTTATTATGTCGTTTTCTAAAAGCAATTCCCACATGTGAGTTGGATATCAAATTAATTACCAATTGGAATTCTTTATTGGAAATAGAGAAAATCTTAAAATTTTATATCACATGCGGTTCACACACACACACACACAATTTTCCATCTTTTTTGCTCCTCCTCCTCCTCGATTGAATTTCTCCAGATCATCAAGACCTCTGAAATGTCTTTTTGTGATGCATACATGGGCATGTGATGATAACATTATTAATATTTGGTGCATTATAATTGGATCCTACCTCGTTGATTTGAATAAGTCTAGATGCTCAGAATGAATAGAATAGAGACCTACTGGAATCAATTGACCCATGACTTGCAAAATATCATATTGCATGAATAAGAGCCGCCACCTTTCTAGAACAAGATAAGATAAGATCAAGGATCAGTAAAGACAAAACATTCATCAAAGTTTATATATATATATATATATATAAAATCCCACCAACTGCTGCCAGCACACGTTTGTCTCCATGCATGAGTTGATATAAATTTATTTGATGATGCGCGCAAAGGGCTTGGTTTTTTGTATTTAAGTACCACATTGTTGCATTGAGATTCCCTTCTCTTAGGACTATTATATCTAAATCTCAAGTGTGTGCAACCTTTGTTGTTGATGCCAACGATTGTTTCGGTAGGGATCGAGGCCGTTTTTCGAGGATTCGGATCCGCTTATGTCTTTCAGACGTTCGGACGAAACTATCGGTAAGCTACAATGCTTTGAAGTCTGTTCTAGATCAGGAGCACTTATGTATAACTGTATCGGATTCGATCATAAAACAAAAGGAAATGGTATTGTGGGACCCACAAAGCCGTCCTGCGGCATCTGTCCATAGTTTCCCATCTCCTGTATTAATTTAGTTCGAATGTATTTCGTCCGACGAGCAAATAATTTCTTTCTCGGCAGCTGGTTTCGGAGATGCGAAAACAAGTGAAGTTAATGCTCTTAAGGGGCTATTTGTTTAGCAACAAAAGAAAATACATTTGTCGCAGACAGAAAGCCTAAAATCCAACATTTGATTGTTTTCAAATCCAAGCAAGAGGAATTGCATCATCTCTTGCAAAATTGTTTTGATGGCCTGCATGACACTCCTAAGAATTGCTTGCTCGTATTTATTTTTAGATGATCGCAACATTACTATTGAAATTTGTGACCAAATTTCACGATTATTTTGCTTGCGGCATCCTTTCCCTTTCCCTTTCCATTTCCATTTCCAATTCCAATTTCATTTCCATCCAACTCCTCGGCAGCATACCAATTGCTCAAAATTGGAGTGTGTTACCTTCTTTTATAAGAATTTGATATTTCCTCTGTTGTGTTGTTTTGCAGTAGTTTTGATATTGTTTTCTAGCATTTAATTTTACTTTTGCATCTTTATATTATTTTAAATTTATTAAATATGTAAAGATTTGGGCTTTCAGTCTTCATCTTTGGCGGCAAAAAAGAGGGTAAATTGTCAAAAGGGCCCCGGCCTTTTGGAGTCGTCAAAAAACCCCGTGATATTTTCAAAATTGTTGGAAATAGTTCACTGTTCAAAATCTTTGTGAACAACCCTAGGCCGTATTTCATTTAGGCATTATTCCCTCCAACTGTCTAGATATTACAGGTGACTTCCTTGATATTACAGGCAACTTTTTAGATATCACATGTAATTGCTTAGATAGTATAGGCACCTAGTATAAAGGTTTTAATTGTGCCCAGGGTTTTTTAGCAAGAGCAAATTGCCCAGGGGTTTTCAACAAGTCTGGGCAGGGCCGGCGTTTTTCAACAATTTACCCAAAAAAATAAACTTCTAAACTTATTTAAAGGTTATACAATGAAATGGGCCAAACCTTAAAGGGCCTTGGCCCATCCCACTCCCATGACATTAGGACTCCCTTTGAAATTTTGAAGAGGGAACTCACGATTGCGCGCTTCGCATCAAATTCAAAAAGCCTCTCAATATCTCAGAAGCATTCTCTCGAACACCTCAAAGGTATCGTCTATTTTTCCCCTTTCTCCAATCTCTTTCTTCTTAAAGTTAGATCCGTAGCCTCCACAAATGGCAACTGTAACTACTTGCGATCTTTGTTCAATGCATCATCAACGCTTCAGCAGTTTTCGTGCGCGTGAAATCTTCAAACTGGTTGATTTACTGTAGTAAATTTCATAGTTTTAACCACCCATTTATCTCCTGTTGCCTAGAAACTATAGAAGCTTGCCGAATGCTTGGTGTCCCTTTTCTCCATTGATATGATTGTTAGGCTACGTGCAAGTTTCTTGGAATGGTGCTGCTTTATGGGTGAGAATGTTTAGGAATTAAGAGAATTGTATCGGATGGATGTTTCCTAATTCAAAAATTATATCGATTCTATCGTATCGCGAAGGGTCCTGATATGATATACCGGATAATATAGCTGGTATTTGATTCAGTGGAACATTAAATGGTGCGGATGAGATTAGAGCGTTGAGATGGTCATATCATGGTTTGGGTACGTGCAATTGAGAACGGTATTTGGATATGGAGTTATGATAACTAGAGCTTATTTTTAAGTGTAGGTAGAGGTGATGCAAATTCTGGTTTGCAACCCCCAAACTCCACTTAAAAATAAATTATGGCTATGTTATAAGACACGTGTTTGGGAAAATGGAGTTTACAAAACTTAGATCAGATTAGAGTCTTGGTAACCGCAGTTTCTCTCAACTTTGAAGTTCGGTAGCTATGTCAACTCTAAAATGTATGCGAAACAGGGTAAAGTTTTCATTTTGGAGTTGACTTTATGAAACTCTAGTCTTAAAAACTAAAGTCCATTCTCAAACAAGGCCTAAATGATCCAGTTAGGAGTTACGTAACGAGCAAGGAAGACTCCAGATAGGCCTAAACGAACATGGATGGAGGTAGTTAATACGAAAATTGCAGACGGTTAAATGGAAAAGGGATTTATGTAGGCGACCCCCGGTCTTAGATGAAGACTTTTGCCCCTTTTTTTCTCTTTTGAATAAAACGAAGGTAGATAACCCCGTGTTTCATTAAATGGCAGTTAATATGAAGATTGCAGTTAGTTGGATAAAGACTTTGTTTCTTTGTTTGTTTGTTGTTGTTGTTGTGTCCTCGTAGGCCCCAGAATACTTATAACCGGATTTGCCTTATTTTTGGATACTGCATTCATGTAGACAGCTTGATATCGCATTTATCGAAGGCAGAATATGCACGTATGGGTCAATCATCATCGTCATGTCTATGCGTATATGAAGATTGAGCTCACAAACATAGATATTATCATGCAAAAACATAATAGGCGGAAGGGGGAAAAATCTGAAATTTAATTTTCAGTTTCTACTAATGCATTAGCAAAAAATTAATGAATAGAACATAAGACGATAACTGATTTGTTTACATCCAGGTAATCCTTTCAGTTATGATAATTTCAACCCATCAAGCTTTTCGATTAACCTTTCCTATGTACCACTGAGTGAAGAGACATAGTTTCCTAACGACGAGATCAACCTCGACGATCAAAGCCGTCTTCATCTTCTTTGAAAGTTAAGCACCTTTATAGTAAACCCAAACAAGAAAGCAAAGAGCACCGTGAACGCGACAACCACGACCGCAACCACACCCAGAAAGCTATGTCTGAATCCGAAATAGCTTTCCACGAATTCAGACACTACCTCACCAGTCTGTAGTGTGTCAGTTATATCTCCAAACTGCGAGGCGACCAATCCATACAAGGTCCACGCCACAGGGCAGATCCAATAGTACCATCTCCACCAAATAGGAATCCTCTGCAAAGCCAATCAGCACTTTTAGATGCTGCAATTTTATAAGAAAAATCCTATAAAAGAATCTTATAATTTGAGGTCTGAACTTACGGTTCGTGGAATAAGAAATCCGGAGAAAAGGTTCCATAACGCGTAGAAAGCGGAGGATACTATAGATGCGATTTTGTGGTTTGGGGTCAAGCCTACTGCCATCATTCCATAAAATGTGAAGTATAGCAATGTGAAGTACATGAAGAACATGTACCAAAAGAACTTAGCAACTGTCCATTCGAATCCAATCATTGCGTATACTATGACACCATATAGTAGAGACTGCACCAAGATGTATGGAATCTCAATCGCAACCTGTTAATTCAATGGACGATCTTGATTAACAATGAAGAACTAAGATACAATTACTCTAGTGAGATCAATGAAGTTTTAGGGTGATCGTATCTTACTTGTCCAAATGCATACGGCAAGGCTGAATACATTCCCGCCGCTCTCTCTCTGTAAAAGACCGTTCTTTCAATAGCCACGACAGGTTGTACGGAGGATGCGTTTTGAACTCCTATAAATAGGACCGCAGAATACATGGAACCCATTGCATTGAACAAGTCCTGTTGCTTCTTCCTGCAACAGAACAACAAACCTAGTCAATCTATGCAAAATATTTTCTTAATTCTATCAATTGTATGTTGGTCATATTTGTTGCAATACATAAAATTCGAAATAATATTATCAAAAATAGAGAATTTATGCGCCTATTCTGAGGCTTGTGATACCTTTCTAGTCACTTTTTCTCTATCTTTCTCTATTTTTTATAGTTTCGTGTTTTAGCAACAAGCTTCCAGCATTATCTACCTTTTAGTTCCAAAATCCCAGAATATAGTCCCGAACAACAAGGCTATGACCAGTGTGAAGAAAAATCGCACTGCAGTATACGGAGGATTCCTCCAATACGACAAGTTCTGTTTCCATAGGCAAGCCATGCATTGTGTGTAGAAAGATTGCGAGTATTGAGTTGGGAAGTACAAATCGCTTGAACCCGGGGGAGGTGCACTGAGCTCTTTAATTAAAGTTTTGTTCCTCCTGCGATGCAATTTGGTTTAATGAAGTTAAGAGAGCGATTATGCGAGCAGTGTCGAACTGTGAGAAACCTAAAGGGGTAACAAGTAGTTTACTCACCGAAACAATTCAGAGTTCTTGTATATCTGTGAAAAATCAACCCCCGATATCTGTTCCTGTGCCGTAGAGGTTGCCTCTAACATCCATGTTGCAGGATTATAACCATCTTTTATTTTGCTGACTCCTTCGATTCCCTATATAAAGATACTCCACATTTTTCCATTAAACTGTACCGTTGTAGTGAAATCCCTTTTGACGGTTACATTATAGTGTTTGGTGCTTACCTCAAAATACTTGATCAAATCGCAAGACTGCCATCCTAAAGGACCGACATATATCTCTTCTCCTCCTCTCTTCATCAAGAATAGCTGAAAATCATATGAAAGTTGAATATATGAAAATCGAATGATCTTTGAGTCAAAATAATATAGATTTAATGAACTGGGCAGTTTCTCACCTCATCGAAGGCCTCGAATATATCGATGCTAGGCTGGTGAATTGTGCACACAACAGTTCTGCCAGTGTCGACAGTGTTCCTCACAGTCCTCATCACGATCGCCGCAGCACGTGCGTCGAGCCCGGAAGTAGGCTCATCCATGAATATTATAGAAGGATTAGCTACAAGCTCAACCGCGATAGTTAGCCTCTTGCGTTGCTCAGTAGATAATCCATCAACTCCAGGCAGTCCAACTAAAGCGTCCCTTAATGATGTCAGCTCCACAAGCTCCATAACTTCTTCAGTGAACATCTGCATTCACAACTTCGTCAGTTTACATATGAACTGAACACAAATATTTTTTTATAGATTAGAATATTATTATTTTATGTTTATCCTAAGTTTTGGGACATTCTATATGAATCATTTTCTTCCTTTCTGTTATGTTAGGGACATTTTTTTTTTACCGGTCTTCATTGCATGTGACCAAACTATCTCAATCAATCAGTTGGGCATAGCTCATGCAGTAAATCTTTACTCTCCAAAGTGAGAGATCACCGTTTCGATTCCAAAAAGGGTCGCATCCAAAACAGCATCCATCTAAATCTATTTTTCTTCATTTTATCCTATGTGGGCTACTTCTTAACTTCTTACGAATATGTTCTAATTTTTAATATTATTTAAGTGACCTTTCTCGTTGCTGACTCAACATCAGGTGGTAGCCGAAGCCAGGCAGAGTACACGAGCGACTCATAAACTGTCACATGAGGAGAGTGGATATCATTTTGTTCACAGTATCCTGATACGCGAGCAAACGTTTCTTGCTTCTTTGGATACCCATTTATGGTAATGTTTCCCTCTATGTATCCACCCGTTTTTCTGCCAGCAAGGACATCCATTAGCGTCGTCTTGCCCGCTCCGCTAACTCCCATTAGTGCTGTAAGCACTCCTGGCCTAAATGATCCACTCACGCCTTTTAGAAGCTCCAATTTGTCTTCTGTTACACCTTGAACTTTCATTTCCTGCAATTTAATTGTTCATTATTTATTTTTGCAGGGAAAAAAATTAGGCATTAGGCATCACAGTGTACGAGTTTGGCCTATAAAGCTACCTGCGGCATATCAACGGAATATCTTATATCATCGAAGGTTATGGAAAGAGGTACAAACGGAAGGACCATTCCTTTCTTGTTACTTGTCGATACAGGGGAATTGTTTTCTCTCGTAACCTCATCTGCATTTTTGAATATTTGAATTAGTTTATAGATATCGAAATGAAACTATCTTAAAAGTGAAGTATACTGCTGCACTTGCCTTTTGGTGCCGATTTCTTTCCTCTTGATGATGCTTCTGATACTTCTCCCGTTATATTCGCATGCTTCTCCTTCAATGTTTCTTCAGACATTGCTGCTTGAGCATTCCCGAACGCTATAAGCAATTTACAAGAACATCAGGTTAATTTCTGTTTTTATATTTAACTTCAATGCCGAATTATAAGAATTATACTTACGGTTGAGATAGGTGAGAGCTATTGTGAAAATAAAATTGAACAGGAACATATATCCAATCAACGCACCGACACCTATCCAATACCATTTTGCTTCGGGAAAAATTCCCCGAGATTTCAAGACACTCACTCCTAACGGTTCAGTAGTTCCAGGAAGAATCTGTAGCATGATGTCAGATTCAAATATGAGATAATTTCCATATTGCAAATATCAGAATGTTTTCTTTAGTTCAGTAGATCTCTTACTTGGCTCCAGCTTTTACCGAGGAATTCGTTTGTCGTTAGCGCATTCTGCGCATACATCATGGGTGAAACCCAGTAACCCCATATCCACCATTTCTTGATATTTTCTGCCAAATGTAAAATGATTAATTTGCCAATCTTTTTTTTTTTTTGGCTTAATGATGCATATGTTTAGGTCACTCACCTTTTGATACGATAAATCCACCGAGGACCATAAGAATGAGAAGCGCGAATGATCCAAAAGTGTTTGCGACGATCATGTCCCTACCAATCGCACCAATGAATCGAAACAGCCCAGACGCCATTTGATTGACCACGAGGAGCAGAAAGTACTGCTTAAATAACCTTTAGACAAAAAGTATAAATGACATTATTTGGGGCAAAATAGAGGCTTAAAAGAGGAGATCTCTTCGCCATGTCATAATTTGGAGATTGATAAGTTTCTTACCTTCCTACATTTGGATCAAATCCTATAACATAGTAAGTCATAAACACCCAAACCGCAACTTCTACCAAAGATATAGGGATCTTCAAGATCCATGATGGTACCGCATAAGCCCATGGTGGATAAAAGAGGAGATCTCTTTGCTTGTAGAACACTGGCAGTTTCATAATAGTCATGGAGAGTTCAGCGAATCCGTTGAACATGACCGTGACGAGCGCGAAGAAGAGAGCACCCATGTAGATCCCCCCATCTGTTACCGAATCATGGTGCATTTCGGTTCTGAGGAAGAGCGTCATTGTGATAATCGCCATGATCGTGAGCTGAAGCAAAACATGAACATCAAGGTTAAAGTAAAATGATTTTTGCTTATTTGTTGACAATGTCGAATTTAAATCTATGAAGATCAGTGGCCACTTACCTGAGTTGCCTTAAATACATAGACAAACGAGTTACGCTTCATCAAAAGTAGTTCTCGTGCAACCGTAGCTTTCAACAATTCTTTCTTGCTAACTCCATATTTTGAAGTAGTCAATGCAGCAGGATGGCTCTTGGTCTTATCATAAGGGACCGCAAGCTCCTTCGCTATGTTTTGTCCAATGTGAAATGAGTGGAAAGATTCTGCGAATTCTCTGACAGGCACAAATCTGTAAGGTTCATCGTGTCTTGCCCAATACTGCTGCTGATCTTTCCTCGATGTGACCTATAAATTCAAAAACTGTTTCAGGATCTGAATCAAGGTAAATTTCATTAAAACACCCTTAACTATCACTGTTTTTCACTGAAATACCACAAAGTTTTTCCTTATTACAGCGGGATACCTTGAAATGCTGCGTTCAAACCTTATTTAATAAAAAGCCAAATTTTTTTTTAGAAAAAACCCTTAAAGCAAAGTTTGAGGTAGTTTAATGGAAACAGTCTATAGTTAGGATATTTTAGTGAAATGAACCCTCTGAATCAATAGACATAAGAATCCAGCGATTATTCTACCTCTTGCAAGAAATCGGCCACCCCTTTTCTTTCCGGGCATTTGAAGCCCATGTACTCGAAGAACTCGAGCACATGCTCGCGTGGCCCTTGATACACGACCAAACCATCTGAGAGAAGGATGATGTCATCGAAAAGGTCATAGGTCTCTGGTGCAGGTTGTAGCAGAGATATAACGGCTGTGCCACCCAGAATGTGAATGGACTGCCTGAGAGAGTTAACTATCTGAAAGGTCGTGGAGCTGTCGAGGCCTGTGGATATCTCGTCCATGAAGAGCGCTCTTGCCGCTCCCACAAGCATCTCTCCTGAAAAAACAAAAACAGAAATAAAAATGAGTACAAATACAAGTGAAATAAATTGAATCTTAAAATGTTGGGTTATTTGCACATAACCCTCTGTGCTTATACCCACTCCAGCGCCGAGAACTTTTTTTTGGATACAACCCCCTTTTGATTCGAACTGCAACCTGAGACCTCTCACTCTGGAGACGAAAGTTATACGCTATGCCCAATCGGTTAACTCTAGTACTTGTTTTTCTTGTTTGGAGTAGACTTTGAGTGTTCTAAATCACTTGAGGGTGGTAAAAGTGCTATCGGGGTAACCTTTCAAGGAGGTTTTGTGCAATTTACCCTAAAAGGGCAATTTACCTGTTGTTACACGTTTCCGTTGGCCTCCAGAGATACCTCGTTGCATTTCATCCCCGACCATAGTGTCAGCGCAAATATCCAATCCTAGTATCTGCAGTTGTTAAAAATGCAAAGATCTGTGGTTTAGTTTTCTTGAAGGGTTATGTTATTTGAAACTGGCAAAGGACTTAATCGAGTATTTTGCTCACCTTGAGTATATAATCTGTGACAACACTAGTTTCTTGCCCTGCCATTGAAGCTGCCTGTATTAGCAGAAACAACATGAAAAATGTCAATATCTTATTTGTTCGGAAAAATTCTGATTCCGGTTTTTTTTTTTCTTTGAATAAAATTGTTGACATACCTTCATGAAGACATCGATGTCAGGATCTGGTTTAATATTTGCTGCTTTCTCCCTTCTTGCCAACTCCATTAGCATCTCTGTATTTTAATATAAAAAGCATGGTTATCTCAGCAAATCTGTTGACTTTATTTTTACCAGGCATGAAAACAAATTTTTTTTAACATGCAACATTGGACAAAATATTTAGGATATTGATTTGTTTGCTAATCTTATTCTGTTGATGTTAGCAGCAAAGCTAATTCTTTGAAAAGTTCAACAATATGCATCTTAATGTTTACTGATGACTTGTGGAAATCATTGAGAGTTCTGACTCACTTATATCTGTTATCACAAAAACTATGGACTAATTCTTTGTGTTTTCGAATTGACTCAATTGAGCAGGCTATACTTACCATGTCGAGTACCGACTCCTTGGCATCTAGCAGAGAAAGCTAGGGTTTCGCGCACTGTAAGCTCGCCCATATGGAGATCATGTTGACTGATGTAAGCAGCTGTTCTTTGAGGTACGAACTCGGTCATTTCATGCCCATTGTAAGTAACTTTCCCTGAAACCTGTAAATTTTTTATTTTTCTTCAGATATTTTTCTTATATAATTATAATTATGAAATTCGAAAATAGGAATACCCTGACCTTTAGATCCTTGCTTAATTTTCCGGCCAACGCAAGCAACAATGTTGTTTTTCCGGAGCCTGGAGGCCCCAAAAGTAGAGTCATCCTGAAACAAATTTATGAAAATTTATTTGAATTTGTATTTTCGATTGTGTTACAGGAAAACGAAAACTTAAGAAAACATCAACTTTTTAGCTGAATTAATTCTTCTTCGTACCTTCGGGGTTTTATAATTCCGCTGACATCATGAAGGATCGATATCAGTCGCTTTCGACTTGGCAATATATGAAGATAGTTGGCACATGCCTGAATCAAGAAACAAGAAACCAATTTTGCTCAATCAAGAACAAGAAAACAATTGTGGGAAATCAAGAAAACCGAATAAATCGAAGAACACTGAACTACCTCCAATATGTTGAGCGAAGAATTAAGAATCGTGGGCAATCCTCTGTTGCCCACATGAGCTTCCGCTTCTATATTTAGATTCTCATACCTCACCTCAATCGTCGGAAGATCGATACCAACTCTACAAAAAGAAAATGAGAGGGGAGAAGACGAAAATTACGAATCCTGGCCAACCTTTTCATTTAATATAAATGTTAAGACTCTTTCCTTACCGATCAATCCGATCCTTAAGTTTATACAGAAACTTCTCATTGTCTTCTTCTGCGACCCGAACAAGCCTCTCCAGCAACCTATTCCTCTCTTGAAACTTGAGATTCTTCACATCAACTTCTTTCAGCTCGCCTTCCGCCACAGCGAGGATCCCTCTCCTGACCCGATCGTAAGTCGGCAGTTTTTCCAAGGCCGCCCATTTTAACGCCTCTTCATCGTCTTCATCCTCTCTCGACGACCTCGAGAATATCTCTTCTCTCTGCCATATCGACGACCCGCTCCTCATGCTCCCTACTCTATACACATCCCCCGTCGCCATTGCGGATATCTGTCCTCAAAATGTGATTCTTCAATGCAAACGAGTTAAACTTTTGTTTCAAGAAGAAGAAGAAGAAGAAGAAACTGTGAAGAGAAAGAGAGGGAGAAGGCTTAATATATAAAGGGTTGGTTTGAAATGAGAGAGAGAGAGGGGTCAACAATTGAATTCCTCAAGAGCTGAGTTACTTGTTAACATTAGTTTCCAGAAATTATTATTTTTAGTTTTTTTTTTCAGCTGTCAAACTATTTTTTTATGTGAGGATTTGAAAATGGTATGGGGGATATGGTTGTTAATATTAAGGATATTATACTATGTATTTGAACCTAGAATTATGTTATATTTAGAAGAATATAATATATCAATACATTGGATTTAACTTCGGGGAAATCTTTATGTGATTGATATTTATTTAAGATTTTTTAGACAAGGAAAAGAGAACCCCTTAATTGATGAGTTTCTAGAAGGAATGTATGATGATCATATGGATGGCATCTTTACGAATTGGAATATTTAAAAGTGGATGTTTGCATATAAGCCCCTTCAAATTAGGGGTCTCAAAAAGGGCCGGGTCGGTCACGGTTTGACCCGGCCAATATCGGGTTCGGGTCGACCCGACCTGTTTTAACAATTGGGGTAGTTTTTTGTACATCCATACCCGATCCATTTAATATTCGGATCATGTCGACCCGACCTGTTTAAAATTCGGATCGGGTCATAATCAAGTCATCCGATATGACCCAAGTTGATTCATTACGGTTTTTTTTTATGTATGAGCAATACAAAAGGTAACTATTACAAATTTGATGTTTATGAATAAATATGCGGATATTCAAAAAAAGAACCCAAAAATGTGAACGAGAAAGAAAGCCAAACGACTCGAAGTGGGCCATGATACATTGACCTGTATCCGACCCGTAAACGGGTCGGGGCGGATTAACCCCATTAAAAGCTTAGCGGGTTCAGGTATCTTTGACATCCCTACTTCAAATGATAATATTTGAAAACCTTGTATCTATATCTACACATAAATGTGTAGTTTTGATGGCTACAACTCAAGAGCATTCAAAATTTTGTAAGAAAAGAGAGAAAAAATGAATACCTTTTTTAAATTAGACTTTGAAATTCTTTATGGAATAATAGGCAGGAGAAGTGTGTAAGAATCTCTTATCTTTTTTTTTTTTGGAGGCATCAAGGCTTACGAGGGGTGTATATGTTAAGGGAATATCGATATAAGGCCTATGGTATCACCTTTGCATGTTGGGTGAATTACAGTAAAATACTCTTAAGTATCATGTTTTTTAGAAATACCTCAAAGTTTTTCAATTACAGCAAAATATCTTAAACTATAGCTATAAACGAATTTCCTTTTCAACAAAATGCCCTCAAAATAAGCAATTTAACGTAATTTAGTATAATAGAAAAAATTTTAACATGTAATTTTGCTCTGAGGTTTAATATTTAGATGTATATTTAGAAAAACTAGCTACAATATATAGCGGACGGATGATATGTTAAAATAAACTGCTAATTATCGCCGTATCGGAGAACGGATGATCGTAGAATGTTATCCATTTTTTATTATGATATCCTGTTTTTTATTTCTATTGAAATTTTATACCTTGCCTTGGTCCATACTTAACTACCCAACTGCTGTCCTTTGACCATCGTGTAACCATGATTCATGACATAGTGCATGACATCATGTGTGCCATGATGACTTCATCAATGCCCTTCTGAGGCTGTGCTGTCCTAAAATGAACATTTTTCCTCAGATTCCTTTTTTAACATGTGCTATAATTTTTTTATAATTTTAAATAAATTTTTTTTGGGAATATGGACCTTTGAAGTTATTTTTGGTGCAATGGTAGAGCCTGTTCGGGAGAGCGCCGTTCCGCTCAACGCTTCGTTCGGAGAGAGCGGCAAGCGGTTCTCACTGCTTTTTGAGCGGTGGGAAAGAAACAGATGACCTCTTTTTTTTTAATTTTCTTTTAAATTAAAGGTTTTTGATAGAATTTTTAAATTTTATGAATTTTTCCTCAAAATTCATGGTTACAAAATCTTGGTTTAGGTAATCTAAACATCCCATAGTTATAAAACCATGGTTTCACACCACTCATCCAAACTCCCATGGTAATGATTATTAAATCATTAGATAGAAATTTAATAAAGAATTCATCAAAGCCATGAATAATAAAAGTAATTTAGAAGACTAAAAAAACCAATATAATGACCATTCAAACCTTTTATTTAAGAATAGATTTGAAAATAAGTCATATGTTTTAGAAACCCTTAAATGTGTTAAGTTACTGGATTATATCAGAAGATATGAGTTAGATATGAGTTTTATGTTCGTTTACGATATTGTACCATATGGTGCTGCCACTGTTTTAATATGTAAAGTTGTGGTCAGGACGTGCATACGGAGTTGTGTTGAATTGTACTCCTTCCGTCCCTTTTTACTTGTATCCCATTTTATTTGACGTTTTGGATTAACGAGGAAATCATAATGATAAAGATATCGATAAATGATACAATACGAAAAACAGCCTAGAAAATTAATTACTAATATTAAAAATGTGATAATGCTTTTCTTAATGGTTGATGGCAGAATTGATATGATTTTTTAGTGGTGATATGATAGCAGATTAATTGCTGATATTAATGGAAGAGATTATACTTTTCTTAATCGGTGTGTATTCCTCTGAAATGACAAGTAAAAAGCGACAGAAGGAGCAGCAAGTAGCCTTGTTTTTTTGTCAAAAGAAATAAAAACAAACGACACACGCGTGTCTAGAAACATGTGTTATGCAGTTGAAATGTGTAAAGTTGTGATCTGGACGTGCATGCGTGTTGTGTGTGAGTTGTGTTGAGCTTTGGGGAAAATAAATGTTGTGGCCTTCTTGTTTTTGTTAAAAAGCCAAAAAAAAACAAAAAAATAGAGAGAGAGAGAGGAGAGAATAATGGAGAAAAGAGGCCATAGGGGAGAATTTCCTCCTATCGCGTCGAAGAAATACAACCTCCATCATGTTTTCCGACGATCGGACTCCATCATCGTCATCGTTATTATCTAAGATATGGGTACACCGAATTTCATGTGATTCTACAACTTTTTCACCATTGATTTAGCAATGTAAAAAGTTCTATTGTCGGTAAACCGTTAATTTTGAACCCGCTAATTCAACAGTGAAAAAGTTATAGAATCAAATGAAATTTGGTGTACTCATATCTTAAATGATAACAATGAAAATGATGTATGCCGGTCGTCGGAAAAAAACGATGGAGTTGTATTTTTGCGACGCCATAGGAGGAAATTCTCTCCATTGGCATCTCTCTCTCTAAATCAACGGTGAAAATATTGTAGAATCACATGAAATTTGGTGTATCCACATTTTAAATGATAACGATGAAGATGGTAGGTGCCGATCGTCGAAAAAATAAGGGAGGTGTATTTTTTCGACGCCATAGGCCTCTTTCCTTCATTAACCTCATATATATATATATGGTAACACATATATATATTGTAAGGCAGTAAAAGAGTCAGCATCAAACAAGTGAGCCAGCCTCCTTATATTGTAAATATAAATATATGAGAACTCACTATGGTTATAACTCAATAAACTATAGATTCATCATCATAATCGACTATATTTGCATTATGATATGGTGATTTAAAAATCACAATGTTTTAATGAAAAATTGATAACATCACAAGCCTTTCATCTGATAGTTGATGGCACATCATGCAAGTAGTGACCAAACGTTGCAAGCCCACTCTCCTTCAATGTGAATGGCTAAAGCTTGCTGTGGCTGTTGAGCTGTCTGTATGTTACATATATGGTGAGGTGGTGGTAACAGATAAAAAGGAATTTGTGTGCCAAAGTGTAAAGTTCTTCAGTTTAATTTATTATCAAGTTGTGTATTGATTAGCAATCATTTGCAAAAAACAGTACTCCATTGAGTTCCCCTATAATCTTGTTTGGTTCTTATGGGAAGCCTTAAAATGAAGCTCACCATGGCATTATTTTATTTTATTGCTGGAACTTTACTTGGACCCAAACCAGCGCATAGTCATTTTATTAATATAAAAGATAAGGTTTACTTCAAAGAGAAAGAGTTCTGCTTCTTGCTCGGCCAAAAATAACTATAGCATTTTGTGTTAGTGATGCAAAACTATATGTTTTTATATGTACATGTGAACCTAACTCCTTAGCAGGCTTGGATCAATTAGTAGAAATTTTGCAATCAAGTACCTTTAAACATTACAATTTTCTAGATTAATGGGCGCAGCGTGAGCATGCTAAGGGTAAAACAAGGAGGTTGGGCACTAATGGAGTTCTGGATCTCCTTCAGATGTTACCTTCCGTTGATCAGCAGCGAGCGTTGATGGATGGCTGAGATTGAGTTGGGAGGTTTCTCCTTGATGCGTGTGGATCTCAATGGGCTTGATATGGTTTGGGCCGAGCTATCTGCAAGGAAGTCTCGGGGTGGTTGTGCCACCGAAGACCCTCCGACGATCAAGTTAGTCGAGATATTTTGGCAGAGTAACGGCCTATTGGGGTCAAGTTCGCTTATCTGAGTCATCTGAGAGAGGGATTTATATAGTGGCAGCCATGGGCAAGCGGACGCGAGATTCATACTGGACGTTACGCCCGCGTGAAAGGCGGGATTCCCCATTAATGACGAGATATGCTCGTTAATGAGAGAGCGCGGTGGCATGGAATGCAGAATCGTGGGCGGCGTGTAACACCTGAGTCTGTGTTTAGTAGTAGTTGCGTGTTAATGTGGGGTCTTTTGGTAAAAAGTTTACCAAAACAGCTCATTTCAGCCCCACACATCAGCACATTTCAACTCTTGACCAACATCAAATCAGCCCAAAGAAAAAAATCAGCCATATCACATCTTTTCAGCCACCAAAAGTCAGCTTCAGCAACACCTATAACCCCATAGCTCAGCCGTAACTACATCAACAGCAGCACCATCATTGCATCTGTCCAATTTCTGCCCAATTTCAGCCACAAAGTCAGCTATAGCTGCTGCAACAGCCACCTAACTCCATGAAAACAGCTGCAGCATCAACCCCATATCAGCCCATAGCATCACACCAGCCCATAGCTTCAACACAAAACACCACACACCACACCACAACAACACTCACAACAACACGTTTCAGCTACAACAGCAATAACAGCATCAGTCATTTTCAGTAGCAACAGTTGTTACAACAGCCCAACTCCTTACATAACCCCTCCCCCACAATCACACAACCCTTCCCACAATCATACTACCATCCCTGCTGCTGCTGCTGCTTCAAACAGCAACACAAATAACATTAAACCACAGAACTAGAGCAACAGCAGCAGCTTCTCTGAAACAACATCAGCTTTAGCAACAGCAGTTGCAGATCAGCTCTGTTCCAGCCAAGTTTGCAGCACCAGGAGCTGTAGCAACAGCACACACTCTCCTACTCCTTCTCTTCTCCTTCATCTAGGGTCTTTGAGGTATAACCCCCTTAAACCGTCTCTAAATTGCTAAAGTTATGGTTATCTAGCTTAGTTGGTGCTTATTTCATGCTTTAGTGGTAATTTTGGGTGAATTAAGAGAATTTTGGTTAAGTAATGGTTGTGATGGTTAGAGTAGCCCTATTAGGTGCTGTTGAGACTAGAACATCCAAGTTTGGTTCCAGATTTCACAAAAATACCCGATTTATCCGACTTGACGTAAATTAGCCGTTTTAGCGACTTTTTAGCCTTTCTGAAATCTGCTTTTGACCTGATCCACTCGGGTAAAAATTGAGAAGACCGTAGCATAGCGAGACTAGAAGAGCACACACACAAATCACGGGGACCCACCTTACAATGGAGGTACCGGTTTATTCGATCTGGCCGCAATTTGCGGCCAGAGTAGGGGGTGGGGTGTTAGGATTTTGGGTGTGGGGCTCTTCTGGGTAGCTTGGTCTGTTGACATCTGTAACTTTTTTAGTTTGGTCCAGAGGCAAAATCTGGAGCTAATAACGTGTTTCCGATGTTTTAAGTCCGTGCGACACGCGTGTGATACGCGTGGTTCGGTGGCGCGCTGCGCGACACAGCGTGTCGGCGTAGGTTCTGGTGGGTTTGTGCGCGTCGCGACGTGCCGTGAGCACGCGCGTTTTAGTTTCACGCACGCGTATCCTTTTTATCGATATATCGTATTTTGTAGGATTTTTCCTTATATGGTGACTTTTGTAAATTCTAGGTTCGCCGGCAGGGATTTCGAGCGCAGCGGAGAAAAGGAAGCAGGTGGTCGGACACACCTAACACGGGACCACGGGTGAGTAGATTTAACATCTACGGGGGACGATCGTTTGGATGACGCAAGTCGCCCGATAGATTTAGTAAACTGGAAAATAGTAAATTGGATAATCACTTGTGACATTAGAATAATAATACTGGCATGATAATTGCTGCAATTAGATCAATATGTTATACCCATATGGAGGCAGTGAGCGGTTTTTGAGTGAGGAGCTATCTGCAAGGAAGTCTGGAACCAATTAGTAAATTGGATCAATTAGTAGAAATTTTGCAATCAAGTCCCTTTAAACATTACAATTTTCTAGATTAATGGGCGCAGCGCGAGCATGCTAAGGGTAAAACAAGGAGGTTGGGCACTAATGGAGTTCTGGATCTCCTTCAGATGTTACCTTCCGTTGATCAGCAGCGAGCGTTGATGGATGGCTGAGATTGAGTTGGGAGGTTTTTCCTTGATGCGTGTGGATCTCAATGGGCTTGATATGGTTTGGGCCGAGCTATCTGCAAGGAAGTCTCGGGGTGGTTGTGCCACCGAGAACCCTCCGACGATCAAGTTAGTCGAGATATTTTGGCAGAGTAACGGCCTATTGTGGTCAAGTTCGCTTATCTGAGTCATCTGAGAGAGGGATTTATATAGTGGCAGCCATGGGCAAACAGACGCGAAATTCATACTGGACGTTACGCCCGCGTGAAAGGCGGGATTCCCCATTAATGACGAGATATGCTCGTTAATGAGAGAGCGCGGTGGCATGGAATGCAGAATCGTGGGCAGCGTGTAACACCTGAGTCTGTGTTTAGTAGTAGTTGCGTGTTAATGTGGGGTCTTTTGGTAAAAAGTATACCAAAACAGCTTATTTCAGCCCCACACATCAGCACATTTCAACCCTTGACCAACATCAAATTAGCCCAAAGAAAAAAATCAGCCATATCACATCTTTTCAGCCACCAAAAGTCATCTTCAGCAACACCTATAATCCCATAGCTCAGCCGTAACTATATCAACAGCAGCACCATCATTGCATCTGTCCAATTTCTGCCCAATTTCAGCCACAAAGTCAGCTATAGCTGCTGCAACAGCCACCTAACTCCATGAAAACAGCTGCAGCATCAACCCCATATCAGCCCATAGCATCACACCAGCCCATAGCTTCAACACAAAACACCACACACCACACCACAACAACACTCACAACAACACGTTTCAGCTACAACAGCAATAACAACATCAGTCATTTTCAGCAGCAACAGCTGTTACAACAGCCCAACTCCTTACATAACCCCTCCCCCACAATCACACAACCCTTCCCACAATCATGCTACCATCCCTGCTGCTGCTGCTGCTTCAAACAGCAACACAAATAACATTAAACCACAGAACCAGAGCAACAGCAACAGCTTCTCTGAAACAGCATCAGCTTTAGCAACAGCAGTTGCAGATCAGCTCTGTTCCAGCCAAGTTTGCAGCACCAGGAGCTGTAGCAACAGCACACACTCTCCGACTCCTTCTCTTCTCCTTCATCTAGGGTCTTTGAGGTATAACCCCCTTAAACCGTCTCTAAATTGCTAAAGTTATGGTTATCTAGCTTAGTTGGTGCTTATTTCATGCTTTAGTGGTAATTTTGGGTGAATTAAGAGAATTTTGGCTAAGTAATGGTTGTGATGGTTAGAGTAGCCCTATTAGGTGCTGTTGAGACTAGAACATCCAAGTTTGGTTCCAGATTTCACAAAAATACCTGATTTATCCGACTTGGCGTAAATTAGCCGTTTTAGCGACTTTTTAGCCTTTCTGAAATCTGCTTTTGACCCGATCCACTCGGGTAAAAATTGAGAAGACTGTAGCATAGCGAGACTAGAAGAGATACACACACAAATCACGGGGACCCACCTTACAATGGAGGCCGCCGGTTTATTCGATCTGGCCGCAATTTGCGGCCAGAGTAGGGGGTGGGGTGTTGGGATTTTGGGTGTGGGGCTCTTCTGGGTAGCTTGGTCTGTTGGCATCTGTAACTTTTTAAGTTTGGTCCACAGGCAAAATCTGGAGCTAATAACGTGTTTCCAATGTTTTAAGTCTCGTGCGACACGCGCGTGATACGCGTGGTTCGGTGGCGCGCTGCGTGACACAGCGTGTCGGCGTAGGTTCTGGTGGGTTTGTGCGCGTCGCGACGTGCCGTGAGCACGCGCGTTTTAGTTTCACGCACGCGTATCCTTTTTATCGATATATCGTATTTTGCAGGATTTTTCCTTATATGGCGACTTTTGTAAATTCTAGATTCGCCGGCAGGGACTTCGAGCGCAGCGGAGAAAGGTAAGCAGGTGGTCGGACACACCCAACACGGGACCACGGGTGAGTAGATTTAACATCTACGGGGGACGATCGTTTGGATGACGCAAGTCGCCCGATAGATTTAGTAAACTGGAAAATAGTAAACTGGATAATCACTTATGATATTAGAATAATAATACTGGCATGATAATTGCTGCAATTAGATCAATATGTTATACCCATATACGCAAACTCATTTGTAGAACACATGCACCATTACCAGGTTTTTATATATAGCACGGGCACTATTCATATGGACACACATCCTGGTAATTGCCATGTCACAACACTAGATAACTGCAAATCTGAAACATGTTAATTGCTTAGAATTATGCTATTGCAATAAATATTTAAAATGAAATCATAAGAATTGCTATTCTCGTGCAAATGCATTAATTCACTTGCTCATGCTTAGTATAAATCATACATTGCAAATTGATACTTTATGCATTCATTATCATTGACATATGCCCATGATGATTTCATGAGATTTATGATATTTCTGGATTTCGGGGAAAACCGCAAGATTTCCAAAACTTACGATCTTTTAAATATAAAAGTTGCGGTTTTCTAGTGATGTAAAGCGTCGTCTACCGTGAGTTTGCTGTGGTTTTTCTAGACCCGTTTCGAGGAGGTGGATGAACCGTCTCGGGTACATGGTGGGCCCGGTACGGTACCCCGGGGCAAGAAGATCGCAGGAGATGGCGTTGAGCCTGGAAGGGGACGGATTACCTGCCAGTGACTTCATTTGGCACGGCGGATATCCAGAGGATACCGACCGTGGCCGCTAAATTGAGATATGGATATTTGACATGGATCAGCCAGATGGCTGAGGCCGGAGATGCTAGACATGGATATATGAGATTTAGACAGATTTGAGGTGTCGTTGCTGGACACGGATTTTATTGATTTCATGGATATTATGCTGATGTTTAAAAGAAGTTTTCAAAACAAATGAAGGAACAATTTTTATACCTTCATGATGAGATCCTGAGTTGACTCATGTGGCATACATACCTGTTATTGCACCCACGTGACATACTGGTTAGAACCCTGATGATGCATACATACCTGCTAGTACATATAGCCATACCTGTTTTAGGGATGCTAGGATACTTATGTGCATGCATACGATAGCCTTAGTAAATGTTATTTATTACTCACGAGCTGGCAACTCACCCCCGTTGTGCCTCAGCTTTTCTGCAGGTCCGTTCCGTCAGCACTGTAGCGGCGGACACTTTGGCTCATTTTGCCCTTTTTGTCTGGACTCGAGGCTTTTGCTCATAGGTGGGTTATTATCATTTTGTACCACCTTATATATGCTCATTGTATCTAGAGTACTCCATCTACTGCTGCCACTACTACTACTATTTCAGCTGCACCAGTTATTTTGATTACTGTATATTGACCTAGAGACGAGGTTGTGAGACTTGGGGATTTTATGCTATGTTATTTGGGATCGAGCTCACTTGAGTCGACATGTTATTTTACCCATGCTTCATACTTATTTATGCACATTGTTATTTTACATTGCGTGGGATTTGTGACCATCTTGAGGCAAAAAGCTAGCTCCCGCTTGGGGATGCCATATTCATGTTATTTATTTATATTTCGGTTTTGCGTCCGTTTGGGGCCTGGTTTACAAAGGAAATTCTGCAGGAATTTTGGAAAGAGGAAGGATATTTTAAAATGGGACTTGATGTGGATTAATGGAGAAAAATGTTTTAAATAAATTGGTTTTCCTTCACTCAAATTCTTAATTGGGTTTTGTATTCTGGGCTTCGGCTTACTTATTTTACGGACGTCTTGAGACGTTTCGTAACTTAAGTGTCGGTCGCGTTCCGTACCTTGCGGGTCGAGACAAACTTGGTATCAAAACGATAGGTTTCACCTTTCTGAATGTAGGATGACTCTTAGTAGATGGAGTAAGTGACTTAAGTAGGGTAGCGTAGCGTACGTATGTCCGCGGCATACTTGCGATGCGGTACTCCGCCTAGGTGACTTTAGCATATACTTGCTTGAAATTCCTTCTTCAATTCCGTGTATCCTACGATCTTATTGCACCGATCTTATTTTCCTGTTCCTGTACCAGCTACTACGCCGCCAAAGACTACCAGAGCGTAGAGGGCTGCCGCCCGAAACGAGGTTCGAGCTGGCTCGTCCGAGACTAGGACTGAGCAGGGTAGTATGCCTACACCGCAGGGACAAACTGATCTGCCTTCCCCAGGCCGTGTGGATAGGCTGGAGACTGGTATGGAGGAGCTGCGACAGATGATGGGGAGTATGCAGGAGCTACGTCAGATGGTGGGATCCTTCGTTGCGGCCAGTCATGCACCGAGGCCGGAGGACGTACCCACTACATTCCAGACTACTATGATGCCTGCTCCTACTACTACCACCGTGACCATTCCGGTTTCGCTACAGGAGTTCATGAGGCTGAGACCTCCAGTCTTCACGGGTACCGATGTAGCAGAGGACCCGCAGACGTTCCTTGACAGTTTGGCCAGAATCTGCCGCTCGCTGAGGTGTTCTGATGACAGATGGGTAGAGCTGGCGAGTTTCCGACTAGAGGGCCTCGCACAGATATGGTGGGAGTCGGTTCTGAGAGGTCGAGCTGCAGGTCTACCGTCCATGACCTGGACCGAGTTCACAGCAGTTTTTCTAGCCCGTTTCCTTCCGGAAAGCGTTCGTGACGCCAGAGCTCATAGTTTTGAGACCTTGATCAAGACACTAGGGATGACGGTGTCTGAGTATGACGTCCAGTTTACACAGTTGTCCCGATATGCTCCGTATCTGGTGGATACCGAAGCGAAGAGGGTGAAGAGGTTCATACAGGGACTTGATGCCCAACTATATCTTTCCATTGGCGCCCAGCAATTCGACACTTATTTAGCGGCTATGAATACGGCATTGCGGATGGAGGCACGTATTTCAGCAACTTCGGCTGTTACCGGGCCGAAGAGGATTCGTACTGGCATGCCAGATCAGAGACAGCATGCCAGATTCCTTCCGAGAGATAGGGCTGGCAGAGGGTTTGGACGCGGTCAGCTGTATGGATCATACACACAGGGACAGCAGTCATCGCCAGGATGTTATGGGTGCGGGAGTCTGCACCATCGTGTTAGAGATTGTCCATCGAGACGACAGGGAGCAGCGACAGTTCCGCATGTGACCCTACCACCATCACCGCCCCCCTCCTCAGAGAGCTTTACTTCCTGCCACAAGCAATGCTCCACGCCAGCTAGGTGCAACCAGAGGCCGTGGACGCGGCGGACCGATCCAGAGAGGACGAGGAGGCAGAGGTCGAGACCAAGGACAGCCCGCTATCGGTGGAGGACAGGCCCGAGTGTTCGCTTTGATACAGCAGGATGCGCAGGCATCCAACGCCGTTGTGACAGGTACCTTGCCAGTTTTTTTATTTCGATGCACGGGTATTATTCGACCTAGGTTCCACACATTCGTATGTCTTTTCACACTTTGCACCGATGATGGGTCGTGAGTCGTCGTCGTTAGATCAGCCGCTTGTTGTGACCACTCCTGTGGGAGAGTCATTTGTTGCTTGGCACGTGTTCCGATCCTGTACCGTCCGTATTGGCGAGCGAGAGCTGCCTGTCGACTTGATCTGTAACAACTCCAATTTTGTATACCAAAAATTTGCTTTAAATATAGTGTATACTTGGAGTATTGATGTTGCTAGAAACAATTTAAGTATCTAATTCCTTACAATAATTACAGGAAGGAGCTTGTAGCTCATTGGTAATACCTTGCATTGCTGAACCAAGCAACCAGAGTTCGAATCCCATGCCCCCACATATTTTTTATATTTTTTTGTTTTAATTTTTTTAGATGTCAAACGGTCAAACAGCCATAACTCACAATTTATTGCGAATTAAAAACATTAAACTATACCAAAATTCCCCCCAGACCGAGACCGACCCAACGGCACCCGACTCGGCGGCGACTCGGCCGAATCGGCCGGCGCCGCCGGCCGGACTCGGCCGGTCGGCCGAGTCGTCAACACGAAAATTTTTCGTGTTGACTGGGTCTCTTCACCTGCATACTCTAAATATTTTGTACTGTTACAAAATTCCCAATAAATCTCTTTAAAGACCAAAATTAATGAATTTTTAATGTTTTTTATATTTTTTAAAATATTTTTTAACCCTAACCCTAACTCTAGCCTAGCCCTATATAAAGACCCCTATACTCTACCTTTTCCCTTCACAACTCTAAGTCCACTCTCTCAAATTCTCAAGAACTCGGTACGAAGAGCGAGAAGCGAAGCGCTGCCGAAATCGACGACGGATTCCGGCGACCGGATCAGAACCTTCGCGACGTGTTCAACGAATCGACAACCACCATGTCCATTAGCTTCCTTAGCTTGTCCAAACCGTAAGTCCCACCTTCTTCTATCTCTCTTTTCTTTAAGATAAAAATACGACTTTTTGGAACCCGACGGAAATCGGACAAACCGATTTCCGATTCGTTTTTTTCTATAAATTTCCACTTGTCACCTAACACATATTATCTACCCATATTCATGTTGACTGTTAATCACCCATAAATCAATTTAATCAAACTTTTTCACATGAAATGATAACTTCTTTGCAAAACCGTATTCTCTTCGTAAAAATACCATGAAGTTCATTTTTCTTAGTTTAATTAATTCTCTCACTCCTAAATAGGTTTATCTTGATCACTAAACTTGTATAACCCAATTTGAATGAAATTTCACACATAAAATGATAACGTTTTCGAATACCGTATTCTTGCGCTATAATACCTTTAAGTTTAACATAGCATGTTTTACCTTTAAACTTCACCAAAACTTAAAATAAGTCACGGGGTAATGAACTACCCCTACACACACTCAATATAACCCTAATTGATAAATATCAAAATACAGAATACGGAATTACAGGACTTTTCACTAAAATACCCTAATCTTTATAACATTTATTGAAAGGTTTAAGTTGTAAACATTTCTAGATAAAATCTTTTAATAAAATGAAAACACGATTGGTCATGGACATCGATTGTTTATCTAAACTGTCTTGTGGTGTCTAGGCAAGTGTGTCTAAGGCTAGTGGTTTTTAATTAGGCCCACGACTGTGGTTCCTTCCCACTTACCTGGCACTTATCTGGCCGCAATTGACGGTGAAAAGGCGATTTGAGATTTCTAATGACTCATCGTTTAGACCTTAGAAATAGGCTAGTTGGTTTAGGAAACCCTAATAACTAAAATACGGAAAACTATATTTTTTGCAAATAAATACCCCATATTTATAAAACCGTTTTCCCAAATGAAAAGTATTTGTTAAACCTAAGCAAAGCGCCGCTACAACCCACTTTTGGGGAACCTGTTAGGGATAGTACGGTTCATCGTGCACCCGCAGGCTAGTAGTGCGGGATTCAGACCTCCGCAAGGAGCATTCGGTCTCGAAAGGTTCAAAATACGATATTTAGGGAAAATGAGATTTTTCTAAATAAAATATTTATATAAAATTATTCATGTGTTAATATATATATAATTATCATTTAAATATCTATTTTATCATAATATAAGTTTCCACATTTTTTTTCTAAAATTACAAGATTAAAAGTTACACTAAAATACCATGAATTTCAGATAAAACAATTAATACTTCTATTAGGATATATTCACTAGAATAACACAAATAAAATTCACATTCATTATAACAATAAAGACGATTATTAAATACTTGAGGTCTATTTTGAAAACTATACAAAAGTATTTTTTACATAAAACCCCCTCAAGTTTTACAAATTACAATAAGGCCCCTAGCCAATATTGAACTTCAAATTATCTTTCTTTTATCCTGACTCGGGTTAGAGTCTGACTATTTCTGACTCGAATATGATTCAAGTCAATCTTATTCTTTTATATCCCAATACAATTTGAATACATGAATCCATGAATCCAGTTAACAATATATTCATTTTGACTGAATCAAACCATGGATATTCATCCATTATCCTGATATTCCATTTACCTGATTATACAGTTGCAACATGTTTACTGATATAATGGTTTTGATCAGTCACCCAAATTACATATTCCAACACTACAATACTGTTAAAACACTACGGGATTTAAGGGGTAGATTGGTACGGAAGGTGTTAAAGGTGGCACGAGGTGGTCAGATTAAGACACCTAACCTGAATCCTATTGCTGTTGTACCGTGGCATAACGGTTCCTTGTACTTTCCTTTTGCCATGATCTCTAGCATATAGAGATCCCCCTCGTATACACTGACATCCTTCTGTACCAAGCTACAAACAACAGCGTTAACTCAATATTCCATAATATTCAACACTGTAATACTTTAGAAAATACTGTTACTCTGTCATTCTCATTCTTCTTATTCTTTGGGACTTACCGAGCGACCTGTTCGCTGACGACATTCTATCTCTTTCTTCTTTGAATGTCGTCAGGTGCGTTGGACCAAGCTGAGATCGAGCCCACCGGTGAAGATTTGGAGCAGTTCCAGGAAGATCCAGAGCTTTAGATACTGTACCTTGTTCTTTCCAGTTTATTTCATTTTCTGTTATGCCACTGTTTAGGCATTGCTTTTCATTCCAGTTGTATTTTCTTTTCCTGCATTGTAAAAAGAATGTTATTAATAAAAGTTGTTGTTATTTCTATATTATTCGTCTCTTGTGATTTACTTTATATTGCTTAGTTACGCTTAGCGTATATACTTCTGAGTATATACGTAGCGGGCCTCGTCTCGTCCACTTCGCCGTACACTGGGAAGCGGGGCGTGACAGGTTTTGTTGGTGGCCCATGCAGGTCCAGAGCTGTATGAATCCCTGTCATGCAGTTCTGGTCTGTATGAACAACCTAAGCAATATAACACAAGAACCAGCAACTAAAACATTCTTTACAATTCATGTTCTTTGAATCTTGCAAATCTCTATTTCTTGAATCTTATCATTTCATGTATTTGAATCTGTCCTAATCCAAATTTTTCTTCAGGATTATGGATTCCCCGAACAACACCAGCACCAACGTCAACAACACCCCATCAGCACTACCTCTCACACCTGCTGTTCCCGCACCACCCACTGAGCAAACGATGCTATTCGATGCGATCCGCAGTCTTCTCGAGGGACAGCAACAACTTCTGAGCCGTCCTGATAACGATGCACCGGGAGTGTAGGGTGTTTTTCGTCATCCCATTGAGATGGGAATACGCGTGCGCTTGTCAGGTGTATACAACAGATTCCCCCTGCCTAGGGTAGGCCGGGGTTTATTGATTGCGGGGATCCGAATCTCCGGCAGCCGCGGACTAAGCTGCCGTTAATTACCCCTCGCCTTTGGGGCGAGGGAACCTCCGATTAACGGGTTAAAATGGTCATGCGAACTCAATGTGCAGTGTACGTGTGTTGTGTTTTGAAAGGGGTGTTTTGGATATATCGGGAGCCACGCAGAGTTTTTACGGGGACAGTGTCGTGGAGTATGTGTGTGTGTGAATATGTATACATATGTATATATATATGTATGTACATAAAAAAGGGAGGAAACGGCATCCAAAGGATGCGTGGGGGCAGCATTTTGGGCGCTGTGCGCCTAGGTGCTATGCGCTCAGGCGCTGGAGTGCCACGTGTCGGCACATGGGCGCTCTGCACTTGAGCGCAAGCGCGCCACGTGTCGGCACGGGGGCGACTTGCGCTCGAGCGCCTGCGCTTGAGTGCAAGCGCGCCATGTGTCGGCACGGGGGAGACTTGCGCTCGAGCGCCTGCGTTCGAGAGTAAGCGCGCCACGTGTCGGCACCGGGGCGACTTGCGCTCGGGCGCTTGCGCTCGGGCGCTTGCACTTCGGCGCAAGCGCGCCACGTGTCGGCACGTGGGCGACATGCGCTCGGGCGCTTGCGCTTGAGCGCAAGCGCGCCACGTATCGGCACGCGGGCGCTCTGCGCTTGAGCGCCGGCGAGAAAAAGAGGCTTTTAGCCTAAGAAACAGAAGCTTTGCTTCAGAAAGAAAATATTTGTTGTATATATATATATATATATATATATATGTTATGGAGTTAAAACTCCTAATGTTTTGAAGCTGATGAAGGGGGGGTTCTTCTTCTTCCTCCTGTTGTTTGGTCGGATCTTGAAGATCAAGATGTAGGAGATTTTAAAAATCACTCCTTTTTGAGATCTGATGGGAGATCTGAGTTTGTCATGCCCCGCTTCCCAAAATACGGAATACGAGGGGTAGACAAGGCCAGCCATGCTCCTACGGTCAAGGAAAAGTCCTGCCGTAGTCACACTTCGGCTTCTAGTATTTCATGGTAAACAGTAAATGATGCGCAGGTAATGAGAAATACAGTAACTGAAAGAAACAATGTAAAGACTGACCTGAAGTGGAACAAATGAATATAACTCGGAATGGTAAGTCAAGAAGTCTGCGTTGCACGTCTAGTTCTGGTCCAGGCTAAATCTTCTCCTCACACTGAGCATGCATACTCAGGTCGTCAGAGCGACACAATAGCAATATAATATATATATAATCAAGTGACAGTTCTAACAGTGGTAATGGATATGAATAACAGTAAATCAATAACAGCATGAATATGAATGTGCAGTAATGAATGCAGCGGAACAGTAAAGCAGTATAACGATATGTCACGTATGCCAACACAGTATATAAGGAATATAAATGCCAGTATCCCTATCAGTCTCTAAGTCTCACTGTACAGGTCACTAAGTCTATCGTCGGTCCAAGTGTGAGAGTCAACCACTCACGAGTGTCCTCCACCCAAGGGCAAGGGACCACGGGCCCAACATGTAACATGTATATCACGGTGTATATATCACATACCTTGTAAATCTCCATATAACTCCCTAAGTATATAAGCCGGCATGGGACTCTCGAGATTCTGTTGAACTCACACCTGAGCTACCCCACACCCCGTGGTCTACATCAAACGCTAACCACAACCCTAAATACTAATCGATCCGTGACAAGTCTGCACGAGAACTGGAGGCAGGACCTCCATCAAGCACGTCCCGACTAATACCTAAGATAAATGGCAGTGTCGGATGTCATATCTGTGACACCCGTGCAAGCGCTTCCATAAGTGTCCCATACCACTTATAGTCACACGTACACCCATCCCACAGACGTCGACAATGCAATAGAATAGTAGGGTCACTGATTGTGCACAAGTACGTATCACTTTCACTTATTCACGGATACACGAACACAGACGTACTTGCCACAATCATCACTAAAATCTAACACTGGGTAAATGCACGATATCACTAGGTAATCACTGCGATGATATGGGTATGATATGATGCGTAAACAGTATATGAAGCACGATTAAGTTGTCATAAAAACAATATTCTATCACTTGCACGATTTATCATGAAACGTACGTACATAATTTAGCGAAACGATAAACAGGTAGTAAGTAGTATGTTCAGTTGTCCATCCATCAAATTTGGTTTCAAGCCAATCGGTTTTCAGGATCATAATTTATGGCCATTTCATTTTAAGCGTTCACGGCTGGAAATCTGGTTTCAGAATCAGAAGTCCGTTTCGCAACGCATTTTAATCCCAGTTGGGATTAGAATTTAGCGACGCTACAGTTGGATGAAATCTAGGATTTTCAGTAAGGTTTTCAACGCAACAGACGGATCTTCGATCGCATCTGTACGTCAGGAGTTATACACTATTTAACACTAATATGTCAGTTCTGATTCTGTTGGGACTGCTATGCGTCCCGATCTTTTAAATTACGGAATAAATAACAAACGGTAACGAAACAGAATGAAATCAATTTTTTTGTCTAGCTAACAGATTTACCTATAACAAGCAGCGGAGTTCCGCAATCTACGAGTTAAGGAGATCTTGTGGTCCCCAATACGGAACAGCAAGCAACGACTGGAGTCGCTCTGGACTGCAGTCCAGAGTCGCACTCCGATCCAAATATTGACACTGTTTAATTACAGAAACTATTATAAACTTGCACAGAGTTAAAGTTCGTCGAGTCGGCTTCGATTTGAGCCCTCGAACGCATCATTCTAGTATGTATATGATTTATGGTGAATTTAACGGTTTTCAGGTGCAGGAAAAATTCCAGTTTTACGGTTAAACTTGGGGGTAGTTGTTTTAGTCATGAACGGTCATATTTTCTAGCGAAACTTGCGCAAGGTATTCATCATAGCAAGGGCCACAGTAATTAATCCAGTTCCGTCAATTTAGAAAAGCATTTTCTTTGGGAACACGCGTCGAACAGGTATGGCATATAATTGGTTAAACTTGTAACTTTAATAATCTATGTATTTAGTGATCGTACCATAAGTAAATAGCATGTAAGCAAGTAAAAACTTGCCTGGACACGGTGAACTGACGGCGTGGCAGCGGCAACGCCACGATCGCGACACACGCGCGGCTCGGCAACTTGACTTGGCTCGAACACAAGTCTCGGTAACGACGGCTTGATGACGGGCTGTTGCGATCTCAAATGATGTTATGGTAGTGATTGGTTGATGGAAGAGGGGGAGACGGTTGAGAGTTGGAGGGGAGATAGAGAAAATTTAGAGCGAGAAAGAGTGTGAGTAGAGAGAGAGAGAGAGAGCAAGCAGTGAGAGAGAGAGAGGGAGAGTGAAAGAACAGAGAGTGAGGGGGGGAGAGGGAGCCAGAGATAGAGATAGGCAAAGAGAGAGAGTGAGGAGGAGAGAGAGATGAGAGACAGTGAGTGATAGAGAGTTAGAGAGAGGGAAAGAGAGAGATTAAGCAGGGAGAGAGAGAGTGAGTATGCAATGGGAGAAAAAGAGAGCACAGTGAGTGAGAGAGAGAGGGACAGAAAACGAGCAGGGAGATGACGACGACGATGAGAGAGTTCAAGGCGACGACGATAAGGAGATCGCCGGCGAGAGGGAAAGGTGGCCGAGCTCGAGTGCGTGGCCTGAGGGTTGGTGAGTCGGAGGAGAGAGGAGCAGGGGAAGAGGGAATAGCGGTCGTGAATGATGGCGACGAGGATGCCGAGGGTGAAAGTGTCGACGAGGTGGATGAGGAAGAGGTGGGCAGTCGGTGACGATGGTGGTTGCCAGGTTGGGAGGAGGCGGACGAAAAAGTGAGGTGGTCGGTGATGGGTGCAGAGTGGAGGAAGGCGAGGGAGCTCGGATTGTTTGCAGTCGTCGGCGGCGGCGGGGCGAGTGAAGGGGTTGGCCGATGACGGGTGCAGGGTGAAGAAGAGAAGAACGAGGGAGGGGGCGAGCGAGGAGGAGGGTATGATGGAAGTGAGGGAGAAGAGAAAAGGGGTCGCGCGTCGTGGGGTAACGGCAGTGCGAGCGAGGGCGGAGGCGGAGGGAACGGGTCTCGCGCGGGTGAAGGAGAAGTTACCGTTGGGATTTAAGAAGATGAACAGGGATAGCGGGTCGGGTCTGAAGCGGGGCTGCTGGGGAAATGATGGGCCGGGCCAGAAGAAAAATAAATTAAATGGAAAGTATAAGGGCGTGGGCTATTGGAAGTGGGCCGAGCCAAAGAAAATTAAAATTAAAAGAATTATAAGAAAAGGACGGGCCGGGGTGAAACAGAAATTTATTAAAGGAAAAATTAAGTGGGCTCAGGCTGGGCTGAAAGGGAATGAAAAATAATAGAATTAAAGGGGTCGGCCTGGTGGGAATAATTTGGGAAAAAGGTAATTAGAATTAGGGTTTGGGTTCAAATGGGGTTTGAAAAATAAAATATAATAATTAATTTATAAATAAAATAAATAATTCCTAATTAAGAATAAAGAGAATTCTAAGTAAAAAAATACGGTCTTTGGTATAAAAGGGGCCGGGTGTTACAGAGTTCCCCTTTATGGGTTTTGTGGTGGAAAACTACTTAGTTTTGGAAGAGAAAGGGTAAAACTCTTGGTTTAATTCAAAAGAAATGAAAAGATTTAGAATCTTGGAGAATGAGCAGGAGGCACAAAGAACCCTAGGTTTTTTTTTAGGGGAATGAAAAGTGTCCTTTATTCATCATCATGTTGCCTTATATAGGCTTACATATTTACATATAGCGCCTTGGGTTTTACAAAAATGGCATTTTAGCCATCCCATGGCTCATGTGTCATTTCATTTTTGTACATAAGCCATGGGCTTACAAAATATTGGCTTTATGCCCATTTTGTTTACATTCATGCGTAAACAATTACATAAAAATTATTTATTACATGATTTTGTTGTTGGCGCGGGAAAGCAGGCCGCGGGCTCGACTTGGGCATGGACCCGCTTGACCTGGGCTTGGGCCCACCTGGCTTAGGGTTGACTTTGATTTTGACTTGGTCAACCGGGGTGTAAATTTTTACCCCAACAGGGAGTAAAGCAATTCAGGGCTTTGCACCCAAAGCAGTTCTCTGGTAAAGGAAGCCCTCTCGAAGCAGAAGAATGGGCACAAAGCATCGAAGACGATTTGGCAGCAGCTCAAGTGCCAGATAACGCTTGGGTCCGTGTAGCGAAGCTACAGCTCACGGATAATGCTCGAAATTGGTGGAAGGCGGAAGAAACCCGTCTAGCGCAGCCGATTGAATGGAAGATATTTCGCGAGAAGTTTGACGCGAAATATTTCCCTGTGACTGCCAGGTTCGCTATGGAGCAGCAGTTTATTTATCTACAGCAAGGATCAATGTGGGAGAAATCGGTAGATGAATACGATGCTGAGTTCACTATGTTGAGCCGGTAAGATATGTCACAATAGTTCAATTTTTAAAATATCACATACTACACAGCTAACACAATCTTTAAACAGATTCGCGGCACACCTGATACCAACGGACGAGATCAGAGCCCGTCGTTTTCAGCAAGGTTTGGACACAGAGATCAAGGCTGCTCTAGCCACAGGAAAGTTTTTGACTCATGAAGAAGCCCTAGAAGCTGCCCGCAGTTATTAAAAGAGAGGGGCAGACCTCAGTCTGCAGGAGTCAAACGCCCTGCCAACCAGATGGCAGGTGGAGCCACGTCCAGACCATCTTTCGTGCCGAGGCGACCCGGAGTACCAACTCATCGTCCTAGCCCAGCCTTTTGCACTTACTGCAAGAGAACTGGACATATGATGAAGGACTGCCGTCGAGCCAACCGCCTCTACTTAGTCTGCGGTTCAGCCACTCACGATATTGGATCTTGTCCTCAAAGGCAGAACTCAGTTGCTGCACCCAGGCCAGCAAATACTTATCAGCAGCGACCAGCTCTTCAGGCACCTGCTACCAGACTTGCACTGCCTGCACCACCTAGGGGACCACAAGCTGCACCACCTCCTCGACAGTTCCATCAAGCTTAAAGGAACGTTCAGAGGAATGCTCCTCAGGCCAGGAGGAATGTGCCGAAGCGCCAGGCTTTCATGATGTCAGTGGAAGAAGCTGAGGCCACTGGCCAAGTCATTACTGGTAAACCTTCTATCTCAAACTTATCTTTAGTCTTGTTTACCTACACACTTTCCCTATACCTAAAACCTATCCCATATACCTTAGGTACAATCCTAGTAGCTTCACTACCTGCACTTGCACTGTTTGATACTGGAGCATCCCACTGCTTTATATCGCAACGGTTTGTCCGAACCCATGTGATTCCAGTCTCACCGCTTGTATCCAGCTGGAACGTCAGTTCTGGAAATGGTGTTCTAAAGGCAACTATGGGATACAGCATGTGTCCAGTCATCGTCTGCAGTCGAGAATTTTATGCTGACTTCAAGGTACTGGACATACCAAACTTCGATGTGGTTCTAGGAATGGACTGGCTTGGAACCTTTTATGCTACCATCGACTGTCGTCAAAGGAGGGTAGTATTTGAGATTCCAGATCATCCGGTCTTCTATTTTAAAAGTGGAGACCGTACTTTGGAGCCAAGTACTTACAAAGCGAATCCAAGGGAAACAGTAGTTGCAGCAGCTCATGCAAAGGAAGAATCAAGACCGGAGGTAGTTCGAGAGTTCGACGATGTATTCCCTGACGATATATCAGGTTTGCCTCCCGATCGAGCTCTTGAATTCAGTATTGACTTAGTACCAGGAAGGATCAAAGCACCGTATAGACTAAGTCCGGAAGGATTGAAGGAAGTTCGAACACAGTTGGACGAATTACTGGCGAAATGATGGATTCGTCCCAGCACTTCAAGTTGGGGAGCACCTGTACTATTGGTGAAGAAGAAGGAAGGTTCATACAGAATGTGCATCGGCTATAGGGCCTTGAACGAAGTTACAATAAAGAACAAATATCCACTTCCGCGCATCGACGATTTATTCGATCAGCTAAGTGGATCTTGTGTCTTCTCTAAACTAGATCTTCGTTCAGGTTATCATCAAGTGAAGGTCAAGGAAGCTGATATTCACAAAACAGCTTTCAGAACTCGCTATGGACATTACGAATTTCTAGTAATGCCATTTGGAGTGACTAATGCACCAGCAATCTTCATGAACCTTATGAACCAAGTCTTCCGGGAGTATTTAGACAGGTCCGTTGTCATATTCATCGACGACATCCTGGTATATTCTAAGAATCGGAAAGAGCATGCGGAACACTTACGAATTGTCCTGGAAACACTTCGACAACATAAGCTTTATGCCAAGTACAGCAAGTGCGAGTTTTGGCTAAAACAAGTTGGTTTTCTTGGACACATCGTATCAGGAGAAGGGATTTCTGTAGATCCAGCAAAGGTTTCAGCAGTCAGCGAATGGCCTACACCAAAATCAGTGAAGGATATTCGGAGTTTCTTGGGCTTAGCTGGATATTACAGAAGATTCATTGAAGGCTTTTCGAAGATAGCAACACACCTGACCAAGCTCACAAGAAAAGATGAAGAATTTGTGTGGTCAGAAGCATGCGAGCAAGCTTTCGTAGAACTCAAGACAAGACTGACATCTGCACCTATTCTCGTCATACCGGATCAATCTGGAGGATTCGAAGTGCATTGCGATGCATCCGGTAAGGGATTAGGATGTGTTCTACATCAGCACGGTAAGGTTGTGGCTTATGCTTCAAGACAACTGAAAACTCATGAGCGCAATTATCCGACGCATGATCTAGATTTGGCGGCCGTCATTTTTGCTCTCAAGATTTGGCGCCACCACTTACTTGGTGAACGAGTGAACATCTACACAGATCACAAGAGTCTGTAGTATGTGTTTACTCAGAAGGAGTTGAATATGCGGCAGAGAAGATAGTTAGAACTCATGGCGGACTTTGACATCAACCTTCAATATCATCCAGGAAAGGTGAACGTAGTACGTGATGCTCTTAGTCGCCAACCATTAGCAATGAATCTAACCGCCCAGTGGAAGCTGCAGCAAGATTTACATCAGATGGAGATCGAACTAGTCATGCCAGGTGATGTTTCAAATTTGATGAATCTACAAGTCCAATCAACTATTGTCAACCAGATCAAGGCAGCTCAAGCCAGCGATGCTAAGTTGCAAAAGATCAGAGAACAAGTGGAGAATGGACTCAGAACAGATTTCATCATCCATGAAGAAGGATCTTTGAGATACGACAGCAGATTGTGTGTACCAAAGGGTCCTGTTCGGGAAGTGTTAATGAAAGAAGCTCACAGCTCTCCCTATTCAGTACATCCTGGAGGTACCAAAATGTACAAAGATCTACGTCAGAATTATTGGTGGCATAGAATGAAGCGTGAAGTAGCCAGAAGCGTCGCAAAATGTTTGGTGTGTCAGCAGGTAAAAGCTGAACATCACAGGACAGCTGGACTACTTCAACCGTTACCAATACCAGAATGGAAGTGGCAGCATATCACGATGGACTTTGTAACTGCTCTTCCTCGTAGCCAAAAGGGTAACGATGCGATTTGGGTCATTGTGGATCGACTCACAAAGTCGGCTCACTTCATCCCATTTCGAGTTGGCCAATCAACTGAGACATTAGCGAAGAAGTACATGGAGGTAATAATCTAATTTAAGATTTAAACTCTTCATAATGTACTATCTCTGATACCCATGAACTCATACAGGAAATTGTGAGACTTCATGGAGTACCGGTCTGCATTGTCTCCGATCGTGACACCAGGTTCCGATCATAATTTTGGCAGAGTCTGCAAGCTAGCTTGGGAACAAGTCTGAACTTCAGCACGGCTTATCATCCACAAACAGATGGCTAGTCGGAACGAACTATTCAGATCTTGGAGGATATGCTCAGAGCATGTATGCTCGACTTCAAAGGATCGTGGGAAGACCACCTGCATCTTGTGGAGTTTGTGTACAACAACAGCTACCAAGTAAGTATAGGAATGACACCTTTTGCAGCTTTATATGGAAGGAAGTGTCGATCGCCATTGAGTTGGGACGACATCGGAGATAGAGAACTCCTTGGACCAGAAATGATAGTAGCGACCGTTGATGTGGTTCGTACTATCAGGGAAAGAATGCGCATAGCCCAAGATAAACAGAAACACTGGGCTGATGCGAAGAGATGACACTTGGAGTTCCAGCCAGGAGATCATGTATTCCTGAAAATCTCTCCGAATCGTGGAGTGATCAAATTTGGAAGACGGGGAAAGTTGAGTCCAAGATACATTGGACCGTTCGATATACTCGAGCGAGTCGGTGAGGTGGCATATCGTTTAGCGCTTCCACCCTCATTGGAAGGAGTGCATAACGTGTTCCACATATCCCAACTCAGAAGGTATGTGAGTGACCCCAGCCATGTACTTGATCATTCCGAGCTCACTATACAGCCCGATTTGTCTTGTGAGCAACAACCTGTGGAGATCCTGGACAGAAAAGTGAAGACACTTCGGAACAAAGAAGTTAATTTGGTCCGGGTAATGTGGAGGAAAGACACTCCAGGAGAATCCACGTGGGAAAGGGAGGATGAGATGCGTGCAAGATATCCGCACCTTTTTGTAAATTAGTCCTTAAATAAAAGTTGTAAATTTCGAGGACGAAATTTTTGTAAGGAGGGTAGATTGTAACAACTCCAATTTTGTATACCAAAAATTTGCTTTAAATATAGTGTATACTTGGAGTATTGATGTTGCTGGAAACAATTTAAGTATCTAATTCCTTACAATAATTACAGGAAGGAGCTTGTAGCATATTGGTAATACCTTGCATTATTGAACCAAGCCACCAGAGCTCGAATCCCATGCCCCACATAATTTTTATATTTTTTTGCTTTAATTTTTTTAGAAGTCAAACGGTCAAACACCATAACTCACAATTTATTGCGAATTAAAAAAAAATAAACTATACCAAAATTCCCCCCAGACCGAGATCGACCCAATGGCACCCGACTAGGCCGGCGACTCGGCCGAATCGGCCGGCGCCGCCGGCCGGACTCGGCCGGTCGGCCGAGTCGTCAACACGAAAAAATTTCGTGTTGACTGGGTCTCTTCACCTGCATACTCTAAATATTTTGTACTGTTACAAAATTCCCAATAAATCTCTTTAAAGACCAAAATTAATGAATTTTTAATGTTTTTTATAATTTTTTAAATATTTTTTTAACCCTAACCCTAACCCTAGCCTAGCCCTATATAAAGACCCTTATACTCTACCTTTTCCCTTCACAACTCTAAGTCCACTCTCTCAAATTCTCGAGAACTCGGTACGAAGAGCGAGAAGCGTAGCGCTGCCGAAATCGACGATGGATTCCGGCGACCGGATCAAAACCTTCGCGACGTGTTCAACGAATCGACAACCACCACGTCCATTAGCTTCCTTAGCTTGTCCAAACCGTAAGTCCCACCTTCTTCTATCTCTCTTTTCTTTAAGATAAAAATACGACTTTTTGGAACCCGACGGAAATCGGACAAACCGATTTCCGATTCGTTTTTTTCTATAAATTTCCACTTGTCACCTAACACATATTATCTACCCATATTCATATTGACTGTTAATCACCCATAAATCAATTTAATCAAACTTTTTCACATGAAATGATAACTTCTTTGCAAAACCGTATTCTCTTCATAAAAATACCATGAAGTTCATTTTTCTTAGTTTAATTAATTCCCTCACTCCTAAATAGGTTTATCTTGATCACTAAACTTGTAGAACCCAATTTGAATGAAATTTCACACATAAAATGATAACGTTTTAGAATACCGTATTCTTGCGCTATAATACCTTTAAGTTTAACATAGCATGTTTTACCTTTAAACTTTACCAAAACTTAAAATAAGTCACGGGGTAATGACCTACCCCTACACACACTCAATATAACCCTAATTGATAAATATCAAAATGCAGAATACGGAATTACAGGACTTTTCACTAAAATACCCTAATCTTTATAACCTTTATTGAAATGTTTAAGTTGTAAACATTTCTAGATAAAATCTTTTAATAAAATGAAAACACGATTGGTCATGGACATCGATCGTTTATCTAAACTGTCTTGTGGTGCCTAGGCAAGTGTGTCTAAACCTGGCACTTACCTGGCCGCAATTGACGGTGAAGAGGCGATTTGAGGCTTCTAATGACTCATCGTTTAGACCTTAGAAATAGGCTAGTTGGTTTAGGAAACCCTAATAACTAAAATACGGAAAACTATATTTTTTGCAAATAAATACCCCATATTTATAAAACCGTTTTCCCAAATGAAAAGTATTTGTTAAACCTAAGCAAAGCGCCGCTACAACCCACTTTTGGGGAACCTGTTAGGGATAGTACGGTTCATCGTGCACCCGCAGGCTAGTAGTGCGGGATTCAGACCTCCGCAAGGAGCATTCGGTCTCGAAAGGTTCAAAATACGATATTTAGGGAAAATGAGATTTTTCTAAATAAAATATTTATATAAAATTATTCATGTGTTAATATATATATAATTATCATTTAAATATCTATTTTATCATAATATAAGTTTCCACATTTTTTTTCTAAAATTACAGGATTAAAAGTTGCACTAAAATACCATGAATTTCAGATAAAACAATTAATACTTCTATTAGGATATATTCACTAGAATAACACAAATAAAATTCACATTCATTATAACAATAAAGACGATTATTAAATACTTGAGGTGTATTTTGAAAACTATACAAAAGTACTTTTTACATAAACCCCCCTCAAGTTTTACAAATTACAATAAGGCCCCTAGCCAATATTGAACTTCAAATTATCTTTCTTTTAGCCTGACTCGGGTTAGAGTCTGACTATTCCTGACTCGAATATGATTCAAGTCAATCTTATTCTTTTATATCCCAATACAATTTGAATACATGAATCCATGAATCCAGTTAACAATATATTCATTTTGACTGAATCAAACCATGGATATTCATCCATTATCCTGATATTCCATTTACCTGATTATACAGTTGCAACATGTTTACTGATATAATGGTTTTGATCAGTCACCCAAATTACATATTCCAACACTACAATACTGTTAAAACACTACGGGGTTTAAAGGGTAGATTGGTACGGAAGGTGTTAAAGGTGGCACGAGGTGGTCAGATTAAGACACCTAACCTGAATCCTATTGCTGTTGTACCGTGGCATAACGGTTCCTTGTACTTTCCTTTTGCCCTGATCTCTAGCATATAGAGATCCCCCTCGTATACACTGGCATCCTTCTGTACCAAGCTACAAACAACAGCGTTAACTCAATATTCCATAATATTCAACACTGTAATACTTTAGAAAATACTGTTACTCTGTCATTCTCATTCTCATTCTTCTTATTCTTTGGGACTTACCAAGCGACCTGTTCGCTGACGACATTCTATCTCTTTCTTCTTTAAATGTCGTCAGGTGCGTTGGACCAAGCTGAGATCGAGCCCACCGGTGAAGATTTGGAGCAGTTCCAGGAAGATCCAGAGCTCTAGATACTGTACCTTGTTCTTTCCAGTTTATTTCATTTTCTGTTATGCCACTGTTTAGGCATTGCTTTTCATTCCAGTTGTATTTTCTTTTCCTGCATTGTAAAAAGAATGTTATCAATAAAAGTTGCTGTTATTTCTATATTATTCGTCTCTTGTGATTTACTTTATATTGCTTAGTTACGCTTAGCGTATATACTTCTGAGTATATACGTAGCGGGCCTCGTCTCGTCCACTTCGCCGTACACTGGGAAGCGGGGCGTGACATGATCCTTCTTGAGATGTTGGACTTCGACGTCCTTTTGGGCATGGATTGGTTAGCCACGTGCTATGCGTCTGTGGACTGCCGCGAGAAGACAGTTAGATTTTGTTTTCCCGGCGAGTCGGCTTTTGTTGTGAAGGGGGACCGTAGTGTCACCCCTCACATGTTGATTTCTTCTCTTCGCGCTGTTTAGCTGTTGAGGAAGGGATGTCAGGGATTCTTGGCTTATGTCAGTGATACTAGCACTACAGATGTTCCATTGGACCAGGTCCCGGTTGTTTGTGAGTTCCCTGATGTTTTCCCTGATGAGCTGCCTGGACTGCTGCCTGAGCGCGATATCGAGTTCTGTATTGATTTGATTCCCGGCTCGGGCCCTATTTCTATACCGCCTTATCGGATGGCCCCGGCGGAACTTAGTGAATTGAAGGTTCAGCTACAAGATTTGTTAGATAAGGGCCTTATTCGACCTAGCGTTTCTCCATGGGGTGCTCCGGTCCTGTTTGTCAAGAAGAAGGACAGAAGTTTACGCTTATGTATCGACTACCGCCAGCTGAACAAGGTTACCGTACGGAACAGATATCCGTTGCCACACATTGATGATTTATTCGACCAGCTTCAGGGTGCGGGTTATTTTTCTAGGATCGACTTGCGATCGGGATACCATCAGCTGCGAGTCCGACAGGAGGATGTACCGAAGACAGCCTTCCGTACACGCTATGGTCACCATGAATTTTTGGTGATGTCGTTCGGACTCACCAACGCCCCAGCTGCATTCATGGATTTGATGAACCGTACATTCAGACCGTATCTTGACTTGTTCATCATCGTGTTCATAGACGATATTTTGGTGTATTCCCGGAGCCGAGAGGAGCACGAGCAGCATTTGCGGATTACTTTGCAGACCTTGAGAGAGCACCAGCTTTTCGCAAAATTTTCCAAGTGTGCATTCTGGTTGAACAGCGTTGGATTCTTGGGTCACGTGATTACGAGAGACGGCATATGTGTGGACCCGAAGAAGATCGAGGCCATCCAGCAGTGGCCCAGACCGACATCGGTTAAGGAGATCCATAGTTTTCTAGGCCTGGCGGGCTACTACAGGCGATTTGTACAGGATTTCTCCCGTATTGCTGCACCTTTGACCGGTTTGACCCGGAAAGGAGTTCCTTTCGTTTGGACGAAGGAGTGTGAGCACAGTTTCAGCAGTTACGGACTTGTTTGACTACGGCACCGGTATTATCATTTCCTTCAGGATCAGGCGGATTCGTGGTTTATTGTGACGCTTCACGGGTGGGGCTAGGATGTGTATTGATGCAGCATGACAGGGTGATCGCGTATGCTTCGCGGCAATTGAAGAAACATGAACAGAACTACCCCACTCACGATTTGGAGATGACTGCAGTGGTCTTTGCACTTAAGATCTGGCGACATTACCTATACGGCGAGTCGTGCCAGATATTCACTGACCACAAGAGCTTAAAATGTATATTTCAGCAGCGAGACCTGAATCTGAGACAGCGTCGTTGGATGGAGCTGGTAAAAGATTACGACTGTGAGATCTTATACCACCCGGGCAAGGCAAATGTAGTAGCGGATGCTTTGAGCAGGAGGCCCGGGGAGAGTCTATCTTATATGTGCGCAATGCAGAGGCAGTCGTCAGCAGATTGGCAGACTTTATGCGACAGCCAAGTTAAGTTCGAGTTCACTCCGACAGGGGGACAGCTTGCGCATGTTCGTGCACGTCCGCAGTTACTTGACCGTATTCGAGAAGCACAGTCCAGTGATGACCGACTCTCAGAGATCATGGAGCAGATTAGGCAGGGCAGAGATTCCGAGTTCATGATCGACGATCAGGGAGTGTTGGGGTCAAAATTTGCACCCCCGGTTGACCGAGTCAAAGTCAAGGTCAACCCCAAGCCAGGTAGGCCCAAGCCCGGGTCAAGCGGGCCCATGCCTAAGTCGAGCCCGCGGCCAGCCTCCTCCATGCCAAAATATAAATCATGTCATAAATAATTTTTATGTAATTTTTTATGCATGAATGTAAACAAAATGGGCATAAAGCCAATATTTTGTAAGCCCATGTCTTATGTGCAAAAATGAAATGGCACATGAGCCATGGGATGGGTAAAATGCCATTTTTGTAAAGCCCAAGGGGCTATATGTAAATATGTAAGCCTATATAAGGCAACATGAGGATGAATAAAAAAAAACACTTTTTCATTCCCCCAAAAACTAGGGTTCTTTGTGCCTCTTTCTCCTTCTTCAAGGTTCTAAAACCTTCTTCTTTCTGTTGAATTAGATAAAGAGTTTAACTCTCCCTTTCTCAAAAAATAAATAGTTTTTCACCACAAAACCCACAAAGGGGAGCTCGGATCTCCAGTCAGATCTCGAAAAGGGGAGACTTTTAAGTCTCACCCCCTTTTCTCCAAGATCCCGCCGGTCAAGAGCAAGAAGGAGACCCATCTCCAAAAATCTAACTTTGGACAGACCCAAGGCTCAAAAGAAGAGCAATAAGTCCCCAGGAGTTTAACTCCTTTCTAAATCTGCTGGAGTTTAACTCCATAAATTAATTTCTGTTGGAGTTTAACTCCATAAATTTGTTTCTGTTAGGAGTTCAACTCCGAAAATTCCCTTGGGAGTTCAACTCCCCAACCTAAGGGTTAGGCCCCCACTTTCAGCGGGTGTTTTCCCGTGGTCACGTGCGTCCACATGACCCCGGGTGCTGAGGTGCCCAATGGTCACGTGCGCCCACGTGACCCCGGGCGCTGAGACGCCCAAAGGTCACGTGTGCGCCACGTGACCCCAGGGCGCTGAGGCGCCCAACGGTCACGTGCGCCCACGTGACCCCAGGTGCTGAGGCGCCCAAAGGTCACGTGTGCGCCACGTGACCCCAAGCGCTGAGGCGCCCAAAGGTCACGTGTGCCCACGTGACCCCAGGGGCTGAAGCGCCCAGGCGGTCACGTGTGCGCCATGTGACCCCGGGCGTTGAAGCGCCCATCGGTCACGTGTGCGCCACGTGACCCTGGGCGCTGAGGCGCCCATCGGTCACGTGTGCGCCACGTGACCCTGGGCGCTGAGGCGCCCAAAGGTCACGTGTGCGCCACGTGACCCCGGGCGCTGAGGTTGGTCACGTGTGCGCCACGTGACCCCGGGCGCTGAGGCGCCCAATGGTCACGTATGCGCCACGTGACCACGGGCGCCATGCGCCCACATGCTTCGCACGCGTCTTTAAGACGCTTTTTCCCTTTTTTTTATGCACTCCACACTAAATATGCCTCCCCCGATATATCCATAACCCCCTCCAAAACACAACACACGTACACTGCACATTGAGTTCGCATGACCAGTTTAACCCGTCAATCGGAGGTTCTTTCGCTCCAAATGCGAGGGGTAATTAACGGCAGCTTAGTCCGCGGCTGTCGGAGATTCGGATCCCCACAATCAATAAACCCCGCCCTACCCTAGGCAGGGGGAATCTGTAGTACGCCTGACAAGCGCGCGCGTATTCCCATCTCAATGGGGTGACAAAAAACACCCTACAGATTCTGGCACGCCCGGTGGGACGAATCTCTCCTCCCATATTTCGGGTTAAACGTTCATGCGAACTCAGTCAATATATATACCTATATTTATACTGAAATAATGCTCTTTCATGCAGATTTTCAAACAATCACCTTCTGACGATGCCTTCGTTGATGAACTCAGCTCCCGTCTCCTACACGATGAAGATAGACTCCAGGACGGTCCTTCCAGCCAGTCTCGGGCGACAATGGGAGGAGCCGCTGCTACCATTCGGCTCTATTATGTTCATGCCAGTTGGCGCCATCCCAGCTCCTCAAGCCCCGGTGGCAGACAAACCAGTCTCGAAAGGCAGGAGGCCAAACGTGGTGATCTCAAGGACGCCCCAACCCAAACGCAAGTCGGTATCTGAACGACTTTCCTTGGCCACAGCTGGGGGCAAGGCCATCAACACCAACAAAGCTACAACGCGTCCCGAGCAAGCTCCAGCGGCGCCCCTGACAAATGCTCGATCGGGTGTCTTCTCTAAGCTCCCCGCTGATCAACTCACAATGGCTTCCCGGATAGCGGATGCCCGCCAAGCCTTCAAGATCGAGAAGCTGAGGCAGAAGCGGCTCGGATATAGAGCCAACAAAAGGGCTAGGGCTCTGGCCATGTTAAAACTTATGAATTTCCAAAGCCCGGACCGCTCCGCGAAACCAGCTGCTAGTGATGAAAGAATGGCTGAATGTGTTATCCACACTGTCTACATGGCCGGACATGAAGAAACGACCCCTCCTCTTCTTCACAGCCATAGTGATGATATGGTTGACGCTACCCAGCATCGGCTCGATCTAAATGATGAAGAGCCCGCTCAGGCCGATAAGCCAGAGGAGCCCGTGGTTCCTACAGAATTGAGCTCAGGCAATAAAGATTATCCGGTTGTCATAGCCGGAACTACAGAACAAGCATTATTCCAATGGCTTCAAAGGCAATTTCAGGACAGGGATGAGAAGATGGCCGAGGTCTATTCCAAAGTCGACGAGCTGGCAAACGTCGTGGCAGATCTCGTGACCCAAGTCGCCCGATTGCAATTACAGCAGAGTCAAATTTTGGCTCATGAGCCAGGGATTGATACCCGGGGGCAGCCAACTGATATCCCTTCCAACCTAAAAGCGGAGCGCCTTCGCGAAAAACGGCCGCAATCAGCCTCCAGTCCCTCCGATACATACGCCGGGGGGGAATCGCCTCTGAAAGAGAAGCTGGAGAAGGTCTATTCCTTCAAGAGGGAAAAGGCCCACAAGATATTCAGGGACACCCTAAGAAACGATCTACAACTGCCAGAATCAAAGAGGCCGCAAGAAGAGAATATGACCGACGACCCAAAATATTGCCCCTATCACAGGGTGATAGGTCATGCCATTGAGGACTGCTTCGTCTTCAAAGATTGGGTCGAAAGGCAATACAGGATGGGAGAGATAGAACTGTCTAAAGGCGTGTTAGCAAACAGTCAAGCTACGATCGCCGATTTCATGCAAATAGAGACCGAAGCCTTTCGGGAACCTAATCCTCCCAGACATGTGCCTCGAGGACCAGCATCAGCAAAGGCACCTACTCCAATGGAGAGAAAGAAGAAGGTATACTCCTTCAGGAGGGATGAAGTCCGCAAAATATTCGTGGACGCCTTGAACAACGGCCTGCAACTGCCTGTTCTAAAGAGGCCACAGGAAATGAACATGACCGGCAATCCCATATACTGCCCATATCATAGAGTGGTGGGTCATACCATCGAAGACTGCTATATTTTCAAAGATTGGGCAGAGGACCAATATAAGCTTGGAAAAACCTCACAATCCTCGGATGTATCGGCAAGCCACAGAGCTAGGTCATCAACACAGCTCCGCCAAGATCAAAGTTCAAGGAGCTGGGATAAGCAAAAAAGACCACCACGTCATTAAACTGGGAACAATCGACCTCTAAGTCGTTAAACTAGGAATGTAAAAATATATGTATACATATATATGTAAATAAACAAAAAAATGTGTAAATAAAAAAAATAGAGAAAAGCCGAAATGATGGGGCAACTCGCAATAAAAATCAGCGAGTAAAAATAAAAATGAAAATAAAGCCGAAATGATAGGGCAACCGCGAATAAATAGCCGAAATGATAGGGCAATTGCGACCTTCGCAATAAGAAAAGCTGAAATGATAGAGCAATCGCGGTAAAAAAAAAACGGCGAATGATGAGTCGCTCCTGGTACCATATTCCAGTGCAGCGATGCAGACGCCAACAAAAATTCAAATTTCCAAAATTCTCCCGGCCCTACGGCTAGTCCCCAAATTGACTGCCATATACAATCCACGGGCTCAAATAATTCTCAGCATACCCATTCCCCACCGCAACCACCAGTTACGCGGCAGGTCTCCGCCTTCGGAATTATGCTCCATTAAGAAGACCCACTCATGTGTCCTTACGATGCATGAGGAGAACAAACCTTCGTGGGATCCTTACGACTCACGAAGGAAAAACACACTTAGGAGTCCCCACGACTCCTAAGGAGAACATACACCTGCGGGATCCTTACGACTCGCAGGGAGAAAATACCTTTATGGGACCCTCACGGCCCATAAAATTGAAAAGTCTTAGGTGGTAGGGATCTAAACCTGTCTCCTAAGCCATCGCTCCCCAATCCCCAAGTGGCGAATGATGAGTCACTCCTGGTACCATATTCCAGTGCAGCGATGCAGACGCCAGCCAAATTCCAAACTCAAATTCCCAAGCGGCGAATGATGAGTCGCTCCTGGTACCATATTCCAGTGCAGCGATGCAGACGCCAACCAAATTCCAAACCCCATACCCCAAAAGGCGAATGATGAGTCGCTCCTGGTATCATATTCCAGTGCAGCGATGCAGACGCCAACCAAATTCCAACTCCCATACCCCAACGGCGAATGATGAGTCGCACCTGGTACCATATTCCGGTGTAGCGATGCAGACGCTAACAAAGTCCTGAAATGTTTCTGGCCCTACGGTCTGGATCATACATCCTGCAAAACCGTATACAATCCACGGGAGTAAAACAATCCCGATCTCTCCAAAAAAAAAAAAGAAGAACGGTATGTCCACAAGCAAAACGGGCACGGATGAAAACCGGAAAGGGCTCCGTGAGTAAAAACAGCAGGACTGCCGGCGAGTTTGTGAAAACCCGAAAGGGCGCAAACTCGTAAAAAAAAATAAAAGAAATGAAATGCACTCGCAAAGTCCTCTCGACTTTGTGAGGAGAAAATTCCCACGTGAGATCCCTACGACTCACAAAGGAGCAACACACTTAGGAGTCCCCACGACTCCTAAGGAGAAAATGCACCTGCGGGATCCTTACGACCCGTAGGGAGAAAATGCTTTGTGGGACCCTCGCGGCCCATAAAATGGAAAAGCCTTAGGTGACAGGGATCTAAACCTGTCTCCTAAGCCACCAATTCCCAAATCCTCCCGGGGCAAATGATGAGTTGCTCCTGGCATAATTCCAGTGCAGCAATGCAGATGCCAAACCAAAACCAAAATCCCCAAACCCTCTCATGATAAATGATGATTCACTCCTGGTACCATATTCCAGTATAGTGATGCTGATGTCGACTCAAGTCAATCAAATCAAACCAACAACCTCTACGGCGGAATCATGCTCTGTCCCAGAATCTACCCAGTGTCGAAATCATGCTTCGCCTCGGGATATCTACCTTCTCTGCCGGAATTATGCTCCGCCTCGGAATCAAATCAACCAGCAAGCTCTGCGTCGGAATTATGCTTCGTCTCGGAATGCACCCCGTGTCGAAATGATGCTTCGCCTCGGTGTACCTGCCTTCCCTGTCGAAATTATGCTTCGTCTCGGAAAAAAGTCAACCCGACACTCCGCGCCGGGGAAAAGTCCATTAGCGACACTCCGTGCAGGGGAAAAGTCAACCAGCGATACTCCGTGACGGGGAAAAGTCAACCCGCGACACTCCGCGCCGGGGAAAAGTCCATCAGCGACACTCCGTGCCAGGGAAAAGTCAACCCGACACTCCGCGCCGGGGAAACGTCCATCAGCGGCACTCCGTGCCGGGGAAAAGTCAACCAGTGACACTCCGCGCCGGGGAAAAGTCCATCAGCGACACTCCGTGCCGGGGAAAAGTCAACCCGACACTCCGCGCAGGGGAAAAGTCGATCAGCGACACTCCGTGCCGGGGAAAAGTCAACCCGACACTCTGCGCCGGGGAAAAGTCCATCAGCGACACTCCATGCCGGGGAAAAGTCAACCAGCGACACTCCGCGCCGGGGAAAAGTCCATCAGCGACACTCCGTGCCGGGGAAAAGTCAACCCGACACTCCGTGCCGGGGGAAAGTTAACCAGCGACACTCCGCGCCGGGGAAAAGTCGATCAGCGACCCTCCGCGCCGGGGAAAAGTCGATCAGCGACACTCCGTGCCGGGGAAAAGTCAACCCGACACTCCGCGCCGGGGAAAAGTCCATCAGCGACACTCCGTACCGGGGAAAAGTCAACCAGCGACACTCCGCGCCGGGGAAAAGTCAACCCGCGACACTCCGTGCCGGGGAAAAGTCGATCAGCGACACTCCGTGCCGGGGAAAAGTCAACCGGCGACACTCCGCGCCAGGGAAAAGTCCATCAGCGACACTCCGTGCCGGGGAAAAGTCAACCCGACACTCCGCGCCAGGGAAAATTCAATCAGCGACACTCCGTGCCGGGGAAAAGTCAACCAGCGACACTCCGCGCCGGGGCAAAGTCCATCAGCGACACTCCGTGCCGGGGAAAAGTCAACCCGACACTCCGCACCGGGGAAAAGTCCATCAGCGACACTCCGTACCGGAGAAAAGTCAACCAGTGACACTCCGTGCCGGGGAAAAGTCCATCAGCGACACTCCGTGCCGGGGAAAAGTCAACCAGCGACACTCCGCGCCAGGGAAAAGTCCATCAGCGACACTCCGTGCCGGGGAAAAGTCAACCCGACACTCCGCGCCAGGGAAAAGTCGATCAGCGACACTCCGTGCCGGGGAAAAGTCAACCAGCGACACTCCGCGCCGGGGAAAAGTCCATCAGCGACACTCCGTACCGGGGAAAAGTCAACCCGACACTCCGCGCCGGGGAAAAGTCCATCAGCGACACTCCGTACCGGGGAAAAGTCAACCCGACACTCCGTGCCGGGGAAAAGTCGATCAGCGACACTCCGTGCCGGGGAAAAGTCAACCCGACACTCCGCGCCGGGGAAAATTCCATCAGCGACACTCCGTGCCGGGGAAAAGTCAACCAGCGACACTCCGTGCCGGGGAAAAGTCCATCAGCGACACTCCGTGCCGGGAAAAAGTCAACCCGACACTCCGCGCCGGGGAAAAGTCCATCAGCGACACTCCGTGCCGGGGAAAAGTCAACCAGCGACACTCCGCGCCGGGGAAAAGTCCATCAGCGACACTCCGTGCCGGGGAAAAGTCAACCCGACACTCCGCGCCGGGGAAAAGTCAACCCGACACTCCGCGCCGGGGAAAAGTCCATCAGCGACACTCCGTGCCGGGGAAAAGTCAACCCGACACTCCGCGCCGGGGAAAAGTCCATCAGCGACACTCCGTGCCGGAGAAAAGTCAACCCGGCACTCCGCGCCGGGGAAAAGTCAACCCGGCACTCCGCGCCGGGGAAAAGTCCATCAGCGACACTCCGTGCAGGGGAAAAGTCAACCAGCGACACTCCGTGCCGGGGAAAAGTCCATCAGCGACACTCCGTGCCGGGAAAAAATCAACCCGACACTCCGCGCCGGGGAAAAGTCCATCAGCGACACTCCGTGCCGGGGAAAGTCAACCCGACACTCCGCGCCGGGGAAAAGTCAATCAGCGACACTCCGCGCCGGGGAAAAGTCAACCACCGACACTCCGCGCCGGGAAAAAGTCGATCAGCGACACTCCGTGCCGGGGAAAAGTCAACCCGACACTCCGCGCCGGGGAATAGTCGATCAGCGACACTCCGTGCCGGGGAAAAGTCAACCTGACACTCCGCGCCGGGGAAAAGTCCATCAGCGACACTCCGTGCCGGGGACACGTCAACCAGCGACACTATGCATCGGGGAAAACGTCCAACACAGACACTCCGCATCAGGGAAACGTCAACCAGCCGATACTCCGCCTCGGGGAAACATCAAGCAGACACTCCGTGCCGGGGGCACATCGACAACAGACACTCCGCCTCGGGGAAACGTCGACCAGCGACACTCCGTGCCGGGGATACGTCTACCAAATCGCTTCGGATCAGAGCGTCGACCGTCTATGTCGCAAAAAGGGCAGTGCAGGCTCCCGCAAATTGGGAACCCAAATCGCTTCGTAACAGAGCGTCGACCGTCTATGTCGCAAAAATGGAAGTACAGGCTCCCGCAAATTGGGAACCCAAATCGCTCCGTAACAGAGCGTCGACCGTCTATGTCGCAAAAAGGGCAGTGCAGGCTCCCGCAAATTGGGAACCCAAATCGCTTCGGATCAGAGCGTCGACCGTCTATGTCGCAAAAAGGGCAGTGCAGGCTCCCGCAAATTGGGAACCCAAATCGCTCCGTAACAGAGCGTCGACCGTCCATGTCGCAAAAAGGGCAGTGCAAGCTTCCTACAAAGCAGGAACCGGATCGTTCCGGGCAAGGGAAACGTCTACCACGAACACTCTGTCTCGGGGACGCGTCAAGCGTCGACCGTCCACGTCGTAAAAAGGGCAGTGCATCCCCAAAAGTGGGAACCAAAGCAAGTCTCCTCCACGTGAAAGAAGATCCATCAATTTCATGCACACAACCCACATGTGCGGTGTGCATTTATTGATGGGGGGCACTTTGTTGGGGTCAAAATTTGCAACCCCGGTTGACCGAGTCAAAGTCAAGGTCAACCCCAAGCAAGGTAGGCTCAAGCCCGGGTCAAGCGGGCCCATGCCCAAGTCGAGCCCGCGGCCAGCCTCCTCCATGCCAAAATATAAATCATGTCATAAATAATTTTTATGTAATTTTTTATGCATGAATGTAAACAAAATGGGCATAAAGCCAATATTTTGTAAGCCCATGTCTTATGTGCAAAAATGAAATGGCACATGAGCCATGGGATGGGCAAAATGCCATTTTTGTAAAGCCCAAGGGGCTATATGTAAATATGTAAGCCTATATCAGGCAACATGATGATGAATAAAAAAAACACTTTTTGATTCCCCCAAAAACTAGTGTTCTTTGTGCCTCTTTCTCCTTCTTCAAGGTTCTAAAAACCTTCTTCTTTCTGTTGAATTAGATAAAGAGTTTAACTCTCCCTTTCTCAAAAAATAAATAGTTTTTCACCACAAAACCCACAAAGGGGAGCTCGGATCTCCAGTCAGATCTCAAAAAGGGGAGACTTTTAAGTCTCACCCCCTTTTCTCCAAGATCCCGCCGGTCAAGAGCAAGAAGAAGGAGACCCATCTCCAAAAATCTAACTTTGGACAGACCCAAGGCTCAAAAGAAGAGCAATAAGTCCCCAGGAGTTTAACTCCTTTCTAAATCTACTGGAGTTTAACTCCATAAATTAATTTCTGTTGGAGTTTAACTCCATAAATTTATTTCTGTTAGGAGTTCAACTCCGAAAATTCCCTTGGAAGTTCAATTCCCCAACCTAAGGGTTAGGCCCCCACTTTCAGCGGGTGTTTTCCCGTAGTCACGTGTGCCCACGTGACCCCGGGTGCTGAGGTGCCCAATGGTCACGTGCGCCCACGTGACCCCGGGCGCTGAGACGCCCAAAGGTCACGTGTGCGCCACGTGACCCCGGGGCGCTGAGGCGCCCAACGGTCACGTGCGCCCACGTGACCCCAGGCGCTGAGGCGCCCAAAGGTCACGTGTGCGCCATGTGACCCCAGGCGCTGAGGCGCCCAAAGGTCACGTGTGCCCACGTGACCCCAGGGGCTGAAGCGCCCAGGCGGTCACGTGTGCGCCACGTGACCCCGGGCGCTGAGGCGCCCAAAGGTCACGTGTGCGCCACGTGACCCCGGGCGCTGAGGCGCCCAATGGTCACGTGTGCGCCACGTGACCCCGGGCACCATGCGCCCACATGCTTCGCACGCGTCTTTAAGACGCTTTTCCCCTTTTTTTTATGCACTCCACACTAAATATGCCTCCCCCGTTAGAAAAAATTTCTAACGGGGCGCTGCCCCGCACCCCGCAAGGGGGCCGCTAGCCTCCTTGACCCCCAGCCCGCTATCCGGGTAGCGGGACCCCCGTAAAAACTCTGTGGGGCCCCCGTTATATCCATAACTCCCTCCAAAACACAACACACGTACACTGCACATTGAGTTCGCATGACCAGTTTAACCCGTCAATCGGAGGTTCCTTCGCTCCAAATGCGAGGGGTAATTAACGGCAGCTTAGTCCGCGGCTGTCGGAGATTCGGATCCCCACAATCAATAAACCCTGCCCTACCCTAGGCATGGGGAATCTGTAGTACGCCTGACAAGCGCGCACGTATTCCCATCTCAATGGGGTGACAAAAAACACCCTACAGGGAGTACTACGATTTGGGACTCGATTGTGCGTACCAGATTCCGAGGGGCTGCGGCGTGAGATTCTTGACGAGGCACATAGATCTACATACAGCGTTCATCCAGGTTCCACCAAGATGTACCGTGATTTGAGAGATGTCTATTGGTGGGACGGGATGAAGAGGGATGTCATCGACTTCGTATCAAGATGCCTGACTTGTCAGCAAGTCAAGGCCGAGCACCAGAGGCCAGCAGGAGAGTTGCAGCCTTTGCCCATTCCAGAGTGGAAATGGGAGCAGATTTCGATGGACTTTGTTGTGGGTCTACCCAGGACCAGTCGAGGGTACGACTCCATTTGGGTGATCGTGGATCGACTGACGAAAGCGGCTCACTTCCTGCCAGTGAAGACCGCTTTCAGCTTCGCTCAGTATGCCCAGCTTTACATCGACGAGATCGTGCGGTTGCATGGTGTACCGACTTGTATCGTGTCAGATCGAGGCACCCAGTTTACCAGCCGACTATGGCAGAGACTTCAGGAGGCATTGGGCACTCGTTTGAGTTTCAGCACAGCATTTCATCCGCAGACCGACGGACAGTCAGAGCGGACTATTCAGACTCTCGAGGACATGCTTCGAGCGTGTGTTTTAGACTTCGGAGATAGCTGGGATCGTCATTTACCTTTAGTGGAGTTCTCATACAACAACAGCTTCCAGGATACTATTCAGATGGCACCTTTCGAGGCATTGTATGGGAGGAGATGCAGATCGCCCGTCTGTTGGACTGAGCTGAGCGAGAGCAGTATTTTTGGGCCGCAGGTCGTGCAGGAGACGACCGAGAAAGTGCTGTTGATTCGAGACCGGATGAGAGCAGCTCAGAGCAGGCAGAAATCGTATGCAGACAGGCGCCGTCGCAGATTAGAGTTCGCGGTTGGCGATCATGTCTTTCTGAGGGTCTCTCCAATGAAGGGCGTGATGCGATTTGGGCGAAAGGGAAAGCTTAGCCCTAAATTCGTAGGTTCCTTCGAGATCCTCGAGTGCATCGGCGCAGTTGCATATCGTTTGGCGCTTCCACCCAGCTTTTCAGATGTTCACACCGTCTTCCACGTGTCAATGCTACGCAGATATCTTCATGACCCTTCCCACACGATTCAGCATCAGACCGTTCAGCTTGAGCCCGACCTTTCGTACACCGTACAGCCAGTTGAGATATTAGATCGGCAGGTGAAGAAACTTCGATCAAAAGTCCTGCCGTCGGTGAAGGTTCTTTGGCGCAGCCCGAATGGTGAGGAGATCACTTGGGAGGCCGAGGGAGAGATGCGGAAGAAATTCCCTCATCTTTTTGAAGGTGCGCTTAGTTGCATATTTTAAATTTCGGGGACGAATTTTCTTAAGGGGGGAAGACTGTAACACCTGAGTCTGTGTTTAATAGTAGTTGCGTGTTAATGTGGGGTCTTTTGGTAAAAAGTTTACCAAAACAGCTCATTTCAGCCCCACACATCAGCACATTTCAACTCTTGACCAACATCAAATCAGCCCAAAGAAAAAAATCAGCCATATCACATCTTTTCAGCCACCAAAAGTCAGCTTCAGCAACACCTATAACCCCATAGCTCAGCCGTAACTACATCAACAGCAGCACCATCATTGCATCTGTCCAATTTCTGCCCAATTTCAGCCACAAAGTCAGCTATAGCTGCTGCAACAGCCACCTAACTCCATGAAAACAGCTGCAGCATCAACCCCATGTCAGCCCATAGCATCACACCAACCCATAGCTTCAACACAAAACGCCACACACCACACACCACACCACAACAACACTCACAACAACATGTTTCAGCTACAACAGCAATAACAGCATTAGTCATTTTCAGCAGCAACAGCTGTTACAACAGCCCAACTTCTTACATAACCCCTCCCCCACAATCACACAACCCTTCCCACAATCATACTACCATCCCTGCTGCTGCTGCTGCTTCAAACAGCAACACAAATAACACCAAACCACAGAACCAAAGCAACAGCAGCAGCTTCTCTGAAACAGCATCAGCTTTAGCAACAGCAGTTGCAGGTCAGCTCTGTTCCAGCCAAGTTTGCAGCACCAGGAGCTGTAGCAACAGCACACACTCTCCTACTCCTTCTCTTCTCCTTCATCTAGGGTCTTTTGAGGTATAACCCCCTTAAACCGTCTCTAAATTGCTAAAGTTATGGTTATCTAGCTTAGTTGGTGCTTATTTCATGCTTTAGTGGTAATTTTGGGTGAATTAAGAGAATTTTGGCTAAGTAATGGTTGTGATGGTTAGAGTAGCCCTATTAGGTGCTGTTGAGACTAGAACACCCAAGTTTGGTTCCAGATTTCACAAAAATACCCGATTTATCCGACTTGGCGTAAATTAGCCGTTTTAGCGACTTTTTAGCCTTTCTGAAATCTGCTTTTGACCCGATACACTCGGGTAAAAATTGAGAAGACTGTAGCATAGTGAGACTAGAAGAGACACACACACAAATCACGGGGACCCACCTCACAATGGAGACCGCCGGTTTATTCGATCTGGCCGCAATTTGCGGCCAGAGTAGGGGGTGCGATGTTAGGATTTTGGGTGTGGGGATCTTCTGGGTAGCTTGGTCTGTTGGCATCTGTAACTTTTTAAGTTTGGTCCAGAGGCAAAATCTGGAGCTAATAACGTGTTTCCGATGTTTTAAGTCTCGTGCGACACGCGCGTGATACGCGTGGTTCGGTGGCGCGCTGCGCGACACAGCGTGTCGGCGTAGGTTCTGGTGGGTTTGTGCGCGTCGCGACGTGCCGTGAGCACGCGCGTTTTAGTTTCACGCACGCGTATCCTTTTTATCGATATATCGTATTTTGCAGGATTTTTCCTTATATGGTGACTTTTGTAAATTCTAGATTCGCCGGCAGGGACTTCGAGCGCAGCGGAGAAAGGGAAGCAGGTGGTCGGACACACCTAACACGGGACCACGGGTGAGTAGATTTAATATCTACAGGGGACAATCGTTTGGATGGCGCAAGTCGCCCGATAGATTTAGTAAACTGGAAAATAGTAAACTGGATAATCACTTGTGACATTAGAATAATAATACTGGCATGATAATTGCTGCAATTAGATCAATATGTTATACCCATATACGCAAACTCATTTGTAAGACACATGCACCATTACCAAGTTTTTATATGTAGCACGGGCACTATTCATGTGGACACACACCCTGGTAATTGCCATTTCACAACACTAGATAACTGCAAATCTGAAACATGTTAATTGCTTAGAATTGTGCTATTGCAATAAATATTTAAAATGAAATCATAAGAATTGCTATTCTCGTGCAAATGCATTAATTCACTTGCTCATGCTTAGTATAAATCATACATTGCAAATTGATACCTTATGCATTCATTATCATTGACATATGCCCATGATGATTTCATGAGATTTATGATATTTCTGGATTTCGGGGAAAGCCGCAAGATTTCCAAAACTTACGATCTTTTAAATATAAAAGTTTCGGTTTTCTAGTGATGTAAAGTGTCGTCCACCATGAGTTTGCTGTGGTTTTTCTAGACCCGTTTCGAGGAGGTGGATGAACCGTCTCGGGTACATGGTGGGCCCGGTACGGTACCCCGGGGCAAGAAGATCGCAGGAGAGGGCATTGAGCCTGGCAGGGGACGGATTACCTGCCGGTGACTTCATTTGGCACGGCGGATATCCAGAGGATACCGACCGTGGCCGCTAGATTGAGATATGGATATTTGACATGGATCAGCCGGATGGCTGAGGCCAGAGATGCTTGACATGGATATATGAGATTTAAACAGATTTGAGGTGTCGTTGCTGGACACGGATTTTATTGATTTCATGGATATTATGCTGATGTTTAAAAGAAGTTTTCAAAACAAATGAAGGAACAATTTTTATACCTTCATGATGAGATCTTGAGTTGACTCATGTAGCATACATACCTGTTATTGCACCCACGTGACATACTGGTTAGAACCCTGATGATGCATACATATCTGCTAGTACATATAGCCATACCTGTTTTAGGGATGCTAGGATACTTGTGTGCATGCATACGATAGCCTTAGTAAATGTTATTTATTACTCACGAGCTGGCAACTCACCCCCGTTGTGCCCCAGCTTTTCTGCAGGTCCGTTCCGTCAGCACTGTAGCGGCGGACACTTTGGCTCATTTTGCCCTTTTTGTCTGGACTCGAGGCTTTTGCTCATAGGTGGGTTATTATCATTTTGTACCACCTTATATATGCTCATTGTATCTAGAGTACTCCATCTACTGCTGCCACTACTACTACTATTTCAGCTGTACCAGTTATTTGGATTATTGTATATTGACCTAGAGACGAGATTGTGAGACTTGGGGATTTTATGCTATGTTATTTGGGATCGAGCTCACTTGAGTCGACATGTTATTTTACCCATGCTTCATATTTATTTATACACATTGTTATTTTACATTGCGTGGGATTTGTGACCGCCTTGAGGCAAAAAGCTAGCTCCCGCTTGGGGATGCCATATTCATGTTATTTATTTATATTTCGGTTTTGCGCCCGTTTGGGGCCTGGTTTACAAAGGAAATTCTGCAGGAATTTTGGAAAGAGGAAGGATATTTTAAAATGGGACTTGATGTGGATTAATGGAGAAAAATGTTTTAAATAAATTGGTTTTCCTTCACTCAAATTCTTAATTGGGTTTTGTATTCTGGGTTTCGGCTTACTTATTTTACGGACGCCTTGAGACGTTTCGTAACTTAAGTGTCGGTCGCGTTCTGTACCTTGCGGGTCGTGACACGGCGGATATCTCGCGTCTGGCGAGAATCACGGAGCCGTGGCGGAGACGCCTGTGATCAGTGCTATGGGTCGGCCGATGAGACCGAGGAAGCTAAGCTCGGCGGGATGCTCGGGAATGAGCGGGAGGCCGAGCGAGCTTGGTTCTGTGATAGCTCGGAGGCGAGCTGGGGGGCTGAGGGAACTCAGCGTGTGGGAAGGCTCGGAGGCGAGCCGACGGTTGTTTGTAAGGCGGGCACATGAGTAGTCTGGAAGGCCACTGAAGGTCGGGAACATCTTCGGGTCGGAGGTCCAGGGTATGCTTCCAACGTACCATTCTTGATCCTTTCTTGTAAGTTCTGGGACACGTCATCTGCCACGTGTCATGATTTGGGGAATCACCGGTATAAGAGATTTAGGCATTAAAGATTATCACAAGTCTCTCATTAGTACATAAGTTTCTCAATTAGGATTTAGGCATTAATAAAGAGAGGCCTTAGTCATGCTCACATGTAAATTTTGGTTAAATTTCAACTTATTATCATGAACTTTGAGCGTTTTCAATGAAGAACTCTTAAATTAATGAATTGCTACCATAAACATTTCGAGTATCACAAAATTACCATAACGACATTAACGGAAAATTGGAAAATGACTATAGCGCCCTTTTATATAAATTAACAAAAAAAGGGATTAATTTTTTTGCAATAATTTAATTCTTTTTTTGGTTAAAATATACTACCATTTTAAATAGATTAACAAAAGAATTCAAAAAAAAAGCTAATTGCTTAGTTTATGTTAATTTATATAAAAGGATGGTATAGTCATTTATTGTAGTTTTGTGATACTCTGAAAGTTTACAGCAGCAATTCGTCATTTAAAAATTTCAGGATACTATGTGTGGAAAATGCCTAAAGTTCACTGTAGCAAGTTGAAATTTAGCCTAAAACTTATTTTAAAATATTAATTTTTGAAAAGGGTTAGATAAGGATGAGGATGCTATGTTCAAAAAGGATTTAAGAAAACACTGTAGCAAGCTAATCATAAGATGTGAAAAAGTTTCTTTCCAACTTCCAAGATCAAATTGGACATGAACTGAAATTGAAGGGTGCAAAAAGAAAATAAAAAAACTTATTAAAGAGTGAAGCTCTCTGTCCATGGAGCATCAAATGTGCAATATACAAATTTTCAGGGTCTTCGGTGAATTCATCCAATATCTCTGTTTGGACCCGCATTTCATGCGAAGAAAGCTATAAATTGACACTCCCATTAAAATTATTCAAAGTTTGATGTGTGGTGCATAGTGGTGCATAAAATGGCAAGTACCAGTGATGATGAGGCAGCTTTCCTGTTAAATTTTTTTTTTCGGCACCAGGCCTGTATCCACCCACGAATTTACCTCTCTTATTAGGGTTTAATCGAACCCCGTACTCTTTCCAGAAGTGTAGGTGCCCATACATACTGTTGCTCATTGGTATTTCCTGTTAAAGTTAGGCATGAGTTGCTTTATGTCTCTCCCTTAACATGTATTTTTGGACTTTTACTCCAATCATTCCCATTTTTTCTTAATGGGTTCCCCACAGACCTCAGTGACGCATCAACCACGTCCCTTCTTTTTCCTCGATCATTGTCTATTCCGGTTTATCTCCACCTTCAAAGAATATATCATGATGCTACCTTTTGCGAAAGCAGAAAAAGACATCATTTGCCTACTTTCGTGAAATCTATTGCACTGGTCTACAAAAGGGAACCGTAGAGTGAGGACAAAACGAGTGACTTTCACGTGTCAGAATGCCATTCTTTTACTTGAACCGTAGAGCTTCTTGGTAAAACAGATCAAACTACTAAGTTCATTCAACAGAAAGAAGTTCGAAATACCAACGGCGATTGTATTGTAAGGTTGCGGTTGAACGGATCGAGCAAGTTCGAATTGGCCCTTCCACTCGGCACCGTCGGATCACTAAGGCTGACTTTCGTCCCTGCTCAACGAGACTATTCTGATGAAGTGTGCACAGATTAGTTAGTATTTTGCATAAGCATCCAATGTTATCCCAACGATCAATGTTGTGGATAAGTGCGGAGTTTTGATACAGTGGAACGTACATTTATTAACTTTGTATCTGAATTTGATAAATGGAACATATTATTTAACTGATTTGGCTTGTTAGATGTATATAAGCCGCAAGTTTTTTTTCGATGCGTTCAGATATGAATCGGGTTTTTTTCAATGTCCAATGAAATTTCGTTCTATGTCAGATGAGTTTTTTACCGAAACCATAAACATTAGAGCATTCCGTGTATTGCTAAATTTTTCGTGTTCTCGGGGCTTTTACTTTTCAAAACTAACGATGCATATTACAATTTTTGCACAGTTAATAAAATAAAGTTTACCAGTATAAGACTAACCTTTCATTCTATGAATAAATGGATATAATTCTTAATATCTTATGCAAATTGAAATTTAAATTGAGAATTTAATTAGAAACCTATTTGGGCCAAAATGGTACAGACTGAAATGCAAGCCCAACTAGGAATCTAAGCCCAATAGTTTGTTGGGTTTGTTATATTGGATTCACTGCTTGGGCTTGACAACTAAATATTACAGATCTTGTAATATATATCTAAGCCTAACAACTTTGATAATATATATATATCTGCCTAAAACATTAGCGATTTATATAAAATTTCGAGTTATCAAAAATTTCAAGCCTTTTAGTCAGTACATTTGGTGTCTGGATCATTCTGCTCGACCAGTCGCTCATGCAACTCCGATATCGTGCTAAGGGAGTGCCAATGTAAGTTCGAGGTCCACTTCTTCCTCCGATGCATTCTTCGATTCTTCATTGGAGATGGGCGATCCAAACGGCCCCAGCTCAGATTCGGTCTGTTGAAAAAAGAAAATTATTATTAGAAAATCTTAGAAATATTAAAACAGACATGCATGTATATGTTTAGCATAATCTATCTTTTAAAATTTAAGACAAAGAGTTGTATGCATGTGTATTAAAATGCATTTAATGCATGCTCTCTAAGCATCTTGATCACGATATTATCATTTGAGTAAGAGGGAAAAAAACACATGAATCATTCAAACAAACATATTAATCATGGATAATTTGTATCCATTAATGCTATTATTAAACTTCAATCACCAAGTTAAGATATGAAAAGTTTAAGTCACTATCAAAATGCATGTAAAATCACTATAATTTGAAAACCTTAGTGTGTGTGTGTGTCATTTACTAGACTTAATTTGAAAACCTTTCTAGAGACGTTCCCATCATCATCCACAAGCCATCCTGCCTCTTCGCACAACGCCTTAACAAGTCATTCCGATCAGGATGCTTAGAAAGCCGATAGTTGCTGTTTCGACGCAGCCCTTCAAAAATCTTGGCCGCGATCTCCCGACGTCGTTTCTCACGAAGGCGGTTGTTTTCTCGCTCACGTTCCGATGGAAACCGCAGCGATCTCTTCTCGTTGCCATAGCGGTCTATCCGTTTCACCGGCCATGGCCCCTTGGTCTTCTTAATGCAACCATGCACCATCTTTTTTTCTTCTTTGCATGTGTGGTGTTGTTGGAGAAATGTGATGGAGTGATTTGCAACACAAATATGGGGGTATTTATACAAAAAAAAATAATTAAGAGTTAGTGTGATTTTTTTTATGGGCATGGCAGCAATTCAAAGAAATGCATAAGAGTATGCATGCATAAAATGCCAAAACTCCAATTGAGAATCATACACAGCTCACAAAAGGACAAATATGAAGATTAGCTCTAATCAGTAGAAAACCTTCAAAAAGAAAAAAGGGTATGTGCTTTTGTAAGGAAAAATAAAAAAAGTATATATAATATTGCAATCATTTGGGATGCATAGTTCCAAGAAAATTAATTTTACTTGTACACTCCCAATTAATTTCACATTGTTGAAGTGCCCAAAAAATTTGTTTTTCTGTTAAATATCAAGATCAAAATTATCAGTTACTTTGAAAAACAACTAACAATCTCATTATTCTTGTATTTGAGCTATAAATCTCATAGGTTAATTAATAGTGAATATATATTGTTTTTAAAGTACAATTCCTTTGGGTGTTCGTAAATCTCATTATTCTTGTCTCCATATCTCAAAAAGGAATACTCTGTTTCTCTCCTTTTCTCTAACATTAAACTCACACTAAATTACAAACATTTCAAAGGACAAAGTACAATGGAATAAATTCTCCAAAATTAGTTGTATGTGGCAATGATGAAGGAAACTTGCCACATGGCAATTTTCAAGACAAAACAAATAAGAGTTAGCTAGGGTTTTATTCTTTGGACAAACAATTAAAGTTCAAATTTACTAGTAACTAGGTTTGGTAGCTAGGTTGCTTATATATTAGGAATGTAGAGAAATAAACTTTTAATCTATATGCAAGATATTTTGCAAAATATGGAATAATTATCTACATCATGTCATTCATCATCATGGAGGCATCAAATTATCTATATAGCATTCTCTTGAAGAGAATTAAATAAAAAGTACATAAATCTCTAATTAATAATTGCAATATTAATTCTCTTGAAAAGGAATGGAGAAATTTGCACATCTGCAATTATTAGTATGTCACCTCATCAATTAATTTAAAAATTGTTTGTTAAGGTTATTTCATGCAATAAAAATAAGGGTCTTAGACTCACAGTTGTTAGTTAATTATTATGTTTTAATTGGAAACTAGCATGCAATGTGCATTGCTAACATTTCTATAACTATTTGGTTGCTCAATCTTCTTTGCAGCAAATCAAAAAAGTTCAAAGGGAAAAAAAATGATAAAATGAGTCAGATTGAGATTTTAAAAGAGAACAAATTATGTCCTTGTTTACATTTTGCCGGTAGGAACCCTCTTCATTTTTACCAGATTGGCAGGAAACTATCATCCTGAGTTGGAAGGTGGAAATTAACAACCATTAACCTTTTCTGTTTCTATTTTTTTATTCTAAAAGTCGTCTTTAGTAAAACTACTGATTGCGGGATAATAATAAAACAATGACAGAAATAATTAACTAAAATAATAACGTTTAGTTAGCGTCAAAATATGTAAAGTTAAATTCATATTTTAATTTTACCTTTTATTTTGCCCTTTACTTCTAGAAGTGGGGCAGGCTTTTGGGCTAATTATTTAGGATGCACTAAAATTTAGGCCCACTGATATTACTTAGGATGCACTAAAATTTAGGCCCAATGATGAGGGCCCCTCATTTCCCGGGCCTTATATTAAAACACGCTCAAAAAAGGATAATTATGACAACGTTTTAAGTAAACTATTACCCAAATAAATAATTAAAATATATCACCAATATAATATGAGCCAAGGAGGAATTTTAGGATTATGAAAATAAGTCAAGTAAATTTATCAATATTAGGTAATTCAATACACTAAAGATAGGAATTGAGGAACTTCCTTACGCCTATGAGCTTCCAAGTTTCGGGCTCAGTCACAGCTAAATGGCAAGTACAGCAGACTATATTCGAAGAAAGGGCACAGATTTAGTCAGGCATTTAGCGGATAAAGCTTTGGGAACGAGGCATAGATTAGATTCTAAGGGTTTATCCCAGGTCTCTTTCAAATCTTTTTTGATTTAGCTCTAATCATTGCTAAATCCTCCCTAAACCCTTTAATGTGTCTCGTATTGTTGTAGCAACATACATCATCAAACTTTAACCCAATCAAGTGTTTATGATATATAATTTTATATAATACATTATGGTAAATACGAAATTAATAAAAAAAAAACGTACCTCCTACGTTTACAGTTATCAACATTGGATTTGAACTAGAGACATACGGGTCTGAATCCATATCCATATCTTACTCTCGACTCTTGAGCCCGGGCCTGATCCTCCAATCTTCCAGAATCATGTGGAAGTCGACAAATCGACCAAATTTTTATGCACATGAATCACTTCATGTGTAGAACAAGGTGAACGGAGCGGATCTTTAATGGTCGGATTGGGCCATTCTACAATGGAGATAACCATTTCCCCCCCTCTAACCACGACATTTGATTTTTGAGACTATAAGAGAGAACGGGTGTCAGTGTTAATAGACTTCACAGAGACAGTTTTGTATATTGAGAATATGATATCCGCTAATACCATTTGTATTAAGGTCGGAAATCGCTAGCTTACAGATAGAAAGTGATGCGCTTTCGTCTAATGACTTTCTTTTTAACTCTCCGAAATCAGGGTCTCTCTTTCGCCTTCTCCGCGATCAAATATATCCGCTACCATCAAGATTTCGCCACTGGAAAATCAGGTGGGGCCCGCCCCTGGCTCGGCCTCGACGGACTCATCCTCGCCCTCTCTGCACTGTTCTTCATCATTTTAAGCACAGGCTCAGGTGACGACAACGACCCACAAAGAAGAAGAAGAAGAAGAAGAAGAACAAGGATTCCTGCTGCACTCATAATATTCATCCTCGGCATCATCCTCTGCTTCATTCGCGACCCATCAATCATAAACCACTTGAAATTCGGCCCATCAAAAATCCAGCTAGTAAAAATAACCCGGCAGGATTGGAAAACCGGTTTCGAGCAGCAATACCACAAATCCCACTTTCAATACTGAACTCAGTAATCGCGGTTTGCAAACTATCCACGGATCTCTTTCCGGAAAAACAAGTTTCGGCCACTAAGGTTTCAGTCAGCGTCGGTTTCATGAATCTAGTCGGTTGCTGGTTCGGTGCAATGCCAGTTTGCCACGGCGCAGGCGGACTCGCTGGCCAGTACAGGTTCGGGGCCCGAAGTGGAGCTTCGGTTTTGTTTCTCGCCATCGGGAAGTTAGTTTTGGGGTTAGTTTTCGGGAACTCGTTTGTCAGGATACTGGGGCAGTTTCCGATTGGGATTCTGGGTGTTTTGTTGTTGTTTTCGGGTGTTGAGCTGGCGATGGCATCGAGGGACATGGGGAGCAAAGAGGAAAGCTTTGTGATGTTGGTTTGTGCCGTGGTTTCGCTGACCGGGTCTAGCGCGGCGCTAGGGTTTGGATGCGGGATTGTGTTGTATGTGTTGTTGAGGTTGAGGGAGGTGAGCTGGTGTTCTTTGCTAGGGTTTTCTGAACCGGAGGTCAATTGTGATGAGGGGACTGGGTTTTAGTTTACTGCTATTGTAATGAACAATATTTCATTAAAGAAATTAATGAAGAATTGATCCATGAATGTAATAGCCTTAACAATCTATTTGGGAAAATAAATAATCCATGCATAATTAATACAAAATCAATTATGAATAAAGCATTATGCATAGATGAAACAAAAGATACTATATGAATTCAAGCAGATGAAACCTGACAAAATTCTTGAAGCAGGATTAGATAATATACCATGATTAATGAGACCGAGAATTCCATGGCATGCTATGTTTTTGAACCCTGGACATCTGCAGCTTTTGCCCAGTTGCATCGCCTTTTGAGTTCCAAACTTTTTTCCTAGAAGAAAAATATACGCATCTTATTTATATCCCGAACCAAGTATAGCAAGTATTCAGCTAGAAATCAAAATACAGTAACAATTAACTGAAAGATGTAACTTTACCAGACTTGGCCGCCTTCAATCAGCAGTAATTTGTGGAATCCGCTGTTTAAAGTTGGATTTTCTATTCCAACTTCAAAATTTCTGCTCACAGGAAGTAATCAGAGTTAACGGAGTGGTGATAGGGATGGCGGCGGCGGCGGCGGCGGCGGTGTTGGTGATGGTGATGGTGGCACAGGGGCTGACAGAGTGGTGTCCGGAGTGGCGGCATACGGGACTGCATCAATGGAGATAGCTTCTGGCGATAGTGGTGGATTCGGTGGAAATGGTGTGTACGATGGGTGAGGCAACGAAGACATGGATTTATCAGGAAAGGATAAGTCAGAGTCGCTAGTTGAGTAATAGTAGTGTACGTTTTCAAAGAAAGTAACATGACGAGATATGCGAAGCATATGACTAATAGGACCATAACATATTTTTTGTGACTTGGACTGTATCCTAACACAACACAACGTGCGGAACAAGCAGATAACTTGTCCCTCTCGTGAGGTGGTAGGAAAACAAAACATACACATTCAAAAACTCGAAGTTTGGAATAGTCAAACATGGTTGAGTGAAGACGAGAGTATAGACAAAGGTTAGCAAAAAGAGAAGAAAATGTGACATTAATGAGTAATACTGCTGTAAGAAGGGCTTCTGCCCAAAAAGTTCGTGGAGTGGAGGCTGTTAACATTAGAGCATGTGTGGTTTCAAGAATATGACGATATTTGCATTCGGCAACACCATTTTGTTCAAGGGTATGAGGGCAGAACTGTAGAGATAAGGTTCCATGAGTTTTAAAAAGATTTTGCATCGAGTGAGAGACATATTCTAAATATTTTAATTCTTTTATGGAACTGAGTATGAGTCATGTTTGTAAAATCTCTGTATATATCGAACAAGTCAGCACGAGAACGTATGATATATACCCAAGTATAACGTGAGAAATCATCTATAAAGCTCATATAGTATTTATAACCTGATAGAGATGCAATGGGTGCAAGACCCCAAATATCATAATGTACTAAATCAAAAGATTCGGTAACAATATTATTATGCAATGAAAAAGGCAATTATTTGCTGATCTGTACGAATCCACTGCTGATATGTAGGTGACGAATCAACTGAGCTGATGAACGATATATCAGACGTTGGTGTAGTGGTAAATGAAGCCACAACGGGCTGAGTAGGGCATGTTAGAGAGCCATCAACGTATCCCAATAGCACAAAAGTGCGAAGATTATACTGCATGGTTAACGCCCAAGCCGTTTAATTTTCAACTCCGGTGAGTTGAATATCGGTTGCTGAAAAGTTATACAGGCCCTGTTTGTTCATATTTTTTTCCCACGAAAAAAACCTAAAATTGGAATTAGAAATAGCCTGAGTAACCTGATCAAATAATGAGTTGATTTGCCTGGGGTCAATCGAAGGAGGTCCGAGGGCGATCGAAGGAGGTGGATCGGGGCTTCGAGTTTTGGGCCGCGGGATCGGGGCTTGGATCAATTAGAGGTAGCGATGGATGGCCTGGACGGCAGTGGCGAAGAGGGAGATCGGAAGGCGAGGGTTTCGATCTCGGCGCGAAGGCCGTGGAAGACAGCATCGGAGGAGAGCTGTTGAAGATGCATGCCTTGTAGACGAACCCGAAGCTTCTGTCGCCGATGATGGCGCTAGCGGAGAAGTTGTTGGTGGCGTTGGTCGTGGATTGGTGAACGATCGAGGAGGCGGCGGAGCTTCCAGATCGTCTCAACTGCGGCGCCGTTCGATGTCTGAGGCGATGGTGGGGCTCAAGATTTGATCAACGGCGGCGGCTGTTGAAGGAAGATGAGTTAGGGTTAGGGTTTTGTAATTGGTTGCTCTAATACCACAATGCGTTTGGAGAAAGATTTTATTTATTTTCAATATACTTGATATACATGTATATATTCCAAGTCAATGGAAAGTTCTGGAATACCCCACGGAAAAATCTCGAATACACACAGCATATCTTAATAATTTTATCCGTGCTTTATGCAAGATAGAGCCAGTCGCCTTACATCAGCTGTAGCTGTCAACAAGCACTGTAACGAATTTGTTCAACTCTGTACACAAAGAAGAAAGAATGAAGTGTAACGGTAGCGAAAGCCTTTTCAGGGAGGTTTATTTCTGGCAAACGACAGTGAAAGCCATTTACAGCAACAGTTGGGTTTTTCCAGGCCGAGAAAGCCATTTAAAGAATCATTGCATTCATTCGCGCGGGGGGGGGGGGGGGGGGGGGCACGCAACTCGGAGCATTGACCTCATGACATCCAATTAAGAACTCGTGTCAGTCACCATAACCACCTCTCCACTCACCTAAACAGCCACATTCTCTCCTTATAAATACCAAAAAGCTCAACATATCAAAGCAGTTCCGATCAAAAACCATGGAACCTCAACCACCAACAACACCATCATCAACCTCCCATCTCCTTTCCCGCTATTCCCGCCGCCTCGCCGCCTCGTTCCGCCTCAAAACATCAGTATGGGCAGAGCTCTCTGGCTCTGTCGGGGACCTAGGCACCTTCATCCCCATCGTCCTTGCACTCTCGATAGTAAACCACCTCGACTTATCAACCACTCTCATATTCACCGCCTTTTACAATGCCCTGACCGGACTCCTCTTCGCGGTGCCCATGCCCGTGCAGCCCATGAAGTCCATTGCAGCCGTCGCCATCTCTGAGTCCGGGACCCACCTCACCATCCCCCAAATCATGGCAGCCGGAATCTCCACCGTGTCTGTGTTGTTAGTCCTCGGCACCACCGGACTCATGTCGGTGTTCTATCGGTTTATCCCGCTTCCAGTGGGCCGTGGGATTCAGCTGTCTCAGGTGCGGGAATATATCCTGATTTTTATCTTCCATCCCTTTTCCTTTTCCTTTTCCTTTTCCTTTTTCGTTTTGAAAAAAGAGCTGGGCGCATATGTGCCCGTCTCATGCATTTATTCGGGAATATATCCTGATAACGACAAAAATAAAGGATACATAAGTCAACCATAAAAAGAAAAAGGATTATTTTACCCATGTTTCCTAGTTAAAGTTTTTTATAAGAACAGAATTTTATAAAACTAGTCAAGCACTGTATTTTGAGAATAGTATTTCCGCAGCTCGGCTTTATGGTTGGAAATCACTATCATAAAAATAGAAAGTGCTGCAGTTTTGTCTGATAATTTTTTTTTTGTTTGTTTTTGGTTTTGTTTATTTTTCCAATCGCTCTCCAAAATCAGGGACTCTCCTTTGCCTTCACCGCCATCAAATACATCCGCTACAATCAAAATTTCACCACCGGAAAGCCTGGTGGGGCCCGCCCCTGGGTAGGCCTCGACGGCCTCATCCTCGCCCTCTCTGCACTGCTCTTCATCATTTTAACTACAGGCTCTGGCAGCGATGAAGACCAACAACCAAGAAGAAGAAAAAGAACAAGAATTCCTGCTGCACTCATAGTCTTCATCCTCGGCATCATCCTCTGTTTCGTCCGCGGCCCATCAATCATAAAGCACTTAGAATTCGGCCCATCGAAGATCCAACCGATCAAAATAACCTGGCAGGATTGGAAAACCGGTTTCATCCGAGCAGCTATACCACAAATTCCGCTTTCAATACTGAACTCTGTAATCGCAATTTGCAAACTATCAACAGATCTTTTCCCTGAAAAACAAGTTTCTGCAACTAAAGTTTCAATCAGCGTCGGGCTAATGAATTTAGTCGGTTGTTGGTTCGGAGCAATGCCAGTTTGCCATGGTGCAGGTGGGCTCGCAGGTCAGTATAGATTCGGGGCCCGAACTGGAGCTTCAGTTTTGTTTCTTGCCATTGGGAAGTTGATTTTAGGGTTGGTTTTTGGGAACTCGTTTGTTAGGATTTTGGGGCAGTTTCCGATTGGGATTTTGGGTGTTCTGTTGTTGTTTTCGGGGGTTGAGCTGGCGATGGCATCGAGGGATATGGGGAGCAAAGAGGAAAGTTTTGTAATGTTGGTTTGTGCGGCTGTGTCTTTGACCGGGTCAAGTGCGGCGCTAGGCTTTGGATGTGGGATTGTGTTATACGCGTTGTTGAGGTTTAGGGAGATAAATTGGGGTACGATGTTCAGGTTATCTAAAACAGAGGTTAATGATGATGAGGGGACAGGGGTTTAGTTACCATACTCGGTATTAATTTTCCTCTTTTTCCTTTTTACAAAAAATGGGTTGGAAATGATTCCCCTTCCGTTCCATTAAAGATTGTTAATGAAACAATGTACAAGTATGTTTGCATATAACATAGCAGATGAAAAAGATGTCTTCGTCAAAGTGATAATTTTTTCTTGTTCTAAGTAGACATGAAGCAGAGTTTTCAGGTATGCGACATGTATAAAGTTTGGAACATGCATAACATCGAGTTGATGAGAAGCTGCTTTAAACTTAACAAACAAATTATCAAAAGCAAGATTAGATCATACCTACTCGATGAGACTGAGAATTACACGATGTGCTATGTTATTGGACCCCAGACATTTGTACCAAGGGATTAAAGTCAATTTGCCTCCTCGGCTTTTCTTCGGTTGCATTGCTTTTGATTTCCAAACTTCTCGCAAAAGAGAAAATAGAATAAGGTGAGTTTCTGTGTTCAGGAAATGACTCTACAAATCTAATGCACATATTTCTAATATCACAGATATAGACAGATATCTAAAATGAAAAATAGGTATCAGTAAAAAAGATTGTCGTGAGTTTCATTCATCTTTTTCCTACACATTTATTCAACAACAAGGGCCTCTTAAGAATACCACAATTCAAGCATCACATTGACACAGAATCATACGGCAAGTCTTAAATTAGATAGATGTATGATCACAAATCCTATTATCTTAAAAATCTCAATCCCAGTTGCACAACATATAAACCAATCTCTGTTGTATTTATAATCTCACATAGTCCAAATCAAATGGTAGTCAGTTACTCAGGAAGAAATCAAAATATAGTAACTTTTAACATAAAAAGAAGAAAGATAACCATACCAGACTTAGCAGTCATCAACCATAAGAAATTTATGGAATCCTCTGTAAGCAATGGATTTTCTCTACCGACGACTATGCACAGCAGTATCAGACAAGAAACTCACTCTCAGTGTGAATATCAATTCGGACACAGGTACTGGATTACTATATCATTCACCTTTTGTCATGCGAAGAAAAAATGAAGCGTGTCGGTGGTGAAAGCCTTTTCAGGGAATTTTATATCTCGCAAACTGCGCTTATTGTTACAACAATAATCTGGTTATAGTACATCCACAATCATACAGCATCAACAATTTACATAATCAATCCCTTTCATCTCCTAGATTTACATATCTTTCCCTTCTCATTTTTAGCAAAATAATTGGGTTTCCATACCGAGGCAGATGCAGCTCGGTGCTCTACGCTTAACCCTTTCGAGGTCTTTGCATCGTTGTTGAATTCAGCAAACATCTCATATACTATTTGCCACGCTTTCTACCCCAATATCCCTCATCATCACAAGAGCACTTGCCATCTCTAAAGTGATGAAACTGTTCTGTATCCCTAATCGTGATCTCTCTCCTTACAATCTTCGATACTGACTTCATAATGCTATGGCAGCTCTCGCACATATAAAGATTTTTCGTAACCCATATCGGTGTCCCTGGGGTACTACTTATAAGCCCGAACCCAACAGCTAATCTCTCACTATGTCCGCAAAAAATGTCTGCCTTCGATGCTTCAATCTGATTCAAAAATTTATTCCCCAATACATCAAACCCCGCTGCCTCCATTCTATTGTACAATCCATTCAAAACTGCGTGAATGTCATTTATCTGTGGGTGAGACTCGTCGCCGCTAAGAAAGGCGTGAACAGATCCTTTTACCTCGATCCAGCTACAGCCGGGATCTACCATTAGCCCTCGCTCACTCATCAACTTCCTTATTTTCGCTACTAAATCCCATCTATCATTGTCAGCATATAAATTGCACAATAACACATAATATCCTACACTGTTTGGATCAAGCTCAAGAACAAATTTTGCAGCGGCTTCCCCGAGTTCGACCTCACGATGTATTCTGCAACCATTAAGCAATGCTCCCCAGATTGCAGCATCGGGCTTGATGGGCATATCTTGGATAAATTGATGAGCTTCTTCTAAATGCCCAGCACGGCCCAAAAGGTCGACAATACATGCATAGTGTCTTACATTCGGAGTAATAGCAAAGTCTCGCTCCATATTGTTAAAGTAACTCCAACCTTGGTTCACTAATCCTGCGCGGCTACAAGCACACAAGAGGGCGACAAACGTAACTTCATCGGGATCAACTCCATTCGCTAGCATCCGATCAAATAAATCAATGGCGAGATCCCCTTGTCCTCTTCCAGCATAGCCAGCGAGTATTGTGTTCCAAGATACGACATCCTTGTCATCATGCACATTGAACTGTTTCCATGCATATTCCATTCTTCCACATTTAACATATAGATCAAGAAGAGCATTGGGTAGATAACCATCAAACCCAAAACCTGTTCTTAGAGCTTGGGCATGGATTTCCTTCCCACACGCCAAAGCTCCTATCGCAGTACAAGCAGAGAGCGCAGCTATTAATGTTATGGAGTTAGGTTTTATGTCAACTTGCATTTGGCGAAAAAGGTTTAAGGCTTCAAAACTCCTATGGTTGATTCTGAAGCCTGCAATAATCGAGCTCCAAGATACCACATCTTTCTGAGGCATTCTTTTAAAGACTTCTAATGCCTTGTTGATGCATCTAGACTTGGAATACATGTCGAGAAGTGTGTTTCCAACTATGGTATATGGCATTAGCCCTGTCTTCCTTGCTAGCTCATGTAATTCGATGCCAACATCGAGTCGGCCCAAGCAAACACAAGCAGAGAGAACACTTGCTAATGTGACCTCATCTGGAATTGTGTCTTCCTGTTTCATCTGTTCAAATGTTTCCAATGCTCTTTCGGGCAATTTGTTCTTCTCATAACCCGAAATCATTGCCGTCCACGAGACCACATCCTTGGATGCCATCCTTGAGAATACTTTCTCCGCGTCCTTCAAATTCTTAGAGCTGGTGTACATTTGAATCAGTGAATTATGCACTGAAATTTCACGACAAAACCCCTTTTTAATAGCATAACCATGAACCTCCTTACCTAATGACTCATCACACAGGAACCCAGAAGCAGCTACCACGCTCGTCATAGTCATCAAATCCGGCTCCATCGAAACTTCCCGCATCGTTAAAAACAACCTCAACCCTTCAACGCACTCCTCATTCTCAAAGTACCCTGAAATCATCGCATTCCAAGAGATACAATCTTTCCTATTCATTCCATCAAACACTTTACGCGCACTACCCAAATCGCCGCACTTCGCATACATTGTAACCAAAGCATTCAAAACGTCAATCTCCGACCCGAACCCGAACCTCACAACATGGCAATGCACCTCTCTCCCCATAACCCAATCGGGGACCCCACCGCAAGTCCTCAAAACACAAGGAAAAGTATACACGTCGGGCCTAAACCCCGCCCACATCATCCTCGAATACAAGCCCAAGGCCTCGTCGAAGAACCCGCCCTTCCCATAACCACCCACCATCACATTCCAAGAGAAGACATCCCTCTCAACCATTCTAGCAAACACCACCCAAGCGATGTACATGTTCCCAAACCTCACAAACATGCTCAACAATGCATTTCCAAGCCTTAAGCTCAAATGGGCACCTGTCAAATCGATGTGGGAGTAGACCTTCGCACCCTCGGGCACCGCCCGCCTCCATTCGCAGAGCTTCAGGAGAGCGACGTAGGCGTCTTCGTCGAAAGGGGAGGTGTTTGATGCGTGCAAGAGGAGGAGGGCCTTGTCCAAATCGCCATGGAGGCAAAGCCGGCGAATTTCTTGATTGGGGCTTTGATTTGGGGGAGGGATTTGCTGATGGGTTTCGTTGAGGGAGAGTTGGGGGTTGGAATCAGGCGAGAGATTGAGGCATTTGATGGGCTTGGGGGACTTTGAATGAGAAGGAGGAAGGAGAGGGGTTGAGTGAAGAGGGTTGTTTGTTCTTTTAGCAGAGATTGATGCTGCTGCTGCTGCCATTGTTGAAGGAAGAGGAGGGGAAAGGCATGGCTTTTATCTTTTTATCTTGTTTAGGGTTTTGGCTTTTATCTTTTTATCTTGTTTAGGGTTTTGGGGAGGTTTTGTTTGTTTTAGAGGGGGAAGAAAGAGAGGATTAGATGCTGACAGTTATGGATAAAAGTTGGGAGAGAGTTTTAGTTAGTTTTTTAGTTTAGTTTTATTTTGAACTTTCCCTGCCGGTGCGGAGGTAGGCTACATGGATTCCATCAGCAGAAAAAGTAATATTCTTTTATTTTAGAGTAAATTGTCAAAACCCCCAAACTGGTTTTTCCGTTGACAAAAACCTTCTGGCCTCGTAATGGTTGTCGAAAACCCCTTGAATTTTTTTTCGGTTGTCGATAAAACCTATCCGAGGTATCTGTATAGTTGCCTGCTATATCTGGTTATTATATGATATAAATATGAAGTTGCCTGCGATATCTATACCAATGTTTAAAATAGCTCGCTACGTAGCTCGCTATTTTACGTTATGTAGCGTAGCTTAGCCTATTCGCTACGTAGTTTTGGAAAAAAAAAAACTCAAATACAAAATAGCTTACGTTTTTTAACAAATATTATATGCTACGCTATGCGTAGAGTATCCGCTCTCTCTATAGAGAAGAGAGTCTTTATCTATTGGAGGCGCTGTTTTCATATAAGATTTTCTATTGAAGTTCTTAAGATTTTAGTATGTAATCCTAAACTTTATGAAGATGGTCTCATTAAAGTTCTAACCTCTCAATTTGAAATCATATTTTGTAGATATGTTTCTCAAACGGAGATTATTTAATTGATTTTCCATAGTTTTAATACCAGAATTGTTAGTGATATATGCCATAGAGGCCATTGTTGTATCATACTGGTTTGTATATTATATATTGGAAGCTTGGGATTTACACAGATATAGTAACAGTCTTACTCGAAATGGTAGTATGCTATCTGGTTTGTTTCTACCTCAATACGTGCATGTGTTTTTTTAGCATATCGCTTATACATATTGGTAGAGCCCTTAGGATCTTTGCTTGATTATTAGCGTTGTGATGGCAATCACACTAGTGAGGGCTGAGTAGTCTATAAGCACATCCTTATACAGGTCCCTAGTCGTAGGATTATCGAGACGGGGCACCGATACTCCAGAGTAGACTAGTGTATACGCTTCTCATCCCAGTATGGGAGATGGTCTGTCCCACAGCCATTAGTACGCCGTACTGGAGATACTATGCAGGTGCTCATTGGGTTATGAGTACACTGGACATGACTCGTAGGGAGTTGCTGGTGGGTATTATACCTATCGTCGGGTAGCAGTTCCCAGGTGACATGAGTACAGCTTAGTCCATCGACTTGACACTGCTACTTCGCCTCGAGTGTGTTCCCACTGTTCTTAGATTACTACCCTACCACGGCTCAAAGGAGTCGTGCAAACAGGTAGTAGTTGGGTGCAGTCCCGAAGCACTTGGAGGCAGTGGCGGTTAGATATGATTCGTCTCTCCCGGTATTGGGGGTTGATATCGCGCTGTGTTCGGAAAGCCATTACACAAAGTTCCTGCCAAGGGCAAGCGAGATTTACTGGTAGGTACTCCAGTAGTTTATCACGGTGTTTTGGGCTACACTCCGACACGACTTATTGTACTATTAGGGGTCTGACGTTACCGCCCCCTAAGCCCGATATGCGATACTCTTAGACGGACATACCGGACTGTGCGGAGATTGTCACAGATAGGCTCGGTAGGAGTTCGGATGAGTTTGCTCATCCGCCTTCTTATCGACAGATACCTGGATAACCGTTACGTGCATCTAGTACCGCTGACGTGCTTGTGGTTAAACCCACTGCCAGCGTAGTGTCGAGTCTTTATAGTCCCACACAGAGTGTCACGCCCCGCTTCCCAGAGTACGCAAGATTGGGCACGTGACATAGCCAGCCATGCTACCTATAGGTAGGAAGTATCCATCCACAGTCACATTCCGTCTGTAGAGATATCCAGAACAAGATAAAACTATTTAACACATGTCCATAATCCAGAATAACAAGAGTCAATGATAAATAAATGCGGAAGCAAATGATCCAATACAATAATAGAAAAGTATGTCCCATAATGCGGGCTCACATCTGGAAATAAAAATGCAGGAAATAAAACTAATCACTACAGAACTCACAAATCAGCCTGCTGGCTGAAGTACTCCTGCTCGGTCAGCGACAGTGGTAAAGAATCTGGGCCATGCAAAACCCAGACGTCAGCGCGTCATGTCAACCAATAATATAATGTGAACAGTGTAATAGGCAATGCATAAATAAACATGAATGAAGCAATAGTATGAAACAAGCAGTGCAGGGTAGTGTGCAGTGGGTAACTAAACTGTTTTATCGGGTTTTCTATTCTAAAGTCTTTGAAATCAATTCGAGTAATCCTTCATGTAACTCAAAGGATATGTCCCGTTACCCCCCGGGACCACGGATCAGGAAGATGGGAACCAATAGTGGTTCTGTCCTATTGCCCCCCGGGACCACGGATCAGGAAATGTAAGAGTCACGAATGGCTCTGTCCCGTTACCCCCCGGGACCACGGATCAAGTAATACCCTTTCAAGTTACACTTTAGATTACCCTTTTGATTTCCCCATACCCCCAGGTTATATGTGTCAGGTCAGGTATTCAGTAGTCAAGGACTAATGCCAACACAGGTTCAGGTAACAGTAGGTTTGTCTGGATAGACAACAAGCTTGGTCCATGAGGACTCCATGTCAGGTTTGTTGGCATTAGGCAAGAGATCAGGTAACAGGTCAGGTCATGGTACATCAGGTCAAGTCGATAGTAAAGGGTACCATGTCAGGTGCATCGGTATATATCATGTGTAGCAAAGTCAGGTCAAGATGTAACAATATCGTGGGTGTGCTCACAACAGGTATATATTCGAACAGGGGATTAATCAGCAGGAAATAAGCAATAAATTAAACAACAATAAGCAGTTCATTTAATCACAATAGTGCATTAGTATAGTACAGCCGTTTTATCATATTAGCAGGTTTCGAGCACCCTTCGCGGTGCAAAAGATCACATGATGGTGCAATACCGTTGTATCAATATCAGAATGTAATAGAGCTACATGCGTAAAGGCTATCATCCCTTAAATGGTAAAATGTGATTAACGGGTAAACTTCGTTATTAGGGTTAAAGTGGCAAGCTGTAATTTTTCGGTTAACTGTAAAATGATATATGTCATATTGCAGCCAAAATGAGAAAATAGCTATACCGAGTTAAGTTTGCAGGTTTAACGAGTCAAAACATATATAACTGTTTAGTATAGCATGTAGCAAGTGATACTTGCCTCGACGGAATGACGAACACGAACACGGAACGTAACGTCGGCGGGAAAACACGCGACGGACGCACGGTTCACGGATTGAACCCAAACAACGAACAATGGGACCACGCGGACCGGGGTACCTCGCTGGAACGTCGGATCAAGTCGTCGGCACGGCCGGATTCCGGCGAGATGCAAAAAAAAGCGACAATCAAGACTTTGCAACAAGAATAGAAAGAAACAAAGAGGAAGGGAAGGAGGATGGAGCAGGGACTGCTCACGAGGATCTGTGGGACGGTTGGTGATCGCCGACCATGGCGACGGAGCTCCGGCGGGGTACCTGCAGCGACGGCGGAAATTTCCAGATTCAAGAAATCCTAACCAGAGAAGGAAGAAGAAGAAAGGAGAAGATGGAGGATGAGAAGCTCACTGAGGGGGTGCTAACGAGGCCGGGGCGGATCGAGATCGCCGGCGGCGATCCGACGAGGTGCAGGCGGTGTGCAGGTGGCGTGTAGGCGGTGTGCAGGTGCTCGGGAAAGAGGGAAGAAGGTGCAGGCTGCGACGAGGGCGAAGAGGCGAGGGTGATGGTGGTGGTGGCGTCGGCATTGGGGCTGCGGCGGCGACGGACACGGCGGCTAGGGTTAGGGTTGCGATGGATTTTCCTCACGATGTGGTTCTGGAGGAGGAACGTAAATATATATATAGGGGAGAGAGAGGGGGAGTTAGAGAGAGAGAGAGAGAGAGAAATTAGAGAGAGAGAGACAGAGAAAGAGAGAGGGATTAAAGGAAGGGGGCCCACGAGGTTTAAGCAAAGCCTCGTGATTGGCTGGGGCGTGGAAAAGGGAATTTTAAAAGATTTAAAGGATTTATAAATAACAGTAAGATTAGTATATATATTATAGTTTTGATTATTTTATTAAATTGGGATTTTGGCGCTAAATGAAACATTTCCAAATCGCGCCCGGGTTGCGTCCAAAAATTTGAAATTTAAATAATAGAATTTTAAGCGGGTTCCAAATTTTAAAATGAAATATTTTATGATTAAAAAGCATGCCCCCAAGTCGGACATTTGCACGCGCGCGTAGTCGTCCAAACTCGCCCGTTTCACCGAACGGGATGAGAACTCGACGCACGGACGCTACCACGCGGCTAGGGGTGACGAGTAGGCCAAGATAGATATTTTTAATTTTACTTTAGGTGTTAAAATTTGTTATCTGCAGAAATGACTTAGCCAGTTAAAATTTTACAGTAAGATCCAAACAAGCAAGATAAATGAAATGAGCAATGTCAAACACTCAACCAGTAACAGAAATAGTAGTATTGGGCTCGGGTGTTACATCATACCCAACTACAAAAGAATTTCGTCCTCGAAATTCCAAGAGTACAAAATAGTAAACTACAGGAAAAGGTGAGGAAACTTCTGCCGGATCTCGTCTTCTCGTTCCCACGTGGACTCTCCATGCGATCGATTACCCCAGGAAACTAGCACAAGGGGGATAATCTTGTTCTTAAGAACCTTTTCCCTACGATCCATGATTTCAACCGGTCGCTCCTCAAAAGTTAGGTCTTCCCGTACGGTCAACTCCGAATGATCCAAAACATGTGTCTCATCTCGAACATACCTTCGTAGTTGAGATACATGAAGCACATCGTGCACACCTGCCAAGGACTGCGGTAACGCCAAACGGTACGCTACCTCTCCAACGCGCTCCAATATCTCGAAGGGTCCAACGAATCGAGGACTAAGCTTCTCTCGACTCCCAAAACGAATCACCCCTCTAGTCGGTGATATTTTCAAGAATACCAAATCACCCACTGCGACCTCTAGAGGTCTTCTTGACGTGTCAGCCCAACTTTTCTGTCTGTCTTGAGCTGCCTTCATATGCTTTCTGATGGCGTTAACCTTCTCAACGGTCTGTACTACCAAATCTGGTCCCAATAATATTCTTTCACCAACATCATCCCAACAAAAGGGTGAACGACACTTACGACCATACAAAGCTTCAAACGGAGCCATCTGGATAGTTGCTTGGAAACTATTGTTGTAAGAAAACTCCACCAAGGGTAGATGATCCTCCCATGAACCCTTGAAGTCCAACATGCACGCTCTCAACATGTCTTCAAGAGTTTGGATCGTTCTCTCCGACTGGCCATCAGTTTGAGGATGATAAGCTGTGCTAAACTTCAATCGAGTCCCCAAACTTTCCTGTAAACTCCTCCAGAAGTGTGATAAGAACCGAGTGTCCCGATCGGACACGATGCTCACCGGTACGCCATGCAATCTTACAATCTCCTGCATGTACCGTTCTGCCAAAGTCTCTGTTGATTGACCAACCCGGAAAGGGATAAAGTGAGCTGCCTTGGTCAACCGATCGACAATCACCCATACTGCGTTGTTGCCCTTTGGACTCCGCGGTAAAGCCGTCACGAAATCCATGGTTATATGTTCCCACTTCCACTGAGGAATCGGAAGTGGTTGCAACAAACCAGCAACCCTTTAGTGTTCAGCCTTGACTTGCTGACATACCAAGCACCTAGCCACGAAGCGAGCAATCTCCCGTTTCATGCCTTCCCACCAGAAATGCTGTCGAATATCTCGGTACATCTTTGTACCTCCTGGATGTACAGAGTAAGCTGAACTGTGTGCCTCCTTCATAAGCTCTTCACGCTCATCCCCCTTTGGCACACACACACGGCTACCATACCTCAACGAACCATCTTCGTGGACCAGTAAATATGTTCGTAGTCCGGCTTCAACCTGCTCTCGAAACTTTTGCAGTCTAGGATCCTGCGATTGTGCCGCTTTAATCTTCTCAACTAAGGACGACAGTACTTGCAATTGCATCAACTGTCCCGTAGAATGTGGTAGCACAACCTCCAAGTCAAATCTTCGAAAATCCGCAATGATCTCCCTCTGCGTAGTCAATACCTGAATCGCTGGTAACCGACTAAGCGCATCCGGCACGACGTTAACCTTTCCCGGATGGTACTTAAGATCAAGGTCGTAGTCGGCCATCAGCTCCAACCATCTACGTTGCCTCATGTTCAACTCCTTCTGAGTGAACACATACTTCAAACTCTTGTGATCTGTAAAAACTTCGACTCTCTCACCCAAAAGGTAGTGTCTCCAAATCTTCAAGGCGAAGATCACAGCCGCAAGCTCCAAGTCATGAGTCGGGTACTTCTTCTCATGGGTCTTCAGTTGTCTTGATGCGTAAGCTACGACCTTCCCATGCTGCATCAAAACACATCCCAATCCTTTCCCAGATGCGTCGCTATGAATCACCAGTCCTCCGGAATTGTCTGGTACGGTCAGGATAGGGGCGGTTATCAACTTCTGCTTCAACGTCTCGAAAGCCAATGCACATTTATCCGTCCAAACAAAAGGTACTTCCTTGCGCGTAAGCTTGGTCAACGGTTCTGCCAAACGAGCGAAGTTCTCCACAAATCTCCTGTAGTATCCGGCTAAACCAAGGAAACTTCTTACCTCAGCCACATTTCTTGGAATAGGCCAATCTCGAACTGCTGCAATCTTTTCGGGATCGACGGCGATTCCATCGCCCGACACAACATGCCCCAGAAACTTCACTTCTTCCAGCCAAAATTCGCACTTACTCATCTTCGCATACAATTTCTCCTGTCTCAGTGTCTGCAGTGCGATCTTCAAATGCTCAGCATGCTCCTCCGAACTCTTCGAGTAAACCAGAATATCGTCAATGAATACCACAATAAACTGGTCCAAGAATGGTGAAAAGATTCGGTTTATCAAGTCCATAAATACCGCCGGCGCATTAGTTACTCCGAAGGGCATTACTAGATACTCGAAATGTCCATACCGAGTTCGAAATGCCGTCTTGCAAATATCTTCTGCTTTCACTCGGACCTGATGATATCCGGATCGCAAATCCAGTTTCGAGAATACCCTCGCGCCACTAAGCTGCTCAAAAAGTTCTCCAATGCGAGGGATCGGATACTTGTTCTTAATAGTCACCCGGTTTAATTCTCGATAATCGATGCACATCCTTCTCGTGCCATCCTTCTTCTTTACTAGAAGAACTGGAGCTCCCCAAGGCTAGTTGCTGCTTCGAATCCAACCCTTCTCAAGCAATTCAGCGACTTGCTTCTTAACTTCTTCCAATTCCACTGGTGCCATTGGATAATAAGCTTTAGATACTGGCGTTGCACCAGGAATAAGGTCAATCGCGAACTCCACGTCTCGCTTCGGCGGTAAGCCCGATATATCTTCAAATACGTCCATAAAGTCGCGAACAACTGCCGGCTCTTCATTACTATCAACTTCCATAGCTGCAAGAACACTGTTTGTCGGCCTAGCCCTAAACTCGACTGGCCCGACAGAACTGCTTCCCCCAGTGAAGGTAAACTCAGGATGTCCGGGAATCTGGAAAATTACCTTCCTTGCCCTACAGTCAATGTGGGTGTGGAAAGTGCCAAGAAAATCCATTCCCAAGACAACTTCATAGCTGCCCGTATCTATTACCAAGAAATCTGCAAAGAGTTCCCGTCCGCACACAACAACTGTACAATCTCTACATTCCCTACTAGCTATGATTTTCCCATTCCCAGTGTGTATGTCCCAAAAACTAGACAGGGTCGTGCAGGTAATCGAGTGTGTAGTTATAAACTTGGATGACATAAAACAATGGGATGCACCGGAATCAAATAATGCCAATGCGGGAAAACCATGAACGAGTAAAGTACCTGAAACCACTTCTCCTGATGCCTTAGCTTCCTCAGCTGTCAAGGTGAAAGCTCGAGCCTGATTAGGTCCTTGAGTCAGCTGTTTCTGCCCTTGGAACGGTCTCTGCGGAGGCTTCTGTATATCATCCCTCGTGCGAAGCTTCGACGGACAGGCACCAACTGCGTGGTCAGCCGCTCCACACACCAAGCAAAGTCCCAGCTTCCTTCGACAATCCTTCTGCACATGCCCGGGCAAACGGCAGTAGTCACAAATCATGCCTTTTCTTCGATCAACGACCACAGGCTTCTTCATTGGTGCTACACCACGTCGATCCACCGGAATACCTCTGCGCCCATGATCTCTGTTATGTACAAATGCGGGCTTCCAGGCCGCAACGGCCGTCTGTTGCAGGCTCCCTTTCATTCCCGATAAACTCTGTTGCTCCCGGGCTGCCGTAAGAACCTGTGAGAAAGTGGTCAAACCCAGGGAGACAATCTGCCTCTGGATGTCCACATCCAAACTGCGCATGAACCTTCGCGCCCTGTCTGCCTCGTTGGCGACTAAAGGTCCAGCGAACGGCTGAGTCTCGTCCACTCCGCTGCATGCACGTCTACGGGTGCTCCATTTTGCCTCAGCCCAATAAATTTCTCTTCCATTTCCTCCCGTGCAGTCCGCGGGAAGAATTTCTCCAGGAAACTCTTAGAAAAATCCGCCCAACTGATCGGCTTGGGCAAGCGGGCCTCCTCCACAAGCCACCACTCTCGGGCGTAATCCACTAGCTGAATGCGCACCATATCAACTCTTTTGTCCTCTGGGATCTGTGCCGCAATCAGCAAATTCTCCGTGTCAACTAGCCACTGCTCGGCTGGCAACGGCTCCTCCAGACCAGTGAAAGTAGTAGGACCCAAACGTCTGAAATCTGCCATGGTCCCTACCCGGTCAACTGGTTTAGCTCCAGCGTTGTTTACAGACTGCCGAATGGCCTGCAAACCTTCCTGAAATGAATCTGCTTGCTGCTGGATCAGCTCAGTATGCCTTTTCTGATTTTCCAACATTCCACGTATCACTCCCAACATGGCGGCTTCATCCACGCGCCTTTGATACGTCTTGAAATTCTTATCTGCCATATTCCTGAAATCAAAACACCCAACATTAGCATGATGATAGATTCAATATATAAATTAAGGCTAGAACTCCAAGATACTTAAATAGAGTACCGCATTGTAACTATACCGCGGTATCATAGCCACAATTACTTAACTCCACCCAAGTCGCCTAAGTCCTAGGGATAACAAGAAATCAGGTTTTCGAGTCGACATGCAAAGTAAGTTTGCACGTCGTAAAAGATATAATCAGGAAGAATGTGATTCAAGAATGGTAAAACGGTCAAGGTGGCAGGACATGTTTCCTAAACACGGGTATTCTGATTCGTGTATTGGGTACAATACCCAACTACAAAAGAATCAACCCGACTATCCTATGGCTCTGATACCAAAAGAACCATGTCACGCCCCGCTTCCCAGAGTACGCAAGATTGGGCACGTGACATAGCCAGCCATGCTACCTGTAGGTAGGAAGTATCCATCCACAGTCACATTCCGGCTGTAGAGATATCCAGAACAAGATAAAACTATCTAACACATGTCCATAATCCAGAATAACAAGAGTCAATGATAAATAAATGCGGAAGCAAATGATCCAATACAATAATAGAAAAGTATGTCCCATAATGCGGGCTCACATCTGGAAATAAAAATGCAGGAAATAAAACTAATCACTACAGAACTCACAAATCAGCCTGCTGGCTGAAGTACTCCTGCTCGGTCAGCGACAGTGGTAAAGAATCTGGGCCATGCAAAACCCAGACGTCAGCGCGTCATGTCAACCAATAATATAATGTGAACAGTGTAATAGGCAATGCATAAATAAACATGAATGAAGCAATAGTATGAAACAAGCGGTGCAGGGTAGTGTGCAGTGGGTAACTAAACTGTTTTATCGGGTTTTCTATTCTAAAGTCTTTGAAATCAATTCGAGTAATCCTCCATGTAACTCAAAGGATATGTCCCGTTACCCCCCGGGACCACGGATCAGGAAGATGGGAACCAATAGTGGTTCTGTCCCGTTGCCCCCCGGGACCACGGATCAGGAAATGTAAGAGTCACGAATGGCTCTGTCCCGTTACCCCCCGGGACCACGGATCAAGTAATACCCTTTCAAGTTACACTTTAGATTACCCTTTTGATTTCCCCATACCCCCAGGTTATATGTGTCAGGTCAGGTATTCAGTAGTCAAGGACTAATGCCAACACAGGTTCAGGTAACAGTAGGTTTGTCTGGATAGACAACAAGCTTGGTCCATGAGGACTCCATGTCAGGTTTGTTGGCATTAGGCAAGAGATCAGGTAACAGGTCAGGTCATGGTACATCAGGTCAAGTCGATAGTAAAGGGTACCATGTCAGGTGCATCGGTATATATCATGTGTAGCAAAGTCAGGTCAAGATGTAACAATATCGTGGGTGTGCTCACAACAGGTATATATTCGAACAGGGGATTAATCAGCAGGAAATAAGCAATAAATTAAACAACAATAAGCAGTTCATTTAATCACAATAGTGCATTAGTATAGTACAGCCGTTTTATCATATTAGCAGGTTTCGAGCACCCTTCGCGGTGCAAAAGATCACATGATGGTGCAATATCGTTGTATCAATATCAGAATGTAATAGAGCTACATGCGTAAAGGCTATCATCCCTTAAATGGTAAAATGTGATTAACGGGTAAACTTCGTTATTAGGGTTAAAGTGGCAAGCTGTAATTTTTAGGTTAACTGTAAAATGATATATGTCATATTGCAGCCAAAATGAGAAAATAGCTATACCGAGTTAAGTTTGCAGGTTTAACGAGTCAAAACATATATAACTTTTTAGTATAGCATGTAGCAAGTGATACTTGCCTCGACGGAACGACGAACACGAACACGGAACGTAACGTCGGCGGGAAAACACGCGACGGACGCACGGTTCACGGATTGAACCCAAACAACGAACAATGGGACCACGCGGACCGGGGTACCTCGCTGGAACGTCGGATCAAGTCGTCGGCGCGGCCGGATTCCGGCGAGATGCAAAAAAAAGCGACAATCAAGACTTTGCAACAAGAATAGAAAGAAACAAAGAGGAAGGGAAGGAGGATGGAGCAGGGACTGCTCACGAGGATCTGTGGGACGGTTGGTGATCACCGACCACGGCGACGGAGCTCCGGCGGGGTACCTGCAGCGACGGCGGAAATTTCCATATTCAAGAAATCCTAACCAGAGAAGGAAGAAGAAGAAAGGAGAAGATGGAGGATGAGAAGCTCACCGAGGGGGTGCTAGCGAGGCCGGGGCGGATCGAGATCGCCGGCGGCGATCTGACGAGGTGCAGGCGGTGTGCAGGTGGCGTGTAGGCGGTGTGCAGGTGCTCGGGAAAGAGGGAAGAAGGTGCAGGCTGCGACGAGGGCGAAGAGGCGAGGGTGATGGTGGTGGTGGCGTCGGCGTTGGGGCTGCGGCGGCGACGGACACGGCGGCTAGGGTTAGGGTTGCGATGGGTTTTCCTCGCGATGTGGTTCTGGAGGAGGAACGTAAATATATATATAGGGGAGAGAGAGAGGGAGTTAGAGAGAGAGAGAGAGAGAAATTAGAGAGAGAGAGAGACAGAGAAAGAGAGAGGGATTAAAGGAAGGGGGCCCATGAGGTTTAAGCAAAGCCTCGTGATTGGCTGGGGCGTGGAAAAGGGAATTTTAAAAGATTTAAAGGATTTATAAATAACAGTAAGATTAGTATATATATTATAGTTTTGATTATTTTATTAAATTGGGATTTTGGCGCTAAATGAAACATTTCCAAATCGCGCCCGGATTGCGTCCAAAAATTTGAAATTTAAATAATAGAATTTTAAGCGGGTTCCAAATTTTAAAATGAAATGTTTTATGATTAAAAAGCATGCCCCCAAGTCGGACATTTGCACGCGCGCGTAGTCGTCCAAACTCGCCCGTTTCACCGAACGGGATGAGAACTCGACGCACGGACGCTACCACGCGGTTAGGGGTGACGAGTAGGCCAAGATAGATATTTTTAATTTTACTTTAGGTGTTAAAATTTGTTATCTGCAGAAATGACTTAGCCAGTTAAAATTTTACAGTAAGATCCAAACACGCAAGATAAATGAAATGAGCAATGTCAAACACTCAACCAGTAACAGAAATAGTAGTATTGGGCTCGGGTGTTACACAGAGGGTTTCCCTATATCGGGCAAAAGATGTAGATGCCGTATGGTTTTACGGCAGGGTTTCGATCACATACGTGTACTTGTGCACGTATGATGTTCGGACGGATAATACTAGTGACATTTGGTTTAAACCGGATCCTAGTATTATATTGTTGGATTATTTTCGTCTCTTTGTATTCGTATTTTTTGGAATACGGATATGGGTATGTATATACGGATGAGGAGCATTCTTGTAATTTACTTAAGATTATTTCTAGAAGAAGATACTTCATTTTGTATTTAATCTTTTGATTAAAAGATAAATAAGGTGGAGGAAATGAGGTAGATATTTATATTAAATGAGGCATGACTCTTAGGTGACTCATGGGGAGACTCATGAAGGTGACTCACTAGATATTTATTGAACCATGCTTGATATTTTGCTTTGCATTATTGGTATGGTCCATTATTCATCACAAACTAACCATCTCATTCTAATGCTTTTGCTTCACTCTCTTTTCCTCAAGCTCCCCTTCTTCTTCCTCATTCCCTTCATTTCTCATGTGTTGAGAAACCTAGGGTATTTAGAGACAAAGTAATCCATCTACACTCTCTATATCATTTAGGATATCTAGTTTAGCGAATTAGGTGCTTTAGTTATCTCGGATTTGAGGTTGGAGCTCGGACTATAGACTCTCGGGTGGATCGTCTTTGACTTGAGAGGACCGACGAGAAGGCCGATCCGTGTACGGTCCGAGAAGCATATGACGAGGAGGAGGACATTAAGAAGACCCGAAGGACATGGTTCTGTGAGGTATAACCATCCATCCGAGTAGTTGACCTCATACAGTTTTGCTAGTTAGGGTTTAGTATCGATTCTGGAGTTCAAGTCGGTGTTGTAAAGCAAGTAAAAATCGTTTTTTGCGTATTCCGTTTCCCCGCGAACCCGCAGGGTGCGCGACATCGACTTATAAGAATGAGTAATATATATGAACCCAAGGATTGAAAATTTTGAAAATTTTGTTTTTTTTGGGAATTTTGGGAAGCAGAAAAACTGCAACGTAAAAAATATTGTTATATTACTTATTGTTCTATGATCTCAAGCTAATTTTATATCTTTATAATAATATAATTTATTGCAAATGAGATGATCATAGTAATAATTAATAATTCATGAAGCTTACGCTATGCGCAGCACTTTTTGCGCTTTTCGCTATTTAATAGTGGAACGCTATACAACACGCTATCGCTATTTTGAATATTGATCTATACAGTTCTCTGCGACTTCTATGCAGTTGCCTGCAATATGTATGACCCGTTTAGATATATAGCATGCAACGATACAGATACTGCATGAAAAATTTTCAGGAGGTTTTTGGCAAACACTGTCAGGCCAGGGGGTTTTGTCAGCGGGAAAACTTGCTCGGGGTTTTTGACAGTTTATTCTTTTTTATTTGATAGAGTTAATAGCATGAAGCACCCATGTAGGTTACCATATGCGGCACTTGTACCCCCTTAAGTAATTTAATGGCACATATACCCTCTATGCTCATTGACAGAAACACTAAGAAATGCTCAAAACGCTTAAATTCGATTATGAATGGGTCAATTGATTGTAAAATTTTGCTTTAGAACTTGTTTTTACCGTTTAAAGTTGAATTTGAGCATTTTTTATGGGTTCATTGATGAGCACAGAGGTGTTTGTACCAATAAATTACTTGAGGGAGTATAAACGGCACAAAAGTTAAGCTGCAGTTGTGTTTTGTGTAATTAACCCTATTTGATATTCCGGATGGAATGAATCAGGACATGAAAACATAGATAGAAATGAAAAAATCCGAACGATCTTGAGCAGTAGTGTGCGTCCCACGATGCTACTTCTTTCTATTTAGGCTTATTTTAATTTGGATATTGAGATTTGAATTGAATTTTACATGTTCAACCAATGAAATGTATGAAATCTGGGTACATAGGATATAAGCAATCAAATGTCTGATATTTTGGGAAAAGAGAAATCGAAAGAAGCTCTAGAAAATTTATAGCATGATTTTAGGTTCTATAATTTTAGAACGGTGGTGGTTTAGTTTTAAATCTGGGAAAGATGAAGAATAGTTAGGTCATTTAATATGAGAATTAACGGCAAGAGGCTATCGGGTAACAGATTGAAACTTCAAGGATGTATTGTGATGATGGCAAAAGTTGAGGATTTCTGGATACACCCCCATACGTACTATAACGGGGTTTTGGTACAAGACACATGTCCACGGGAACACGACAGTATGGTTTTAATTGATCAGTGGTACAGAACAAGCAAACAATGTCAACAAATTGATTTCCATATTGTTCGACATTATTTGGATGTAATGATAGGACTATCAACATGTAACTTGCATCTTAAGTAGCTTGCTTCACTCATTTTGAGTGAGAGGGTTCATTCAATTTGGGTGGTCTAGTTTTATTTATAGCGTTTATCTTTGTTTCTAGTGCCAAACTAGTAGAGATTACAATATTTGAAAGTATACTGATCATATATATAACTCTGCTAATTGATAAATGTTATACATACAAAGAAAATCTGAATTTTTTTCTATGGAAACATGTTAAGTGTGGTGCAGCAAGCATCAAGAGATAAATCATGAGACATTGGATGAAGCTAAATAAATAAGATAATTAATAAAAAAAGGGATGTCGAGTTTAACTCTTTATGAATAAGATTTGTGTTAGAGTTAGATTCGATTAAACTTAAATCTCAACTCGGTAATATTTTAAGAAAAAACAATTAAATTAAACAATAAGATAGGAGAGAATTTAATCATCACAACACAATTGTCCTTAAAGAGTTTTGTGATAAAAAGAGTGAAGACTTAACCACTCAATAACATAACTAAGCCGATTTGTCTTTTTCCTTCACAACATCTTTGTTTATCGAATAAACAAAAAATCTTAGCTGGAAATTGATTAAAGATGAAAATTAAATAGAATATTTTGCTTATTTAGAATATGAACCATAATTTTTTCTCCTATTTTGGCTCGGGAATTGGGTTGTGACTATTAAAGATCGTTAAGGCAATTTCTCATTCATGCTCGTCTATTAGATATGTGTTGTGGGGCGTACTCCCTTTTCATTAATAACGAGACTTTATCCCCACGAGTAACGCGGGACCAAAGATGATCAAAAATAATTATAACTGAAGTTATATATCACACAACCGTTACAGCTTAACATGTAAGCAATATGAGATCAAATGAAAAGAATGTATAGGTCCAAATTTTTTTTACTCAAATTAAAGTTTTTTATAGATTGAGATTTTTCTTTATAAACACTGTATTTTTGGAAAAATTGAGAAAGCCGGTATTTATATTTAGATTTGTATGAATTATAAGTATATTATCAGTCTTTAAGGAAAAAATAATTATTAAATGTAATTTAAAAAAATTATATACTTTATATTATATTATGCATTATAAATAATCTAATACGATTTAAACTAAAACAATTAAAAATGTTTGTGAATTATCATATAATATACTTTTTGAAAGTGTGCTAGGTAACCCTAGAGAGAGTGAATAAGGTTTTACAAAATTTTACTCTAACTTACTAACAATAACAATATATTGAGCAATTTTAAGCATGGTTAAAACTAATATCAATCATAACACTAATATATAAGCAATACGATAAAGTCAAGAGATAAGGAAATGCATACTGTGACACGATCGATTTTAGAGTTGTTAGACGCCCTCCGTCTAGTCCACTACCTAAGGTCCCGCTCTTAGGACTTTCCCTTTCACTATAACCCTCCTTCAAGCGGGCGGAAAAACCTTTATAAATGTCACGCCCCGCTTCCTAAAATACGGAATGTGAGAGATGACTAAGCCAGCCATGTTTCTACAGTCAGGGAATAATCCAGCCGTAGTTACACTTCGGTTTCTAGTATTACATGGTAGTCAGTAAACACTGTACTAGAGTAAAGAAAATCACAGCTCACAACTTTATTGCATTAAAATATCAGAGTTCAGGATACATTTATTTGTATGAAAGAAATAACTAACCAAAAAAATAACAGCGTTTTTTTAGCAAGCAAAAAGGGGATGACGCAGATGTCGCGGTCTATACCTCCGCGATCTCAAATGACAGGTCCTGCTCCTGAGCTGGGTCTACTCCGTCCTCTGAGCATCCACACTTAGGTCGTCAGGGCAACACGTATAACAATAAATATATAGTGTGTGTACATCATTAATAAACATGAAGTGCACAGCAAAATACAATAACACGAGAATAAATAGCGTCAAGTGAATATGAACAACGCGGTATATGTGTCATGTCAGTAATCCATGTAATATGTATGTCATTACCTATTAGTCGCTAAGTTAAATGAAATCAATCGGTGGAAAAGATGCTCGTGTTTAACAAGGGTCGTGTACATGCCCGAGACTACGGTCCACTGTTGCCCGGGATATAACCCTGCAGCCGTGCCGCTAGGCCCACGACCTAATGTGTGTGTGTGTGTGTGTGTGTGTCTCTCTCTCTCTCTCTCTCTCTCTCTATATATATATATATATATATATATATATATATATATATATATATATATATCACTAATATCGAATGATCATCCTCTGAGTCACTGTACCTCGCTAAATACGAGTTCAATTCCATCCTGATTTTCCCATTTCCCCAGGTTACATTAACTATAAGTATAGGACTAATTGTATACAAACACGCGCCAACCCACGGTCTTATTCATTTTCACTGCACTGTTCACTTTTACTAATCAACCACTTATCACTGGCGTGTTTGATACAACTAATCCAATACCACCCACATTCGACAATGCAAGGTCCACTATAAGTCACTATGAACATTCTCTATCACTAAAGGTATCACGGTCGGGTAAAATACAAGAATGATGCAACATAGCGAGTCATATGCGATATAAAACACAATGCACCTTATGATTTCAGAAAAATATATTAATCTACACGATCATATTTAAACAAAGCAAAAAGGGTAAAAGGTAAATTCAACAGCGATCTAAAAAAATTGGTTTCATATCAAACGGGTTTCATGTTTGCGAGATGCGGTCTTTTCTTTTTAAGTTTTCATCGCTGGAAATTTAGTTTCTGAGCTGAAAGTCCAATTCGCGACACACTTTTCACCTTTTAGGATCATAAGTAGGCCAAGCTTCAGTTGAGTAAAATTTAGATCTTTTGATTAGGTTTACAACGCACTAGACGGATTGACAATATCCGCTATGTGATGGGAGATACATTCTGTTCAAGGTCCAAACACCCATTCTGTCCCTGCTTGGGACTGCAGTACACTTCGACCGTTTAAATTGCAATTAAGATATCAATCGAAAGTAAAATTAAACGAAACCAAAACAATAGTTAGCTAACAGGATCACTTTTACAAAGGTATAGGGTTATGCATAATTCCATGTTCGTACAGCGCTACACATTTATATAAAGCCAGGCATCATCGTGGAATGCTGCTCTGGACTGCAGTCCAGAGCCGCATTCCCCATCAGTTCTTGTTACCGTGATCTATCAGTATTGAGGAATTAACTATATAGGATTCTATATTATCGAGTCGGCTTCGATATGGGCTATAGAACATTACATTCCGACTTGTATCTAATTTAATATCAATTTAACATTACGACATGTACAATATAACCCAGATTTGGCGTCGCCTCTTTGGGGCGACATTTCGTGACTATATTCTTGACATTTTAAACTTAAATCTCTACACAATAATAAACAACAATAACGGAATTCAACGCTCCCAAAACATAGGTATGTTAAATAGGATTTTCATTTGGTTCACCTATCGAACATCTAGGTAATCGTTCGATTATCGGTCGTAATTCCGTTTCATTTAGCCAAACTAAATTAGATAAATATCATATGACTTCTACATGATGCCAAACACAGTAATAAGCCCTAGTCGGGCTCCAATCAATAAGACAGTACTGCAGTTCGCTACTCAATTTCAATAAAAACGACTATCTAATTATTTATGTAAATGTATATATATCTAGTTGTTGTAACTATCATGGCTAAAGTTTGTAGTAGCATGGTAAACAAGTGAACGTTTCACTTGCCTTCGGTCGTTGATATAGAAGCGACACCACGTGCAGAATTCATCTCGACATACATGACGAGGCGGCGTTGGACACGGTGCGTGGCGCGTGCGCCATGCGTGGTGACCCGGTACTGGACGCAGTGGCGACGTGGGCGTGATACGGTAGTGGGTGTGGTCTTGGCTTGGTGCGTGGTGCAGGTGTGGCACGGTACTGGGCACGGTCTTGGCTCTGTGTGTGGCACGGCGCGACACGGTTCTGGACGCAGTGGCGACGCTGGCGTGATACGGTGGTGGGTGTGGTGGTGACGCGGATAGGATACGGTACTAGGCACGACTGGGCATATATATTAATGAGTCGTCACCGTGGTTTGTCCGCAATTCCAAGTTTAAAAGTCCGGTTTGGACAATTCATCGAGCGGGTTACATGCGTATTCATTTCAATCAAGAATTTAGGTTTCGGCTGCTCAAATGGAGCGAAAATTGATTCCTACAAATTGCATACAATTCCCACTTGAGTTCTGACCCAATCACTATCAATGCCACGCAATCTAATAGCAAAAATTTCGATTGGTATTCAAAACTCGTTTATAATGTCGCTAGGTACGAAACAATACTAATTATATACATATATCTATAGCATGACCATCAAGCAGAATTCACTTGACTAACAATGACCTGGTGGCATAACACGACATCGTTGATGGAGCGATTTCAGTGATGGCTGCTTGAACTCGGTCACGAACGCGAAGTGGGCTCGACCAAATGCTCCAATGGCTCGGTTCGGTCGAAGGGAAGAGGCAATGATGTCGGAGGCGGCGGCAGAAGTGGTTGAGGATCGCCTGTGATGAAGGAGGTGATGCTCGAGGGTTGCAGCTGTTGTCGTCGATGGCGATGGACGGCCTAGCGGTGGTAGTTATAACGTAGCTCGGGTGTTGGGTGTTGGGTAGAAGAGGAGGAGAGGAAAAAAGGGGAGCCGCGGTGGTGTTGAGGTGGTGAGGCTCGTTGTTGAGGGGCGCGAGAGTGAGAAGAGTTCGGTGGTGGTGGGTCGGTTGCAGCAAGAGGGAGGTGGAGTATAGAGGGATTTGAGAAGAAAGTGAGGGAGTGAAAGATTAGAGATAGAGAGGAAGGGATCAGTTGAGAGGAAGGCGTAACGGCAAGGGATTTGAGGAGGAGGGTATCTCGGGGAGTGGACGACGTCAAGTGGAGTGGGTTACGCGGGAACGAGCACGAGCAGGAAGGGAGCCGTTGGCGAATGAGCGAGTGAGAGGAAACGATAGGGGATGGAGGAGGTGGTAGCCGTGGAGATCGCGGGGTCGTTGGGGTGGCAAAGACAAGGTTGGGGGCGAGTGCTAGAGAGGAGGGGAGTTGTTAGGATTGAGGTAGGAAAGTGAGAAGGAAAGAGGAGAAGAGGAGGAGGAGGAGGTGGGGAACGGGTCGGGTCGGGTCGGGTAGTTTTAGGGTTTGGGATTGGGGTAGGATTAGATAAATTAACAAATAAAATAATAAAATATACAAAATGTGCAAAATAAATAGGAAAAATTCTGGGGGGAAATACGGAAAAATATATACATGAAACCGGGGATTTACAACAAACATCTCGTTTTCCGGACAGCGGAACACCCTTACAATATTTTGATTCTTCTATCTAAACACGTGAGAGACAATGAAGCACACACAAGTCTTCTATAGGGCATTGAAAGTGATGGGCTTAAAAGTTTCTTTTGAAATGATTTGAGCAAGTTGGTTCTTATCTTTTTTACTTTTGATATCAAAATGAGATGTCATTGTTTTTTAGAAAAGCCAGTAATATTTATAAATGAATTTATATAGAAGTTGAAAATATATATGAAAATATTTTTTCTCAAAACATTGGCTAAATTCCTAATTAGATATAACGGCTATATTATTCAAAAGCTTGCCAAGTAAATATTAATTAGTCATTACAAATGCTAATGATTCTATTCGAAATTCAAAAACTTGTGCAAATCGATTAACCACAAGTTACAACTAATTGAGGTAGTTTACCATAAATGCATAAAGTAGCTGTTTGGGATCAAATCTCAGAAAGCATGTGTGTTTAAATTTCATGAGCCAAATAATTAGAACCAATCAAAACGGCCTAGATATGCATCTGCAATCAATAAGGAATATCTAGGACATGCATAATAATAAAATAATATATTTTAGCATGTATGTTTAAATAGATAAAATAGCTATCAAAAATACTTCAGAAAATATAATAAAATATATTTAGTTTCATAATGATATTAAGAATCTATTGACTCTAATTTTGATATAAAAGAGTAAACAGTTTATAACTCTATTTTTAATTATATAAGAATATCTTTTAATATAAATTTTATGAAAAATACTTTTGGTCTCGAAAAGTTATTTTGTCAACACATTAAGCAATATGAAAATTAAATATGTGTCTGTTTTTCTCAAGCTCATTAGAATCTAACATTTTTACATTAAGGTATTTAAATTAATGAATAGATAAATAAAGAGAATAAAAACAAAAACAAAATCCTAAAAACCTAGCTATACCTTAACCGACTTTTGAGTTTTATTTTTCATGTTGGCTTCAAATTTTGATTCTGAAAAGTTTGTCTTGTGAAGTTGCAATATTTGCCTCCATCCTCCTTTTAGATCTGATATTTGCAGTATAGTCCTCCTACCTTCATTCATTGTTCTATAATATATAATAGTCCTACAAATGATTAGTTCAAAATATGGAACAAATTGTTTGGCAATAATCAAAACTATACTGGGGCGAGTCCAATAATCTCCTCTTTTTGATTATTGACAAACTATTAATATGATACATGTTAAATGGATATAAAAACTAAAAACAACATATGTATAATCAATTTCTCTTCCCCTTTGACAAAATCAAAATATGGGTGCGATCAAAATAGAGAAAAGGCAACGCTCCCTCTATCAACATGTGCATATCAATTAGGAAAAACTAATAAAAAATGCATGAAAAATAATATGTTTTCTTAAAAAAAATATCCTTGAAATAGAAATTCAATCACCGTTATGAAAATGAACCATCAAAGAAAATAGACAATTCTCAATCAATTTATGATCATTGTAACATTTTCCAAAAAAATACTGGTCATGTGTTTAAGATCTAATTTTAGAAACAAAACTAATTTAAGCGATTAAGAATAAACTAAACAATCGACCATACATTTATAATGAGTAAAAGTTTACATAAAAAATGTTAACCATTCCTCTTAATATTATTCAAAAAAAAAATATTTAAGGCAAAATATCTAAAATGTAAAGGATATTGATCCCCCTTAAATATAGCATCTTTATTTTCATGAGATTCTCTAAATTAATATAGAAAACAAAAGTTGCATAAAATAAATCAGATATCAAAGAAACACCTTTTCAAAATTATGATTGAAATTACATACCAAATTATTGGTAAAGAAATATATGTCCATAAGTCAAATTCCGTAAATATTTATTAATATAGCTCAAAACCATAAAAATATATTTAGAAAGATATGACCTAAGTTAATATGACAACTTTTCAAAAACATACCAAACGATAATAAGGTCATGAAATTTACAATAATTTAAGCATGATAATAAAATAATATATTTTAGCACGTATGTTTAAATAGGTAAATAGCTATCAAAAATACTTCAGAAAATATAATAAAATATATTTAGTTCCATAATGATATTAAGAATCTATTGCCTCTAATTTTGATATAAAAGAGTATATAATTTATAGCTCTATTTTTAATCATATAAGAATATCGTTTAATATAAAATTTATGAAAAATACTTTTAGTCTCAAAAAGATATTTTGTCAACACATTAAACAATATGAAAATTAAATATGTGTGTTTTTCTCAAGCTCATTAGAATTTAACATTTTTACATTAAGGCTCTTAAAAGAATGAATAGATAAATAAAGAGAATAAAAATAAAAACAAATCCCCAAAACCTAATTGCACCTTAGCTGATTTTTGAGTCTTATTTTTCATGTTGGCTTCAAATTTTGATCCTGAAAAATTTGGCTTGTGAATTTGCAACATTTGCCTCCATCCTCTTTTTGGATATGGCATTTGCAGTATAGTTCTCCTACCCCCGTTCATTATTCCATGATATATAATAGTCCTACAAATGGTTAGGTCAAAATATGAAATAATTTGTTTGGTAATAATCAAAACTTTACTTGGGTGAGTCCAGCACTTTCGATGAATCTTCGTAGATGATTCATCTATTTATCATTTTATAGATATGATTAATTGCCCCTCAACAATCCATTATTAATGATTAACGACATATTAGCACATAATTTGGCAAAAAAACATGTTAGCATATAAACTAATTATAATAACTAAAAATATTTTAGCACATAACAATTATAAGAATTGATAAAAAAAAATAATGGGTCAATTCTCCCAAACAATTACCCACCAATTATTCAATTTTTTCTTAAGAAAAGGATACAGAAATAAATATGATAAAAAAAAGTCAAAGAAAAATAAGAGCTAACAATTACCAAAAAAAGATAAAAGAAATAAGTTTAACAAACGTTGTGAAAACTCCATATAAAGTAACAATATAGCATTGATGTCATTCCAAAGCTAAATATTTTTTCGAAGATTAAATCATGATTATTTTTTAAAGATTAATATTGAAAAATAAGGATAAAAAACTTTATTATTTTTAATTATGGAAAACCCTTTGGAAAAAGCTTTTTAGCCAAATAAAATAAAATTGAAACCAAATAATTACTAAAAATATCAATAAGTAAGATTTTTTTTCAGTTTGGGCCTCATATGAGCAGGCCATTAAAAATGGATAAGGAAATAAATATTGGATGAAGAAAAGGGCAAAAAGGAAAATGCCAAAAATAGTGTTTTGAACTGTAAAAGATTCCTTTAACCTGCAAAAGATTCTTTTGATCAATCCAACTTTATATTAGAGTAATAGATTAGATAGATATATAAATAAATGGATGACTCATTAACACAATCATTTTTGCTATTAGGTGAATTATTTTACCATATTGTTTGGTTTTCGTTCCCTTTTTGCTAACAAGTTTTTGTAAGGGCATCTTATCATATATATAATCAAAGCATATTTTTGTTAATTTTCATTTTGAGTTTTTTGTAGGGGCCGATATCATTGCACACAACACACCCACATCCACACACGATCAGAACATCCATGAATTTGCCCTGCAAGCATTAAATTGTGGTCACCTCCCCCACTGGGGAGCGAACCTTGCCACTTTTCTCTATGAGGAAAGTGCCATATCAACTGAGCTATTGCTCATTCATAACTTTATTTTTCTTTTGCAAGTGTTTTCCATCATTTTCCAACTTGATGAGAATTTTGCGTGGATGGTCATGCATGCTAATGATTGTTGTGTGGCATGTAATAGTTAAGTTATGAGGACCAGTAACCATCAACTAGGATTTTATTAGAATTTATAAGAATAATGGGTTGAACTACTAAGAAATTGTTAATGTAGGACTTATTATTGATCAAATGAGCATGAGCCGAGCCCAATCCTTATCAAACCTATTCAAAATCTAGAAAAATGGCTATAAATAATTACATGCATAAATACATTTAAAAACATATAGATATTAATATCCTTGAGAAATTGAACTGTGAGAAATATTGTTGTTATTACTAGACGAACAATCTAGCACTTGTTACCCTCCCGATATCAAGATTCTTTGATATTTTAGTATAATAATTGATATTTGGAGGGGGTACCATGCCTGGTTTAAACTATATTTCTATTTATGTCTTGTTTGGATAATGCTTCTTGTGGCAGGTGTTTTTCATTGTTCAGAACTTGTTCCATTTTGAAACTAATTAATGAAATCCGTGGGTATAATTAGTTATTGATCCATAGTTTTTGATAAGATGGAGATGATCATAATGAAGTTTGTAAATGTAATTTAAGGTGAAGCTCTAAGGATTTGGTAATGAGAGCTAAAGGGTTTATATGTGATAAACCCATCCAATACAGAGACGTACAGGGTTTCGAGCAAGGTTTCTAATTACCAGTAAAATGCGGGTTAGTGTGGACGGGTTTTGGATGCAAACCGATTCAGTGTATTGCTACATGAGATAAACATATAGCAGGTTATATATGCAATTAAATTTTCTTAACTAACCAAAAAAATTAATATTTGCTCCAATATATCTTAAATGAGTTGACAATTTAATTTCAACAACATATTTCTTCCTTTGTAACAAATCCAACAACGGTTATACAAAGAGTAAAACACATAATTTAATTAATTAATTAACATGATTCTCTAGAGATTTAATTAATAACCTTATGTATTTCCGCTTGTAGCTAGCTCTTTTCCTTGACCCATAAATATAGTACTCAACTTAGTCGATCACTTGACACAAGCTTGAAGTCAACCCCATAAATAAAATAACGCAATAATTAAAAATTTCAACCTCATAAGCTCCAAAGATCGTATATAGTCAAATTCTTCATAAATGGCTGGCCTACGTCTTTGTAAGGCAACCCACAACACTAAAACACTAGCCAGCATCATTCATCCTTAGAGAAAAGAGACCAAAAATGAAAATCCTTGAAAACGCCCCATGAAACAGCCATTTTCATCACTCAAAACTCATGCAGCCAGCGTGCAATCGTAGTCCCCGCCGCCGCCGCCCCTCATAGATTCTTCCGGGCGTCTTTCATAACCACAAAGATCTTTACCTAGCTTACCGTCGTCCATCATCTTCACCATTTATTTCTTTTTCTTGCATTCCCTTCTCTTTTCCACTACTACAATAAGAAGTTGCCCCTACCGATATAGCCGTAGGGACATAAAATTCCCTCGGAGGTGCAAAACCCGCAGGTGTAAGTCTTCGTCCGGAACATACCCCTACGGAGTAATACTTGCCCCTACGTCTTAATCTGTAGGGACACGTATCCTTACGGATTACTCCGTAGGGCCTGATAAATATTTTAATTTATTGGTTTATAAAATAAAATACTTACTTCTACGGATACATCCGTAGATTCAGAGAAATGCCCCTGCGGATAAATTCGTAGGGGCAAGTTTTACCCTTATTACTGAGTCCATAGGGACAAAATATCAGGTATTCTGATATTTTGTCCCTACGGCTAACAGTGTAGGGGCAAATATTGGACCTACGGATTAATTCGTAAGTGCAATATATGGCCCTACGGATTAATCCGTAGGGATAAAATATCAGGGTCTTTAAAAAAAAAAAAGGGTTTCCTATTTTTTCCCCGTCCTGTCCACAATAATATATACATCATATGACCAATTACATAAATATTCATAATCAATATCTCACACATAATATATAAAATAATATATAAAAGAAATAAACATAAAGAATACGATATCATTCTAAATCATCGTGAACAAGCAAACAACCACCAATATCGTCCAAAAAATATACAATATGTATCAGATAAGTACATACATCCTCAAAAATATAAAAAAAAAGCCACTCTAGCTCGGTCCAGCTCCTCCACATCTGATAAACGCCGTAATCTGGCGCATCTACTCCTCGGTGCAGCTCTGAGTCGTCAAAAACTAGACTAATGAAGGAGCGGACTGTGCGGAAGTCTGAGCGGGCTGTGGAGCTGCAAGAGTGGTCTGCGCAACCACAGCTGAAGGCGATGCATGTGGAGCCGCAGCCGAAGTAACCTGTCGCGTTAGTTAAATTTTGTGTAATAAACGAGTAAGAACGATGTGTTAGATTTTAGTCGAGTTCGTATCATTATCAGGTTATTGCGAAACCCCAATCTAAGAAATTTTGGGACTTAGGCCTCGTTTGGTTACTAGTTTGGAAAACCGTAGTTTATTTTAATAGATAGTTTTATGTAAGTATGATTAATCAAAACTAAGTCTACAACCAAATAAGCCCAGCCTACTAATATTGCATATGTTACTATCTATAATATGATATAATATTTTGCTATTAAGTAGTATACGTACCATCTCCTTCAACTCTTCGACGGTGGTCTTCAAGGCGGCAACATCATGCTCTAGACGTCGCTCACGGGGGGTAGGGGAAGTAACCACCGAAGTGGATTCCAACCTCATATGGGCCTTGTTAGGACCCACTCCCCGGCCTCTCTCTTATCCTCCGTGGTGCTCTCCGTGTGCGGCGTCTAGGACTGGGGTCAGCAGTATCAGATCGGTTTGTTCAGTAAAATCGATCCCCGATACGTCCGTCTGCTCCACCACCCGCTCCTACATCCACATTAACCATTAAAATATAAGTATATCATTTAAATTTGAACTTTTCAAAATAAAAATTTCAAACCTGTTAAGATAAATATTAACACTTACGCATTATTCCCGGATAGCGGTGTCGGAGAATCGAAGCTCGCCCGTGGCGGGATCTGTCGAGGTGCCGTGGACGGCAAGATACGCGGTCAACACGCTCGGTGTTCCACCCTGCGCCAGGGTCTGAGCTCTCTGCAATTCGCAAAATATTTACATATATTATAAAACAACTCTTAATATTACATTATATCAAAATAGATCTATTGTAATTTACCGATACCTCCATGGCACGAGTAATGTTTCTCGAGCCTCCTGTATAAGTGGGACGATCCCTCTTCGCCAACTTCCCATTCTCCTTATTTTGATCGGCTTGTTTCTGCACAACACATTCAGATTTAGTTTTCTAATTAAGCAACCAAAAAAAATAAATTATATACTAAATAATGAATTAAATCTAAATTACAAACATCTTTGTGCTGAGAGTCGAAATATTGGCACAGGAGAGGCCATGAATCTACATCGACTCTCGCAAAGGCCGGAGTATGTAGGAGAGCCGCTCTCTCTGCCTCGGGGGTCGCCATCCGTAAGGAATAGCAGTCGATCTTCAGCTTGTTCCTATTGTATCAGACCTTTGATTGCATGTTCTTCATCAGGCCCTAGTACAGAGCGTGAAGATCGAGCACTCTCTCAGGGTGATCAGGGTCGGGTATAGATGTAATCCAACTGCAAATACAAAAAAAACAATGTATTTAAATTGCAAGTGTTAAATAATAATAAATATATTGGATAAGTCAAATGAAAATATATATTAATACCTGAGCCTGAACGTGAAATGGATACTTCTTTACGATGCGGCTTTCATCCCTTATATACCGGCCGAACCTCTCGGCATAATCGCCGGTATAGCGATAATCGGGGGTAAAGAAGAGGGGGAATATTGCCTCCCCCTAGCTCTGTGGGGCCTCAGCCTGTGGGACTGATTCGGCCCTCGAGTCCCTCTCTCGGGATGGGGCAGCACTGCATCTACAAGAAATATCAAGACAAGCAATATTAAGACAAAGTGGTATTAAGAAATCAAGTTTTAACGAAAATTGAAATGCGATATATACCTCCGGTGCCAACAGCACGAGCGGGACGATAGTTCTTCTGGTGAGGAACAGCCAGTGACTCGGACGTAGCCGCATCCCCTTCAACTAGAAAATAAACATTGACGATAAAATTACATGAAGTTCATGTTTATTCTTATAGGATATGTAAAATGAATAAATATTTTATATTTATTCATACTAACCTGCAGACTGAGCGGAGGGTATGGAAGTGACGGGAGTGGCCCCTGCACCAGATGTAGACGCATCACCTATAATTAGACAGGTAAAAATAGATTATATAAGTAATTGCAAAAAGAATGTGTATATTAATAATATAACATTCTAAATCAATATGCATGCAATATAGGATATATAAACATACTCGCATGTGCGGTGGTGGTCTCAGCCCAAGATGTGGAAACCCCACCTACAGCTATACAATCAAAAAATGATTATCTAAGTAAGAGCAAAAAAATGTGTGTATATTTATAATATAACATTCTAAATCAATATGCATGCACTATAGTATATATAAACATACCTGCAGGTGTGGTAGTGGTCACTGCCTCTGATGTGGACGCACGACCACCAGCTAAACAATTAAATATTGACTATATAAGTAATTTTGAAATAAATATGCGTGTATATCCATAATATTACATTCAAAATGAATATGCGTGCAATATACCTGGAGGTGTGGTAAAGTCCACACGGAAGGAGTCATTCGAAGGGGTCTTCGATCGGGGTACAAGACCAGCCCTCTGAAGCTCCTTACGCAGCTCTCCGGGCGGCAGAACCGCTCTGCCTCAGCCTCTGCCTCGGCCGCTACCGCGGCTGGTGCTCCTGTCGCCCTTCGCTGCTCTGGTCGTCATCATCAAATCTAGATAAGAATACAATCATTATATATGCATGCAATATATGTATAGATCGTAGAAATGTGAAGTAATAATATAACATTACTGATAACCTTTTTCGTTTCGTGGACGCATTAGACATATCTGCTTGGATTTCATCGTCGATATCATTTCTGACCCACATAACTTCATGATCAGCCGAAGACAACTCGTCTTTTGAAACAGACGGTCGGAGCACTTTAAGTCTTCTCTCTTCTTCATCCTCATCGCTGTCCTCCATACGATCGTCGAATTCTGGGACATTGTAAATATCCTTGGGTTTCCAACGGCATACGACACTCCATTCAGAATGCTTCAAGTACTGTGAGTAGCATACTTGGAACACTTGGTTCAGAAAGATAAATGGATCGTTCTGACCGTAAAATCGAAGTGTGTTCACACTAGTCAATCCATATTCATCTTTCCTAGTCCCGAAATTGTTTCTCCACTTATCCGTATCGGTTCGTGTATCGTACTAAGTACATTGAAATATATAAAACGGTTCTGATCGTTCAGGATATTGGATGCCAAGTATGCAATTTAAGTATCCATAATAAATCACACCATCCGATCCTACCGTCGCAAGCCCACTATTCTGAGTGGTTCGAGATATTTCTATGTTCTTAACTTCAAATTTGTATCTAAAAACACCGAATCCTTTATAACATGCAACCTCCATACTAAGAAACTGAGCTAAACATCTCACTCTCTAATGATGCAGATAAGTTCGGATCGTGGATCTGACAAAACAAATTTTATGAAAAATACATAACGATATAAGTTTAGATTATGACTGGTAGTAATAATATGTTATTCGAACAACTTACATGATCTGCAACCCAATCGCAAAAATTATCCTGATGATATTTTTCCAATCGTTCATCATTCCAATGAGGATGCCCCTCACGTACCTCATTAAAATGATTTCTGTTTTCAACAATAAATTATGACATTAATATTATATCATTTCATACACACACAAACACAAATATAACAATTAATTCAAAAAAACTTACTCTCTAATTTCTTCAAGACATACGTTCTTGAGGAGAATAAACCGATATATCTTATTGATAAATATAGTGTCTACTCTTTTATAATCAGTTTTACCATATGGCCCGTCCTGAATTCTCCGAGGCCGGTTAAGTTTCGTCTTAATGTTTTAGTCCAGATAGCGGGAACAAAATGTGGTTATTTCATTGCATGATAGAACCCTCTGGTCGATTTTTATTACGTATATACTTTTTTAGAGTGTAGAGGTGCCTAAAAAAATATATTAAATAAATAAATACGGGTATATAGAACAACAATAATTTTACAAATTGCGTGAAACAAAAAATTCCATATACCTTTCGACGGGATACATCCATCGATATTGTACCGGTTCGGCTAACTTAATCTCGGTTGTAAGATAAACTGTCAGGTGTATTATGATATCGAAGAATGACGGTGGGAAAATACGCTCAATCTTGCAAAGTATCAATGAAATAGAATTTTCTAAATTCTCCAGCGTCACAACATTCAGGGTTTTAGCGCACAATTCTCTAAAAAAATAACAAAGGTCATTAATTACTAGACCAACCGATTCGGGAAGGGAAGTCCTGAGGGCTAATGGGAGAAGGTGCTCCATAATAACACGGTGATCATGAATTTTCAGCCCATCAATCTTACCTTTCACAATGTTTATTTTCTTGCTAAATGATCCTGAGAAACCTATAGGAACTTTCAAATCATGCAACACATGTAGGAACATTTTCTTCTCCGGTTGTGACATATGATATGCGGCATTAGGAAGTACAAACTTGCCTGGTTTACCCGCTATCGGTTTAGAATGCAATTCACTTCTAATTTCCCAGTCCTGAAGATCCATCCGAGCATGGAGATTGTCTTTCGATTTTTCGTCTTTATAAAGAAGCAAGTTGAGTACGTGCTCGGATACTCCCTTCTCTATGTGCATGACGTCCAGACAATAGCGCACTAAATTTGTTGACCAGTACGGAAGCTCGTAGAAAATGCTTAACTTTTTCCAGTAGGTTGGTTTGACCTATTTTGCCGGATCTATTGCGAAGGTCACATTATTGTAACCATCCCACTGAGCAGTCACGTCCTCTCCGGACAATGAGGCTGGAGGCTCAAGAAGCTCCTAATGACCATCAAAGTGAGCAGTTTCTAACCTGTAGGGATGGTCTAGTGGCAGGAAACGCTGATGACCGCAATAACAAACCTTCCTACTAAAATTCAAGAATTTCGATATTGTATATTGATGGCAATAAGGTCATGCTTTATGATCATGTACGGACCAACCTGATAGCATTCCATATGCAGGAAAGTCATTAATTGCCCATATTAAAGCCGCACATAGTGTGAAGGTTGTATATGTGTTTGCATCGTAAGTCTCTACACCATCAATGAATAAAGATTTTAACTCATCGATTAGATGTCCGAGATAGACATCGATATTGTTTTCCGGTGAGTTTGGTCCGTCAATAAGAAGAGAAATCATAAACTAGGATTGATCCATAACCAACCAAGGCGATAGATTATAAACTATCATTACAACGGGTCATATGCTGTGGCTTCCAGCTATATAGTTGAATGGGCAGAAGCCATCACTAGCGAGTCCGAGCCTGACATTGCGAGGATCACTACTGAATATTTCGTGTCTTCTATCGAAATCCTTCCATACCGGTGAATCTCTTGGATGACTCATTTTTCCATCTTCACTTGGAGGAGCACGGTGATGCCAAATCATTGCCTCGGCTGTTTTCTTGCACCAGAATAGCCTTTGCAGCCTCTGTGTTATGGGAAAGTATCGTGCTATCTTGACAGGTATATCGGGCTTCTTATCCGATTCTTTCGGCTTATATCTGGCCTCTCCGCATGTTGGACACTCTTTTAAATCTGAATTTTCTTTCCGGTACAACATGCAATTTTTGGGACATACTTGAATTTTCTCACACTTCAGACCCAAATCTGACATCATCTTCTGGGCTCCGTACCAGCTGTCGGGCACACTATTTCCTGAGGGCATAGAATCTTTCAAGAACCTCAGAAGAATCATGAATGACTTGTTTCTCCATCCATTTAGACACTTAATCTGGAAAAGTTGGACGAACCATGATAGGGTGGAATATTTTGCATTCTCATAATTGGTCTTCTAGTATCATTCATGAACTTTTCATATTTATCCGCATGCGGTCCTTGACCGGAAGCAATGCCATCTTCGGTACGAATACTATCATGTAGGGCAGCCTCTACCATATCCTCCATTTCTTCTCCCGGAAAGAAGTTACCGTTTTCTTCTTCTGCTGCATTACCGTCTTCTCTTTCTTCTTCTGCCGTATTACTGTCTTCTTCTTCTCTTTCCCCGTGATATAGCCAAGTTGTATAAAATCTAGTAAAACCATGTTTAACGATATGAAGATCTATGAATTCTACCTTCTGCCAGTACTTATTCCCATATCTATCGCACGGCCAGAGAATCTTCTCTAACACGATTTTATTATGTGTGCGTGCAAATTCAATGAAAGCAGCAACTCCTGCGACAAACTTAGGTTGCATACATTGTTGCCAATCCACGTACATCCAGTCCTTAACTCTGATATACTCAGGGCCATGTTAGACTGTATAACATATAAATAGTAGGTTATGATGACTATATTGAGAAATCTAAGAACGCGATGGTTACTGACAAAGAAGAAAATCCGTAGATGCAAGTTTGTCGTTGAAAAAAATAAATTATCGATAAACAAAGTTAGATTTGAAGATATCCAAATTTGAGTTGTATTCTATATATGTGTGTTTCAATTTATGATTTCGCTTAAGTTTAGGGTTGTTAGTGTGTATGTGTTTTGTGTGTGCATTTTTTGTGTATTCGTATTGTATGTGTGTGTTTTGGCTGTCGGGGGTAAGCCTTCTATCCCATTAAGAGTGTATAGAGCAGACACCCATTCGCTTGTGCTTTCATCCGTTTCGAGTAAATTTCGGCAGCACCTCTCCGCTGTTCTCCGAGTACACTGTAATAGAATGGATAATCATTTCAACCCTGTGAAACAACGTTGAAATGAACATCTAATCTATCTTTTTACACGGAGAACCAGCGGAAAATTACCGACGAAATAATTTAAATGAATGAAAACACAAGTGAATGCGGGTGTTTGCTTTATACATTCCAAACTTGTCCACACTGGACAAATCTATCGGTTATCATACGATTAAATTTTCTCGTCACATAGACTACACGACGGTTGTTAGTACCGAACTATGCTGTCCGATATTTAACAACTTTTGTATAGTTCTATATCACGACGAGTATCGAACGTATGTTAACCGATAGACGGGGACTAAGTCGCGCTTTAATTTTCACATATGAGTATCGATGAGAATATGAAAGTTTCATATTATTATCGAGTATCATATATTGGTTTTAATTTGAACATTTAACTTAAATAGGTTTTACATTTACGTTTTGTTATTAAGGGTTCGAAGTTTTTAGTTTAGGGTAAATTTTTCTTGCGTTTACGGTAAAGTTGTATGTTTACGTTATTTTCGAGTATCCTACTGAATGAACTAGTGCCCCCTAAACCCTAACCCTAAGTAATCCAAATTAACCCTAATCATCACCCTAACTCAAATTATCCCTAATTAACCCAATTAATTCAAATTAACCTAATTAACCCAAATTAACCTTAATCCTAACACCAACTCAAATTATCCCTAATTAACCCAATTAACCTAACCCTAATCAATACCCTAACCCTAACCCTAATTAACCCCCAATTAACACGGAAATAGCTATAACCCTAATCCTAACCCTAAAATCAAGATTAACACAAAAAAGCAAAATTATAAGGGGAAAATGGAAATTAACTCACCTCAGAATAGTTTTGCCGACGGGAGACTGTAGTGCGACCAACGACGATGACACACAGTCGATGATGAGCTCGCGGGAGAATTAGCTCGACGAGACACAGTCGACAACGACTGTGGTGTGGCCGCCGCCGCCGACGAAGTCGACGATGGGTGTACCGACGACGAGGTGTGGTGACGAGAAGGCGTGCGCGGGAATCGATCACGGGAGAGAGAGGGAAATTTTGGGGATGACGGTGGGGAATTACTGAGCTTTATTTTTTTATAAATAACTCATTGTTGCCCCTACGGATTAATCCATAGGGTTTTCTTTTGCGGCTCTGTAGGGCCAAATAAAAGATTATATTTTAATATTTTTTAATTAATACGTAGGGCACCGTAGGGGCAACCCTATGGAGCTATGGATTAATCCGTAGGGTCAGTAAAAAGTTGCCCCTACGGATTCCTATAGCCGTAGGGGCAGCCCCTTATTGTAGTAGTGTTTTCTTGGTTTTCTTGGTTTTCTTAGCTTTCTTAGCTTTGAGACATGAAGAGTGATATCTGTGGTGCTTTATATGTAGTAGGATAGAAGAAGCGTGGCTTCCTCATTGAATTTTAAGCGTAGTGTGTGCCTGTCATTCTTGATCCCATCTTCCAAGTAGTATGTGGGCAAAAAGTTTAGGACATGAGATTGAAACATCAATCACAACTTTACTTGCACAGTCAGCTACCATTGGCATGCAAACGTGTAAGGTAAATAACTTGATGCCATCATCGTATCATTTTCTCTGCGAATTACTTACAGTCCATTCTTCACATAACGAACTCCACAAGCTTTATAAAGAGAATCTAGCATGCAAGGCACAAGCCTACGTACCTCAAAACACCATAAGGTCAACCACTTCTTCCCATCCTATCCTATATATATAAAGCACCACTCTTCATCTTCACCTTCCAAATATCAAAACCCTAAGAAGATTCTACTCTTTCTTTTTTACTATTTCTCTCAAATGGCTTTCATTGATGCCATGATAAATCTCGACGGCGGCCTTTTATCATGATGAAAGGCCAAGAGAATCCAAAAGGGAGACGATGACGGCGATAACGATGGCGACTATGATTGTGCATTGGCCGCTTGAATAAAGATTGATCACATCTTTAAAAAAAATAATTTAAAAGGAAACAAAAGATGCACATGGTGATGTTAATTACTAAGCTCGCACCAGTTAGAGAGAATCGGAGTACGTTAGGTATTTGTGTAAGTTGTTATGGTCTTATGGCTTGATATTTTGAACCTGACCCAGATTGTTAAAGAAACGAGAAAAATCTCTCGTTCATGACCGCGTCGCACGTGAAGATTGTTTGAGATCGATCTCGGTAATTTGTTGAGGAAAATCTGGACAGTTTCGGGACGAAGGGGATAGGAGAAATGCCTACATAAGAGAGAAGAGCGTACCTCTCTCAATCATTAATAAGAATTGGCTATTCTTGGAGCCCCCAAATCATCATAGAAATCTCTTCTCCATTAATCTTTCACTGAATGTTTTAAAAGATATAAGGCTGAAATATAATGTAAACTTAGAAGGAATATTAAAATATTGAGAACTGATAGGGTGGGGAATTCAATTCAAAAGAATTTGATAACTATTGTTCAATATGGAATTAAAAGGCATATAACAATACCTTATTCACCATAACAGAATGGTGTGGCTGAAAGAAAGAACAGAATATTATTAAATGCAGTAAGATATATGTTATCTCATTCTGGTCTCTCCAATGAATTTTGGGGAGAAACAGTGTTGTCACGCCCCGCTTCCTAAAATACGTAAACACGGCACGTGACAGAGCCAACCATACTACCTGTGGTTAGGAATTATCCCTCCATAGTCATATTACGGCTGTCAATCGGATATCAAGATTAGTAAAATATATAATCTAGCTAACACATGTTCAACTGCTACAGTAAATAAAATCAAGAAAATATATAAAATGAAAACGAATCAAAATCCAATAAACAATAGTATCTGAATCACGTCCCAATATGGGCTCACATTAATAGAAATAAAACTGCTGAAATAAAAGAAACTAAGTATCTCTAAACTAAATAACTAGCTCCTCACTGCTCGGCTTGATTGCTAAAATACTTTTGATCTGCCTGCGATAAAGATAGAGAAACTAGGCCATACAAAACCCATACGTCAATGCGTCATAATATCAAAAGATTAGTAATAACCAGGATATGATAATATGATTAAACATGCATGTAAATAATAAATACAGATATAAAACGGTGAGGTACATGTATGTGATGTGTAACACTCTAGTTCATTTATACCAATTCCAATTCATATATTTCTTTCTTTGTGGTATTTTCTTGATTTATCGTGTTTTGGATGCGAATGGTATTTTACATTTAGTATTGCATTCGACCCGACCCGCTTGCTTGAAACCTATCTTGATTCATGTTTATAATTTATCCTGACATGTTACATGGACTCGTGCACTTTCATTTTAATTTATACATCTTGCATACTGGCATTTTATCTGGCGTTTGCATTTTTACAATATAACATTTTAAGTCATGTAAAATATTTTAAAAATACATTGCATGGCCTGCATGATACCCCTAACTCTGTGGTAGCATCCGCGTATCTTGTTCTCATGCCGTTCAGTAAAACGGACTTGTTTGGATGGCTACGCGCATGTACGTGCATCCGTTTTTGGGGGTATACATTTTCGTTAGCCGGATATCTAATTTTAGTTTTGGTCGACATGTATATTTTTCATATTTTAAAATTGGATTTTTAGACTCGACTCGGACATGTTTTGGACTATTTTTGTATTAGCCAAATATCAAATATTTTATTAATATAATATTTGTTTAAGCTGTTACACTTAAATTTTTCTTAAGGAAAAAAATATTTTAAAATTTTGAAATCTTTTCTAAACAGCACAATCCCAACTATCCTCTCTCTATATGTAACAACCGAGTCCAATTATACAAATTTCAGTTACCGTATGTGTGGTGTGTGGTATTTATTTCATTTATCTTGCTTGACTGTTGCCAGTTATAGTTTACACCGATATGTCATATTCTGCATATAACAATTTAAGTCATCTAAAATTAAATTAAAAATACTTGTCATGGCCTGCTCGTTACCCCTAACCCTGTGGTAGCGTCCTTGCATCGTGTTCTCGTCCCGTTCAGTGAAACGGGTGCGTTTGGACGTCTACGCGCACGCGCGTGCGTCCGTTCTTGGGGGTATGCTTTTTAATTACAAAATACTTCATTTTAATTTTTGGAACCAGCCAATAAATTTCATATTTCAAATTCAAATTTTTGGACTCGACCCGGGCGCAATTCTGAAATATTTTGTAGCCCGCCAAATTTGGTTATTCTAATATTTTATTAAATATTTCGGCTGCAAAATATTTTAGTTGGTTTGGAAATCTTTCACCAAAATAATATTTCTAAAATTTTTTCCTAAACTAATTCTCTTTCCCTAACCAATTAAAAATCTTTTCCCAACCAATTCTTAATTCGTCAGCCAATCAGAGCTTCCCCTCTTTTGCACCTGGGCCCCACGAGCCTCCTCTCTCTCTTTCCCTTCCTCCTTCTCTCTCCTTCTCCACGAGCTTTCTCTCTCTCTCTCTCCCCTTTCTCTCTCCTCTCGCGTTTTTCTCTCAGCTCTCGCATTTACTGTTGGCTTCTCGACTCTGGTCACCGCTTGGGGATCTGGTCACCTCCCTCTTCTAATTCTTCTTCTCTTGCTTCTTCTCTTCTTCTTTAAAAACCACACGGCCACGAGAAACCCATGAAGAAACCCTAACCCTACTTTTCCCTCGTCCCCTCTCTCCTCGGCGACACCTCCAGCACCCTACTCATCACCCTCAACTCCATCACCTCTTCTCTTTCTTCCTCCCTCTAGCGGGCCACTAAACCCAGAAACCCACTGCGACTAGGAACCCAGCATTGCCTTCCATCGCCGCCGACTCCCCTTCTCGTCGTCACCATCTCCCTTTCCCTTTGTTCTTGCCCTCTGATCTTTCCCCGAGCACCTAACCCTGCAACCCTAGCAGAAACCCTAGCCCGAGTCATCCCTGCAACGTGAACCTTGTCACCTTGCCGTTGATCTCGCCGACGATTCCGTGCCAACGACTTCCAACCCTGCAGCCACAACCTAGCAACCCCAGTGAGCACCCCTTCTCTCCCAGTCTTTCTTCTCCTTCTTCCCATGCTTTTTCTTTTAAGTTTTCTTTCTGTTTTGAAATTATAAACAGATAAGGAAATACCTCTGTTGATTGCCGGAGTTACATCGACGCCGTCGACACCTTGCAACTTCCTTCTTAACCACAGTAAGTCTCATCTCCTTTCTTTTCAGTCGTCTCTTTTCTTTTCCGTACATCTTTTCCGATATACATGTTTACTGTTCTCGTGGTTTGCCGGAATCCGACCGTGCCGGCGACGTTTCCCGACGACCCAGCGAGGACCTGCGACCCGTGTGACTCTACTGTTCGTCGTTTGGGTTCATTCCGTGAACCGTGCGCACGTCGCGATATTTCCCCGCCGACGCGTAACGTTCCGTTTTCCGTTTCGCGGCCCGTCGAGGCAAGTGAAACTTGCTACATGCTATTTTAAACTATTCGTATGCTATATTATTTATTTCCTGTTAAATCTCTAAATAGAATCTGAAGAATTAGATTTCAAGTTAACCGTATGAGTTCCATTACACGTTTTATGATCCCGAACTTGAAACTTAATTTTGCATCTAATTATTTATACCCAGTAATGGCCCGTAAGTGATAGATTACATGATCACATTGTTTATAGCCATGATACCTTTTTCCAGTTTTAACCTATCGGACATCCATGTGCAACTTTAACCGGTTTAATTACAACTGCATCCATTAAACAAATTATACATGTTGTCGCGTCCATGGATCACTCAACACTTATTAACCTGGTTTTTAGCATTCACATCTATCATACTGTATTCGTATAGTGCTGACATCATCTGATAAACACAACTGATAACTATACAGCTAATTAATTAAATCTGCTTTATTGCTTAACTTACTGCTTAGATTGTGTTGTTAATAACCATGCTTGATTACTTATAACCATGATTATGCTAGCTGTTTATGAGTACCCACATGTTATCTTTTACACCCTGGCCTGACTTGCTACATACATATCGATTGATCCGACATGGTACCGTACACTACTGGACTTGACCTGATGTACCATGACTTGACACGTTACCTGATCTTGTGGCTAATGCCAACAAACCTGACATGTAGTCCTCACGGACCGTCCCTGTTGTCTATCCAGACAAACCTGCTCTTACCTGATCCTGTGTTGGCATTAGTTCTTGATTACGGAATACCTGACTTGACACATATAACTTGGGGGCATGGGGAAATCAATGATGAAATCCTAACTTGTAACTCGACAGTTGCTCGCTTATACTGACCAGTTCTAGAGGCTAGGCCCGCCTCGTGACGATACTGCTGACATCGTTGGTCTGTACTCCTTTCCTATTAGTGCCTAGCGGCACGTCTCAGTTTCAGCCCGAGAGTCTGTAGACCGTGGTCCCGGGCATGCACGGGATACTATTGAGTTACATCGATAATTCATCAAATTGATTTCAAAGACTTTAGAATAGAAAACCCAATAGAACAATTTAGTTTACTCACTGCACACTACCCCGCACTGCCCTGATGTATATTGATGTTACACATGCTTTACCATTCATGATCATATTTGCATTGCTTGTTACCTTGTTTATATTTTATTGCTTGATGACATGACGCGCTGACGTCTGGGTTTTGCATGGCCCAGATTCTGTACCTTTGCTGCAATCCGGGCAGGAGTACTTCAGCCAGCAGGTTGAGCAGTGAGGTTTCCGTATTAGTTAGTTCTTTTATTTCTGCATTTTATTCCTGATGTGAGCCCGCATTATGGGACATACATTCAAGTTATTTTGTATTGAATCTTTTGCTTCCGCACTTTTATTTATTCTTGACTCATGTTATCTTGGCTTATGGACATGTTGTAGATAGTTATATTTTGTTCTTGATATCTCTACAGCCGTAATGTGACTGTGGATGGATACTTCCTACCCACAGGTAGCATGGTTGGCTATGTCACGTGCCCAATTTAGCATACTCTGGGAAGCGGGGCGTGACATGGTTCTTTTGGTATCAAAGCCATAGGTTAGTCGGGTTGATTCTTTTTGTAGTTGGGTATTGTACCCAATACACGAATCAGAATACCTGTGTTTAGGAAACATGTCCTACCACCTTGCCGTTTTACCGTTCTTGAATCAAGTTCTTCCTGATTATATCTTTTACGATGTGCAAACTTCCTTTGCATATCGACTCGAAACCTAATTCTTTGTTATCTCTAGGACTTAGGCGACTTGGGTGGAGTTATGTAATTGTAGCTATGATACCGCGGCATAGTTACAATGCGGTACTCTATTTAAGTAACTTGGAGTTCTAGTCTTGATCTATAATTTGAATCTGTTATCATGCTAATCTTGGGTGTTTTGATTTCAGGAATATGGCAGACAAGAATCTGAAAACGTACCAAAGGCGTGTTGACGAAGCCGCTATACTTGGAGTGATACGGGGAATGCTGGAGAATCAAAAGAGACAGACCGAGCTGATCCAGCAGCGAGCTGAATCGTTTCAGGAAGGTTTGCGGACCGTTCAGCAGTCCGTGAACAATGTTGGAGCTAAACCAGTTGATCGAGTAGGGACCGTAGCAGATTTCAGGCGTTTGGGTCCGTCTGTCTTTACCGGTTTGGAGGATCCGTTGCTAGCGGAGCAGTGGCTAGTAGACACGGAGAACTTACTTATTGCGGCACAGATTCCAGATGATAAAAGAGTGGATGTGGTGCGCATTCAGTTAGTGGACTACGCCCGTGAGTGGTGGCTTGTGGAGGAGACCCGCTTGCCAAGCCGATCAAGTGGGCGGATTTTTCGAAGAGTTTCCTGGAGAAGTTCTCCCGCGGACTGCACGGGAGGAAATGGAAGAGAAGTTCATCAGTCTGAGGCAGAATGGTGCACCCGTAGATGTACATGCAGCTGAGTGGACACGGCTCAGTAGATTCGCTGGACCTTTAGTTGCCAACGATGCAGACAGGGCAAGGAGGTTCATGCGCAGCTTGGATGTGGACATCCAGAGGCAGATTGTCTCCCTGGGTTTGACCACCTTCTCACAGGTTCTTACAGCAGCCCGAGAACAGCAGAGCCTATCTGGGAAGACTGGGAGTTTGCAGCAGACAACAGTTGCAGTAAGGAAGCCGGCATTTGTACCTAACCGAGCTCATGAACGCAGAGGTATTCCAGTGGACCGTCGTGGTGTAACACCAATGAAGAAGCCTGCTGTCGTTGATCAGAGGAAGTGCGTGGTTTGTAGCTACTGCCACTTACCCGGACATTTGCAAAAGGAATGTCGCAGGATGCAGGGACTTTGTCTGGTTTGTGGATCGGCGGATCATACTGTTAGTTCTTGTCCGTCGAAGTTACGCACAAGGGATGATATTCAGAAGCCTCCACAGAAACCATTGCAGGGACAGAAGCAGCTGACTCAAGGACCTAATCAGGCTCGAGCTTTTACCTTGACGGCTGAGGAAGCTAAGGCGTCAGGAGAAGTTGTTTCAGGTATTCTACTCGTTCATGGTTTTCCCGCATTAGCGTTATTTGATTCTGGTGCATCCCATTATTTTATGTCATCCAAGCTTATAGCTACACACTCGATTACTTGCACGACCCTGTCTAGTTTCTGGGACATACACACTGGGAATGGGAAAATCATATTTAGTAGGGAATGTAAAGATTGTACAGTTGTTGTTTGCGGACGGGAGCTTTTTGCAGATTTCTTGGTGATTGATACGGGCAGCTACGAAGCCGTCTTGGGAATGGATTTTCTCGGCACTTTCCACGCTCACATTGATTGTAGGGCAAAAAAAGTAATTTTCCAGATTCCCGGACATCCCGAGTTTACCTTCACTGGAGGGAGCAATTCTATCGGTCCAGTCGAGTTTAGGGCAGAGGTATTCCGGTGGACAGGTGTGGCGTTATACCAATGAAGAAGCCAATTTTTCCCAAGCAAAAAGGAAGGGTGTTGTGTGATTACTGCCAACGACCGGGTCATTTCTGGAGAGATTGTCAAAGGAGACTTGGGCTTTGTCTTATTTGTGGATCAGCTGATCATACCACTGATACTTGTCCATCGAAGCTTCTCATGAAAGATGATGTTCAGAGGCCACCGCAGAAGCAGTTTCGGGAGCAGGAGCAGTTAACTCAGGGATCCAATCAAGCTCGAGCCTTACCTTGACGGTTGAAGAGGACAAGAATTCAGATGAAGTTGTTTCAGGTATCCTACTTGTTCGTGATTTTTCCCGCATTAGCATTATTCGATTCTAGTGCATCCCATTGTTTTGTGTCGTCCAAAAGTACTGCTACACACTCGATTACTTGCACGACCCTGTCTAGTTGTTGGGACATACACACTGGGAATGGGAAGATTATAGCTAGTAGAGAATATAAGGATTGTTCTGTAGTTACTTGCGGACGGGAGTTATTCATAGATTTCTTGGTGTTTGATAACCAGTAGTTATGAAGTTATCTTGGGAATGGATTTTTCTCGACACTTTCCATGCTCATATTGATTGTAGAGCAAAGAAAGCGAATTTCCAGATTCCCAGACATCCAGAGCTTATTTTGGAGTTAGCAGTTCTGTCGGACCAGTCGAGTGTAGGGCTAGGCCGACAAACAATGTTCTTTCGTCGATAGAAGTTGAAGCACCGGCTGTAGTTCGATATTTCATGGACGTGTTCGAGGACATCTCGGTTTTATCCGAAGCGAGATGTAGAGTTCGCGATCGCCTTTGTTCCTGGTACAGCGCCAACCTCAAAGGCGTATTATCCAATGGCACCAATGGAGTTCGAAGAAGTCAATTACTTGAGAATGGCTGGATTCGCAGCAGCAATTCATCTTGGGGAGCTCCAGTTCTTCTAGTAAAAGGACGGCACGTGGATAAATGTGTGTCAGTTTTGAGACAGTGAAGCAGAGATTGATAACCGCTCCTAGTTTGACCGTTCCATATGGTTCTAGAGGATTGGTGTTTCACAGCGATGCATCTGGGAAAGGATTGGGATGTGTTTTGATGCAGCTGCAAGTACAGTCGTCGTTGATCATGAATATTAAAGCAGCGCAGTTACAGGACCCAAGATTGCAGAAGTTTCGAGAACAAGTTGAAGCGGACTTGTTGATTCATGAAGATGGATCGCTGCGGTATGGTAGCCGTTTGTGTGTGCCAAAAGGAGACATTCGGGAAGAAGTTATGAAGGAGGCACACAGTTCCGCGTATTCCGTACATTCTGGAGGCACGAAGATGTACCGCGATCTAAGACAACATTTCTGGTGGGAAGACATGAAATGGGATATTGCTCGCTTTATAGCAAAGTGCTTAGTGTGTCAGCAAGTTAAGGCTGAACATCAAAGGGTTGCTGGTTTATTACTACCACTTCCGATTCCTGAATGGAAGTGGGAACATATAACCATGGATTTCGTGACGGCTTTACCGCGGAGTCCAAAGGGCAACAATACAGTTTGGGTGATTGTTGATCGATTGACTAAAGAAGCTCATTTCATATCTTTTCGAGTTGGTCAGTCAACGGAAACGTTAGCAGAACGGTACGTGCAGGAGATTGTGAGATTACATGGAGTACCTATGAGCATCGTGTCCGACCGTGACACCCAATTCTTATCACACTTCTGGAGGAGTTTACAGGAAAGTTTGGGTACTTGATTGAAGTTTAGCACAGATTATCATCCTCAGACAGACGGCCAGTCGGAAAGAACAATCCAAACTCTTGAAGATATGTTGTGAGCTTACATGTTGGGCTTCAAGGGTTCATGGGAGGATCATTTACACTTAGTGGAGTTTCGTACAACAACAGTTTTCAGGCGACTATTCAGATGGCTCCATTCGAAGCATTATATGGTTGCAAGTGTCGTTCACCTGTTTGTTGAGATGATATTGGAGAACGAAAATTGTTGAGACCGGATTTGATCGTGCAGACAGTAGAGAAAATTAGCACTATCCGGAATCATATAAAGGCAGCACAAGATCGGCAGAAGAGTTGGACCGATACATCGAGAAGACCTCTAGAGTTCGCTGTTGGTGATCTGGTATTCTTGAAGATATTGCCGACTAGAGGAGTAATTCGTTTTGGGAGTCGAGGCAAGCTTAGTCTTCGATTCGTTGGACCTTTCGAGATTTTAGAACGTATTGGAGAAGTGGCGTATCGATTGGCTTTACCGCAATCTTTGGCGAATGTTCATGACGTGTTTCATGTATCTCAACTCTGTAAATATGTTCGAGATGAAACACACGTGCTGGATCATTCGGAGCTGACTGTATGAGAAGATTTAACTTTTGAGGAACGACCGATGTCGATTGGGGATCGAAAGGAAAAGGTTCTTAAGAACAAGGTTATCCCTCTCGTACTTATTTCTTGGGGAAATCTCTCGCATGGAGAATCGACTTGGGAACGAGAAGACGAGATTCGACAGAAGTTTCCACACCTATTCTTGTAGATTCTTGATTGTTTATCTTTCCTTGTTCCTAGAATTTCGAGGACGAAATTCTTTTGTAGTTAGGTATAATGTAACACCCTAGTTCATTTATACCAATTCTAATTCATATATTTCTTTCTTTGTGGTATTTTCTTGATTTATCGTGTTTTGGGTGCGAATGGTATTTTACATTTAGTATTGCATTCGACCCGACCGGCTTGCTTGAAACCTGTCTTGATTCATGTTTATGATTTATCCTGACATGTTACATGGACTCGTGCACTTTCATTTTAATTTATACATCTTGCATACTGGCATTTTATCTGGCGTTTGCATTTTTACAATATAACATTTTAAGTCATGTAAAATATTTTAAAAATACATTGCATGGCCTGCGTGATACTCCTAACTCTGTGGTAGCATCCACGCATCTTGTTCTTGTGCCGTTCAGTAAAACGAACTTGTTTGAATGGCTACGCGCATGTACATGCATCCGTTCTTAGGGGTATGCATTTTCGTTAGCCGGATATCTAATTTTAGTTTTGGTCGACATGTATATTTTTTATATTTTAAAACTGGATTTTTAGACCCGACCCGGGTATGTTTTAGACTATTTTTGTATTATCCAAATATCAAATGTTTTATTAATATAATATTTGTTTAAGCTGTTACACTTAAATTTTTCTTAACGAAAAAAATATTTTAAATTTTTGAAATCTTTTCTAAACAGCACAATCCCAACTATCCTCTTTCTATATATTATTTATATTAAATATTAATCTCTCTCTTTTTTTTTCTTTCTTTATTCTTTCTATAGGAGACAAAATTCTCTCTCCTCTCGTACTCTCTCTCTCCCCTCTCGATCTCTCTCCTCACTCTTTCTCTCTCTCCCTCTCTCTCTCTCTACGCACTCTCTCGCTCTCCCTCTTCTGCTTATCTCTCTCTCTCTCCCTCCTAACTCTCCATCTTCTTTTCATATTTCTTCCCGCCTCCGAGCTCACTCGAACCCACGCCCCTGCTCTCGCCGCACCTTGCCGTCGCCGCCTCCGCCACCTTATCGCCGCCTCTTCACCCTCATTATCACTTCCACCTCATCCTCAACCTCAACACCAGCAACCCCACTCCCTTTCAACCCACAATCCAAGAAAAACCCACCGAACCGCTTCACCCATTTTTCCTCTGTCGCCATCAACGTCACCTTCGCCGCTGGCGATCCTCATCATCGTCCTCACCTCCCTTCTCTTTCCTTCCTTCAACCCCTGCACCCCGACACCACTGCAAGAATCGACTTCAAGAAACCCATAACCCTTCCCTCACCTGCACACCCCACCTCACCGCCGGCGACCTCGTCATCGTCACCTCTTCATCTCCTCATCTCCCTCTCCGATCCTCGACACCCAAACCACCACCAGTACCCTGCACCCTCGACTTCCCATCGACCCAACAGCCACCCCAACCGAACCCTAGAACCCCTCTGCCCTCTTGTCGCTATTTGGCTTCGCAGCCGACCACCCTTTGTCGTAGTCGTCTCTCCTGCCTTGCCTCTGTTCCATATCCAGTAAACCCAGAGAACCTATTTTCTCTTCTTCCCCTTCTTATTCTTCTTTCTTTTTTCTTGTTCTTGATCTTGTTTCACATTTTTCGGGTGATCACCGCCGGAAGCCGTGACCGCCGCTGCCGTTCCAGTCGACCCAGTAGACGTACCTTACCTGTGTGATCACCCTCTTGCTTTGCTTGGACCCGTCCCGTGTGACGTGCGTGCGTTGCGACGTTTTACCGACGTCGGACGTGTCGTACGCATCCGTATCGTGATCCATCGAGGCAAGTTTATCTTGCTACATGCTACATTACTTTATATACATCTATTTTAATAAATATAATACTGGTATTTCAAATTATGCACCCCATGTTTACTTTTACAGTTGACATCCGTTTGCATCCGTACGTGTTACTTTACATCTAGCGCATGCAAACCTAGCTTGATACATACTATATTTGAAAATATTGTGCCCAATGGAATATTTACATCACATATTGCTTAGTTGTACGTCCCACATTACCATTTTACAGTTTTACTGTTTTCGGATACCCGTTTGCATCCATCCTATTTAAAAAATATATAACTGCATCTATAGATCATATTAATACATAATACTGTCATATTAACACCCCATGTTTAATAAAGTGCATCCTAATTAGTATTGGAACTATAAATGTAACCCTAATCGATAATTGTGCATCCATATCATTGATTTTATATCTATTTGGATACCATGTCACATTATTTCATTTTATTGTTATATTAGTACTCTATACTTGATTTTGTGCACCCATACTTGTTACAGTTCGATTATGAGCACCCACTCGACACTTGTGCACTACCTGACATGACCTGATACACTACTACTGACATGACTTGATACCTGTGCACTACCTGACATGACCTGATACATGTACTACTTGACATGACCTGATACATGTACACCACCTGACATGACCTGATGTACCACAGCTTGACATGTTACCTGATTTTGTTACTAATGCCGACAATCTTGACCTGTTGTCCCTATGGACATTTCCTGTTGTCTATACAGACAAACCTGTTCCTGCTTGATCCTGTGTTGGCATTAGTCTCAGATTTATAAATACCTGACTACATGACTTGGGGGTATGGGGAAATCAAGAATGCAGCTGAACGTAACTCAAAGGGCTATTATATCATTTTACCGTGGTCCCGTGGGGAATGAACGGGACATAGACTCACAGTCTATTATATCATTTTACCGTTGTCCCGTGGGGAATGAACGGGGCATAGACCGATGGGTTACGATGAGCATTACATTAATTGATTTCAAATAACTTTAGAGTAGATAACCCTATAGCACAGTTTAGACTACTCACTGCACTTTACCTGTTTATATCCTGTTCACTAATATATATTCATGTTACTGTTTACCTGTTATTGATGACTTGTTACCGTTCATACTTCATGCCTGCATATCTCATTATATCCTGCTTGCTTAGAATTATTGATATTATGACGTACTGACGTCTGGGTTTTGCATGGCCCAGATCCATTATCATTATCGCAGGCAGTTCAGGAGTATTTTGATCAACATGCCGAGCAGTGAGGACCTGTTATTAGTTTAGTTTAGTTTCCTTTCAGTATTTCATTCCTGATGTGAGCCCGCATTATGTGACGTACATTCCAGTTTATTATTGTACTTGGATCTTTTGCTTCGGCATTATTTTATTTCATGACTCGTTTATTTTGGCTTATGGACATGTGTTAGATAGTTTATTACTGTTCTTGATATCTCTACAGCTGTAATGTGACTGTGGAGGGATATTTCCTATCCCCGGGTAGTATGGTTGGCTCTGTCACGTGCCTGTCTTAGCGCACTCTGGGAAGCGGGGCATGATATGATGTATATCCTAAAATCTGTTCTTCTAGATTATCTATTTTTTAAGTCTTTGAAATCAATTTAATAGAATTGTCGATGTAACTTAATAGTATCACGTGCGTGTCCGGGACCACGGTCAAGATTCCCAGGCTGAATCCGAGACGTGCCACTAAGCAGTAAACAGGTAACATATACAGATGAATGATGCCAGCAGTATCATTCCGGGGCTGGTCGACCCCGTAGAAACTGATTAGTATAAGTATCGAAATGTTGAGTTATAAGTCATGTTTCATTATTGATTTCCCCTTACCCCCAAGATTTTTGTGTTCAAGTCAGGTATTAATGATATAAATCTAATGCCAACATAAGATCAAGCAGGTACAAGTATTGTATATGTAGACAATAAGTCAAGTCCGTCAGGACAACAAGTCAGGATTGTCGGCATTAGTAAAAGATACAAGTAACAAATCTGGTAGTGTGTCATGAACATGTCATGCAATGTATTTTAACTTAAATAGACACTGAATATAAAACTGTAACCAATATCGAAACACGGTAAACATAACTAACGCCAGAATGCATATGTATTTATCTGTAATAACCGTTATACGTTCATTACCATGTATATTGAAATCTAGACAGCATATTGAACTAATATAGTATTAGAATAATATCGTGATGTTTCGACATGCAACTGGATAACCCATTATCAGAACGGATGCTATAAAACTGTAAATCGCTACTGCTTGCTGAATATTAAAACATATGTACTATAGTCAAGCATATGAATATCGATATAATCAAAATAGCAGGTTGCAAGTTTAGAACTTGCCTTATCAGATCTCACATCGAGATATGAATATCACGTCCGACGTTGAACTAAAGTTACGACGCAAACTTACGCACGCAGGACTGGACCTGGCTGAGAAGCTGTGTGACGTAGTGACAGGGCTAGATGACGACGGTGGTCGGGTCGTCTTGATCGTCGGCAACGTGCGCAACTCCGGTGAGATGGCCGGAAAAAGAAAAGAAAAGAAAAGAAAGAAAGAAAAGAAAGAAGAAGAAGAAGAAGAAGAGAAAGAAGTTGAGGTTGTTGTGGTTTGCGGAGTTCTGGGGATGGCCAGAGGAGATGTTAGCGATGAGACGATATCTTCGGCGAGGTTGTCTGGGCGAGGGTTTGGTGTGCTCGGGGATGTGCAGAGGAGGTCGGTGGTAGTGGTATAAGGTGTTCTTGGATACTGGGAAGGCGAGGAGGTGAAGAGGGTGGTCGGCGTGATGGGTTTCCCGGCGACGAGGGTTGCCGGCGATAGGCGTGTTGGATCTTGGCATTGGGGAAAGGTGCAGGGTGTGCTCGGGAAAAGGTGAAAAGGAAAAAGGAGGCAATGGAGGTGAGGCAGGGGAGAGGAGGACGAGGATGAGAAGGGAACGGTGATGGTGAGAGGGCGGCGGCGACGAGGACTTGGGCTAGGGCTTTGGTTCGTGGCGGGAAAAAGAAGAAGAACGAGGGAGGAGAGAGGGAGGTGTTGAGTTTATATATATATATATATATATATATATATATATATATATATATAGAGAGAGAGAGAGAGAGAGAGAGGCTAGAGAGACAGAGACATGATTTAATTAGTTATTTAATTAGTTATATTAATATACTATATATATTTAAGTAACTGTTTATACATATATTATATATATATATATATATATATATATATATATATATATATATATATATATATATATATGGGATTTTACAGCTAATACCAGATTACTCCGAATATTACCCGTGTCCCTTCTAAAAATCTAGTTTTTAAATATAGAGAATATACGTAAAAATTTAAACCATAATGCGATATTCTACAATTAAAAATATATACCCCCAAGTATGGATCTACGTAAATATACATAGCGATAAAAAACGTGTCTGTTTAACAATTAGGACATGAACATGATATATGGGTGATACCACATGATATAGGGTGTGATGACATGTAAGGCTAGATATCAAAATATATTATTTGGTTTTTATTTTGATTATTAAAAGATATGTGAAATATATTATATGTGTATAATATCTAGATTTGCATGGATATTCTGTACTAACAAATATTTGATATAATCTTGAACCATGATGGGTTTCAAACATACGGATCAGGTCGGATATTACCCACAACTGCTAATTGCACTATCCACAACCCAAAATCAATAATAATAAAGAATTTACCACAAGATTTGAAATACCCTAAATACATATAGTATAACAGTGCTAGGGTGTTACATTATACCCAACCACAAAAAAAATTCCGTTCTCGAAATTTACGGAACAAGAAAAGATACAATAATACACGGATCTAAGAAAAGAGGTGTGGAAGCTTCTGCCGAATCTTGTAAGTAGATTCTCCGTGCGAACGATTCCCCCATGAAACGAGTACTAATGGGATAACTCTATTCTTAAGGACTTTTTCTCGTCGATCCACAATCGCCATTAGTCGCTCTTCATATGTTAAATCTTTCCTTACTGTCAGTTCCGAGTGATCTAGGACGCGCGTCTCATCTCGAAGATACTTGCAGAGTTGAGATACATGAAATACGTCATGAACACTCACCAAGAATGGTGGTAAAGCCAATCGATAAGCCACCTCTCCAACAAGCTCGATAATACCGAAAGGCCCCACGAATCGAGGACTAAACTTACCTCGACTATCAAATCGGATCACTCCTCTGTTCAGTGGTATCTTCAAGAATACAAGATCACCAACTGCGAACTCCAGAGATCTTCGTCAAATATCAGCCCAACTTTTCTGTCGATCTATTGCCGCCTTCATATGATTCGAATCACGTTAACTTTCTCCACCGTTTGCACAATAATATCCGATCCCAATAATCTTCTTTCTCCAATATCGTCCCAACAGACCGGCGAGCGACACTTACAACCTTATAATGCTTCAATTGGAGCTATCTGTATAGTCGCCTGAAAATTGTTATTGTATAAAAACTCCACTAAGAGCAAATGATCCTCTCATGAATCCTTGAAGTTTAACATGCATGCTGTCACGCCCCGCTTCCCAAAATACGGAATACGAGGGGTAAACAAGGCCAGCCATGCTCCTACGGTCAAGGAAAAGTCCTGCCGTAGTCACACTTCGGCTTCTAGTTTCTCATGGTAAACAGTAAACGATGCGCAGGTAAAGAGAAATGCAGTAACTGAAGGAAACAAAGTAAAGTCTGACCTGAAGTGGAACAAATGAAGGCAACACGGGAGGGCAAGTAAAGAAGTCTGTGATGCACGTCTAGTTCTGGTCCAGGCAAAAATCTTTTCCTCACACTGAGCATGCATACTCAGGTCGTCAGAGCGACACAAAAGCAATATAATGTATATAATCAAGTAACAGTTCTAATAGTGGTAATAGATATGAATAACGGTAAATCAATGACAGCATGAATATGAATGAGCAGAGATCAATGCAGCGGAAAAAATAAAGCAGTATAACAATATGTCACGAATGTCAAGACAGTATAGAATGAATGTAAATGACAGTAACCCTATCAGTCTCTAAGTCTCACTACACAGGTCAATAAGCCTATCGTCAGTCCAAGTGTGAGAGTCAACCACTCGCGAGTGTCCTCCACCCAAGGGTAGAACCCAAGGGCAAGGGACCACGGGCCCAACATGTAACGAATGTATCACGGTGTCTATAGCACATACCCTGTAAATCTCCATATAACTCCCTAAATATATATATGCCGGCATGGGACTCCCGAGATTCTGTTGAATTCACACTTGAACTACCCCACACCCCGAGGTCTACATCAAACGCTAACCATAACCTTAAATACTAATCGATCCGTGACAAGTCTGCGCGAGAACTGGAGACAGGACCTCCATCAAGCACGTCCCGACTAATACCTAAGATAAATGGCAGTGTCGGATGCCTTATCTATGACATCCGTGCAAGTGCTTCCATAAGTGTCCCATACCACTTATAGTCACACGTACACGCATCCCACAGACGTCGACAATGCAATAGAATAAAAGGGACACTGATTGTGCACAAGTACGTATCACTTTCACTTAATCACGAATACACGAACACTGACGTACTTGCCACAATCAACACTAAAATCTAACACTGGGTAAATGCACGATGTCACTAGGTTATCACTACCATGATATGGGTATGATGTGATGCATGACAGTATAAAAGCACAATTAAGGGATCATAAAAACAACAGTCTATCACTTGCACGATTTATCATGTAACATATGTATATAATTTAGCGGAAAGATAAACAGGTAGTATTTAATATGTTCAGTTATCTATCCTTAGAACTTTGTTTCAAGCCAATCGGGTTCCAGGATCAAAAGTTATAACCATTTCATTTTAAGCGCTCGCGGCTGGAAATCCAATTTCAGAATCAGGAATCCATTTCGCAACGCATTCTAACCCCAGTTGGGATCATAATTTAGCGACGCTACAGTTGGATGAATTCTAGGGTTTTCAGTAGTGTTTTCAACGCAACAAACGGATCTTCAATCGCGTCTGTACGTTAGCAGTTATAACCTGTTTAATATCAACATGTCAATTCTGAATCTGCTGGGACTGTTATGTGTCCCGATCTATTAAATTACAGATTAAATATCAAACGGTAACGAAACAGAACGAAACCAAATGCGTTGTCTAGCTAACAGAGTTATATACAATGAGAAGCGGAGTTCCGCAACCTAAGTGTTAAGGAAATCCAGTGGTACCAGTTACAGAATAACAAGCAATACTTAGAGTCGCTCTGGACTGCAGTCCAGAGTCGCACTCCGATCCAATCTTCACCACAGTTTAAGTACAGGTATGTCTGGGAATTATTACAGGGTTAAAGTTCATTGAGTTGGCTTCGATTTGAGCCCTCGAACGCACCATTCTAGTGTGCATATGATTTATGGTAAATTTAACGGTTTTCAGGTGCAATAAATTTACAGTTTTACAATTAAACTTGGGGGCAGTTGTTTTAGTCATAAACGATCAAATTATCCAACGAAACTTGCACACATTGTTCATCACAACAAGGGCCCAAGTACTAAATCAAATTCCGTCAATTTAGAAATGTATTTTCTTTGGGAACACGCGTCGAACAGGTACGGCATATAATTGGTTAAACTTGTAACTTCAATAATCTATGCATTTAACAATTTTAACTTAAGTAAAATAGCATGTAAGCAAGTAGAAACTTGCCTGGGAGCGACTCGGGGATGCACGGCAGCGACGCGGTCCTTTGTGATGGCCCGACGCGATCACGGCAAGGATTGGCCTCGGCTCGATCTTGGCTCGGTCTCGGATTGAGCTCTGTGCTTGACGGCTCGCTATGTGTTCAGGCGATGTTGCGGCTGGGGGCCGCAGATGCTGTCGAAGCCGGTGGAGAGATTGCAGAGGAGGAGAGGGAGAATTTAGAGAGAGATAGAGTTAGAGAGAGAAAGAGAGAAAGAGAAATGAGATGGAGAGAGAGAGTGTGTGCATAGGCAGAGAGAGAGATGAGTGAGGGAGAGTTTGAGAGATTGAGAGAGAGAGAATGAGACAGAGTGAGAGAGAGGTGTAGGAAGGGAGAGAGAGAGGGAGAGAGACAGAGGAAGAGAGAGAGCCAGTTAGAGAGAGAGGGAATGAAAACAGAGGGAAAGTGAGAGAGGGAATCAGTGTGAGAGAGGGATGATTGCGACGATGACGACGACGATGATGACGGGCTGTGGTCGGTGATGGTGTCGACGCTTGGAGGTTGATGGAGGTGGTTGGTTGCGGGTAAGTGGGTGCAGGGGAGTGGGTGATGGGTGGTGAAGGTGAGCAGTGAGGGGTGGCGGCGGATAAGGTGTCGTCGTTGGGGGAAGGCTTGGTGTGCTTGGAAGGAGAAGGCGATGGCGGTGACTCCGGTGGGTCGCGGTGGTTGTGGTGGTGCTTGGTGAAGTTGGGTGCAGGTGTAGGCGCTCGAGTCGCGGGGGAAAGAGGAGAGAGGGGCGAGAGAAAATTAGAGAGAGTGTGGAGAGGGAGATCGAGCGACGAAATTAGGGAGGAGAGTGCGAGGGTAACGTCGCAGAGACGTGGGCGCGAGAGCGTGGGCGGAGGCGTCGGCGAAGGGAAACGCGCGCGAGAAAAGGGGAGAGAGCCGTTGGAAATTGAAGGAGATGAACAGGAGGAGGCGGGTCGGGTTGGAACGCGAGCGGGTGCTGGGTCGAAGCTGAAGCGGGTGAGGAAGAGTGGGCCGGGCCAGGCTGGAAAAATAAAAAAAGAAAAAGAATTTGTTAGGAGAAAGAGGAGCAGGCCGGGCCAAGGAAAAATAAAAGAATTAATAGAAAAAATGGGAATGGGCTGGAAGAAATCTGTGCTGGGCTTGAGAACAAAATAAAAGGAGAAATAAAAAGAGTGCATGGGCTCAGGTCGGGCCAGTGGGGAAAAATCTGAAACGGGCTATGGGTTTAACAGAAAAAATGAACTTAAACAAGGAATGGGAATTGGGGTTCTGTCAAAAGAAACTGGTGTTGGCTAAGGGAAATTTGTTGAAGAAATATAATAGTGTTTGGGTTTAAATTTTTGTTAAGGAAATTGGGTTGGGGCTTAGGGGATATGGAAAAGAATAGTTTGGGGTTAATTAGTTGGGCCGGAAAAATATAAGAATTAGGGAAATGGGTTAAGAGGGCCGGGCCGGGGAAAAATCTCGGGAATTAAATTTAATAAAAAGTAAACTTTGGGCTGGGTATGTGGGCTGAATATCAAATGAATTTTAAAGGAAATAATAGAAAATGGGCTGGGGTCTTAAAGGAAAACTTTAAATGGGAAAATAAAAGGGTTACAAGGAATAAAATAAAATGAATAAAATTATAAATAAAGATGAATAGTATTCTAGAGTTGGGCTGGTGCAAATTAATTTAAATAATAATTAGAAGGATGGCTGAGGAAGAACGGGCCGGAAGAGAAGAAAGGAATTTACAAGAATGTGCTTGGGTTTTGGTTAGGATAAATAATTAGAGCTAGGGTTTGGGTTCAGGGCTGACTTTAGACGGGAAAAATATACATACTATATGTTTTGGTGTTGAATTTCAAAAAGAGAAAACGGCTTAGGCCGGAGGGAATGGAAGATAAGATCTGGGTTTATTATGATTTTGAAACCAATTAAATATTTATAAATAAATTTTTTATAGGTAAAAAGAAATACGGTTATAGTCGTACAAGAAGGTGCTGGGTATTACATCATACCACCCTTATAAAAATTTCGTCCTCGAAATTTGAAAGAAACAACTAGATATAAATAATAAGTGAAGAGTTATCATATCGAACACTAATACATACTGAATTACTTAAAAACGGGTAGACAAAGTTTTGAAAGTACATACATATGTATAAGAACCACATACAAAAAATAGGCTTACAAGGTATAATACAGGAAAACTATAAGGGCGAACTATAAGTACACGAGGATATAGGTAACAGTAATGAACAATAATAATCAAAGTGTTTTCGATAAAAGTCGAAACCATATATGTGCACATTTAAGTTTAGTAAAACAAGCAGAAAAGTATAAAGCTCAACTATCTATATAGTAAACATAAGTACAAACCCGAAAATAAAGTAACGACAATAATATAGTGAAAACCAGTCAGTAGGTTAAAACATTTTAGGAAAACGTATCGAAAATAGGTTAAAAAAATGATTTTTTTGAAAACTTGTATAGTGAATCTAAGAAACATGGAACAAAATTTGCGCGGTGTACGGGTGCGCTACTGAAAAAGAGAATACTAATAGTGTACTTAAAATACATGAAGCAGGGTAATCAATAACACACCCTCTTTGATAAATTCAAAGTACCGAAAACTAAATTTTTAATAATAATGTCTCTAAATATATTTGGGATAATAGAGAAATCACCAATATGAATTAGGATAGCTAGAGTAGTGATTACAAGAAGGTGTGGCTCAATCAGAAGATCGGAGTGTGGCTGCTTTAGGCTGAAAGTTAAAGAGATTGGGATAGGGTCAGCACAGGATGTAAGGACGAGCACAAAGGAATACAAAAGGAAAAGTGTGGGGGAAACAACAGTCGGCACAACCCACGAATCAAAGTTTGAAGAGTTAGTGAACTCGGAAATTTCACAGAAACTGTTCTCCCCCCAGAAGGATTCTCAACGGGGCAAAGACGAGTGATGGATGATGGCTCATTCCAAGGATCAGGGTGCGGTAACTTCAAATCGAAACGGGGTGAAAACTATACCATGAGTAGGGTGGACAGTCAGGATCCTCAGTAGAAGATAAATAGATAAGGCAATAAACAAGTATTAAACGAACCAATAATCAAAAGGTCTACGAATTTTAGAAGATTTATTTCATTCAAGAAAATTTGAAACAAGACATTCTCAAGGACGATAAGTGGCCCTAAACTATACACACTTTATTTGGCCAGAAAGACAATCATCAAAAGAAATCCCGTCAGCCGCGGTTGTGAAGATTCAGTAGGTTTCGGTAGGCTCGCGCACTCAGGTAGGGGCGTCCATTTCCATAGCGTCTCGCAGGTACCTCTATTGGAACTCTTTCCACCATGGGGTCTTGATCTTCTGGTCCTTCTCTCTCGGTTAGAGCTTCTTCCTCGAGATCCGATTCTATGTGATTCTCTTCTTCTGGATTTTCTTCCACGGGGTTTTCCCCCGCTGGATTTTCTTCTATCGGTTCTTCCTCTATCGGGTCTTCCTCTATCGGGTTCTCTTCAGGACCTCCTTCTTCTTCGTCAGAATCAGCTATCATGTCGAACTCTGGGGCTGCTGCTTCTTCGTCCTCTGAATCATTGTTTTCGAAGTTGACCTGGGGGCCATTGACCTCATCATCGGAACTCGTCAGTGTATAATCTAAGGAAACGCATGACTGTGCATCCTCGTCTAGATGCGGCGCTGCTCCAGGGTGGGCCATGGCCTGAAAAGAGAAGTCATCATTAGACAGTGGAATACATCAAGGAAAGCTCAGGGTACGAAATATAGGAAAAATATGCGGTTGCAGGAACTGAAGGATCAGAATGAAAAATACTGTGATAATGAATAGAATTTGACATAAAGAAAGCATGAGAATGATACATAAATATGATTCAAATTTCATTGCATTCAACTAAAAGCTCAAAGGATACAAGATTTCAAACAGAAGGAAATATTCATAAAGGATGACACATTATTATTACTGAAAGTAGATAACATGAAAATTATTCTTCGACTACTATAACATTGCATTCTCGTCGCGTGAGTTGAATCCTGCGTTTGATCCGTCTTATCGTCGAAGTCCGAACTACGCGGCAACCCTCACTTGGCAGAAGTGGGGAGAGTGGACAAGTTTCTTCATTGCAGTTCTTTCCTTTCTGGGCAACCATTGATGATGTGTTCGCTGGATCCACAAATTAGACATTTTCCTTGGGCGCGGCGACAATCCCTCTGAAGATGTCCTGACCTCTTACAATATCCACAGCAAAGGTTCTTCTGATGCATCTGTTGACGCTTCATCTTCTTCTTCTTCCTTCGTCCAATAGGGATCCCTTTATGATAGGAGACTCCCGCTGGTGCCTGATTCACCTGTCTTCTCAGTCCTTCAGCTAATAAGTCGTTTGTTCGCTCCTGCGCTTCCTTTAAACCTTGCAGTACACTCAGAATCTCAACAGTCTGATTCTGGGGAGCGGATAAAGATGAAGAGTCGTTGGAAGACATGATCCTGAAACAACGTTTTCGAGAATGATATGAGTCATACGCTAAATGAATCAAAATATGATATGGATAGAACAAGGATTCAAGAATATCAGAGATGATGAGTATCATTGCAAGTGGAGAATCAACGGTATCACTTTAAGTCACTTGAATAGAGTACGGTAGTGCAATTGCCACCACGTACCTTTGTCAAGTCACCCGAAACCATAGTGAGTGGATGGCTGAACACACGATGTGAATATGGATTAAGAGTGACGAGTTTACAACCTAGACCGAGTGATGTCTCAGATTGCCAACTATACACGGAAAACTGCAATCCCAAACGATGCAAAACCTGGGCTCTGATACCAACTAAACCATGTCACGCCCCGCTTCCCAAAATACGGAATACGAGGGGTAAACAAGGCCAGCCATGCTCCTACGGTCAAGGAAAAGTCCTGCCGTAGTCACACTTCGGCTTCTAGTTTCTCATGGTAAACAGTAAACGATGCGCAGGTAAAGAGAAATGCAGTAACTGAAGGAAACAAAGTAAAGTCTGACCTGAAGTGGAACAAATGAAGGCAACACGGGAGGGCAAGTAAAGAAGTCTGTGATGCACGTCTAGTTCTGGTCCAGGCAAAAATCTTTTCCTCACACTGAGCATGCATACTCAGGTCGTCAGAGCGACACAAAAGCAATATAATGTATATAATCAAGTAACAGTTCTAACAGTGGTAATAGATATGAATAACGGTAAATCAATGACAGCATGAATATGAATGAGCAGAGATCAATGCAGCGGAAAAAATAAAGCAGTATAACAATATGTCACGAATGTCAAGACAGTATAGAATGAATGTAAATGACAGTAACCCTATCAGTCTCTAAGTCTCACTACACAGGTCAATAAGCCTATCGTCAGTCCAAGTGTGAGAGTCAACCACTCGCGAGTGTCCTCCACCCAAGGGTAGAACCCAAGGGCAAGGGACCACGGGCCCAACATGTAACGAATGTATCACGGTGTCTATAGCACATACCCTGTAAATCTCCATATAACTCCCTAAATATATATATGCCGGCATGGGACTCCCGAGATTCTGTTGAATTCACACTTGAACTACCCCACACCCCGAGGTCTACATCAAACGCTAACCATAACCTTAAATACTAATCGATCCGTGACAAGTCTGCGCGAGAACTGGAGACAGGACCTCCATCAAGCACGTCCCGACTAATACCTAAGATAAATGGCAGTGTCGGATGCCTTATCTATGACATCCGTGCAAGTGCTTCCATAAGTGTCCCATACCACTTATAGTCACACGTACACGCATCCCACAGACGTCGACAATGCAATAGAATAAAAGGGACACTGATTGTGCACAAGTACGTATCACTTTCACTTAATCACGAATACACGAACACTGACGTACTTGCCACAATCAACACTAAAATCTAACACTGGGTAAATGCACGATGTCACTAGGTTATCACTACCATGATATGGGTATGATGTGATGCATGACAGTATAAAAGCACAATTAAGGGATCATAAAAACAACAGTCTATCACTTGCACGATTTATCATGTAACATATGTATATAATTTAGCGGAAAGATAAACAGGTAGTATTTAATATGTTCAGTTATCTATCCTTAGAACTTTGTTTCAAGCCAATCGGGTTCCAGGATCAAAAGTTATAACCATTTCATTTTAAGCGCTCGCGGCTGGAAATCCAATTTCAGAATCAGGAATCCATTTCGCAACGCATTCTAACCCCAGTTGGGATCATAATTTAGCGACGCTACAGTTGGATGAATTCTAGGGTTTTCAGTAGTGTTTTCAACGCAACAAACGGATCTTCAATCGCGTCTGTACGTTAGCAGTTATAACCTGTTTAATATCAACATGTCAATTCTGAATCTGCTGGGACTGTTATGTGTCCCGATCTATTAAATTACAGATTAAATATCAAACGGTAACGAAACAGAACGAAACCAAATGCGTTGTCTAGCTAACAGAGTTATATACAATGAGAAGCGGAGTTCCGCAACCTAAGTGTTAAGGAAATCCAGTGGTACCAGTTACAGAATAACAAGCAATACTTAGAGTCGCTCTGGACTGCAGTCCAGAGTCGCACTCCGATCCAATCTTCACCACAGTTTAAGTACAGGTATGTCTGGGAATTATTACAGGGTTAAAGTTCATTGAGTTGGCTTCGATTTGAGCCCTCGAACGCACCATTCTAGTGTGCATATGATTTATGGTAAATTTAACGGTTTTCAGGTGCAATAAATTTACAGTTTTACAATTAAACTTGGGGGCAGTTGTTTTAGTCATAAACGATCAAATTATCCAACGAAACTTGCACACATTGTTCATCACAACAAGGGCCCAAGTACTAAATCAAATTCCGTCAATTTAGAAATGTATTTTCTTTGGGAACACGCGTCGAACAGGTACGGCATATAATTGGTTAAACTTGTAACTTCAATAATCTATGCATTTAACAATTTTAACTTAAGTAAAATAGCATGTAAGCAAGTAGAAACTTGCCTGGGAGCGACTCGGGGATGCACGGCAGCGACGCGGTCCTTTGTGATGGCCCGACGCGATCACGGCAAGGATTGGCCTCGGCTCGATCTTGGCTCGGTCTCGGATTGAGCTCTGTGCTTGACGGCTCGCTATGTGTTCAGGCGATGTTGCGGCTGGGGGCCGCAGATGCTGTCGAAGCCGGTGGAGAGATTGCAGAGGAGGAGAGGGAGAATTTAGAGAGAGATAGAGTTAGAGAGAGAAAGAGAGAAAGAGAAATGAGATGGAGAGAGAGAGTGTGTGCATAGGCAGAGAGAGAGATGAGTGAGGGAGAGTTTGAGAGATTGAGAGAGAGAGAATGAGACAGAGTGAGAGAGAGGTGTAGGAAGGGAGAGAGAGAGGGAGAGAGACAGAGGAAGAGAGAGAGCCAGTTAGAGAGAGAGGGAATGAAAACAGAGGGAAAGTGAGAGAGGGAATCAGTGTGAGAGAGGGATGATTGCGACGATGACGACGACGATGATGACGGGCTGTGGTCGGTGATGGTGTCGACGCTTGGAGGTTGATGGAGGTGGTTGGTTGCGGGTAAGTGGGTGCAGGGGAGTGGGTGATGGGTGGTGAAGGTGAGCAGTGAGGGGTGGCGGCGGATAAGGTGTCGTCGTTGGGGGAAGGCTTGGTGTGCTTGGAAGGAGAAGGCGATGGCGGTGACTCCGGTGGGTCGCGGTGGTTGTGGTGGTGCTTGGTGAAGTTGGGTGCAGGTGTAGGCGCTCGAGTCGCGGGGGAAAGAGGAGAGAGGGGCGAGAGAAAATTAGAGAGAGTGTGGAGAGGGAGATCGAGCGACGAAATTAGGGAGGAGAGTGCGAGGGTAACGTCGCAGAGACGTGGGCGCGAGAGCGTGGGCGGAGGCGTCGGCGAAGGGAAACGCGCGCGAGAAAAGGGGAGAGAGCCGTTGGAAATTGAAGGAGATGAACAGGAGGAGGCGGGTCGGGTTGGAACGCGAGCGGGTGCTGGGTCGAAGCTGAAGCGGGTGAGGAAGAGTGGGCCGGGCCAGGCTGGAAAAATAAAAAAAGAAAAAGAATTTGTTAGGAGAAAGAGGAGCAGGCCGGGCCAAGGAAAAATAAAAGAATTAATAGAAAAAATGGGAATGGGCTGGAAGAAATCTGTGCTGGGCTTGAGAACAAAATAAAAGGAGAAATAAAAAGAGTGCATGGGCTCAGGTCGGGCCAGTGGGGAAAAATCTGAAACGGGCTATGGGTTTAACAGAAAAAATGAACTTAAACAAGGAATGGGAATTGGGGTTCTGTCAAAAGAAACTGGTGTTGGCTAAGGGAAATTTGTTGAAGAAATATAATAGTGTTTGGGTTTAAATTTTTGTTAAGGAAATTGGGTTGGGGCTTAGGGGATATGGAAAAGAATAGTTTGGGGTTAATTAGTTGGGCCGGAAAAATATAAGAATTAGGGAAATGGGTTAAGAGGGCCGGGCCGGGGAAAAATCTCGGGAATTAAATTTAATAAAAAGTAAACTTTGGGCTGGGTATGTGGGCTGAATATCAAATGAATTTTAAAGGAAATAATAGAAAATGGGCTGGGGTCTTAAAGGAAAACTTTAAATGGGAAAATAAAAGGGTTACAAGGAATAAAATAAAATGAATAAAATTATAAATAAAGATGAATAGTATTCTAGAGTTGGGCTGGTGCAAATTAATTTAAATAATAATTAGAAGGATGGCTGAGGAAGAACGGGCCGGAAGAGAAGAAAGGAATTTACAAGAATGTGCTTGGGTTTTGGTTAGGATAAATAATTAGAGCTAGGGTTTGGGTTCAGGGCTGACTTTAGACGGGAAAAATATACATACTATATGTTTTGGTGTTGAATTTCAAAAAGAGAAAACGGCTTAGGCCGGAGGGAATGGAAGATAAGATCTGGGTTTATTATGATTTTGAAACCAATTAAATATTTATAAATAAATTTTTTATAGGTAAAAAGAAATACGGTTATAGTCGTACAAGAAGGTGCTGGGTATTACACATGCTCTCAACATATCTTCAAGAGTTTGGATCGTTCTTTCAGACTGACCATCTGTCTGCGGATGATAGGCTGTGTTAAACTTTAAGCGAGTCCCCAAACTTTCCTGTAGACTCCTCCAAAAGTGGGATAGAAATCGAGTATCACGATCGGAAACGATGCTCACGGCTACTCCAAGTAATCTCACAATCTCCTGCATGTACCGCTCTGCCAAAGCCTCCGTCGACTGACCAATACGAAACGGTATAAAATGAACTGCCTTGGTCAATCGATTGACAATCATCCAAACTGCATTATTGCCTTTTGGACTCCGTGGTAATGCTGTCATGAAATCCATGGTTATATATTCCCACTTCCATTGAGAAATCGGAAGTGGTTGCAACAAATCAGCTACCTTTTGGTGTTCAGTCTTGACTTGCCGACACACCAAGCACTTCGATATATAGCGAGCAATCTTCCTTTTCATGCCTTCCCACCAGAAATATTGTCACGGATCTCTGTACATCTTTATGCCTTCTGGATGTACGGAATACGTGGAACTATGAGCCTCTTTCATGACTTCTTCAAAAACATCTCCTTTAGGCACACATAAACAACTAGCATATTGTAAAGTACCATCTTCATGAATTAACAAGTCCGTTCGAAGTCCCGCGTCGAATTGTTCTCGGAACTTCTAAAATCTTGGATCATGCGACTATGTTGCTTTAATGTTATCGATCAAAGATGACTGTACTTGCAACTGCATCAACTGTCCTAAAGAATTCAGCAGTACAATCTCCAATTCGAATCTCTGAAAATCATCTATAATCTCCTTTTATGCAGTCAACATCCGTATTGCCGGCAACCGACTTAGAGCATCCGGCACTATATTAACTTTTCCCGGATGGTATTTTAGATCAAGATAATAGTCAGCCATCAGCTCCAACCATCTACGTTGCCTCATGTTGAGCTCTTTCTATATGAACACATATTTTAGGTTTTTGTGATCGGTAAACACTTCGATTCTTTCACCCAATAAGCGGTGTCTCCAAATCATCAGAGCGAAAATCACTGCTGCTAACTCCAGATCATGAGTTGGGTAGTCCTTCTCGTGAGTCTTCAATTGTCTGGACGTATAAGCTATGACCTTCCCATGCTGTATTAGAACACATCCCAGATGCGTCGCTGTGAATAACTAACCTTCCGGAACCATCCAGCACTGTCAAAATAGGAGCAGTTGTCAATTTTTGCTTCAGCGCTTCAAAAGATGATGCACACTTCTCGGTCCATACGAATGGTACCTCCTTTCGTGTTAGCTTGGTTAATGGTTCTTCTATCGGGCGAAGTTCTCTACAAATCTTCTATAATATCCGGAAAGCCCAAGAAAACCTCTGATCTCCTTTATATTCTTTGGAATTGGCCAATCATGAATAGTTTCAATCTTTTCAGGGTCAACAACAATTCCATCTCCGGATACAACATGACCCAAGAACTTCACTTCTTCGAGCCAAAACTCGCACTTGCTCATCTTAGCATATAACTTTTCTTGTCTCAACGTTTGCAGTGCGATCCACAAATGTTTTGCATGCTCTTCTTTACTTCTCGAATAGACCAGAATATTGTCAATAAACACCACTACAAACTGGTCTAGATACGGTGAAAAAACCCGGTTCATCAAGTCTATAAATATTGCCGGTGCGTTAGTAACTCCAAACGGCATCACTAAGTGCTCATAATGCCCATTTCGAGTTCGGAACGCTGTCTTAAAAATATCTTCTGATTTTACCCGAACTTGATGATATCCGGATCGCAAATCCAATTTCGAGAATACACTCGCGCCACTGAGTTGATCGAATAATTCGCCGATGCGAGGGATTGGGTACTTATTCTTAATGGTCACCCGATTTAATTTTCGATAATCGATGCACATTCTCCGCGTGCCATCTTTCTTCTTGACTAAAAGAACTGGAGCTCCCCATGGTGAACCGCTGCTACGAATCCAACCCTTCTCTAACAATTCGGAAAATTATTTTTTTACCTCTTCCAGTTCCACCGGCGCCATTGGATAATAAAACTTTGAAATCGGCGCAGCTCCAGGAATAAGATCAATCGCGAACTCCACATCTCGTTCTGGCGGTAAACCCGAGATATTCTCGAACACATCCATAAACTCCCGAACTACTGCTGGTGCTTCTTCCTTATTTACTTCCATCGACGAAAGAACGACATTAGTCGGCTTAGCCCTAAATTCGACTGGTCCGATAGATCTGCTACCTCCAAAAAATATAAACTCCGGATGTCCGGAAATCTAGAAAATCACGTTCTTTTTTCTACAATCAATGTGAGTGGGGAAAGTGCCAAGAATATCCATTCCCAAGACAATATCATAGCTGCCAGTATCAATCACCAAGAAATCCGTGAATAACTCCTATTCGCAAATAACGATCGAGCAACTCTTGCACTCACTACTAGATATAATTCTCCCATTCCCAGTGTGTATGTCCCAATAACTAGACAGGGTCGTGTGTGGAATAGAGTGTGCACTAATAAACTTGGACGATATGAAGCAATGGGATGCACCTGAATCGAATAATGCCAATGCGGAAAAATTATAAACGGGTATGATACTTGAAACAATGACATCTGACGCCTTGGCCTCCTCGGCCGTCAAGGTGAAGGCCCGTGCTTGATTAGGCTTCTAGGTGATCAGCTTCTGCCCATGAATCTTTTTCTGCGGTTGTTTCTGAATATCGTCTCTTAATCGTAGTTTTGAAAGGCAAGCACTGATGGTATGGTCAGCAGATCCACAAACTAGACAGAGTCCGAGCCTCCTTCGACAACCCTTTTGTAAGTGTTCGGGTAGATGGCAAAAGTCACAAATCACACTTCTTTTCTGATTGGATACAACGGGCTTCTTCATAGGTACAGTGCCTCGCTTGTTTACCGGAATGCTTCTGTGTACAGGAGCTCGGTTTGGCGTAAACGCCAGCTTCCACACTACAACTTCTTGCGATTAAGTACCCTTTACTTTCACCGATAAACTCTATTGTTCTCTAGCCGCCTTAAGAATTTAGGAGAAGGTGGTCAATCCTAGAGATATGATATGTCTCTGAATCTCCACATCCAAGCTATGCATAAACCTCCGTGCCCTATCTGCCTCATTGGCAACCAAGGGTCCCGCAAATCGACTGATCCGGGTCCACTAAACCGCATGTGTATCAACGTATCCGCCATTCTACTTCAAGCTAATGAACTTCTCTTCCATTTCCTCCCGAGCAAACTGCGGAAAGAACTTCTCTAAGAAACTTCGCGAAAAAGTTGCCCAACTGATCGGCTTGGTTAGACGGGTCTCCTCTACGAGCCACCACTCACGAGTGTAATCTACAAATTGGATGCGTACTACATCCACCCTTTTCTCATCTGGCATCTGCGCGGAAACGAACAGGTTCTCTGTATCAACTTGCCACTGCTTTGCTGGTAATGGTTCCTCTAATCCTATAAATATGGACGGATCGAGATTTCTAAAGTCCGCCATGGTGCTCTCATGCTGTGTTGACCTGGGTGTTACTGCAACTACGGATTGCTGGACCATCCACAAACTCTCCTGAAAAGCCTCGGCCTGCCGCTGATTCAGCTCAGTTTATCATTTCTGGTTTTCGAGCATACCACGTATAACTCCAAGCAATGCGACGTTATTAATACGCCTCTGGTATGACCGCAAATCTATATCCGCCATGATTCTTAAGCCAAGACACTGAAGAAGATTAGTAACAGTAAACATGATTCAATAAATAAGATAGCTATAGAATCAAGACTGGCAAGATAGTAATGTGGCAAGACATGTTCCTAATTTCGGGTTTACTGGTTAGTGTATTGGTTTCAATACCCAACTATAAAAGAATCAAACCCGACTAACCCTAAATCTTATGTCTCTGATACCAAACAAACCCTGTCATGCCCCGGTTCCCAAAACATGTAAACACGGCGCGTGACAGAGCCAACCATGCTACCTGTGGATAGGAATCATCCCTCCACAGTCATATTACGGTTGTCAATCGGATATCAAGAATAGTAAAATATATAATCTAGCTAACACATATGTTCTCCGCCGAAAGACCGGGAAGACTGACGTCTTTCCTGAATTTGGGGGCAGATGTTAATTGGTGCTATCCGTCCAACTCTCCGAAGATACCAAGTTGATTTATGACACCATGTATCGAAGGTTTAAACGGATGCGGCCGATGTAGCAGACTTCGTTAGATTTCCCCTCATTTGAGGGGTTTTTGGTTGTGGGGACGCTCTTCCCTGCAGGCGCAAGCCCCTGCAATTAATTACGCTACTGCATCGCGATAACCACTTTCTCCTTCTCCAGATGGTCACTTCGTATCGTGTGTGTTTGTTTTTTTTGGTTGCCTATGGATTGTATACGGAGACTAATTTATGTTGTCGCCCGTAGGGCGTGGATTAGCCCGAATCCGTATCTTCTTAGATTTGGGTTTGGGGGTTTAAGGATACATTAGTCTCATTTGAAACTAAGATCAACTTAAACGTTTCTTAAGGATACTTAGTCTGATTTCAGACTAAGATCAACTTAACGGGATTGTTTAGATCCGACAAAAGAGCATTTGGGCTCTGTTGTTTAGTTTAGGGATATTGCGGTCCATTGTTAGTTTAAGGACATTACGGTCCAATGTTAGTTTAAGGACATCTCGGTCCAGTTTAAAGACATCTTAGTCTGTAAAGGTTAAGGACATCATAGTCCATGGGTTTAAGGACCCCACAGTCCGAGGTTAAGGACATCATAGTCCATGGGCTTAAGGACCCCACAGTCCAAGGTTAAGGACATCATAGTCCATGGGTTTAAGGACCCCACAGTTCGTAGTTTAAAGACGTCATAGTCTATAAAGTTTAAGGACATCATAGTCCATGAGTTTAAGGACCCCACAGTCCATGGAATTATTGGTTATCGGGACCCGTCACCTCTCTGAAGACGTTGAAGGATTACAACGATAAATATCAAAGGAGTGAAGAGATGTACCCTTGAACCAATGTTGATTGGGAAATCTGTAGTTGGATTGATTTAAGGATCGTTAATCTCGTTTGAGATTAAGATCAACTTAAATGTTTGTTAAGGATATGTTAGTCTAATTTTAGACTAAGATCTACTTAACAGCATCATTTAGATCCAATAAAAGAGCATTTGGGCTCTGTTGTTTAGTTTAGGGACATTGCGGTCCATGTTCAGACGCAAACATGGGTTTGGAAATGCACCAGATAGTTTTTGGTCATTGGGACCCACCACCTCTCTAAAGACGTTGAAGAATTACAACGACATATATCAGAGGTGTGAAGAGATGTACCCTTAAATCAATATTGGTTGGAAGGCTCTAGGTTTTGCTTTGAATGTCATATGAGATGACCCATTTTGGAAGACAAGAGTCCACTTTAGGTTCAGTCAAAAGAAAGGGGTACTGCCTCTGGAAAACTTGGCTAGCTCAAGCTAAGATTGACTTGGATATAGTGTTAAACACTAAAATAGAATCATCTATCACGTGCTCCCACGTGATGCACTTAAAATAGTTTTAAACACTAAAAAAAAGCGCTCACGTGGGGTCACGTGAGGCGTTTAAATGTTGGGCCCAAATCTCTTGTATTTTATTCTCAGAATATGAAGGTAAGTATCAAACACTTTAGTCTTCATGGCCATCACGTGTAGGCACGTGATGGGAATCTATGCACTGGATATTAACAGGATTTGTTAGGGGTCACATGGGGACACGTGAGGGCATCCAAAGTCTGTTATGCCTTTATTTTTAAGAAGTTTTTTCAAGGGTCACGTGGGAGCACGTGACCCAATCTCATTTATTCTTTTCTAATCATTCAAGGGAGGGTCACGTGTTGCCACGTGATCAGGTTGGATACTGACTTCTTTACGTGCATGGAGAGTTTTAAGTCCCTTGTTTAAGAATTAAATTCTTTTGTAGGGTTAAACCCTAATTTTGTTTAGAGGAATTAAATTCCTATGTATGTGGAAGAATTAAATTCATTAAACCCAACTCTCTCTCTCTCTAAGTTTTGCATCTGCATGGCAGAATCTCCCTGATGAGAATTAAATTCTCAACTTATTGGGAGATCTGTTTCTGCAGATCTTCAACCATGAAGAAGAACTAAGTTCTTGTTTTAAGGGTTAAACCCTGTCTCTATTGGAGGAATTAAATTCCTAAGTATTTTGTGGGAGAATATAATTCTCTGAACTTAGGTCTTCTCTTAGTTTTTAGATCTGCATGGCAGAATCTCCCTGAAGAGAATTAAATTCTCAACTTGTGGGGAGATCTGCTTCTGCAGACCTTCAACCAAAGGAAGAACTAAGTTCTTATTTCGAAGATTTAAACTCTTAGTTTGAGAATTAAATTCTCATTTTGTTTTTTTGGAGCTTATGATCTCTTTCCCTTTCTTACCTAGGGTTTTTTTCTTTTCTTAGGAAATCTTCTTTTCTCTCTGGAGAATTAAATTCTATTTTTTTCCTCTCTGTTGTTGTTGTCTCTCCTCTTTTTTTTCTTCTCTTCTTGGCTCCTATTTATAGGAGAAAGAAAAGAATCAGTTTGTTTAGTCAATCTTTCATTGAAATTTTTTAATTGATTTTGTAATCAACATGATCTTTTAGATCACTCGGTGAATTTTATTCACTATTGGATTTTTAATCCAAAAGATATTTTATCTGTTATTCCTGGCAAATTTCAGGGAAATCTTTCCTTGTATAGAATCTTTCTATAAATTGGTGATTTTTAATCACCATTGGATTTTTAATCTAACGGTGCTCCACTTTTCAGAGCGCAATATTTTTGTTTGGAAAGATCTAGGGGAACATTTTTCCAACCAGGGTTTTTGATTTCCCTTAATTAGAATTTAATTCTATTAGTTCAGAAGGTTTAAGGGCCTATCACGTGTTAGCACGTGACCCCACGATTGACCATTTAATTAGAATTTAATTCTATTAATTCAGAAATCTTTAGGAACCCATCACGTGTTAGCACGCGACCCCCTGATTAAGCATTTAACCAGAATTTAATTCTGTTGTTTTTAAAGAACTCAGGAATTATCACGTGTCAGCATGTGATGCCCTATTGGGTTTTTCTCTGTTGTTTTATTATACTTTTAATTCTTTTCAGTAGGTTTAAAGGCCCATCACGTGTGGACACGTGACCCCATTTGATTAGGATTCAACTCTTATCATTTCAGAGCCTCCAGGAAGCTATCATGTGTCGGCACGTGACCCCCGATCACGTGTGCGCATGTGATGCCCCATTGGGGTTTTTCCTTATATTTTATTAGGGAACAAATGCCCCCACAGCGTTGTTCTTACGTGTTTATATGTGAGTGCAACGTTGTAACTTTTGTGGCCGTTGGATCTGCCTAGGGGCCGTTTCCCATCACATCCTATAATTGCAGGGGTCTCTTCAGAAGTGCCTCCACTCTTTCATCTTCTTCCTTGTTCATTTTCCTTTGAGAATTTAATTCTCTTCCTCAGAGCTCAGTTCTCTGTTCCAAAAATTTCAGAGTTTAACTCTGTCCAAGAAAGAATCTCTTCTTCAGGTAATGGTTTTGAACGATTTGAAGAACTTTTATAAAAACAAAACAAAACTCTTTGGATTTCAAATCCACACTAAGGGTTTTCCCCTTTAAAGAACTCATCTTTCTGATGTCCCAAGAACGCTCGATCTTTAGGTAGCAAACCCCAAATGTTGGCCATTTTCCGGATCTTACGGTTTTGACGATGATACTTGTCTCCCTCTGAAATTTAATTCCATTCCAAAGAGCTTAGCTCTGAAAATTTTTCTGGGAATTTAATTCCTCTGTTCAAAAGGAATTTAATTTCTCTAAAGAACTTAGTTCTTAAAAGAAGACTTCTTAGGATTTTTTTATCCTGAGTTGTTCTTGCAGAGATCCTTCTCGATTTGCCCAGAGTTCCTGTAATGGGTTTTCTCCTTGGGGGAATGTGTAGAGTCATTTGAATTCATTGAGAATCTTCATTTTGCTCTCATGATGATTGCTCAGCATCATCATTAGTGAGCCGCCATATTGATTTTGTGGGGCCCATGTGTTTTGTAACCAATGGTCCCATAAAATAAGTTGTTTGTCGCTTTCTTCCACTGTCTTCTTATACACACACACACACACACACACATGTGTGGGCTTCACTAACAGTTTCCCCTTCCTTTATTTCAGGCATAATGGCTTCTGTTCCATACTTCCCTTTCACCCGCTCGGAGGCTGCCTTTCCTCAGTTACTGTCTGACGAAGAGGTGATGGCGATGATTAGAGCTCATGACCCTGATTGCACCAATTTACTTTTATGGGGGACCTGGTACGGTCATATCATCCGCGGTCATCGAAACTTTCTTTGCGAGGTACCAACAGAGCCTATCCGCCCATTCTTGCCAATGGACCGTCTGCTGACTGCTTTTGCTGTAGAGGTGGCAAATTGGACCCCCACTGGCCGGCTCGAACCGTCGACAACTGGGATACCAAATCAGCCTGTGCCGGCCATAGACATCTTGGGGCATCGTATCTGCCAAGGTGAAGCCCAGCCTTGGGGACAAGTTTACAATATAGGGCTTACCCCTCGCCACCCCACGGGCTACCTTCTCTGGGCTCATTACATCTTGTCCGCTCATCGTGCGCGACTGCAGAGGGTCGGGCTTTACCAGGCGGTGTATGCATCCCTTTTCCATTATCAATCTCTCCATGTATGGTGGGTCAAAACTTTCCTAAATCGGTGGAATCTTCCCACCAATACTTTCTTGTTAGGGGACCGCGAAATTTCGATCTCTTTGGAAGAGTTTCGCGAGATCTCGGGTTTACCAATCAGGGGAGCGCCTTACGAAGAATTGTTGCCCTCTGACGAGTATGTCTTCGAGACTGTGCTCACTATGCTTGACGGCTTGTCGACTGAAAATGCCGTCCGCCACAAGTACCCGAGTCTAATCAAGACTCTGGGGATTTTTGAGAGGCTATTCACGGAGTCAGAAGAGCAGGGCGTCACTTTTAAAAGCTTTATCGCCTGCTTCCTTCATGAAGACGTTTTGTCAAAGGAGGTTCCGAAGTTCTTTAATATCAACGACCCCTTCGGGTTTGGTTTAAATAGGCTGCCGGCTAGAGAAGAGGATTTGCCCCAGTTCTACATTCCAGTCTTGTTGGCTGTACCTTTCGAGTCGATCGCAGCTCCTGGCATGGATGAAGAAACTTTCTTCATCGACTTTATCAGCGTTCGGCTCAGTTGGTTTGTCGTTCCAACGCACCGTCGATTCATGAGAGCCTCGGTCATTTACCCTGCTCATCGCATCGCCGAAGGGACACGACTAGCCGTGGGCATCACAGGGCTGCCGCATCTGTACCATAGGCTAAGCACTGCAGCCAATATCTCAACCCCAGGCATGAACGTAGTGAGTTTCTCTCTTCATTACTTTACGTCATGGGTTGAGATGCACGTGCTAGGGGCATTTGCGGCGCACCAGAGACCCAGCTTTTATGATACTTATACTTTTCCGCGGCTTATGAGGTTGGTGGACGCTTCTGCTCCTGACCTGACTCAATTAGGAGCTCTTCATTGCTGCTCAATCCGTAACGTAGGCGGAATGGTATTTAATGATCGAATCCTCTCTTCTCCCTCGGGACCTGTTCAACAGCTTTTTGACTTGTTGAAAGAGGGAGCACCCTCCTTGAAGCCCAAGGAAACTATGCACTTGTATTCAATCAGACCCGGTTATCTGGTGTTCCGTCGAAACAATGTGGCTCTTTTCATGCAGTACAATCCACACCGCTTTGCCTGACAATTGGGTTATGACCAGGGTGTTCCCTTTGAAGCATTCACAGTGGAACCCCGCCCTTCTTTGGAAGCTGTTCGTGACGCCACCCACCATTTCATGAGGCTGAACACCGGTTCTCATTTCATGATCCCCGAAGCCAACTACATTCCGAGATGCGTGGGGGCTTTCACGGGTTGGTATCGCCACCGGGTTAGTCCAATCATTGCTGAGGAGAGGAGGATACTTTTTGGGCTTAGAGCTCCCGCCCCACTCCAGGCTACGGGAGTCCTACCGCGTCCGCGGACAATGGTTCACCTTCCCTTGATGGATACTGGTACCGTACTCATTCCTGAGGCGGCGGATGTGGAATTGACTCCGACAGTTGGTATGCCAATGCGCACTAAACCTCAGGCAAGGGCTTCTGATAAGGAGCCGGTAGCAGTTTCATCAGCTGCGACGTCAGCGATGGCAGTATCCTCATCAGTAGCACCGCTGAGAGAGGATACTGAAGGCGAAGTGGGTCAACCCTGTAGCAAAGCACCGAGGGGAAAGAAGCGATCGTCTTCTGGTGTTAGTTCTGGGTCAAAGAGGCGAAGGAAGATGATCACCAATCTGCTCGACTTTTTAGTGGAATCCGAGCATATCTTTCAAGATGAACCACTAGCTATGCAAGAGCCGGATGGTGATCTTCTTTTTCCAGGTTCATCTGCTGAAGAAGCCGCACAATTGGCTGAGGCTATAAGACGCTCCCAGGATGAGACTAAAAACATAAGGATCCCAAAGAGGCCTTATCCTGCCATCATCTTCTATGAAAATCCTCCATCGATACGGCGGATATTTATAGGTCCTTTGGAAGAGGGAGGCGAGATAGCCCTTAAAAAACTTATCTTAGTTGATGCCGAAGATGCGCTGTCGTTGTGGACTGGTGGCCACGAGTCTATCCTCGCACCCCGGCGAGCACGAATTCTTGAGAAGGAACGCCGGCTTGAAAAAGCCATACTAGAAACTCCTTTGCGCATTGGTATACTTATATATCTTTTTGTAGTATTTTGCACTGCTCATATACATATATATATCCTTATCTTCGTGAAAACTTTGCAGGGACTTCGGCAATGGCATAGGATCTGAGTTCGAGTCTCTCCTTGACTATGGACTCTGTAAATATCCCCGATGAGACACTAGTAAGTGTGGAGGGGGTCGATACAGCTGTTCTTACTGCCGCGGAGCTCCCATTGGTGGTTCCCGTTCCCCTGGTGCTTTCTCTCTCGGAAGAGGCATCTTCATTGGCCGCGGATTCAATGGATCTTTCTGGGGACGGCCCGGAGACTATGGGACAGGTAGTCGAGGCTATTGGGGTTGTTGGGGTTTGCGGAGTTCTGGGGATGGACAGAGGAGATGGTGGTGACAAGACATGGTCGTCTGGGCGAGGGTTTGGTGTGCTCGGGGATGTGCAGAGAAGGTAGGTGGTGGTGGTATAAGATGTTCTTGGGTGCTGGGGAGGCAAAGAGGTGAAGAGGGTGGTTAGCATGATGGGTTTCCCGGTGACGAGGGTTGCCGGCGATGGGGGTGTTGGATCTTAGCCTCGGGGAAAGGTGCAGGGTGTGCTCAGGAAAAGGTGAAGAGGAATGTAACGACCCTGAATTTTCCGTACAAAATTTTTCTTCTTAAAGTACAGAAAGGAGTTTGCAAGCCTGGACACAATTTAAAAGTTATACTTGCTTAAGGATGGCAAGAAATAACTTGTAACTCACTGGTAAAGCCTTGCACTACTATAACGTAGCCCATGTGTTCGAATCCCATTAGCCATATATTATTTTTCTGGATTTTTCTTTTAAATTTTTGGAAGCCCAAAAGTTTACACGTGCAATACACGTAAGAAATGAAAAGACAAAAAAACAAACATGTGTAGAATGATATTTATACAGAGAGGGACACGTGCACACAATCCACCAGCTCCTACCCCTAATTGGACCTGCGAGATGCATCTATGGGCCGGCGACAGCGGGTCCCCGGTAGGGAATGGTCCCCAAACTCTGCACACCTGACCCTTTGACCTACCCCACTACCCCTGTTCTGTTTATTTTCTCTGCAATTTAACAGAGAATTAAAATTCATCTTTAATCTCATTTTTAATACTTTTTAATTCAATCTTTCAATTCCAAAACCCTAATTTCACCCTATAAATACAACTCCATACCCTAGCCCCTCCTCATTCTGAAATCTCTAGTCAAAATTATCAAAAATTCTCAAGTCCAAGAAGAGTACAGGTGGAGTTAGCCTAAGGTCAAATTCCGGCGAGAATTAGAGGCGATTCCGGCAACCCCACGACGTCACGAAAGATACATCTTCCTCTACCTCTCCTCTCTCTTCCTAGCTTGTAAGTTCCTTCTATTTTCCTCCCTCTCTTCGCTAAATTCTCTATTCAAAACAAATTATCGGTAAGTGCAGTTATTACCGATGTAAATTTTTTAAACTCTATAATTTCACTTTTCATTTACATATTGTTCAATAAACTTTTACACGATATTTGTAAAATTATTATAAAGGTTTAGAAACAATTTTCACTCTAAAACTCAAAATAACTTTAACTTAGGTTTTACGTTTAAATACTATGAAGTTTATATACGTTATCTTTTAAACTTTTGCTTAACATACCTTTAGAAAACTTCACGAGATAATGACCCACCTCTCACATACACACATATTGACATAGCACGATTCTCTTGAGACATAACTTTTGTGGAAAAATACAACTTTTTATCAAAATACCCTGAACTATAAAAACCCGTTTTCTTCGAATTGCATTATCAAACTCTTTACAATTATGCATCTACAACCCATTTTGGGGAACTAGCTATTAGATAGTGCGGATTATCGTACATTCTCGGGACTAGTAGAGCGAGATGCAGACCTCCTCACGGAGCATTCGGTCTCGAAAGATTTTAATACGTTTTTTAAGAAAAACGAGATTTTCTATTTAATAATAAAATTAATTTTTAATAATTATATAAATATTAACAAACCACATATTTTCAAGATATAATAAAAATTCCATGTTTTCTAGAAAATAAAAGAATAACAAGTTTCATTAAAATACCATCAAGTATCAATACAGGACAAGTTACACTAAAATATAATGAACTATTCAAGCTAAGTTATTATTCACTAATATACCTCACTCTTTAAAATTCACATCCATGGAAATCCTAAAGAACATAAATAATTACTTGAGATTTATTTTGAAACTATATAAAATATTTTTCATAAAACCCCCTCGAGATATATAAAATTATATTAAGGACCCTAGTAAATATAGGTTTAAGCGGAACCAATTCTCTTGAGCCTCAGAGAGCCGGAGAAAATGGGTGCTTACTTATTTAAGATAGAAAACTAAAATGGGGTTATCAATAGTAATTGTCTTGGAAAAAAACACAAATCCTACCATCCATGTGCAGCAGTTACCGATAACACCCTAACCTAATTCAGGATCCAAATTTGTTAAGTGTCTGACTCAATCTGAATCTTAGTTTAATATGAATCCAATCCAAATATGAATCCAGTCATAATTCTAATTCAACCTGAAACCAATTCAACATGATATCAATATATCCAACATGTATACTTGAACCTGAACCTGAATACCAGAACAAGATCAATATGCAAACATGACTTGCCTTGACCGAACCATGGCTATATCTTGACTTGATTACATGCCTACTTGATACATCCTGAAACTGTTTACATGAACAACTTGTACCCATGTTCTCGGCAAGTCTGATAACTACAATCTATATAATATACATTATGGGGTTAAACGGGGTAGACTGGTACGGAATGTATTAAAAGTGGCACGATGATGGACACTAAAACACGTAGATAAACAGTCATTGCTGTTGTCCCATGGGTATTGACGGGTGTTCCCCTCCGAACGGCGGCCAAGACATAGGACGTCTTGCCTGAGATTCGGGGCAGATGCTAATATGTGCTATCCGTCCACCTCTCCGAAGATGCCAAGTTGATTTATGGCACCGTGTATCGGAGGTTTAGACGGATGCGGCCGATGTAGCAGACTTCGTCAGATTCCCCCTCGTCTGAGGGGTTTTTGATTGTGGGGACGCTCTTCCCTGCAGGCGCAAGCCCCTGCAGTTAATTACGCTACCGCATCGCGATAACAACTTTCTCCTTCTCCAGAATTTCACTTCGTGTCGTGAGTGTTTGTTTTATTTATGCCCGTGGATTGTATACGGAGACTAATTTATGTTGTCGCCCGTAGGACGTGGATTAGTCTAAATCCGTATTATCTTAGATTTGGGTTTGGGGGTTTGGGTTTAAGGATACATTAGCCATATTTGAGGCTAAGATCAACTCAAACGTTTGTTAAGGATATGTTAGCCCAATTTGAGACTAAGATCAACTTAACGGGATCGTTTAGATCCAACAAAAGAGCATTTGGGGGCTCTATTGTTCCAGTTTAGGGACATAGTGGTCCATTGCCAGTTTAGGGACATGGTGGTCCATTGCCAGTTTAAGGACATAATGGCCCATTTAATATATGGCCGTCGGGACCCGTCACCTCTCTGACGACGTTGAAGGATTACAACGACAGATGTCAGAGGAGTTCAGAGATGTACCCTTGAACCAAAGTTGATTGGGGGGGTCTATAGTCCAATTTGGGACTAAAGTCTGTTTGAAGGTTTAAGGATACGTTAGCCATATTTGAGGCTAAGATCAACTTAAACGGGATCTTTTAGATCCGACAAAAGAGCATTTGGGGCTCTATTGTTCCAGTTTAGGGACATAGTGGTCCATTGCTAGTTTAGGGACATGGTGGTCCATCGCCAGTTTAGGGACATGGTGGTCCATTGAATGTATGGCTGTCGGGACCCATCACCTCTCTGAAAACGTTGAAGGATTACAACGACAAATATCAGAGGAGTTCAGAGATGTACCCTCGAACCGATGAGTTGGTTGAAAGAGCAGATGTACTCAGTTCAAGATGATTTGAGGACTTATGCTAGTTTGGGTTAAGTCCAATTATGTTTGAAATATTGGCCCTTTGGGCCATTAGACATTTGTTTAGGTTCTGCCCCTCATCATTCAGCAGTGCTAAACAGAGGTTTGGGGGCTCTGACAACATTTTGTCTTTGATTTCCTCAGTTTTGAGATTCATTTGAAGGGGAGGCTTTGCCTCTGGAAAATTAGCCAATTTGGCTAAAAGTGGTGTTAAACACTAAAGAACAACAGTGTTAAACACTGGAGATAGAACTCTCAAATTAGTGTTAAACACTAAAAGACAATCAGTGTTAAACACTGGAAATATAATCTTCAATTTAGTGTTAAACACTAGAAACAATCAGTGTTAAACACTGGAAATATAATCCCCAAATTAGTGTTAAACACTAAAGAAAGAGGGGTCACGTGTGGACACGTGAGAGCGCCTAAAGGTGGGACCAGATCCCTTTTCTTCGTTCTGCAATTAAGTGTTAAACACTTCTTAATGTCCGTGACGAGTAGCCCAAAGCGTAGCGTCAATATCACAGATCCAAGAGTTCGTGATGATTGGGAGTCGAAACCGGAGATGGTAATTTTGTCCCGAGCGAGGTGCTGAACGCTCATGCAGATTTTCTTCAACACCCGTACATTAAGGAGATTGACGGAGGACCCATTATCCACCAGGATTTTGCCTATCTTGATATCGTGGCAGTATCCAGAGACATATAGGGGACGGTTGTGGTCGCACGTCCCGAGGAGGAGGTCTTCGTCACCGAAAGTGACATCAGCCGTGTGTACTTCTTCCAGTTCATCCTTCATTCTTTGTTCGGTAAGGAAGGCTTGGAATTGCTCGGGCTCTTGGAGCGCCTTGATTAATGAATCTCTCGCTTCTTTTGATAATATGAGGGCGTCGAGAATGCTGAGCTGAGAGGGTAGCTTCCTCAGGTGCGCTAGGATGTTGTAGTCCACTTTACTCTTCTTAGGCGGGTCCTTGGCAGTCAGCTCTTTCATAACTTGGTCATCTAAGGTGATATCCTCAGCGACCTTTTCCTTTCCCTTATCTTTTCTAGTTGCGGGTCCGAGATTCTTTTTCGGGAGCGTGCGATTGTGCAGCTGAATGTTCTCGCAGGCCTCCGGTTCTTCCTCTTTCCCAAAGACGGATTCTTTAAAGGGAGGGCCCAGAGCCATTTCTTCATCAGAGTCGCTCCCAAAGGTGAGAACTTGTGATCCTCCAGCGTTGACCGTGTAACAGTTGCCGGTAGTTCTTTTAATCCTGTCGGTTGTGCTTCCCTGTTCCCGACGAGTTCTGCGTTTCATGCGCTTAAAATGTTGCCGGTGAGCAACATATCCCTGCCACCATATCTTAAAAGCATCGCACTCCTCAGTGGGGTGTGAAATCTTCCGATGATATGAGCAGTAATTAGGGTGCCTTTCCGCCCCATTGAGCGTGTTTTCTTCCGAGGGTGATAGCTTCATTCCCATTGACATGGCTTTGGCAAACCTTTTCCTCATCTTGAATATGTTTTTATCCACGTCGGGTGCCTTTCGATCTGGCGGGAGTGCTCCGACTCTTTCATTTAATCGCCTGCATTTGGCTCTTTCTAATGCGGCTATCTCATGGTCCTGGTCGGCTTTACATTTCAGACGAATTTCGTCTAGAAAGGTGTCGATCATTTCGTCTGTCGGCCACACAAGCTCTGATTCAGGCTTTGCCCCCGGTTTCTTAGTGCCAGGAGTTTTTTCATCGTCCGTAAACGAGTGGGAGATCATATTAAAACTCGCCACGTATCCCTCGGATTCATCCGACGAACTCTCCCCCTCATCTTCCTCTTGAAAGACGTGGTTGAGGAACTCTTGGAGTGTGATGGAAGTCCGTGCCTTTTGATTATACTCTTCCAGCGCGTCGATCTGCTTCTGTAAGTCCGTGCGCTTGTCACTAGGCTTCACGGACTTCTTAGATTTCTTCTTCTTCTTCTTTAAAGATTTCGATGGCTGGTTGTGAGTGCTCGGGCCATCACCACTGATCTTCGGAGTTGGGCGCGGCTTCCGCATCCCTTCAATGATTTGGGGCTCCAGTGGGTTCTTCCACCTGATCGCTGGGCATGTTTTAAGATCATTCAGCATCTTCTTGGTTTTTGCTGAAAGCACGATTTCCCATGGAGCTTCTTCAATGAAAGAACAAGTTGCCCCCGGTGGGTCCGTCTTCTTGGCAATGTGAGGTTGTGGCGGGTTCACCTTCCACTTCTCGGACAGCACAAACTTGCCCTGTAGGTATTGATCTTCAATCCATCCTTTGAAGATGAAACAATCCTTAATCGGATGGCTTACCGTGTGATGGTAAGGGCAGTAGTTGGGGTTATTCACCTCACTGCGTTGCGGCGGTCGCCTTGGGTTTGGCAAGTTGATAAGCCTGTTGCGTATTGCCAGCTCGAATAGCCTCTTCGTCTTATCCCGCGGGAATGAGTAGGAGCGCTTCATTTTCTCATTATAATACCGCCGTCTTTCTTCCAGTTGATCCGCCAGCTTTGGGTCACTGGGTTGCTGCTGAGCGTTCGCAACGAAGGTTGCCTTCCCTTTACCCTTATCATTCCAAGGTTCTGGCTTCGGGAAAGACGGTCTGTGACCCATCTGGTCCATCTGGGCCAACTTGTCGATCAAAGCCTGGAACGTGGTCGGCTTGAAGAACATCATGAACTGTGAGATAGTCGCATGGGGATCCAGGGTACCCACGAACATGCCTACTGTGGGTGCTTCCTCAATGCGTTGTTCGCATTTCGACCACAAGTTTCGCCAGCGTATAGCGTACTGGACCCACGTCTCGCCTGGTTTCACCCTGGCATTAATCAACGCCGTTATCGGGGTGCGTTCGCTGGCGCTCGCGAATCGCTGAGTGAATAGCAACTCCATTTCAGCGAACGTCTTGACAGAATCGTTCGGGAGTTCAGAGTACCATTCGAACGCCGTCTCCGACAAGCTGCCGACGAATTGGCGAAGCAAGAGCTTGTCGTCGCCGCCGGTGTTGCCGCAGAGAGCCCTGAACTGGGCCATGTGTTGATGGGGATTGCCTGTCCCCTTGTAGACATGAAATTTCGGGATCGTGTAGCCCGGCGGGTATTTGATCTGATCGTACTAGCTCGGATACGGTCGCCCTGTTTTGACGATTTGGCCAGCTGCCTCAGTTGCCTGGTGAACCCGTATCTGCTGAGTTATATATCAGTCTAGGTCAGCTTTGGAGATTGTCTCCTCCTTGGCTGTTGACAGAGCGGGTGGAGGATTTGACATTTCTCCCCTGTCGTCTTCAAGAACGATTGGAGAACCTTCAGCAGGAGAATCTTGTTGGATCATCATTCCCACCATGTCCTGGAATAGGAGGGCCATTCGCTGTATATTGGCTGCTTGTTCGGCAGCCTCTTTATCCTTCTTCTCCAATATCCTGCGAAGGAATTCAGCGTCAGTTTCTTGCTCCTGGCATTGATCAGATGACGCTTCGGGGCTTTCTTTCGGCCCAGTGAGTGCGGCCATCGCGTTCATCATTTCTTGGTGCTTCTGCTGTTGCTCTTGAGCTTTGGTCACTGACCGTGTAAGCGGTCTATGACCCGTGGATGCACGGCTGTCCTCTTTTTCCAGCGCCATGTATACCGTATGCACCCTCATGCCCCCAGACTAAGGGCATTTAGGCTTATTGTCCTTGACATTAGCTGTAGGCGTGGGGACCTTCTCCGGCCTTCTTCTCTTTTGAGTAGTCGACGTGGAGGGAGCCGTTGCGGCGGGCACCCAAGTGGTTGTCGTTCTTCGTTGTTTGACAGGACGGTTCTTTTCTTCCTGAACCTTCGCCCTTTTCTGTTGACGAGAGTGATCTTGGTCAATTACCGAGTCTTGAACCTTCCGCCAGAGTTTATAAATTTTAGAGGACAGCCGTTAAGGAGGCTTCTCCGGCTTTGTTTCTATAACATTCTCCGCAGGCGGAGGGGATCTTTTGAGAACTGCAGTTGGCGAATTTCTGCGTACCCTGTTTAGCAGCTCGAAGCTGTTCCCGGTTGGAACAGCAGTCTCAATTTCCACCGTTGAAGCTGGTGGAGTTAGTCCGGAGGGGGATTTGCCCCCATTCTTCCTTATCCGGTGCCAGTGGTGACAGCGAGCATGTCGAGCGGACGGTGTTGGTTCAGTGACGGGAGTGTATTGCCCCCTGTTCAGGTGAGGGGTTGTTGCCGGTGTCGGCCTCTCGAAGACTGACGCCCGTTGAGAAGTTGTGTCCAACCGGTCAAAAATGGATTTCTGAGCGGGAGCGGGAGCAGGCGCGGTCAGTCTCGCAAAGACCGACCCTCTGGGAGGAGAAGCCACCTTGACGACTTCAGGGGCAGCTGTCTTCTTCGGGATGGCCTTCTCAGGTACTATGGGCTTTTTGGCGGGCCCTTTGGAGTTCAGGCTCAGTCTGGTGAAGACCGAGGAGTTGGGCGACCCGTTGAGAGGGGCCGTAGGAGTAGCAAGTCGATCGAAGACCGACTTCTTTGAAGCTTCCGGTACGGGCACTGGGATGTTAGCGTTCACCGGCGGGAGCATGGTCCCAAAGAACAGACCGGTGGTAGCCTGAGTTACTTGTTCCACTGGCATAGCAAAGATGGAGGCCGCTCGAGGCCCGTAAGCTACGCCTCCAGGTGAGGCGGAGCGTTGGTTGCAGTTGCACTTGGAGCAGTTTGAGCAGTTGGACACCATTGCTGTTTGATTTCTGCGCCAAGCAAGAGACCAAATTTTAGTAACTTGAAACCCGAGGGCAACCATTAACAAACCGCGATTCGTTCGCGAAGACGACACACGAAGTGTGGAGTGGAAAGAGGAAAAGGTCCCACCGGGCGTGCCAGAATCTGTTCCCCTCCGAACGGCGGCCAAGACATGGGACGTCTTGCCTAAGATTCGGGGCAGATGCTAATAGGTGCTATCCGTCCACCTCTCCGAAGATGCCAAGTTGATTTATGGCACCGTGTATCGGAGGTTTAGACGGATGCGGCCGATGTAGCAGACTTCGTCAGATTCCCCCTCGTCTGAGGGGTTTTTGATTGTGGGGACGCTCTTCCCTGCAGGCGCAAGCCCCTGCAGTTAATTACGCTACCGCATCGCGGTAACAACTTTCTCCTTCTCTAGAATTTCACTTCGTGTCGTGAGTGTTTGTTTTATTTGTGGTTGCCCGTGGATTGTATACGGAGACTAATTTATGTTGTAGCCCGTAGGACGTGGATTAGTCTAAATCCGTATTATCTTAGATTTGGGTTTGGGGGTTTGGGTTTAAGGATACATTAGCCATATTTGAGGCTAAGATCAACTCAAACATTTGTTAAGGATACGTTAGCCCAATTTGAGACTAAGATCAACTTAACGGGATCGTTTAGATCCGACAAAAGAGCATTTGGGGGCTCTATTGTTCCAGTTTAGGGACATAGTGGTCCATTGCCAGTTTAGGGACATGGTGGTCCATTGCCAGTTTAAGGACGTAGTGGCCCATTTAATATATGGCCGTCGGGACCCGTCACCTCTCTGACGACGTTGAAGGATTACAACGACAGATGTCAGAGGAGTTCAGAGATGTACCCTTGAACCAAAGTTGATTGGGGGGTCTATAGTCCAATTTGGGACTAAAGTCTGTTTGAAGGTTTAAGGATACGTTATCCATATTTGAGGCTAAGATCAACTTAAACGGGATCGTTTAGATCCGACAAAAGAGCATTTGGGGGCTCTATTGTTCCAGTTTAGGGACATGGTGGTCCATTGCCAGTTTAGGGACATGGTGGTCCATTGAATGTATGGCTGTCGGGACCCATCACCTCTTTGAAGACGTTGAAGGATTACAACGACAAATATCAGAGGAGTTCAGAGATGTACCCTCGAACCGATGAGTTGGTTGAAAGAGCAGATGTGCTCAGTTCAAGATGATTTGAGGACTTATGGACAGTTTGGGTTAAGTCCAATTATGTTTGAAATATTGGCCCTTTGGGCCATTAGACATTTGTCTAGATTCAGCCCCTCATCATTCAGCAATGCTAAACAGAGGTTTGGGGGCTCTGACAACATTTTGTCTTTGATTTCCTCAGTTTTGAGATTCATTTGAAGGGGAGGCTTTGCCTCTGGAAAATTAGCCAATTTGGCTAAAAGTGGTGTTAAACACTAAAGAACAACAGTGTTAAACACTGGAGATAGAATTCTCAAATTAGTGTTAAACACTAAAAGACAATCAGTGTTAAACACTGGAAATATAATCTTCAATTTAGTGTTAAACACTAGAAACAATCAGTGTTAAACACTGAAAATATAATCCCCAAATTAGTGTTAAACACTAAAGAAAGAGGGGTCACGTGTGGACACGTGAGAGCGCCTAAAGGTGGGACCAGATCCCTTTTCTTCGTTCTGCAATTAAGTGTTAAACACTTCTTATGTTTTATTTTGGAGCATCACGTGCTAACACGTGAGGAGGATTCATGCGCTGATCGTTAAAGCGTCCGCCAAAGGGTCACGTGAGAGCGCCCAAGGCTGTTTCCTTTTTATTTTCGGGGATCTTTTTAGGGGTCACGTGGGGACACGTGACCTAGTTTTATCCCTTCTTTTCTGATCACTGCGGATTGGGGCCACGTGTCATCACGTGACCAATGTTCTTTATGTGCATGGAGATCTTTCAAGTCTCTTTATTTTAAGAATTAAATTCTCTGTAGGGTTAAACCTTAATTATGATCTTGGAGGAATTAAATTCCTATGGTGAAAGAATTAAATTCTTAAGTAGAGTTAAACCCCAATTTCTTTTTAGAGGAATTAAATTCCCATATATGTGAAAGAATTAAATTCTTGATTATGGTTAAACCCTAGTTCCATTTTTTTAAGAGGAATTAAATTCCTGTGGATTTGACAAAATTAAATTCTCAATTAGGGTTAGACCCTAGTTCTGTTTTGGGAGAATTAAATTCTCTAAACTCAATTCCCCCTCTAAGTTTTGAATCTGCATGGCAGGATCTCTACCCGATGAGAATTAAATTCTCATCCTATGGGGAGATGTGCTCTGTACAGATCTTCAACCAGAAGAAGAATTAAGTTCTTTATTTGCAGAAGAGTTAAACTCTTAAATTTTGAGAATTAAATTCTCTTTTTGAAGTTGATCTTTTTCCCTTTTCTTACCTAGGGTTTTCTTTGTTGAGAATTAAATTCTCCTTTCTTTTCTCTCTGCAATTTCAAGATCCCAGAATTCTCTCCAAATTTTTCTCTCTCCAAATTCTATCCATTCCTTCTTTTCTCTTGGCTCCTATTTATAGGAGGAGGAAAATAATCAATTTGTTTAGCAAATCTTTCATTGAAAGATTTTGCTTGTTTTCATAATTAATATGATCCTTTAGATCATTCAGTGAATTTTATTCACCGTTGGATTTTAAATCCAAAGATATTATATTTGTTATTTCTGGTGAGATTTTAGGGAAATCTTTCCTTGTATCAAATCTTTCCATAAATTGGCGATCTTTAATCACAATTGGATTTTTAATCCAACGGTCCCCATAATTCTTTTCCATTTGGAATGATTTAGAGAAATTTAGAATTTTAATTCTATGTGGAAAGATTTTAGAGAAATTTAGAATTTTAATTTTATTAAACTGTAAGGCTTTCAAAGCGCACGCGACCCTTGATCACGTGTGAGCACGTGACCCTTGATCACGTGACTCCCAATTGAGTCATTTCCTCAGCATTTATTTACACCTCAGTTTTAACCATCACGTGTTAACACGTGACCATTGGTCACGTGTGAGCACGTAACACCTCATTGAGATATTTCCTTCAGCCATTTGTTTTTATTTCTGTTTTAACTATCACGTGTCAACACGTGACCATTGGTCATGTGTGAGCACGTGATACCTCATTGAGGTAATTCCTGATTTTTAATCAGGGAACAGTGCATAACATATTTGCTCATAACTTTTGATCCCAGATGAATTATGAAGCCCATAATATATCAAATCGAAGGGTTTTTCAAGATACTTACAATACCATCAGAATTTAATAGTTCATCCTTCGGGAGTTTATCAAAATACAGGCCGGAAGATACTGGTTCGCATTTCCTTAAGCGTATCGCTGCCATTTGATACCTTGGACTCTTCTGCGCAGAAATTTTTGGCGGGAACAACGGGGCTTTGTACTACGGGTTAACATAGTCCACGGGGAAAGTTGGTCCCCTCTCGTATACACCGATACCTTCTGTACCAAGCTACAAACAACTACGTTAGTATAGCAAACATATACCTGTTTATATTACCAGTTCTCTCCTCTTTACTTGTTCTATTCTATCTTATTTTTAGGACTTACCGAGCGATAGTTCGCTGGACTTACTGAGCGCTAGTTCGTTGACGATATTCCTATTACTTTTTTTCTTTGGAATGTTCGTCAGGAGGACTCGACTCTCAGGAGACCGAGCCCAGCTAGGAGTACTTGGAGCAGATCACTGAGCAACACGACTTCTAGCTTTCACTTGTACTTATTTCAGTTCATATGCCATTGTTTAGGCATTGCTTTCCATCATTGTATTTTCTTTTTCAAAAGTAGTTGTAATGTAAATATGAATGATAATAAAAGTTGTTGTTGTCATTACATCTCTTGTCATTCTTGTGCTTTTATTTATATTGTTTATTTACGCTTAACGTGTTTATTTCTAAGCAAATACGTCGCGGCCAGTCACGTCTACTTCTCCGTATACTGGGAAGCGGGACGTGACAAGGAAAGAGGAGGTGATGAAGGTGAGGCAGGGAAGAGGACGATGAGGATGAGAGGGAGAACGGTGATGGTGAGGGGGCGGCGAAGACCAGGGCGTAGGTTAGGGCTTCGGTTCCCGGCAGAGAAAAGAAGAAGAACGAGGAAGGAGAGAGAAAGGTGTTGGGTTTATAATAGGTTTTACTATTATATGATATATATATATATATATATATATATATATATATATAGAGAGAGAGAGAGAGAGAGAATGTGGTTAGAGAGGCACTCGCTGCTCGTAGGCCTAGTTTCTATTATGATTTTGATGTCTATTCAAACTCCTTCCTTCAACATCTGCGGAGCTATCTCACTGAACCCTTTCTGACAATGTGGCATTCCGATTGACCGAGCCTAATTTGTCTTGTTTTGTTTCGAAGCATTGATACGAAAAAAGGCATAATATTGAGAACGCTCATTGAATGACTCAGTAATCAAATGAGTCAATAACTTAAGTGAAGTAGCGAAATGCTTTTCATTTTATAGGATCTCCCATTCGTCGGTCATGCGCATTTTTTATTTTCCTTTGCTTGGTTAATTTCTTCCTCCTTTAGCAGTGGAAGCTGTGGACTAGAACGAGAAATGTGACAAAGAAGTAGAACGAAGGGATTCTCCAAATTTTTTTCCGTAGGTTTACAAGAAGACGGGATTTAGAACTTCTTGTAGACCTCATAAACGGGATTTAGAACTTCTTTGGAAATTGCATTGATTCATTTTCCGCCTGCTTGAACTTTACGAACTTGAATTGGTTAGAGAGAGAGACAGAGAAAGTGACGAGAGAGAGAGAGAAAGAGAGAGAGACAGAGAGTATTAGTTATATTAATATAATTAATATATTATATATATTTAGGTAACGGTTTATATATATTAGGTATATAAAATATTTTATATATATATATGGGATTTTACAGCTAATACCAGATTACTCCGAATATTACCCGTGTCTCTTCTAAAAATCTAGATTTTAAATATGAAAAATACACGTAAAAGTTTAAATCATAATGTGATATTCTATAATTAAAAATATATACCCCCAAGTATGGATCTACGTAAATATACGTAGCGATAAAAAATGAGTCTGTTTAACAATTAGGACATGAACATGATATATGGGTGCAATCACATGATATGGGGTATGATGATATGTGTGCGATAAAAAATGAGTCTGTTTAACAATCTAGATTTGCATGGATACTCTGTACTAGCAAATATTTGATGTAATCTTGAACCATGATGGGTTTCAAATATGCGGGTTGGGTCGGATATTACCCACAACTGCTAATTGCACTATCCGCAATCCAAAAGAAATAATAATAAATAATTTACCACAAGATTTGAAATACCCCAAATACATATAGTATAACAGTGCTAGGGTGTTACAAGTGTTGAGTGCAAATTATATGCTCAATCGAATTCCCCCTAAATCAGTAGAATCTACACCATATGAATTTTGGAATGGGCGCAAAGCCGAGTTGAGTCATCTTAAGATGTGGGGTTATGTAGCCCATATTCTTTTGCCATCTCAATTTAGAAATAAGTTGGATTTTAGAACTTTGAGGTGTAAATTTATAGAGTATCTAGAAAGGTCAAAGGGATATAGGTTCTTTCATGAAGAAAAGGGGGTCATTGAAAGTAGAGATACTACATTTCTAGAAAATCTAAAGAAAAAGGAACAAGTTCAGAAGGAAATATAATTTCTGGTTGTAATAGATGATGACTATATAATAATGTTTCGATAAATGACTCAGTTATTAAAAATGAGATAGATCATCCCATTTTGAAAGATGAATCTATAATTAATGATACATGTATAGTAGATATACAACCTGAACATGTTCAAAATGAACATGTTCAACCTGCAAACATAAGTGCCAACAAAAGAGCAAGAACGTCACCAGTATGGATGGATGACTATTACCTGTACTCATATGAACTATCATATTTCTCAGTTGATTTAGACATTGATGAACATACAGATCCCATGATATTTATTGATGCGATGAAGTCGCATCAGTCAGAATTATGGTTAGAGGCCATGAAAGAAGAACTTGATTTCATAGAAAGGAATAAGGTATGGGAACTATGCGACTTACCGGAAAATAAGAAGTCGATAGGATGCAAATAGGTACTAGTCGTGTTGATGGGTCCGTTGATAAATTCAAGGCCCGATTAGTTGCCAAGGGATTTAATCAAAAGGCATGTATAGATTTTCAAGAGACGTATTCTCCTGTAGCTAAGTTTGTTTCCATTATGATGGTTTTAGCCATTGTTGCACATCTTAATTTGAAACTTTTCCAAATGGATGTCAAGACAGCATTCCTCAACAGAGAGTTGAAGAAAGCTATATATATGAGACAACCTGAAGGATTTCAGGTAGAAGAACATGAAGATAAGGTATACAGATTGAAGAAATCTCTATACGGTTTAAAACAATCATATAGACAGTGGTATCTCAAATTCCATAATACAATTACTCAATTTGGTTTCATTGCAAATAAATTAGATAGCTGTGTATATGTCATAGAGAGTGGGAGCAAGTTTTCTATATTATCTTTATATGTAGATTATATTTTGCTCACTAGAAATGATATGAATATGTTGAATGAAATCAAGTTACAACTTGATAGAGAATTTGAGATGAAAGATATGGGAGAAGTATCTTATGTTCTACGAATACAGATTCTTAGGGACTGGAATGTTAAGTTTAAACCAAGAAAAATACCTACATGTCGTATTTAGAAGATTTGGGATGGAGAATAGCAATCCGACACCTACACCACTAGTTATGGGAAAACGGTTAAATAAAGAACAAAGTCCTAAAGAAGGACAGAAACTGTTTAATGTCTTATATGCTCAAGCAGTTGGAAGTTTGATGTATGCAATGTTATGTACTAGACCTAACTTGGCATACTCAGTAGGTCTAGTTAGTAGATACCAAAGTAATCCTGGTCCGGCACATTGGGAAGCTGTTAAGAGGATTTTGAAGTATCTAAAGAGTACTGTGCACCATAAACTAGTTTATCAAGCAAATTCACTTGAGATTTTTGGTTACTCCGATACTGATTTTGGAAGAGACCAAGATGACGGAAAGTCCACTTCGGGATATTTGTTTATCTTTGGAGGTGCAGCTGTTTCTTGGGGAAGCAAGAAACAGGGATGCGTAGTTAAATACACACAAGAAGCTGAGTACATAGCATGTAGTATAGAAACTACTCACGTAGTCTGGATTAGACGGTTCCTTGAGCACTTGGATCTTAATCTGGTAGATGGACCAATTGAGGTTTACTGTGATAATTAAGCAGCCATCTGCTTGATTCACAGTGGTGCAAATAGTTTGAAAAAAAGACATTGAAATTCAATATCACTATATTCGTGATATTGTGGAGAAAGAAGAAGTCAAGATGACTTATATTACTACTAGTGACATGATAGTTGATCTCTCAACGAAAGGCATCCCAGCAGAAATATTCATCAAATATGTCGGTTTTATGGGACTTAGATATGTCTAAGTCGAAGAGTTTTTCATGAATAATGAGAAGGAGACAAATCATGGATAATGGTGGTCTCGGTTTTCACGAAGAGTGAAAGGTGCACATATCTAACGGAGTGAGAGTATGTGTAATAATTATCTCTTGAGCCACATCTCACGAATAGTGAGAGTATGCTCGAAAAGCATTTGGTCATTTTGGTCAAGTGGGAGATGTAAGTTGTTATGGCTTTATGGCCCGGTATTTTGAACCTAACCTGGGTTGTTAGAGAAACGAGAAAAATCTCTCGTTCGTGACTGCGTCGCGCACAAAGGTTGTTTGAGATCGTGGAGATCGATCTCGGTAATTTGTTGAGAAAAATCTGGGCAGTTTCAGAAGGAAAGGGATAAAAGAAATGCCTAAATAAGAGAGAAGGGCATACCTCTCTCAATCATTGATAAGAATTGGCTATTTTTGTAGCCCCAAATCACCATAGAAATCTCCTCTCTATTAATCTTTCAATTTGCACCATAATTTTGGTACCTCAAGGAATTATGTGTTTATTTTGTAAAGGTTAATTGCTAATTAAATAATACCCCGATGTTTCACCTACTTAATTTGCACTTATATACCTTATGATTTTTTCGCTGAACATAGATACCCTAAAATACAAACCGTATAAACTTTGTTTAAAATAGTGATGGAGTTGATGTAGAGAGCAAAGTTTTAACGTATTATACATTATGGTATATAACTGCAGCGAAAAAATCAATAAAATTTATAAGTACAAATTAGGTGAAATATTAGGATATTATTTAGCAATTAGCCCATGAATATTGTGTGTGTGTGTGTGTGTAGAGAGAGAGAGAGTATGGAGGAAAGAGGCCATAGGAGGGATTTCCTCCTATGGCGTCAAAAAAATACAACCTCCACCATTTTTTCCGACGATCGGCATCCATCATTATCATTGTTATCATCTAAGATATGTATATACAAAATATCACGTGATTCCACCACTTTTTCACCGTTGAATTAGCAATATAAAGGTCTATTGTCGGTAAACCTTTAATTTTGCACCAACTAAATCAACGGTGAAAAAAATGGTATAATCATATGAAATTTGGTGCATTCACATCTTAGATGATAAAAATGGAGGTGATGTATGCCGATCGTCGAAAAAAATTATGGAGGATGCATTTTTCCGACGCCATAACTCTCTCTCTCTATATATATATGTGTGTGTGTGTGTGTGTGTGTGTGTGTGTGTGTGTGTGTGTTGGATATGTATGCCCTAGAGGCCATTATTATATAGTACTAGTTTGTATAATAAATTTTGAAAGCTTGGGATATATATACGGGTTTACGACAGTCTTGCTCGATATAGTAGTATGCTACTTGGTTTGTTTATATCTTAATATGTGTATATGTTTCTTTTAACATATCGCTAAAACATATTGATGGAGCCCTTAGGATCTTTGCTTGACTACCGGCGTTGTGATGGTGATCACACTAGTGGGGGCTGGGTAGTCTATAAGCATATCCTTATTTTGGTCCCTAGTCGTAGGATTATCGAGATAGAGCATCGATACTCCAGAGTAGACTGGTGCATACGCTTCTCGTCCCAGCAGGGGAGATGGTCTGTCCCACAGCCATCAGTACGTCGTACTGGAGATAGTATGCAGGTGCTCGTTAGGTTACGAGTACACTGGACAGGACTCATCGGGAACTGTTGGTTGGTATTATACCTATCGTCAGTTAACAGTTCCCAGGTGACATGAGTACAGCTTAGTCCGTTGACTTGACACTGTCACTTCGCCTCAAGTGTGTTCCCACTGTTCTTAGATTACTACCCTACCATGGCTCTATTGAGTCATGCAAACAGGTAGTAGTTGGGTGCAGTCCCGAAACACTTGGAGGCAGTGACGGTTAGACAGGATTCGTCTCTCCCGGTATTGGGAGTTGATATCGCGCTGTGTCTAGGAGAGCCGTTACACATAGTCGTCCCTGGCCAGGGCAAGCGAGATTTGCTGGTAGGGTTACTAGTAGTTTCTCAAGGTGTTCTGGGCTACACTCCGACACGACTTGTACCGCTATTAAGGGACTGACGTTTGCCGCCCCCTAGGCCCGACATGCGATACTCTCAGACGAACACACCGGACTGTACGGAGATTGTCACGTTCAGGCTCAGTAGGAGTTCGGATGGGTTCACCTCGTCAGTCTTCTTATCGACATCTACCTGGGGACCGTTACGTACAGTTAGTACCGCTTGCGGCCTGTGGTTAAACCCACTGCCAGCGTAGTGTCGAGCCTTTAGAGTCCCACATAGAGGGTTATTCGCCTTTGGGCAAAACAGAGTAGAGGTCGCATGGTTTTGCGACGGGGTTCGTTCACATTCGCGCACTTGTGCACGTTTGGTGTCCCGGCAGTTATTACTAGCGGACTTTGGTTTAAGCCAGATCCTAGTATTTGTTTTGGGATTGGTTTTGTCTCATTGTATTCGTGTTCCTCGGAACACGGATGCGGGTGTGTATGCACAGTTGACAGAGGCAGAGGATTCTCATTAGGGTTGTTGACCGTTGACTTTTTCCAAACCCTGATGAGAATGAGAAATATGATTAATGATATTAATTAAAGATAATTGTGCCATGGTTAGGTTGACCATTTGACTTATGTTGACTTTTTGACTTTGGTTGACCGGTTGACTTATGTTGACAATTTGACCATCATCATTTCACATGGAAGATGCTTCTTGATTCTTGCAAAATTCATTTAATGTGAAATGATAATGGTCATTCCAAATGAACCATCACAATTTCTTTTTAATTATTATTATTAATTCATTATTCTTTCATATGAGAGTATGGTTGAAAAATGTAGCTCATTCTCTCTCATGTTCTTGAGCTCTCCCTCTTCCTCTCAAAGCTTTAATCTTTCATGTGTTGAAAATCAAAAGCTCTTGAGACAAAACCACAAAACATCTCTCTACTCTTTCTAGGGTTCTTTGTCTAGCAAACCAAGCACTCTAGTTACCTCTTGGTTGAGCTAGGAGCTCAAGATAGAGGCCCTCGGGTGGATCAATCTTTGGCAAAGGGAAGACGACGAGGAGGAGCCGTCTACGCCACTACAAGGAGCAAGCAAGAAAGAGAACCACAACAAGAAGAGAAGGAGTTCAAGTTATAGGTATAACCATTCTACATAGTAGCTAGAACTTGTAGTTAGTGTGTTAGTTTTTGTTTAGCAAAGATCCTTCATTGATGGTCCATGTTACCTTGTGAGAAAATTTTGATTTTTACCTATTCCGCCTCCCCGAAAGAACCGGGGTGGGTAACGTGGACTTAACAGTGGTATCAGAGCCTAGCTAAACAATAACTAACTGTTAGCAAAGTGTTTAGAACTTCGATCAGGAAAAAATCGCAAAATCCGTCTAAAAACTTGTGTTTTCTGTCGATTTATAAACAGGCCTAAAAATATTTTAACTGACATGAAAAATACAAGCAGGGTTTTTTGAGAAAACTGCAGAAATTTGGGCGCCTGAGTCCCTCAGTTGACCGCGGTTCCGCGGCCGAGTTGACTCGGCAGCGCACCAAATTTTTCCAGGTGTTCTCTGTGTTGGTTTTGTGATTTGTAAGATGTTTTGTTTCTGCCCAGATTTTCCAGAGAACAATGTTATGTTTGGGGTAGTTACAAATTGGTATTTTGATCTAAATTCTATAAACTTTAGCTATTTGGTTATATCTGTGATGTGATATATGTACTGAACGTCGACTAATCGCTATACGTTGATTAGTGGGGGTTGTGCATATCTGTGATCTGTAATATTGTTGGTTTGTGTATATGAACTTGTTGGATTGTCACGGATGAATAGCCGGGGTTTTATGAGATGAGAGTTTCTTTATCTTTCATTTGATGTAATATGTAAATTGATGTAATATTATTTTATGGCCGCACATCCGGGATGAGGTTGTAGCCGCCATTGTATATTATTTCTTTTACTGTTTTTGCTCCTAGGATAGACCCAAGGTGGGGTGCACAAACTACCGGGTACTTTGAAGTGCCGAGTAGCCTACTCACGTTGTTGAGGGAGGTTGCTTCACTTCGGGTACTTGGAGGGTAGTTTGCCGCACCCGTAAGGGTCTAGGGTGGGGTTTGGCTATTCATCGCGACCGTGTAATCCGTCTTTCGTTGCAGGCTCGAACAAAATGCGGATTCCTAGCATATCCAATGTGTTCATCTGTGATCTGGAATGTCTATCATTGCATCTGACGAATGTATATATCTATATATGATATCTAGTAGGCGTTGCTTATGTTTTGCATCCGCGCTAGTCCAGCCCCCGCTCTGTCGTTAATTAAGTAACCTAACGGGTGATGACGGGGCCCCGTGGCGAATGCGGATGACATAAGCGTACGTCATATTTTCGTTGTTTTCTGCAATTGTAGGATTAACTGATGGGACGCATTATATTAATGCAAAGAAAAACAAACCTAAAAGACGTTGTTGGAACAATTTTCAAAAAGCTGTTATTGTAAGGACGTTCTCTTTTGTTTTGCACAGAGATATTCGGTTATGAATGCCTAGCACCTCATTCGACGAGGTAAGGGCCGAGATCCCTTCCTCGGGAGTGACCCCTTGGACGAAAGTTTGCGTCAGGGTAATAACTTCACTATAGTCGATTATTCTTGCTTTGCATCGAGGTATTCAGTTTGGAATATCCTACACCTCATTCGACGAGGAAAGGGCCGAGATCCCTTCACAGGGAGTGACCTCTTTAGCAAAAGTTTTCGCCACTATATTTTCAAAAGGGGCAATCATGTTCCTTCAACTATATCAAGTTCATTACGTTAACAGGTTTTCGCCAAAACCCAGCCGTTGCCCTCCGTCATTTCGGATTGGTATTGCTTAGTATTCGTGCTACGTATTTCGTGCTCAGCCGAGGCGTAGTGAACGGTAGCTATGTAATATTTTTCTGTAGCATATAATGTGATTGGTTGGGACAGTCGTGCGGTCATTTTGGCTCAGTCAAGGACTCGTACGGGTGGGTCTAATGCAATCAAGATAATGACGGGTTGAACTTGACTAGGATCCTTTGATATGTTGGCTCAGTCAAGATCACTTGGGTCCTAGGGGTAAAAACCACATCGGGAGTTTCTAAAGAAACTGAAACCTGCAGATTTAGCATACCTTCTGGAGTGTAGTGACTAGAGTGGATTCCATCTAGGTCATTACACGATGATAGTTGGATCCCGATCCCATTGATGAGTTGGATTACTCTCGGGAGATTATTTCACTTAACAATCAATGTTATAAACCAAGTAGGTATCTAGAACGGTGTTAGCGGGGCTACGCCTCCAGGGAAAAGAGGTTATTTAATTAAGGAACTTCGCGAAAGCGTTGGAAAACCTCCCTCGAAGTACCAACACTAGCCTGGCTGAAAGGTTAAGCAAGTATTGTGACGTGTAATTAATCCTAACTAGTTCTTTTAAAGGTTTGAAGAAGAATTTGAGGAAACAGTGGGAGCCATTCTGATTAGATAAATTAATAAACCAATCTAATCTTGCAAGAGCGCACACTGAGTGTTTCTTTTCTCTCTCTCCAGGTAGCAACCATTTCACACCCTAATCAAGATAATAAAATGTATCGCTTGACCGATCCGAATTCTTATTCGGAGCTGAGGAACGTCGGTTCGGCTCTAACTTGTGACAACAGTCATAAGTATGAGCAAGGGAAAGAGGATTGTATGGATTCCAAACATACCCAGTTGAAGAAGAAGCATAGTTTTGCATCTACTTCAGGTGTTCTTGTAATTGAGAACTGCTTTACGGTCAGCCCTACCTCCTGGGTACTTGATACCGGATCAGGATCTCATATCTGTAATTTATTGCAGAGACTGAGAAAAAGTAGAAAAGTTGCACCTGGTGATATGTCGCTCAGGGTAGCGAACGGAGTACAAGTTAATGCTGCAGCCGTCGGTGAATATCACCTAGTGTTGCCAAATGGCAATACTATGATTTTGAACGATTGCTACTATGTACCTTCCATGGTTTGCAACATCATATCAGTTTCTTTACTCAATAAAGATGGATATAACATTGTTCTTGATAGAACTATCATGAACATTTACCTTCATAAGGTACTGGTTGCAGAAGGTACACCGTGTAATGGTATCTACGTTCTAAATCAGAATACAGTTCTCAATGTACAAAACACACGCAAGAGGAAGAATTCAGATACGAATGAATCCTACTTGTGGCATTGTAGACTTGGTCATATCGGAGAGAAAAGACTAAGTAAGTTGCATAAAGATGGACTCTTGAATACGTTCGAGTTTTCATCTTATGAAACTTGTCAGTCTTGTCTCAAAGGAAAGATGACCAAATCTCCGTTCACCGGACATGGAGAAAGAGCAACAGAGCTCTTGGGACTGATACACAGTGATGTATGTTGTCCAATGTCTATACATGCAAGGGGTGGGTTCTCGTACTTCATCACATTCACTGGCGATCTCTCTAGCTTCGGATATGTGTATCTGATGAAACACAAATCTGAAGTTTTTTAGAAATTCAAGGAATTTAGAAACGAAGTAGAGAACTAGACTGGCAAAAGTATCAAGATCCTCCGATCGGATAGAGGAGGGGAGCACTTGAGCACGGAATTCCTAAATTATTTAAAAGAGAATGGTATTCTCTCTCAGCTTACTCCCCCTTATACACCACAGCACAACGGTGTATCGGAGCGGAGGAATCGTACCCTATTGGATATGGTTCGCTCCATGATGAGTAGTGTTGAGTTGCCTCTTTCATTTTGGGGACATACGCTTTTGACAGCGGCATATCTCTTGAATGATGTTCCGTCTAAATCAGTGCCTAAAACACCATTTGAGATATGGAATGGTAAAAGGCCGTATCTTAAACGTATTAAGATATGGGGTTGTCCGGCCTATATAAAAGTACAAAATCCGGACAAACTTCAGGCACGTTCAGTTCTATGTAAATTTGTGGGATATCCTAAAAACTCTACAGGATATATGTTCTACCACACCGAGGAACAGAAGGTGTTTGTATCTCGCCATGCCACCTTTTTAGAGTGGCAATTTCTTATAAATGAAACTAGTGGGAGTTCGGTAGAACTGGAAGAAATTCAGCGACCACAAAATGAAACTGAAGATTTGACAGAACCTCAGGATTCAATAACCCCGGACGAACCTCAGCCACTCCGCAGATCTGGTAGGATTTCTCATCCGCCCGAGAGATACTACGGTTTTCTCATAGACGGGGATCGAGAGGATTGCATCTTGGAAGAAAATGACCCTACCAGTTTCAGGCAGGCCATTATCGGTAAGGACTCTGATAAGTGGCTGGATGCTATGCAATCCGAAATGGAGTCCATGTACACCAATAAAGTATGGACCTTGGATATTGCTCCACCTGGGGTAAAACCCGTTGGATGCAAATGGATCTACAAAAGGAAACTTGGTATAGATGGGCAGGTGGAAACCTATAAGGCTAGACTCGTTGCAAAAGGTTTTCGTCAAAGACCTGGTGTGGACTATGACGAAACTTTTTCTCCAGTGGCTATGCTCAAATCCATTCGGATCTTACTTGCCATTGCTGCCTTCCATGACTATGAAATCTGGCAGATGGACGTAAAAACGGCTTTTCTAAACGGCTGTTTGGAAGAGTGTGTTTATATGGATCAGCCAGAAGGTTTCGTAGACAGTGGGAGCAGCGGGAAGGTGTGCAAGTTGCTTAAATCCATTTATGGATTAAAGCAGGCATCGCGGAGCTGGAACATCTGTTTTGATGAGGCAATCAAGGAATTTGATTTCATCAAGAACGAAGATGAACCTTGTGTCTATAAGAAGATTGTAGGACGAACTGTCGTGTTCCTAGTCTTGTACGTGGACGACATTCTTTTGATAGGAAATGACATTCCTATGCTACAATCGGTCAAGCTATTCTTGTCACAATGGGTGATGCCTCGTATATTCTGGGGATCAAGATCTACAGAGATAGATCCAAGAGACTACTGGGACTTTCGCAGTCCAGGTATATAGAGACCGTACTGAAGAGATTTAGTATGGAAGATTCCAAGCGCGGTAATATACCCGCATTGCACGGAATCACCCTCTCCAAGAAGATGTCTTCTAAGACTGACGAGGAGAGGGTTCGCATGAGCACTATACCCAACGCTTCGGCGGTAGGATTTATAATGTATGCGATGCTATGTAAAAGACCAGATGTAGCTTACGCGCTGAGCGTGGTGAGCCGGTATCAGTCAGACCTAGGTGAGGACCACTGGACGGCAGTGAAGAACATTCTCAAGTACCTGAGAAGGACTAAAGAGATGTTCCTGGTTTACGGTAATGGAGACCTCAGGGTCGAGTCCTTTACCGATTCAAGCTTCCAGAGAGACAAAGATGACAGCAAGTCCGTCTTGGGTTTTGTGTTTACCCTCAACGGAGGGGCGGTGTGTTGGAGGAGTTCCAAACAGGATACCGTCGCAGACTCGATGATGGAGGCTGAATACATTGCTGCAAGCGATGCCACAAAAGAGGCGGTCTGGATGAAGAAGTTCATTAGTGAACTTCAGGTGGTTCCGTCCATTGTTGACCCAATACCATTGTATTGCAATAACAATGGGGCTATAGCTTTAGCGAAGGAACCAAGGTCCCATCAGAAATCCAGACATATCTTAAGGCGGTATCACCTGATCAGGGAGATCATTGATCGCCAGAAGATCGAGGTACGGAGAGTGGACACAAAAGACAACACGGTAGATCCATTCACAAAGGCCCTCCCTTAAACACAGTTCGAGCGACTTTTTGAGCTATTGGATATGCGGTACGCCAGCAGCTGGCCTTAGTGCAGACGTTGGGTATGCGGTACACCAATTACTGGCCTTTAGTGCAAGTGGGAGATTGTTGGATATGTATGCCCTAGAGGCCATTATTGTATAGTACTAGTTTATATAATACATTTTGGAAGCTTGGAATATATATACGGGTTTACGACAGTCTTGTTCGATATAGTAGTATGCTACTTGGTTTGTTTCTATCTTAATATGTGTATATGTTTCTTTTGACATATCGCTAAAACATATTGATGGAGTCCTTAGGATCTTTGCTTGACTACCGGCGTTGTGATGGCGATCACACTAGTGGGGGCTGGGTAGTCTATAAGCACATCCTTGTTTTGGTCCCTAGTCGTAGCATTATCGAGATAGGGTATCGATACTCCAGAGTAGACTGGTGCATACGCTTCTCGTCCCAGCAGGGGAGATGGTCTGTCCCACAACCATCAGTATGTCGTACTGGAGATAGTATGCCGGTGCTCGTTAGGTTACGAGTACACTGGACATGACTCATCGGGAACTATTGGTTGGTATTATACCTATCGTCAGTTAACAGTTCCCAGGTAACATGAGTACAGCTTAGTCCGTTGACTTGACACTGTCACTTCGCCTCAAGTGTGTTCCCACTGTTCTTAAATTACTATCCTACCACGGCTCTATTGAGTCGTGCAAACAGGTAGTAGTTGGGTGCAGTCCCGAAACACTTGGAGGCAGTGACGGTTAGACAGGATTCGTCTCTCCCGGTATTGGGAGTTGATATCGCGTTGTGTCTAGGAGAGCCATTACACATAGTCGTCCCTGGCCAGGGCAAGCGAGATTTGCTGGTAGTGTTACCAGTAGTTTCTCAGGGTGTTCTGGGCCACACTCCGACACGACTTGTACCGCTATTAGGGGACTGGCGTTTGCCGCCCCCTAGGCCCGACATGCGATACTCTCAGACGAACAGACCGGACTGTACGGAGATTGTCACGTTCAGGCTCAGTAGGAGTTCGGATGGGTTCACCTCGTCGGTCTTTTTATCGGCATCTACCTGGGGACCGTTACGTACAGCTAGTACCGCTTGCGGCCTGTGGTTAAACCCACTGCCAGCGTAGTGTCGAGCCTTTAGAGTCCCACATAGAGGGTTATTCGCCTTTGGGCAAAACAGAGTAGAGGTCGCATGGTTTTGCAACGGGGTTCGTTCACATTCGCGCACTTGTGCACGTTTGGTGTCCGGGAAGTTATTACTAGCGGGCTTTGGTTTAAGCCAGATCCTAGTATTTGTTTTGGGATTGGTTTTGTCTCATTGTATTCGTGTTCCTCGGAACACGGATGCGGGTGTGTATGCACAGTTGACAGAGGCAGAGGATTCTCATTAGGGTTGTTGACCGTTGACTTTTTCCAAACCCTGATGAGAATGAGAAATATGATTAATGATATTAATTAAAGATAATTGTGCCATGGTTAGGTTGACCATTTGACTTATGTTGACTTTTTGACTTTGGTTGACCGGTTGACTTATGTTGACAATTTGACCATCATCATTTCACATGGAAGATGCTTCTTGATTCTTGCAAAATTCATTTAATGTGAAATGATAATGGTCATTCCAAATGAACCATCACAATTTCTTTTTAATTATTATTATTAATTCATTATTCTTTCATATGAGAGTATGGTTGAAAAATGTAGCTCATTCTCTCTTGCTCTTTCTCTCTCATGTTCTTGAGCTCTCCCTCTTCCTCTCAAAGCTTTAATCTTTCATGTGTTGAAAATCAAAAGCTCTTGAGACAAAACCACAAAACATCTCTCTACTCTTTCTAGGGTTCTTTGTCTAGCAAACCAAGCACTCTAGTTACCTCTTGGTTGAGCTAGGAACTCAAGATAGAAGCCCTCGGGTGGATCTATCTTCGGCAAAGGGAAGACGACGAGGAGGAGCCGTCTACGCCACTACAAGGAGCAAGAAAGAAGGAGAACCACAACAAGAAGAGAAGGAGTTCAAGTTATAGGTATAACCATTCTACATAGTAGCTAGAACTTGTAGTTAGTGTGTTAGTTTTTGTTTAGCAAAGATCCTTCATGGATGGTCCATGTTACCTTGTGAGAAAATTTTGATTTTTACCTATTCCGCCTCCCCGAAAGAACCGGGATGGATAACGTGGACCTATATATCACTAGTAAAATAGGGGGTTGCCCCTACGGATATTGGAATCCGTAGGGGCAGATTTAACTTGGCCCTACGGATTAATCCGTAGGGCTAAAAGGTTGCCCCTACGGGTCCAGACGTCCAAGAATAAAAATATTAATTCTTAATTTGGTGTTTGCCCCTACGGAGCCGCAAACAAAGAACCTACGGGTATATCCGTAGGGGCAACTAAATATCAAATTACTAAAGCTCAGATCGATCGCCTACGCTCACAATTTCTTTCTCTCTCGATCTCGATCGCGCGCGAAAACAACTCCTCATCGCCACCGTCGTCCTCCTCGTCGCCACCGTCGTCCTCCTCGTCGCCACCGGCGTTCTCGTCGCCACCGCCTTTCAGGTCGTCGCCAGCGCCGTTCGGGTCGTCGCCACCGCCGGTCAGGTGAGTAAATCTTGAGGTAAATTAAAAATTTTTTTGATTAACATACGTGCTGGGTCTGGGGTCGGGGGGTTGCGCGCGCGCGAGTTGAGGTTCGGCAGGGGTCGCGGTCGGGGTCGGGGTTGGGGTTAGGGTTAGGGTTGGGGTTCGCTGCTGCTGGGGCTGGGGTTAGGGTTTGCCTTAGGGTCGGTGTTGGGGTTTAGCTGGCCACGCTGGGGTTAGGGTTAGGGTTAGGTTGGGGCTGGGCTGGGCTGGGGCTGGGGGCTGGGGCTGGGGCTGGGGGCTGGGGGCTGGGGGCTGCCCCTGAGGCTGGGTGGGGCTGGGGCTAGGGTTAGGTTGGGGTTAGGGTTAGGTGGATTGATGACAACAAAATACATGGATGGATCGATGAATTTAGTGATGTTATGTGTCCCGCCAACATAGGAAATTCAAACGTATACTCCATTTTCTCATCTTAAAACTAGCAACCAAAATGTGACTAAAAAATCTTTCTAAATATATTTGAAACACACTTATTAGTTGGGTTGAATATTTGTGATTCCATTATATTATATTGTAAGATGCAGAAATTGTATCCTAAAACTACTTGATCCAATCATCCAACAAATACATTCATAACATACTTATTAATTTTCCTGTATCTTGTATTGAATCGTAAGATTGATTTGCATGTCGTAAGATATTTGACAACACTAGGATGTCTTTCATAAAACAGAAAGTAAATTGGTGTAGGGAGAAAGCTGCTTGATGGGTGGTGACTGGGTCCATTCTTTCTTCATAATCCCCTTCAACTCTATGCCTTTCAATTATTGTGGGAAAATTAGATATTACTTGAGTGATCATGATATCATTTTTTTTGAATATTTCTTCCGAGAATTTATGCATGGTCTTGACATTGAACTTTATCATACTCCTTAATATTACTTTAGTGATTGATAATATTCAATAAGCTTATGTTGTTGACCCAAATTAAGTAAGGGGGTTAGTCAATTGGAATTGGTGTTTGGAACTTTGAAGTATATCTTTAATGGGATAGGTTTATTTGGTGTCAGTCAAATAAAATGAGAAGTAGAACCTTTTATTGTTAGTTATGAATGAATCTAATATTGGAAGTTGATGGTTTCAGTTAGAACTTTTTTGGTATATGATAGATTTCCGCCTACCAAAATCGTTCCATCCAAAAAGTGAATACAGTGGAACTTCTGTTCTCCTTGCCCATCCACTTTTTCTCTCTGGAAATTTGTAGTCTATATAACTATCTAAAATGTATTTGCTAATACAATTATTTTAACCTGACATACTAAAATATTATTATATTGTTTATGTTATCAATAAGTTATTAGTAGTATTCTCTTGATTGGTAAAAGGGGCATGGGCGTTCGCTCTATACATTCTTAATGGGATAGAAGCCTACCCCCTACAGCCGGAACACACACATACAACAAGAATACACAACAAACGCATAATTAGAGAGCGATTCGAGATGTTCGGGTTAAAACCAATATATGATACTCGATGATAATATGAAACCTTCATATCCCCATCGAAACTCATATATGAAACTAAAAGCGCCACTTAGTCCCCGTCTATCGGTTAACATACGTGCGATACTCGTCGTGACTTAGAACTATACGAAGGTTGTTAAATATCGGACAGTATAGCTCGATACTAACAACCGTCGTATAGTCTACGCGACGAGAAAATTCAATCGTATGGTAACCCATAGATTTGTCCCGTATGGACAAGTTAAGAATGTATAAAGCAAACGCCTTCATTCACTTGTGTTTTCATCCGTTTCGAGATATTTCGTCGGTACCTTTCCGCTGGTTCTCCGTGTACAAAGATAGATTAGATGTTCATTTCAACGTTGTTTCACAGCTTTGAAATGATTATCTATTCTATTACAGTGTACTCGGAGAACAGCGGGGAGGTGCTGCCGAAATTTACTCGAAACGGTTGAAAGCACAAGTGATGGGCGTTCGCTCTATACATTCTTAATGGGATAGAAGCCTACCCCCGACAGCCGGAACACACACATACAAATGCATAACTAGAGAGCGATTCGAGATGTTCGGGTTAAAACCAATATATGATACTCGATGATAATATGAAACCTTCATATCCCCATCGAAACTCATATATGAAACTAAAAGCGCCATTTAGTCCCCGTCTATCGGTTAACATACGTGCGATGCTCGTCGTGACCTAGAACTATACGAAGGTTGTTAAATATCGGACAGTATAGCTCGATACTAACAACCGTCGTATAGTCTACGCGACGAGAAAATTCAATCGTATGGTAACCCATAGATTTGTCCCGTGTGGAAAAGTTAAGAATGTATAAAGCAAACGCCTTCATTCACTTGTGTTTTCATGCGTTTCGAGATATTTCGTCGGTACCTTTCCGCTGGTTCTCCGTGTACAAAGATAGATTAGATGTTCATTTCAACGTTGTTTCACAGCTTTGAAATGATTATCTATTCTATTACAGTGTACTCGGAGAACAGCGGGGAGGTGCTGCCGAAATTTACTCGAAACGGTTGAAAGCACAAGTGATGGGCGTTCGCTCTATACATTCTTAATGGGATAGAAGCCTACCCCCGACAGCCGGAACACACACATACAAATGCATAACTAGAGGGCGATTCGAGATGTTCGGGTTAAAACCAATATATGATACTCGATGATAATATGAAACCTTCATATCCCCATCGAAACTCATATATGAAACTAAAAGCGCCACTTAGTCCCCGTCTATCGGTTAACATACGTGCGATGCTCGTCGTGACCTAGAACTATACGAAGGTTGTTAAATATCGGACAGTATAGCTCGATACTAACAACCGTCGTATAGTCTACGCGACGAGAAAATTCAATCGTATGGTAACCCATAGATTTGTCCCGTGTGGACAAGTTAAGAATGTATAAAGCAAACACCTTCATTCACTTGTGTTTTCATCCGTTTCGAGATATTTCGTCGGTACCTTTCCGCTGGTTCTCCGTGTACAAAGATAGATTAGATGTTCATTTCAACGTTGTTTCACAGCTTTGAAATGATTATCTATTCTATTACAGTGTACTCGGAGAACAGCGGGGAGGTGCTGCCGAAATTTACTCGAAACGGTTGAAAGCACAAGTGATGGGCGTTCGCTCTATACATTCTTAATGGGATAGAAGCCTACCCCCGACAGCCGGAACACACACATACAAATGCATAACTAGAGAGCGATTCGAGATGTTCGGGTTAAAACCAATATATGATAATATGAAACCTTCATATTCCCATCGATACTCATATATGAAACTAAAAGCGCCACTTAGTCCCCGTCTATCGGTTAACATACATGCGATAATTTATTCTTTTCAACGACAAACGCACACACAAAGCATATACACGGATTTTCTCCTTTGTCAGTAACTATCCCGTTCTTATATTTCTCAATATAGTCAGCATAACTTACAATTTATATGTTATTCAGTCTAACATGGCCCATGAGTACGTCAGAGTTAAGGACTGGATGTATGTGGATTGGAAACAACGTATGCAACCTAAGTTTGTCACAGGAGTTGCTGCTTTCCTTGAATTTGCACGCGCACATAATAAGATCATAATAGAGAAGATTCTCTGTCCGTGCGATAGATGTGGTAATAAGTACTGGCAGAAGGTAGAATTGGCAGAGCTTCATATTGTAAAACATGGGTTTACTAGACTTTATTCAACTTGGAAATATCACGGGGAAGGAGAAGAATGCAGTACTGCGGTAGAAGAAGAAGAAGGAGAACACGATAATGCGGCAGGAGAAGAAGAAGAATTCGGTAATACGGCAGGAGACGGAAATTTATTTCCATCAGAAGAAATGGAGGATATGGTAGAGGCTGCCCTAGGTGAATCTATTCGTACCGAAGATGACATTCCTTCCGGTCAGGGACCGCGTGCGGATAAATATGAAAATTTCATGAATGATGCTAGGAAACCAATTTATGAGAATGCGAAGTATTCCACCCTCTCATGGTTCGTCCAACTTTTCCAGATTAAGTGCCTAAATGGATGGAGCAACAAGTCATTCACAATGCTTCTTTCGTTCTTGAAAGATTTTATGCCTCCGGGAAATAATGTGCCCGAAAGCTGGTACGAAGCCCAGAAGATGATGTCTGATTTGGGTCTAAAGTGCGAGAAGATTCAAGCATGTCCTAAAAATTGCGTGTTGTACCGGAAAGAGAATTCAGATTTGAAAGAGTGTCTAACATGCGGAGAGGCCATGTATAAGCCGAAAGATTCTGATAAGAAGCCTGATATACCTGTGAAGATAGCATGATACTTTCCCATAACACAGAGGCTACAGAAGCTATTCAGGTGCAAGAAAACAGCCGAGGCAATTATTTTGGCATCACCGTGCTCCTCCAAGCGAAAATGGAAAAATGAGCCATCCAAGAGATTCACCGGCATGGAAGGATTTCGATAGGAGGCACGCAATATTCAGTAGCGATCCTCGCAATGTCCGGCTCGGACTGGCTACCGATGGCTTCTGCCCATTCAACTATATGGCTGGAAGTCACAGTACATGGCCCGTTGTAATGATAATTTATAATCTGTCGCCTTGGTTGGCTATGGACCAATCATACTTTATGATGCCTCTTCTTATCGACGGACCAAACTCACTGGGGAACAATATCGACGTCTATCTCCGACCTCTGATCGAGGAGCTGAAAACTTTGTTCATTGATGGTGTAGAGACATATGATTCAAACACAAATACAACCTTCATACTGCGTGCGGCTTTAATGTGGACAATTAATGACTTTCCTGCGTATGGAATTCTATCAGGTTGGTCCGTACATGGTCACAAAGCATGTCCTCATTGCCATGAACACACAACATCAAAATTTTTGAATTTTAGCAGGAAGGTTTGTTATTGCGGCCATCGTCGTTTTCTGCCTCCAGACCACCCCTATAGGTTAGACACGGTTCACTTTGATGGTCATCAGGAGCTTCTTGGGCCTCCATCCCCATTGTCCGGAGAGGACGTGACTGCTAAATGGGATGGTTACAATAACGTGACCTTCGGGATGGATCCGACGAAACAGGTCAAACCACAATATTGGAACAAGTTAAGCATTTTCTTCGAGCTTCCGTACTGGTCTACAAATTCAGTGCGTCATTGTCTGGACGTCATGCATATAGAGAAGGGAGTATCAGAGCACATACTTAACTTGCTTCTGTGTAAAGACGGGAAATCGAAAGACAACATGAATGCCCGGATGGATCTACAAGAGTGGGGAATAAGAAGTGAACTGCACCCTAAACCGGTAGCGGGTAAACCGGGCAAGTTTGTACTTCCCAATGCCGCTTATCATATGTCACAACCGGAGAAGAAAAGATTCCTGCAGGTGTTGCATGATTTGAAAGTTCCCACAGGTTTCTCAGGATCATTCAGCAAGAAAATAAAAATTGTGAAGGGCAAGATCGATGGGCTGAAAAGTCATGATCACCATGTTATCGTGGAGCACCTTCTTCCATTAGCCCTCAGGACTTCTCTCCCCGACTCGGTTGGTCTAGTAATCAACGACCTATGTTGTTTTTTCAGAGAGTTGTGTGCTAAAACACTGGAGGTTGCGACGCTGGATAAACTAAAAAATTCTATTGCGTTGATACTTTGCAAGTTTGAGCGTATTTTCCCACCGTCATTCTTCGATATCATAATACACTTGATGGTTCATCTTGCAACTGAGGCGAAGTTAGCCGGACCGGTACAATATCGATGGATGTATCCCGTCGAGAGGTACGTGTAATTTTTCGTTTCGCGCAATTTATAAATTTATTGTTGTCCTGTATGCCCGTGTTTATTTATTCAACATATTCTCATTAGGTACCTTTACACTCTTAAGAAGTATATACGCAATAAAAATCGACCAGAGAGTTCTATCATGCAAGGTTATCTTCTTGATGAACCAACCACATTTTGTTCCCGCTATCTGGACCAGAACATTGAGACAAGGCTTAACCGACCACGAAGAATTCAAGACGGGCCATATGGTAAAGCCGAGTATAAGAGGGTAGACACTATGTTTATCAACAAGATATACCGGTTTATCTTGCTTAATTGCGCATGTCTTGAACAAATTAGAGAGTAAGTTCTTTTGGATTAATTGTTATATCTGTGTTTGTGTGTGTATGAAATGACATAATATTAATGTCACAATTATTTGTCGAAAACAGAACTCATTTTAACGAGGTACGTGAGGGGCATCCTGATTGGAACGAAGAACGTTTGGAAAAATACCATCAGGATAATTTTTGTGATTGGGTCACAGAGCATGTAAGTTATTCGAATTACATTTTATTGCTATCAGTTATAATCTAAACTTGTATCGTTATGTATTTATCGTAAAATTTGTTTTGTTAGATCCACGATCCGAACTTGTCTGCATCATTTGAGAGTGATTCAAGATGTTTAGCTCAATTTCCTAGTATGGAGGTTGCATATTACAAAGGATTTGGTGTCCTTGGATACAAATTCGAAGTTAAGGACATAGAAACATCTAGAACCACTCAGAATAGTGGGATTGCGACGGTAGGATCGGACGGTGTGATTTACTATGGGTACTTAAATTGTATACTCAGCATCCACTATCCCGGACGATCAGAACCCTTTTATATATTCCAGTGTACTTGGTACGATCCGCGAACCGATACAGACAGGTGGAGAAGCAGTCTTGGGACTTGGAAAGATGAATATGGATTGACCAGTGTGAACACACTTCGATTTTACGGTCAGGACGATCCGTTTATCTTTCCGAACCAAGCATTCCAAGTATACTACTCACAGTATTTGAAGCATCCGGGGTGGAGTGTTGTATGCCGATGGAAACCTAGAGATGTCTACGATGTCCCAGAATACGAGGACAGCGATGAGGACGAAGAAGAGAGAAGGCTTAAAGTGCTCCGACCGTCTGTTTCGAAGGACGGGTTGTCTTCGACCGATCATGAAGTTACGTGGGTTAGAAATGACATCGACGATGAAATCCAAGTAGATATGTATGATGCGCCCACGAAACGAAAAAGGTTATCAGTAATGTTATATTATTACTTCACATTTTACGCTCTAGATCATATATAGTCAATACTTTTAATGATTGTCTAATGCGTCCACGAACCGTTTATCTAGATTTGATGACGATGTCGGGAGCAGCGAGAGGCGGCAGGAGCTCCAGCCGCGGCAGAGGCAGAGGCAGAGGCAGAGCGGTTCTGCCGCCCGGAGAGCTCCGTAGGGAGCTTCAGAGGGCCGGTCTTGCACCCAGATCGGAGACCCCTTCTGATGCCTCCTTCCATGTGGATTTTGCCACACCTCCAGGTATACTGCACGCATATCCATTTTGAATGTAATATTACAGATATTCATGCATGTTTATGTCAAAATTACTTATATTGTCAATGTTTGATTGTCTAGTTGTTGGTGATGCGTCCACATCTGGGACAGAGGCCACCCCCGCTCCTCCAGGTATGTTTATATATCATATAGTGTATGTATATTGATTTAGAATGCTATATCATAAATACACACATTCCTTTTGCTCTTACTTAGCAATTTTTATTATTGTCTAGCTGTAGGTGGTGACACCACCGCACCTGCGGGTATGTTTATATATCCTATAGTGCATGCATATTGATTTAGAACGTTATATTATTGATCTACACATTCTTTTTGCAATTACTTATATAATCTATTTTTAATTGTCTAATTATAGGTGGTGCGTCCACACCTTCCACAGGGGCCACTCCTGCCGCTTCCATACCCTCCGCATCGTCTGCAGGTTAGTATGAATAAATTTAAAATATCTATTCATTTTACATATGCTCTATAGAATAAATATGAACTTCATGGAAATTTAGCGTCGATATTTATTTTATAGTTGGAGGGGATGCGTCCGGGTCCGGGACCCCGGTTGTTCCTCACCGGAGGAACTATCGTCCCGCTCGTGCTGCTGCTCGGGCCCAGGCTCGTGCGCTAGTCACCGGAGGTATATATCACACTTGAATTTTTGTTTAACCTTGATTTCTTAATACAACTTTGTCTTATTATTGATTGTCTTGATATTTCGTGCAGACGTAGGGCCTCTCCATCCCCAGAGGGGGACTCGAGGCCCGAATCAGTCCCATAGGCTGAGGCCTGATAGAGCTAGGGGGGAGGCAGCATTCCCCTTATTTTTTACCCTTGACTATCGCTATACCGGTCCTCATGCCGAGAGGTTCGGCCGGTATTTGGGGGACGAGAGCCGGATCGTGAAGAACTATCCACTTCACGTTGAGTGGGGCGAGCAGCACCAGCGCTCATTCGCCCTCTTCTTTGATCAGGCTCGGGTATGTATTAATATATATTTTCATTTGATCTATCCAATATATTTATTATTAACACTTGCAATCTAATAACAATGTTTTTTTTTTGTATTTTCAGTTGGATTACGATTTTCAGCCTGTAGCCGACCCTGATCACTCGGGGAGGGTGCTCGACCTTCATGCTCTGTACAATGGCCTGATGAAGAACATGCAGGCCAAGGTCCGATACAACAAGAATGAGCTGAAGGCCGACTGCTACTCCCTGTGGATAGCGACCTCCGAGGCAGAGAGAGCGGCCCTCCTATCTACTCCGGCGTTTGCGAGAGTCGACGTAGAGACATGGCCTCTATTGTGCGCTTATTTCGACTCCGAACGCAAACAGGTATGTATTTTAAATTTAATTCATTATTTATGATATAATTTATTTCTTTGTGTTTCTTAATTAGAAAACTAAATGTTAATGCGTTGTGCAGAAACAGGCCGCTCAGAATATGGAGAACAGGAAGTCGGCGAAGAGGGGTCGCCCCACTTACACAGGTGGCTCGAGGAACATTACTCGAGCCATGGAGTTATCGGTAAATTAAGAGTTATTCTCTAATATTCTGCAATATTAAGAGTTATTCTCTAATATTTCTAATATTAAGAGTTACTTTCTAATATTGCAGACATCTCGGACCGTGGCGTCAGGTGGTACACCGAGCGTGCTGTCCGCATATCTTGCCGTCCACGGCACCTCGACAGATCCCGCCACGGGCGAGCTTCGATATCCCGACGTCGCTACCCAGGAGTACTACGTAAGTGTTAATATTTTTTCTACTCAAATTTGAAATTTTAGTTTTGGAAGGTTCAAGTTTAAATTTTATACTTATACTTTACTGCTTAATGTGGGCGTAGGAGCGGGTGGTTGAGCAGGCCCAGGCCTCGGGGATCGATTTTACCGGACAGAACGATCCGAGGCTGCTGACCCCAGTTCTGGACGCCGCACACGGAGGGCACCACGGAGGTTGGGAGAGAGGCCGGGGATTGGGCCCTAGCAGGGCCCATATGAGGTTGGACTCCACCCCGGCGGTTACTTCCTCCGTCTCCAGTGACCGGCATGTCCATCAGGAACTGGATAGCTTGAGGGCCACCGTTCAGGAGTTGAAGGAGATGCTGGTATGTATACTACTTTATAGTAAAATATCATTTCATATTATATACATATCAACATATCCATAATTAGTACGTAGCTTGAGCTTATTTGGTTTTAGACTTAAGTTTGATTAATCATACATACATATGTAATTAAAATAAACAACGCTTTTCCAAACTAGATATCCAAATAGGGTTTCGAAATAACTTAATAATGATACGAATTCGAATAATACACAGTTCTTACACGCTTCTTACACACGTTATGTCCAGACGCGACAGGGTAGATCGGCCGAGCCTCCACATGCATCTCCTTCGGCTGCGGCTCCGCAAGCCACTACATCGGCTGCGGTTCCGCAGACAGCTCTTGTAGCTCCACCGCCCACTCAGACTCCCACAGCCGCGGCTCCGCAAGCGACTACCTCGACGGCGGCTGCGCAGACCACATCGCCAGCTCCACATGCCGCTCAGACTACCGCTCGCGACGCATTGCAGAGTGTATTGACCGAGGAGCAGGCGCGCGTTATTCTAACGTTATTCAGAGGTGGAGCTGGACCAAACTAGGATAGCTTTTTGGTTCTTATTTTTTGAAACATGTATTTATTTATATCACATTGTACTACATTTTGAAACGATATTGATATTGGTTTGTATTTATATCATATTCAGTTTTTGGGTTTCTTTTGTATATTATATATATGCGTGAGATGTGATTATGAATACTGCAATATATGATTTGATTGATGTATATAGTATTGTGCATAGGACGGGAAAAAATCTAGCAGCCCATTTTAAAAAAAAAAATACAGACAATATGTACCTACGGATTAAGCCGTAGGTATATATGTTGCCCCTACGAACATATCCGTAGGGGCAAACTATCAGGAAACCTGATATTTTCCCCCCTGATCTCAGTGCAGGGTGTTGGGAGTGCCCCTACGGATATGTCCGTAGGGACCACTGTCTATCCCCTACGGCATATTACCTACGGATATATCCGTAGGGGTATAATAAGGACCTACGGGTATATCCGTAGGTACATACAATATATTCAAAAAAACATAAAAAATATATGATTTGATTGCCCCTACGGAGTAATCCGTAGGGGCAACAACACCTACAGATATATCCGTAGGGGCAATATTTTGCCCGTAGGGGCAAGTTCAGGGCCTCAACTTGCACCTGCGGCCTTTGCATCTACGGGGTATTTTTTGGCCCCTACGCATATGTCCGTAGGGGCAGTGAGTTGCCCCTACGGATAAATCCGTAGGGACAACCCTTATTTGTAGTAGTGTGTGTGTGTGTGTGTGTGTATATATATATATATATATATATATAAGTTTCTTGTACGTGCCATGCACCTGAAGAATTGATAAAGTCATTACAGACAAAATTGATAATTTCATATATACACGTGTGTGTGGGGGTGGGTGGGTGGGTTGTATCATACATACACATTGCTTTTAAAAGATTTGCTTTCTAATGGTTATATAATTTTCTGAAAAAATAAATTTATCAAAGATAAAAATTTATTAAGATGTTCAGGAACAAAAATTTCATCAATTTTCTTGTAAGATTAGTATGTGTAGGCTTACTTGCAATATATATATATATATATATATATATATATATATATATATAAAAGATTGCAGAAGACTTTGACTTTTGAATGTATGTATCATGTTTATTCAAAACAAGAATATTTTAACTTGAAGAACATGTGTGTGTATGGTACGGTGCATGCATGAAATTGCTCCTAATGTGTATCTCAGTCTCTATCTTTACTGCTCTTTGATAACGCAGAGAGAAGGCACTCCATGCAGTAACATGTTTATTTGAAATTAATTATTTATTTTTATATAGTCCACGTCATCAATTTTTTTACACGTGTGACGCACGTTGATGCGTATTAGTATTAAACAACCAAGATTTAAAAAGATTTTTAATTACTTTAATACACACGTGAAATCATAACTAATTTCATAAATATTCTTTAAAAAACTAGTTTTTTAGTTGGGATAAAATATGCACACATTATACTTGTATTTTAATACAGAGATGTATCCCGCTTGCAGAATACCAGTTATAATTAATGCAAACATGAACCTTATATATATAAATCCAAAGTTCCAAACCAAATGCAATTGGTTTATTTTTATTATCCTTTTCCATTTTGGTGCTCTTGTGATCTCATGTTGGAATTCCATGTAAAAGCTTTAAAATTAGATTGAAATATCTGAGCCTTAATTATGATACGTAGACGTGGGCTAGAGTGTGACATGCAGTCGAGTTCCAAATGAAAATCGTAACTCTGAAGTGCAAATTAATTATTATATTTTTCCCTTTCTTATATAAATAAAATAATTTTATTATCCGTGTTCCATACTATATGATTAATTAAATGTGTGTTCCATAATAATAAGTCGTATATATAGTGGTGTTTGCGGCAAAGGAAATATTAACATTACTACAAACAAAGAGTAAAGGCATAAGTCCATCTTGTTGGATGCATCACGATCGGTACAACGCAATAATTATATGAGCATATCGTCGATTTACAATTTGTTGATGCATGCGCTTTTTATTCAAGCTATATATAGCCCCTATCTCACGTATCTCATGCGCATCGACCCAGTGAATTTAATGGTACTGTTACATGCATGTAAGCATAAGTATTATTAATTAAAAAGAAAAAAGAAGTAAAAACATGCAAGCATAAGCTTCCCGCTGAATGAGTCGACACAACATCATCTCTCTTCTGTTGCAAATAAAAAAAACCAAAAGATAAAAAAATTCGTCTTTCTTAATAAAATAAAATAAGAGCAAGATAGATACAGATTGATATAATTATAGCATATATATATATCCATTGATGTCATCTAGTTAAATATCCCAAAATGTAATTAATAATTAGCACTGGATTAAGTCACAAAAAACAAATATATATCATAAACTTGGATATTATATATCCTCCTAAACAAGATCATCAAAGCCTATATATATATATATGAGTGCAAAATCATGATCCTGCATCTTCGACATATATAACTCAGGCAGCCAATGCAAAATCATAATCTCCGTCGCCGTCGTCGTCTCCGTCTCCGTCTCCCCTTGGACCCTCTTCCGGCCTTCGGGCACCGACGACGGCCGTAACGACGTCCGTCCGTCTTCTCGCTAAGTGAGCCAATGATCATGACATCCATAGGAGCCATGTATATATATTTATAAATTGTTACAAGTAGAAAGAAGAGAGTGCGAGAGTCTTCACTTGGTCTTCACTTAGTGCTATATATAGGAGAGAAACATGTATGCATCTCGTTGGGGGACGAGCCATGCGCAAGATGATGCTCCTTAATTGAGGGCGTGCAATGCACAATAATGCTTGGGACAAGAGAATTCCACATCGAATTTTTGTGTGTACAATAGGAGCACATGAAAAGGTTTTTAGAGATAAAGGATCGATGTGTGGTGATGATTTGGTTATGTATCAAGATTTCTAATTTTTGGAATGAATAGTAGTACCGTCTTTGCTTCTTCTGTATATTACATGAGAAATACTGGGTTATCCATCGTCCATGATATATATAGTCCACAAACAGCTATAAAATAAGACCTGTAGGATCGAATAGAAAGAATTTGAAGTAAACATTTAACACTGATTGTTGGTTCTATACATCTTATAAAGTGGGATGGATATAAAAAATAAAGCTATAGTTATGCATATCAAGATTTCTCATTTGGAAATAGTAGGAGTACTGTCTTTAATTCTTCGAAATTACCGTAGAAATGGCTGGACTGAGCTGGTTTTCATTCCAGGTCAACTTTCTCCAGGTGTTCATTCCTCTTATGAGCTGGTTAAATGTTCCTCCCGGTCTCCTGGGTGCAAAAGTTGGTCTGGAAGAGGCTCCTCCTGTCATTTGTGTGGCAGGGCGTTTCACACAGTCAGTCTGAGATCCGCCCTTCTTCTTCACGATTGCCTCATAGCGTCGGGCATCCTTCAGAGCAAGATCATGGGTTGAGAAATCCCCTGTAGTTAGTGCAGCTTGGATTTCCGGGTCCAACCCTTACTGAAATCTTCGTGCCCGGATCTCAGCAGTCGGAATCAGGTGTGCCACGAACCTGTTACGGTCTTGTGTTAACAGTGAAATGAGTGAAATCAGGAAATTGAATATTGAGACAATATCTTACCTGCTAAGTATGGTAAACTCAGTATCGTATTCATCCACGAATTTGCTCCACATCGAGCCTTATTGTAAGTGGATGAACTGTTGTTCCATGTCGAAACGGGAAATCTCAGAGAAGTACTTCACGTCAAACATATTGCGAAATGCCTTCCATTCAATCGGTTAGGCGAGCTGGTTTTCTTCAGCCTTCCACCAGACTCTGGCGATATCAATTAGTTGCAGCTTTGCAACTCCCACCCAAGCAATCTCTGGCACTTGTGCTGCTTTCAGGTCATCTTCTATAAACTGAGCCCATTTTTCTGCCTCCAGTGGGCTCTCTTTTCCTGATAAATGTTTCGGGTGCAGTGCCCGGAATTGCTTGACTCCAGGTGCCTCGACCTCTGGGCGGTGTATGAGGATAGCAGTCTGCTGCTGCTGACCCTCCAGAAGGCTCTTGATAGCCTCAAGCAGTACCGTTTGCTCGTTGATAGGAGCTGCAATGGTAGGTGGTGGTGGTAGAGTAGGTGATGGAGTGTTGCTATTGACGTTGGTACTCGTGTTGTTCGGTGAATTCATGACCTTGATAGAAAAAGAAAGGTTATGATAGATTCAACGAATTTGAAATGTAAAGAATGTATAGTTGTTGATTCTTATAATTCTTTTGATATATTACTTAGGATTTCATGTAGAACTGACATGCATGGGCCGCCAACAAAACCTGTCACGTCCCGCTTCCCAGCATACGGAAGCGGTGACGTGGCGGACCCGCAACGTATTTACTAAGAAATTAATACGTTGAGCGTAAATAAGCAATATATGTAAAAATACACAAGAATGACAAGAGATATAAAATGATAGCAACTTTTATTAATATTCATCTTTACAATATAACTGTTTTGAAAAGGAAAGATACAATGATATAAAATAATGCCTAAACAGTGGCATACAAACTGAAATATGTACAGGATGAACTAGAAGTCCGGCTGGGCAGTGAACTGGTCCAAGTCCTCCTGGCTCGGCTCGATTTCCTGAGAGTCTGGTCCTCCTGACGAACATTCCAAAGAAAGAAATAAACAGGAATGTCGTCATCGAACTAGCGCTCGGTAAATCCTAAAAGAAAGAATGGAATATAACAAGTGATGAGAAATAGAACAGGTCAGTTGTACAGGTATATACTTGTTATTCTAACGTAATTGTTTATAACTTGGTACAGAAGGTATTTGTGTATACGAGAGGAGTCTATCTTACCCCATAGACTATGGTAACATGTAGTACAATATCCCGTCAAAACCCATGGGACAACGGCATAAGAGTTTATGCAGGTGTCTTTTAGTGACCAGCCCGTGCCACGTTAATACATTCCATACCAATTTACCCCGTTAACCCCGCGTAATATTTTATATAGATTATATTTACAAGTCTTGCCGAAACTATGGATACAAGTTGTTCAAGTAGTCAGGTTCAAGATATAATCTTGTAGTCATGTCAAGTTATAACTATGGTTTGGTCAAGTCAAGTCATGTATTCAGGTTTGATATTGAAGATTGAATTCAGGTATTCAGGTTCATGTTCAAGTTATACATGTTAGAGTTTGGATTCATATTTGAATTGGACTCTGATTTGAATTTGGATTCAGATTTAGATTTAGACCCAGGCTTGAGTCAGACACTTGTAACTGATTTAGATCCTGAATTAGGTTCGGGAGTTATCAGTAACTGTTGCACATGGACTGCAGGATTTGTGTTTTTCTAAGACAATTACCATTGATAACTTCGTTAAGTTTTCTGCCTAGACAAGCACTCACTTTCTCCGGCTCTCTGGGGCTCAAGAGAATTGATCCCGCTTAAACCTATATTTACTAAAGTCCTTAAATGTTGTTTTATATAACTCGAGGGGATTTTATGAAAATATTTTTAATATAATTAAAAATAAACCTCGAGAAGTTAATTTTATGAAAATATTTTTAATATAATTAAAAATAAACCTCGAGAAGTTATTTATAATATTTAGGGTCTTCATGGATGTATATTTTAAGAATTTGAGGCATTTTAGTGATAATAACTTAGCTTGAAAAATTCAAGGTATTTTACTGTAAAAATTGACTTTTGTTGGTATTTTGATGAAACTTGTAATTCTTTCATTTGAAAAATATAAGGTTATTGTATTTTGAAAATATATGGATTTTTTAATATTTATATATTTATTAAAATTTAAATTTTTAATTAAGTAGAAAAATTACGTTTTTCTTAAAAACCGTATTAAAAACCTTTCGAGACCGAATGCTCCTTGAGGAGGTCTGCATCTCGCTCTACTAGCCTAAGGATGTGCGATAATCCACACCATCTAATAGCGGGTCTCCTAAAAAGGATTGTAGAGCTATATTTGCAAAGAAATTTAAAATACAATTTAAAAGAAAACCGTTTTTATAGTAAATGGTATTTTAATGTAATCTTGTATTCGTAACCAAAATGTATACAAGAGTATATCGTGCTATGAAACCATGTGTGTATGTGAGGGGTAGGTCGTTACCCCGTGAATTTTTCCTAAAGGTATGTTTAAGCAAAATCTATAAAGATGATATATACAAAGTTCATGGTATTTTAATGTAAAAGTTAAGTTAAATTAATTTTGCATGATATTTGTGATTAAAAATTGGTTCTAAGCATTTGTTTTATGATTACAAATATAGTGTGGGAATATGAATGAAGAATATGTAAGAAAAAGTGGAATTATAGAGTTTTAGAAGTAGATGTCGTATTAACTCCACTTCCGACATATATTTTAAAAATGAACTTTTAAAGAAGGGGAATGGGGATTTGATGATGCTCGATATCGGTGATCTCCCAGATCATGACACGTGGCAGATGACGTGTCGCAGGGCTCACAAGAAAGGACCTACAGTGGCCGACCAGACCACTTCTGTGCCCGTCCTACAAGCAAACGCTGGCTCACCTTCGAGCCCCTGTACAATTGGTCTCCTCGGCCTACCAGCTCGTCTCCGAGCTACTACAGAACCAAGATACCTCGGCTCTCCCGCTCGTCCATGAGATCTCCCGCCGAGGTCATCTTCCTCGGTCTCATCGACCGACCAACGGCACCGCTCACTGGCGCAACCGCCATCTCGCGAATCTCGCCATGCGCGAGATATCCGCCAGCCACATCCCACATTCCACGCCATCACGATCCCCCATTAACGAGCCTGTCTCGCCATTAATGGGAGATCCCGCTCATCACGCGGGCGTGGACGTCGGGAGCGTAACTACCGGTGTGATTCTCGTGCCTGCCCTGCCTGCTGCCACTGCTATATAAACCCCTTCTTCAGACGGTTCAAGTAAGCCATATTTTACTCCACTAAGCCGTTACTTTGCTCGGATCTCCAGTCTAACTTGACCGTCGGAAAGTCCTCGGTGGTACAACCATCCCGGGACTTCCTTGCAGGTAGCTCGGCAACCACAACCTCAAACCCATTGAGATCCACACGCTTTAGGAGTGACAGCCTCCAGATCCAATCTCAGGCACCCATCGCCGCCATCAGTAGATCAATGGAAGGTAACATCTTGGCGCGATTCAGGTCGCGTCAGCTGGCGCCGTCTGTCGAAACTCCTTGATTCCACAAAAACAAAAGTTCACTTTCCGATCTCAATCCAATGGCGAGCGATCATCATGAAGATCCAAGCACTAGACGCCGCCTCCCCCTCAACGGAGGCGCGGACGAACCTCCTCCGCTGAATGCCATTAGCGCCCTTGCCAGACGAATAGACCGACTCACGTCCTTCGTGGAGGCGCTCATCAGCGTCCAAACGGCAAGGCAAGATCCCCAGGTCGCCGCTCCCCCACCTCGGGACCGGGACCCCTACAGGGGAAGAGAAGACTCCGTCCGCGTCGGCACTGCCGACTACCGCGTTGCTACCTCCCACGGCCGCAGATCTCCCGGGCCAATACGTTCTAAGGCCCGCTAGGTGCCTCACAGTTCAACGCCGAGGTCCGTCGCCAGAGCTCCTCGTCCCGAGATCCTTCGTGCACATGTCCCTCCCGAGAAGATGTCTGTTAGCTCGCCTGTTACCAGGCCTGACCGATACCCCCTCCCTCGACGGGGTCGCGCGAACGAGACTCACCACGGCGGCTCGAAGACTACCTCGCCGGGGGATTTAAGGAACCTCATTGAGAGGAATCACGGCCGAGGCCAAAAGCAGGCCTCCAATAGCAGAGGCCTGAGATCAGAATGTGCCGAGTAGTAAGGGTACCACGGCCAACTCGACGCCCTCGAGAAGATCGAGGGTCTGCATCGGGAGGGTCACCGCTCGAACGACGGGGCTAAGTACGCCGCCGACTCGCTCACCAAACCATTCACCGATGAGCTGCTCGCTGTCCACGTCTCCTCTCGCAACAAGCCCCTAAAGGTCTCCCTCTTCGACGGCAAGTCTGACCCGAAGGACCATTTGTATGCGTTTACCGCAGGGATGAGCTTTCAAGACAACTCCGACGCCGCCCAGTGCCGGGCATTCCCGGCCACTCTCATCCGCTCCGGGCGAGACTGGTTCCGAGGACTCGAGCCACGCTCGATCTTAACTTTCGACGAGCTGGCCACCTAATTCCTCGGCCACTTCGTTGGGAACAGGCGGCAAAAACGCACCGTCGACCACCTCTTCACGATCAAGAGCGGGGACAAAGGGACGTTCAAAGCATACGCCACCCGCTTCTACAACGCCCTTCTCGAGGTCCCGGAGCATCAGGACGAGACGATCATCACGACACTAAGGTCTGATCTTAGGCACAAGGAGTGGTTACGCTCCTTTGCACTAGCGCAACCTAAGACCATGGCTGAGGTAAAGGCCTGGACCGAGCGCAAGGTCCAGCTCAAATCTGAGGTAAGCGCAAATCTCCCCCGGGCAGAGCAAACCGACCAGAAGAAGAGGGCAAGAGAAGAGAGAAGGGGACCTGAATGGCAAAAGCCCTATCTCCCAAAGTTCCAGGAGTACACACCGCTCAATGTCTCCCAGGCAGTGCTACTAGAAGAGGCTAAAGGCGAGGGGTTCTTCAAGCTCCCCCCCAATCTCACGAATGACCTCAAAGCGAACCCGGAACCCCTACTGCGGGTTCCACAGGTCGCTAGGCCACTCCACGAAGAGTTGAAAGCAACTCTGAGACTACATCGAGGAGCTCATCCGTTCGGGACACCTAGCAGCGTACCTGAGGGACAAGCAGTAAGCTGACCGCGAGCAGGAGCAGCGTCCCCCTCCAACCGAGCTGACCATCGGCCAGATCATGGTAGTGTCAGTGAAGGATACGTCTGGTACCCACGAAGCTCGGTACCCTATGCCGGGCACAGATGCCAACAGACATCCGGGGGGCTCAAGCTACATGAATAAGAAGATCTACTAGCATAAAAGAAAAAGAATCTTATTCATTCAAGAGGTACTATAGGCTCCTCAGCCGTACATAAAAAAATATAATACAACAGCGGGGGAGGGGTACAGAGAGCACTGTTCGTGGTACTCTGAGGATATTTCCGCCAGCCGAGCCCTCGCGGCGTCTAACCTCTCCCTTCGATGACCCCCGCTAGCGTCGGCATCGAGCCTCAAGTGGTGGCACTCAAGGACGAGCGCCTCCAGCGGTTCAGCCGGCTTGCAGAGATCAGGCTGAAACGCCTCAGAGACCTCAGCTTGCCAATGGCCTCGTCTTTCAGCTGCTCAGATAAGTGGTTGTAGAGCCCCGGCGACACCCTCCAGATGGAGTACATCAACACCTGAAGTAGGGAGGAGCGCCTGGGGAGCAATCGACCGAAATGATCCCCAATCCGGCCTATCACTAACTGCACCGTGTCATGAGTGCAGTGCTGATCGTAGAGATACACGTTCTCGAAGCTTATGATATCGGGGATGGTGAAAGGGAAGTCTTCCATTCTTGCGTTTGGGTGTGAGGAAAGGAGTCGTCAACAATCTCTCCATTTTATAGCCCACAATGCCCCTGAAGTTCAACGGTCACCCGCAACTGTGCCGCCACGCGGCAGACATCGCGCCGCTCGATGCGAAATCGAAACGAAGCGGCTCCGGCTCTTCGCCTCCTCCACGCGTTCGTGGCACGTGTCACTTGCGACTGTCCATCTTCCCAAAGCCCTCACGAAGAGTGTAGGGTTGCTAGGCACTCTCACAAGGTTCTACAAGGCATCAACCATGCCCGATTCAAAAATTAGATGTACCGAACAACCCTAACCAAGATCGTATACTAGAGATTATGCGAAAATAATAAGCAAGTAAACAACTTTACTTCTAAGAGTTTGGGATTACAACCTTTGTAGTCCGGTCCTTCACTTCAATAGCTTCGTGAAGTAGTCCCTTCGCTGCGATCACGATCGTCCGGACTCTAGAGAGGCTCCCGCGAAGAAACGAACGTGCTTGCTTCGATGACTTCGAGGCCGAAGATGATCTACGTCGAGGAGACACTGAATCAAGCTATTCCTTCACTAGGTCATGAACTTTGTGAAGAGACCACACTCTACTACATAGCAAGTAGTAGAGGATGAAGAAGTAAGAGGTGGGCTCACTTTAGAATTGATTTTCTCACACTTTATCTCAAAACTCCATTAGAGCTAGCAAGCTTTTTCATGGAGCTTGAAGAAGAAGAAGAAGACTTGTGAATAATTCATCCAAATGAATTATTGCACCCTTGGTTGAGTTAAGCCCTCATGGCTAACTCATGTAGAGAATTAACTCATGGCTATGGTTAAAGGTTGGGTTTGATAAATATCTTAAACTACACAAAAGAGTTGACTTTGTCAAAGCTTATCCATAAGCTTTTGTGCAAGCTTTAGCATAACAAACTCAATCTCTTTTGAATTAGCTTAACATAAATAGAAACCCTAACTTAACCCTAGCATTGTGTTAATCTCATACACCCATCTTTCATGTATCATCAAACATGACACAATCCATATACACAAATGTACATATCACGCGTGTGTATACACACACACACACAATGTGCACATCATGTGAGAAAAAGAAATCAATAGTGAGCTAAATATTAGTTAATGTATTATAATATATCAAATATATAATTATACATTAAATTATCAAATCAACCCTTGATTTAATAATCCGGCTATATCACATATAACCGACTAATATCGAATGCAACATCTTATCGAATTAACGCTCGATCCGATAACTCGGCTATATCACATATAACCAATCATGTCACACATCACGAGAATATAATGCGGTATCACATACTCGTATTAATCTGGTTCCCGCACATATCACATATGCGCTCCTACTCCGTTTCGCTTGAGCCAGAAAACCTGTGTGTAGGACTCTAAAGACTCGTCAATACGCCGGCAATAGGTGATGATCATATTGTTAGTGTATATGCCCTAGGGGCCATTATTGTATCATACCAGCTTGTATATTACTTAATGGAAGCTTGGGATATTCACAGTTATATTGACAGTCTTGTTAAAAATAGTAGTATGCTACTTGGTTTGTGTCTACTTTAATATGTGCATATGTTTCTTGTAACGTATCACTTATACATATTAGTAGAGCCTATAGGATCTTTGCTTGATTACCAGCGTTGTGATGGCAGTCACACTAGTAGGAGCTAGATAGTCTGTAAGCAACATCCTATTCTGGTCCCTGGTCGTTGGATTATCGAGAAAGGGAATCGATATTCCGGAGTAGACTAAGTGTGTACGCTTCTCATCCCAGTTGGGGAGTGGTCTGTCCCACAGCCATCAGTACGTCGTACTGGAGATAGTATACAGGTGCTCGTTAGGTTACGGGTACACCGGACAGGACTCGCAAGGGAACTGTTGGTTGGTATTATACCCATCGTCAGTTAACAGTTCCCAGGTGACATGAGTACAGTATAGTCCGCAGACTTGACACTGCTACTTCGCCTCGAGTGTGTCCCACTGTTCTTAGATTGCTACCCTACCACGGCTCAAAGGAGTCGTGCAAACAGATAGTAGTTAGGTGCAGTCCCGAGCACTTGGAGGCAGTAGTGGTTAGATAGGATTCGTCTCTCCCGGTATTGGGAGTTGATATCGCGCTGTGTCAGAGAGCCATTACGCAAAGTCCCTGGCCAGGGCAAGCGAGATTTACTGGTAGTTTCCAGTAGTTTCTCAAGGTGTAATGGGCTACGCTCCGACACGACTTATACTGCTATTAGGGGACTGACGCTTGCCGCCCCCTAGGCTCGATATGCGATAGTCTTAGACTAACAGACCGGACTGTACGGAGATTGTCACATCAGGCTCAGTAGGAGTTCGGATGGGTTTCCTCATCAGCCTTCTTATCGAAATCTACCTGGGGACCATTACGTACAGCTAGTGCCGCTTGCGGTCTGTGGTTAAACCCACTGCCCGCGTAGTGTCAAGTCTTTAGAGTCCCACACAGAGAGTTTCCCTGCTCCAGGCGAAACGATATAGAGGTCGTATGGTTTTACGACAAGGGTTCGGACGCATACGTGTTTAAACGCACGTACGACGTTCGGACAGTTTTTACTAGCCGGCTTTGGTTTAAGCCTGATTCTAGTATCAGGTTATTGGATTTATACAGTCTAAAGTTTTTCCGTGTTTTCATGGATTGGAGGGGCGTTCTCGTAATTTTCCGGGAAGTTTCTAGAAGCATGGTGACTTGGGGGTTAAGGCGGCATAAGCATTTATTGCTTAATGACTCATTTGTGTGATTCATCCTTAGAGTTAATGCTTCATTTATTAAGCTTATGACTCATGTGATGAATCACACAAGGTGAATGCATCAACCATGATAATTAATCATTTATATTATTTATTTGATAAATTGTTATGGTTGTTATATTCTAATGTGTTCATTTTTCAATATCATTCTTATCATCACCTTCTCTCTCCTCAAGCTCTCTCATTCTTGAAACCCTAACCCTAACCTCTCATGTGTTGAGATCAAGGGTTAGCTAGACTAATACATCCATAACCTCACTCTATATCCCCTAGGTAGCTTAGATTAGCACTTTGAGCAACCTAATTATCTCAAGTTAGAGATCAAGCTTGTAGTAGGAGCTCTCGGGTGGATCGTCTTTGACTCGAGGAGGCCGTTGAGGTGCCGATGTTCCAAGGAGCCTACAAGGAGTGGAGGACCGCGATGAAGACCCGAAGGACAAGTAACATGAGGTATAACTTCGAATCTGAGTAGTTAAACCTTTCGTAGTTTTCTAGTAACAGTTTAGAAACGATTCATGCGCTCAAGTCCGTGTTACGAAGCTTTGATAATCGTTTTTCATATATTCCGCCTCCCCGCAAGATCGTGGGGTGCGTGACATGGACTTACAGTGGTATCAGAGCCAACTAAACCATTACTATCTTGTTAGCAACTAATTAGAACTTCGATCGTCATAAAACACGAAAACAACACCCCGAACACCCTAACAGTTTCTGTTAATTTTAAACTTGTCGAAAAAAATATTTGATATACCTTAAAATTCACAGCAGGGAAATATAAGAAAACTGGGAAAATATGAGCCCTTAACTCGGTTAGATGGCCGCGGATCCGCGGCACAATAGTGCTTTTGGCCGCGGATCCGCCGTCGAGTCAACTCCGAGTTGACTCGGATTTGCGCAGTAATTCATATATTTTGGTGTTTTGTTTTCCTGTATATTCTGTTTCTGCCCAGGTTACTTCAGTGCTGGCTTGCATTTGGGGTAGACACGGAAAAAGGTTGTCGATCGATATTCTAAATTAATTGCTAATCGGGTTTTTATCTGTAATGTTTAATGTATTCGTAAACCTCCCTTAACTGCTAGTATGTCGGTTGGCAGGGGGTTGCATATTTCTGTAATGTTTACTGTTTGTGTATATGGACTTGATTGGAATGTTGTGATGATTAGCCGGGGTTTGAGATGTGTTTTATATTCATTCATTCAATGTAAATTGTAATATGATGTAATATTCTTTTGCGGGGCACATCCATGTTGCGGTTGTAGCCACCGTTGTATTATTTCTTTTTACTGTTTATGCTCCTAGGATAGACCCAAGGTGGGGTGCACAAACTACCGGGTACTTTGAAGTGTTTAGTGGCCTACTCACGTTGTTGAGGGAGACCGCTTTACTTCGGGCACTTGACAGGTAGTTTGCCGTACCCGTAGGGGTCTAGGGTGGGATAATGGTTATTCATCACAACTGTGTAATCCGTATTTTGTTGCAGGCTCAAAACAAACGCGGATTGCTTGCATATCCAATAAAGTTCATCAGTGATCTGGAATGCTTATTATTGCGTCTAACGAATGTACAATATCTATATATGATAGCTATTAGACGTCACTTATGTTTTACACCCGCGCTAACCCAGCCCCCGTCCTGTCGTTAGTTAAGTAACCTAATGGGTGATGACGGGACCCCGTGGCGAATGCGGATGGCGTAAGAGAATCTGGTATTTTCGTTGTTTTCTGCAATGATAGGATAAATGATGGGATGCATTATTATAATGCAAAGAAAATAAACCAAAGTTCAATCGTTGGAACAAATTTAAAAGAAACCACTCGGTTATTTTAAAAGAACAGAATTTTTTAATTACAGAGCTTTAACCACTCCTTTTAAAAAGTATCAAGTTCCTTCGATTATATCAAGTTCACTACGTTCACGGTTTTGCCAAAACCATTCGTAGCCCTCCGTCATTTCATTTGGGTATTCAGTAGTATTCAAGCTATGTATTTTTTGGTCCTTAGTCAAGACATAGTGTTTGGTAGCTGCTGTGATATTCATTTGTTGCATAGATAGATGCGTTGGTTTGAGACAGTCGTATTACTTTTCTTGGCCCTTAGTCAAAAGTATATACGGGTGGGTTCAAATTAACCTGGATAATGACGGGTAGAACTTGACATGTGACTTATGACATTTTTTGCCCTTGGTCAAAGTCATAAGAGCATGTGGCAAAAATCCATATCGGGAGTTTCTAAAGAAACTAAAATTTGCTAGTGTTGCATACCATTTGGAGTTTGATGAATGTTGGTAGGATTCCTTCAACATTATCATACGATGATATTTGGATCCCGATCCTACTGTGAGTACATGCACTTATCAGGAGATTCGTCACTTAATGATCAATGCAATAAACCAAGTAGGTATCGAGAAAGGTGTCAGCGGGGCTACGCCCCCAGAGAAAAGAGATTATTTAATTAAGGAACTTCGTGAAAGCGTTGGAAAACCTCCCTCGAAGTATCGACACTGGCCTGGCTGAATGGTTAAGCAAGTATTGTACAGTGAGAATAGTCCTGACTAGTTCTTCCCTTTTGGTTTGAGGAGGGATTTGAGAAACAGTGGGAGCCATACTGTTTAGATAAATTAAAAACCAATCTAAACTTGCAAGAGCATCATGCTAAAAGTGTTTTTCTTCTCTCTCTTAATTGCAGCGACCCTGTGACCACGACTAGGTTACATTTAGATAACAAATTGACTGAATCTGACTTATATGACTGGCAAAGGTCTGTCCAAATGTCCATTGCCTATGACAAGCTGGACCACCCTATTACTACTCAAGATCCCGCCATCCCAGGTCCAGTTTCCACTGTCACGGATATGAATATCCGTCAGACAAGGGAAAAGGATAAAGCGAAAGCCAAGTGCCTCGTGTTAGCTTCAGTTGATGGTGTATACCAGAAGCAGCACGAGAAGATGGACTCAGTTTCCATCTTTCTCCATAACAAAGATTTATATGGAGAGCAATCTCATATCACAAGATATGAAACCTCGAACGAATTAATTCAAGCGAGATTGGCTATCGGGTCATTTGTAGGGGACAACGTCCTTACAATGACTAGCTATATTGATGAGCTCCAGGACCTGGAGACCACGTTGGGAAACGAATCAGATACTGACTTGATTCTACAGTCTCTGCCTTCTACCCTGAAGGAAACCAGGGAAGAAGAAGGAAAGAGAAGGGCAAAAGTTTCAGGACTGGGAATAGTAAAAGAGGGACGTTCCTATTGTTATGGGATTGGGCATTGTCAGAAGGATTGCAGGGCTTTGAAAGCCAGTAGCCAGGATATAAAGCATGTTGTGGCTTCGGGCTCAAGTGTGTTTGTAATTGAGAACTGTTTGTCAATTAACTCTACTTCCTGGGTACTAGATACCGGAGCAGATCTCATATCTGTAATTCATTACATGCTTTGAGAAACCGTAGAGTTATAAAGGTAGGTGATTGGTCTCTCACAGTTGCAAACGGAATGACTGTGAACGCTGAATCCGTGGGAGAATATCGCCTAGGTTTGACAAGTGGGCATATATTGATTCTACGTAACTGTTTGTATGTACCTAGTATGACTTGTAATATCATATCAGTGTCCACACTTTCGAGAGATGGATATGATTTTACATTCGTAAGCGATGTAGTTAACATCCACCTAAATCAAGTTCTGATTGGGTCCGGTACATTAGATAACGGTATATACGTATTGAGTCAAGCTCAGGTTTTCAATGTCCAGAACACACTTAAAAGAAAGTCTCCAGAAATAAATCAGGCTTTCTTATGGCATTGTAGACTAGGTCACATCAATGAGAGAAGGTTGACTAAATTACATAGAGAAGGATATTTGAATCCGTTCGAATATCAATCTTATGCTACTTGTGAATCTTGTCTCAAAGGAAAGATGACAAAGACTCTGTTCACTGGACACGGAGTAAGAGCAAGCGAGCTCTTGGGACTCGTACACAGTGACGTGTGCGGTCCAATGTCTACACATGCACGAGGTGGTTATTCCTACTTCATTACTTTTACGGATGATTTCTCTAGGTATGGATATGTCTTCTTAATGAAGAATAAATCCGAGGCCTTTGAGAAATTCCAAGAATACAAGAATGAAGTGGAAAAACAAACAGGCAAGAGTATAAAGACACTGAGATCTGATCGAGGTGGTGAATACTTAAGTGCTGAGTTCCTGGGTTACTTAAAAGAGAATGGAATTCTCTCTCAGCTTACTCCTCCATACACACCACAACATAACGGTGTATAGGAAAGGAGGAATCGAACCCTGTTCCCCTCCGAACGGCGGCCTGCGACGTTAGGACGTCACGTGCCTGAGGTTCGGGGCACATGCTATTTGGTTTTTATCCGTCCACCTCTTCGAAGATGCCAAGTTGATTTATGGCACCGTGTATCGAAGGTTTAGACGGATGCGGCCGATGTAGCAGACTTTGTCAGATTCTCCCTCGCTTGAGGGGTTTTTGATTGTGGGGACGCTCTTCCCTGCAGGCGCAAGCCCCTGCAGTTAATTACGCTACCGCTTTGCGGTAACAACTTTCTCCTTCTCCAGAATTTCACTTCGTGTCGTGTGTGTTTGTTTTGTTTGTGGCTGCCCGTGGATTGTATACGGAGACTGAGTAATGCCGTCGCCCGTAGGGCGTGGATTAGTCCAAATCCGTATTTACTTAGATTTGGGTTTGGTGTTTTTAGTTTAAGGATGCATTAGTCGCGTTGCGACTAAGATCAACTTAAACATTCGTCAAGGATACGTTAGTCTTGCTTTGGACTAAGATCAACCTGACGTGGTGATTCATTTAATTTATGGCCATCGGGACTCATCACCTCTCTAACATCGTTGAAGGATTACAACGATAGGTGTCAGAGAAGCTCAGAGATGTACCCTTGAACCAAAGCTGATTGAGGGTTTTATAGTCCATTTAAGTGCTTCAGGATACGTTAGCCGTATTTGGGGCTAAGATCAACTTAAACGGGATCGTTTAGATCCGGCAAAAGAGCAATTGGCTCTATTATTCCAGTTTAGGGACGTAGTGGTCCCTTATTAGTTTAGGGACGTCTCGGTCCGATACCAGTTTAAGAACGTAGTGGTCCATTATTAGTTTAGGGACGTTTCGGTCCGATGCCAGTTTAGGGACGTAGTGGTCCATTATTAGTTTAAGGACATTTCGGTCCATCTCCAGTTTAGGGACGTGGTGGTCCGTCATTAGTTTAGGGACATTTCGGTCCGATGCCAGTTTAGGGACGTAGTGGTCCATCATTAGTTTAAGGACGTCTCGGTCCAATATTAGTTTAAGGACATCTCGGTCCGATATTAGTTTAAGGACGTCTCGGTCCAACATTAGTTTAAGGACGTCTCGGTCCAATATTAGTTTAAGGACGTTTCGGTCTGATATTAGTTTAAGGACGTTTCGGTCCGATATTAGTTTAAGGACGTCTCGGTCCATTATTAGTTTAAGGACATTTCGGTCCACGAGTTTAAGGACCCCGCAGTCCATATCGATGTGTGGTCGTTGGGACCCGTCACCTCTTTGACGTCGTTGAGGAATTACAACGACGGATGTCAAAGGAGTTCGGAGATGTACCCTCGAACCGGATGTAGATTGATTTAGGAGAGCCATTTTGCTCAGTCAATTTAATTTAAGGACTTATGGCCAAAATTGGGCTAAGTCCAGTTGAAATGTTCAACATTTTATTTGCTTTTGCATTGCATTTCTTTTTTTTTATTTTTTTATTTGGGCCTTGCCCAGAAAGGATGCAGAGTATCAATTTGTTTTGGGCTCTACCCTTTTAGGAATGATGCAAGGTATCAATTTTATTTGGGCTCTGCCCTTATATAAAGGATGCAAAGCATCAATTTATTTGGGCTCTGCCCATTTATTGCCTTGCAATTTATTTTGGCCTGTCAGGTCATTTTGATTTGGGCCTGGCCCTTCAAATAGTGCAAAGCACCAAGAATCTTTTGGATTCAAGAAAATGAGTGCAGAGCACTTTTTAATGATCTAAATTTAGATCAAAGAAGAGAAAAGAAAATCTTTTCTTTCTTTCTGTCTCAGAGAACCAGAGGTTCATAGCAAGTGCAAGGCACTATTTTTATTTATTTATTTATCTGAGAACCAGAGGTTCATAGCAAGTGCAAGGCACTATTTTTATTTATTTATTTATCTGAGAACCAGAGGTTCATAGCAAGTGCAAGGCACTATTTTTATTTATTTATTTATCTGAGAACCAGAGGTTCATAGCAAGTGCAAGGAACTATCTGTTGTGCGCACGTGCGTTGCACGTGGTGCCGCATGGCGGGCATACGTGCGTTGCACGTGGCGCACATGCGCATTATGAGGAGAAGCAAAGCTTCTATATATGGAGAACAAGCTCCTTTTAATATTATTAAATATTCTCATGTGGTGCGCACGTGCGTTGCACGTAGTGCCGCATGGCAGGCACACGTGCGTTGCACGTAGCGCACATGGCGCTTGCGCATATGCGCATTATGGAGGAGCATGCTCCTATCTTGGAGAACTAAGCTCCTTTGAGTATTGAATCCTTTGAGGATTTTTACTCTCCCCTTTCTAAGAGGTATCCCTTCTTATTTATATGGGAGTGGTAGAGAAGCCAGCTCTCCTTTTCCCGATGTGGGACTAAAAAAATGCATTCCCCATGTAGTAGAGCATTACTTTAGATTACACGTGTATAACACATTTGCTCATAACTTTTGATCTCGGATGAATTATGAGGCCCATAATATATCAAATCGAAGGTCTTTTCGAGATGCTTTCAATATCATCAGAATTTAGCTGTTTTTCGTTCCGGAGTTTGTCAAAATACAGCTCGGAAAATACTGGTTCGCATCTTCTTCCTTAAATCACATGTGCATAGACATTTGCTCATAACTTTTGATCCCGGATGAATTATGAGGCCCATAATATATCAAATCGAAGGTTTTATCGAGACGCTTTCGATACAAATAGAATTTATCCATTTCTCGTTCGGGAGTTTGTCAAAAAACAGCCCGGAAGATACTGGTTCGTATTTCCTTAAGCGTATCGCTGCCATTTGATACCTTGGACTCTTTTGCGCAGAAATTTTTGGTGGGAACAAATGCCCCCCACTACTTTGCCCATGTAAGTATGTACGTGGGTGAAGTAGTGCAGAGTTATGCAGAGTTATGCATGGCGTATGGCCAGTTTTGGGTTGATGTATCACTTTCAGAATCTTGATCTGAGAAGATAACGAGCGGACACAAGCGTCGTCATTTATCTTTGACTCAAATCTCAACTCTTAAGGGATATAGTTCCAATCCTTAACTCCATGAGCCGCATCCTTCTATTTCTTTTTTTGTCTCACTCTGGCGTGGAGTAGTTCATACGCTTATGAGTAAGTTCTCCATTTCAGTGGCATGTAGCTTTGGCAAGTGTGGCCCATAGATGGTCGGCCCATCTTGACTTCTTTGCAGGGCAGTGATGGCTTAGGAGACAGGGGTAGGATCTGCCACCTAAGGCTTTTCAACTTTACGAGCCGTGAGGGTCTCATAAAGACTTTTCTCCCTACGAGTCGTGAGGATCTCGTAGGTGTATTTTCTCCTTGGGAATCGTGAGGATTCCTAAGTGTGTTTTCTCTTATAAGTCGTAAGGATCCTATAAGAGAGTTTTCCCTCTTACGAGTCGAGAGGACCCGTAAGCGGTTGTTTCCCTCCTTATCGAGATTCGACTTTGGAGAGTGTGACCCGTGGATAGTATGCAAGAGACCGTTTTGGGCCGACTTGCAGGGTCCCAGTGCTTAGGAAACAGGTTTTTTAATCCCTACTGCCTAAGGCTTTATCTTACGAGTCGAGACGCATCGAGAAAATCTCGCAAAGACATCAATTTCCTCACGAGTCGAAACGGATCGAGCAGATCTAGCAAGAACATCTTAACGTCGCATTTAACCTCTGCTCTTTACGACAGAAGCCCGTTAAGGTTGGTGGTACTTAGGGTTTTGGCCATCGTACCGTCGCATAAGCTGATATAGTCCTCGATAGGCAATCGTGCTGTTCGAGTAGCCCCGCGACTGCCGTGTCTCTGATCCCTTCGGGGGCTGGACAAGACGTCTTCAAGCAATCCTCCTTGGCAGTTTGACCGTCAGAAGAGCAAGCGCTAGGAATTTGCCATGCCGCTTTTTACTTGAGGTTAGGCTCATTTTGGAGAGCCCCGATGAGTCATAACCACTCCGCGCTGGTGTGGGGATGATCTCCGATAGTCTTTCGGGCTTTATATGAGTTGCCGTTAAGACCCTGAAGCTAGGAATTTGGCCTTTGCTTCGTTTGCTGGCATTGCGTCTGCTGTATCGAGACGAATGTTGCGGTGGGAACTAGGGATTTTGCCGTGGCTCCGTTTGTTTGATGACGTTATGTCTGCTGTGTCGAGACGAACGTTGGGGTGACATCTCGTCTGCTGTATCGAGACGGACGTCGAAGTGGTGACCACTCCACACTGGTGCGAGATGATCTCCGATTGTCTTTCCGGCTTTATATGACTTGCCGTTAAGACCCTGAAGCTAGGAATTTAGCCTTCGCTTCGTTTGCTGGCATTGCGTCCTCTGTATCGAGACGAATGTCGTGGTTGTCTCTAGGTTACTGGTGAACCGCCGAGGTTTGGAGCTAGGGATTTTGCCGTGGCTCCGTTTGTTTGATGACGTTATGTCTGCTGTGTCGAGACGAACGTTGGGGTGACATCTCGTCTGCTGTATCGAGACGGACGTCGAAGTGGTGACCACTCCACACTGGTGCGAGATGATCTCCGATTGTCTTTCCGGTTTTATATGACTTGCCGTTAAGACCCTGAAGCTAGGAATTTAGCCTTCGCTTCGTTTGCTGGCATTGCGTCCTCTGTATCGAGACGAATGTCACGGTGGGAACTAGGGATTTTGCCGTGGCTCCGTTTGTTTGATGACGTTACGTCTGCTGTGTCGAGACGAACGTTGGGGTGACATCTCGTCTGCTGTATCGAGACGGACGTCGAAGTGGTGACCACTCCACACTGGTGCGAGATGATCTCCGATTGTCTTTCCGGTTTTATATGACTTGCCGTTAAGACCCTGAAGCTAGGGATTTAGCCTTCGCTTCGTTTGCTTTGGTGTGTCTGAATCCCTGCTGGAGGAAGAACGCTGAGGTTGACATTTCGTCTACTGTATCGAGACGAACGTCATGGAGGTGACCACTTCATGTGAGATGGTCTCCGATTGTCTTTCCGGTTTTATGTGAGTTACCGTTAAGACGTCGAAGTTAGGAATGTGGCATTCGCTTCGTTTGCTTTGGTGTGTCCAAATCCTGTTGGAGGAAGAACGCCGGGATTGATATATCGTCAACTGTACCGAGACGAACGTCAAGGAGGTGACCACTTTCTGTGAGATGGTCTCCGATTGTCTTTCCGGTTTTATGTGAGTTACCGTAAAGACGTTGAAGCTAGGAATGTGGCCTTCGCTTTGTTTGCTTACACTGCGTCTGGTATATTGAGACGAATGCTGAGGTGGAGCTGGGATTTTGCCATTACTCCGCTTTGTTTCGACCATGGGGTCTTTTGTTAACTTTGCATGTACACCCCGCTGGGCTGCGAAGGAACGCCGTTGTTGACATTGCGTCTGTCTCCAGCTGGACTGCGGAGGAACGCTGTTGTTGACATTGCGTCTACTGTATCGAGACGAATGCTGAGGTGGAGTTGGGATTTTGCCATTACTCCGCTTTGTTTCGACCGTGAGGTCTTTGTTGGCGTTGTATCTGCATCTTGTTGGACTGCGAAGGAACGCCATTGTTGACACCTCGTCTGCTGTATCAAGACGAATGTTGAGGTGAAGCTGGGATTTTGCCATCGCTTCGCTTTGTTTCGACCATGAGGTCTTTTGTTGACGTTGTATCTACATCTTGCTTGGAATGAGGAAAAACGCCGTTGGTGATTCTAAGTTGTCGATGTTGACGTCGAGACCCTGAAGCTCGGGATCTTCGTTTGCTTCATTTATTGACATCGTGTCTGTAATATTGCAACAAATGTCGAGATTGTCTCTAGGTTGTCTATGAACCGTCGAGATTTGGCTTCGCTTTCTGATGGAGCCTGTTGGGAAGGTATGGTTCCCTCTTTATCTGTGCCCTTGGATTGTATACAGGGATCGATGTGATTTCACCTGTAGGGCAAAAGTTTCATTCTTTCAATTTTTTTTTATTCTTTCCGCGATGCTCTATCATTTCAGCTTTTATATCGCGAAGGTCGCAATTGCCCAATCATTTCGGCTATTTTTCGCGGTGCCCAATCATTTCGGCTGTTTATTTTATTTTTACTCGCTACTTTTTATTGCGAGTTGCCCAATAATTTCGGCTGTTTATTTTATTTTTACTCGCTGTTTTTTATTGCGAGTTGCCCAATCATTTCGGCTATTTCATATGCATTTTTTTTCGGCTCGCTGATTTTTTTCTTTCTCGCGAGTAGGGGATTTGGGATCCGATACCAATCTTGGCATCAGCATCGCTGCGACTGGAATATTGCCAGGAGCGAATCATCATTTGCCATGAAAGGACTTGGAATTTGATACCGGTTTAGGCATCAGCATCGCTACAACTGGGATATTACCAGGAGCGAATCATCATCTGCCTCCGTCGATGTTGAACAAAGGTGGCTTAGCGAACAGGGTTAAGATCCCGTCGACTGAGGCTTTTGACTTCATGAGCCGTAAAGGTCTCACAAAGGTATTTCTCCCTACAAGTCGTGAGGATCTTGTAGGTGTGTTTTCTCCTTGGGAATCGTGAGGATTCCTAAGTGCATGTTCTCTTGTAAGTCGTAAGGATCTTACAAAAGGGTTTTCTCCTTATAAGTCGAGAGAACTTACAAGTGTTGTTTGCTGTACAAGCATATCCCTAGTCACGGATGGGACTTTGTTAGGGAAATATTTATTCATGCCCGTGGATTGTATACAAGGGTCAATATTGGACTACTTGTAGGGCAATGTCGAAAGTTGTGGGGGTTGCTTAAGCACAGGTTTAGGCCTCTGTAACTTAAGACTTTCAAATCTTACGGGCCGTGGGGGTCCCATAAGAGAGTTCTCCTTACGAGTCGTGAGGATCTCGCAAGTGTATTTTCTCCTTAGGAATCGTGGGGATCCCCAAGTGTGTTGCTCCTTTGTGAGTCGTAAGGATCTCACGCAGGTGGTTTCTCCTTACAGGGTCGAGAGGATTCTATAAGTGTTTCTTTAACGAGGTTGCGCCCTTTCGGGTTTTCACAAACACTCGCCGGTAGCCCTGCTGTTTTTACTCATGGAGCCCTTTCGGGTTTTCATCCGTGCCCTTTTTGCTTATGGACATACCTTTATTTTTTCTTCTTTTTTTTTTTACGAGGTCGCGCCCTTTCGGGTTTTCACGAACACTCGCCGGTAGCCCTGCTGTTTTTACTCACGGAGCCCTTTCGGGTTTTCATCCGTGCCCATTTTGCTTGTGGACGTACCGTTTTTTTTATCTTTTATTTTATTCTTTTTTTTTTAATGAGGTCGTGCCCTTTCGGGTTTTCACGAACACTCGTCGGTAGCCCTGCTGTTTTTACTCACGGAGCCCTTTCGGGTTTTCATCCGTGCCTATTTTGCTTGTGGACGTACCCACTTTTTTTTTATTAACACGTCAGCCTGAAGATGCTGCGGGTTGGGAGTAGTTTAACGACGTTTCGGTCATTTGCAAGTTTTAGGACATTGCGGTCCGTCGTTAGTTTAAGGACATCTCGGTCCGTTGTTAGTTTAAGGACGTTTCGGTCCGTTATCCAGTTTTAGGACGTAGTGGTCCGTTAGGCTTTCTCTATGAATGAGCATGATGCCCCCGGCGTATCCATATTTTTCGGAGCATACGGTTGTAGCGGGTTCACCTTCCAAATTTCGGACAACGCGAACTTGCCCTGTTGGTATTGGTCTTCAACCCAGTTCTTGAAGACGTAGCAATTCTCGATCAGATGACCTACCGTTTGGTGGTAAGGGCAATAATTAGGATTATTAATATCGCCTGGCCGCAATGGACGTTTTGGATTCGGCAGATTGATGAGTCTGTCGCACACTGCCAGCTCGAACAGTCCCCTTGTTTTATCTTGCGGAAACGAGTAAGGACGTTTCAACTTTTCCTGGAGGGATTGCCGCTTGTTGCTTTGGCAAGCAACCGGTCTAGGGTCACCTGATTGTTGGTGAGTGCTGGCGACGAGGGCCGTTTTTCTTTTTCCTTTATCCTTTTTGTTCGATCCTTTGTTTACGGGGCCGAGATTTTTTCCGAGTAGCATGCGATTGCACGGCTGAACGTTCTCGCAGATTCTCAATTCCTTTATTTTTGAAATAGATTCCCCGATGGAAGAGTTGGGGGTAGCTTCTTCGTCAGAGTCGCTTCCAAAGGTGATAATTTGTGATCCCTTGAAGTCGGCTATATGACAGTCGGCGGTGGCTCTTTTGCGCTCATATATCGCATTTTTCCGATGTCCACAAGCTTCACACTTTGTCCTGTCGAAGTGTTGCTTTTGAGCGACATACCCTTGCCACCAACAGTTAAAGGACTCGCAGTCTTCGGTAGGATGTATGATCTTCTGATGATATAAACAGAAGTTAGGGTGCATCTCTACCTCAGAGAAAGGATTTTCTTCGGAGGGCGGTAGCTTCATTCCTACTGATAGAGCTTTGGCGAACCGTTTCCTCGTCTTGAATTTGTTTTTACCCGCAGTGTATGGCTTTTGATTTGACGGGAATACCTTGGTTCTTTCCAGTATGGCCATTTCATGCTCTTGATTGGCTTTTGCTTTGAGACGAATTTCATTTAGGAAGGCATCGATCAAATTGTCTGACGGCCGCGGAATTTCTGTTTCAGGGCCCACCGTTGATTTCTCAGCACGAGGATCCTCCTCATCATCCGTCAGTGAATGAGAAATCACATGACAAGTCGCTACGTAGTCTTCGGATTCATCCGATAAGTTTTCTCCATCGTTTTCATCCTCGACGAAAGAACAAGTTGCCCCCGGCGTGTCCGTTTTCTTTGGAGAGTGCGGCTGTGGGGGGTTTACCTTCCAGCTTTCAGACAGCGTGAACTTGCCTTGCAGGTATTGATCCTCGATCCATCCCTTAAAGACGAAACAATCCTCAATCGGGTGACTTACCGTTTGGTGGTAAGGACAATAATTGGGATTATTAAGATCGCCTGGCTGCGACAGACGCTTTGGACTCGGCAGATTAATAAGTCTGTTGCGCACTGCCAGCTCAAACAGTTTTCTCGTTTTATCCTGAGGAAACGAGTAAGGACGTCCTAGCCTCTCTTCGAGGGATGGGCGTGGACGCACGTTGTTTTGGCGAGCGACCGGCTTTGAGTTGCTCGACTGTTGCTGAGCGTTGGCGACGATGATCGCTTTTCCTTTCTCGTTTCGGGGATCGGGTCTTGGAGGAGACGGTCTATGGCCCATCTGGTCCATTTGGGCTAATTTGTCGATCAAGGCCTGGAAGGTAGTCGGCCTGAAGAACATCATGAATTGCGAGATGGTCGCCTGCGGATCGAGTGTGCCCACAAACATGCCTACCGCAGGTGCTTCTTCTATGCGTTGTTCGCATTTCGACCATAGGTTTCACCATCGTGTTGCGTATTGGACCCACGTTTCGCCGGGCCTTATCCTGGCATTTATCAGTGCTGTAATCGGGGTGCGTTCATTAGCACTTGCGAATCTTTGTGTAAACAGCAGTTCCATCTCTGCAAATGTTTTGACAGAGTCGTTAGGTAGCTCCGAATACCATTTAAAGGCTATTTCTGCTAAGCTGCCGACGAATTGACGTAGCAACAATTTGTCATCGCCTCCAGTATTGCCGCATAAGGCCCTGAATTGAGCGACATGCTGATGCGGATTCCCTGTCCCTTTATATACGTGAAATTTAGGGATCGTATATCCTGGCGGGTAATTAATTTGGTCATACCAGCTCGGATACGGTCGTCCGGTTCTAACAATTTGCCCAGCCGCTTCATTCGCCTGATGAACCCGGATCTGCTGAGCTATATATTCGTCTAGGTTAACTTTGGAGATTGCCTCCTCCTTGGCTGTTGATAGAGCCGGCGGAGGATTTGACGTTTCTCCCCTGTCGTCTTCAAGGACGATCGGAGGATCTTCAGCAGGAGGGTCCGGCTGTAACATCATCCCTACCATATCTTTGAAGAGGAGCGCCATCTGCTTTATGTTAGCCGCCTGCTCTGCAGCTTCTTTGTCTCTCTTTTTGAGGACTCTGCGTAAAAAGTCAGCGTCAGTTTCTTGTTCTTGACGCTCATCCGAAGACATTTCAGAGCTTTCTTTTGGCTCAGTGAGTGCAGCCATTGTAGTCATCATCTCCTGAAGCTTTTGTTGTTGCTCCTGGGCTTTCGTCACGGATCGGGTAAGCGGTCGGTGGCCCGTAGAAGTGCGGCTTTCCTCCTTTCCAGAAGCCATATAAACAGTGTGCAACACCATGCCCCCAGACTTGGGACGTTTGTGTTCGGTGTCTTTGCGATTTGCCGAAGACACAGGGGCTTCTTGCGGCCTCCTTTTTTGAGTGATTGGAGTTAAGGGAGCCGTTGTAGTGGGCATCCAAGTAGCTTTTGCTTTTTGTGGTTTGGCAGAGTAATCCTTCCCCAGCCGAACCTTCATCTTTTCCTGTCGTCGGAGGCAGTCTTGATCGATCACTGACTCTTGAACCTGTCGCCAGACTTTGTAAATTTTAGAGGACAGCCATTGAGGGGGCTGCTCTAGCTTCTTGTCTGGAATATTCTTCACAGATGAAGGAGTTCGCTTTAGCACTGCAATAGGAGAGTTTCTGCGCACCGAGTTCAGCAACTCAAAACTGTTCCTGGTTGGAACAGCAGTATCGATCTCCACCATCGGAGCTGACGGAGTAAGTCCAGAGGGGGAGTTGCCCCCAGCCTTCCTCACTCGGTGCCAGTAGCGACGTCGGGCATGTCGTGCTGATGGAGTTGTTTCAGCTATAGGGGTGACCTCTTCATGCCCCCTGTGTTGGTCAGAATATACTGGTACCAGCTTTTTAAAGATCGACGTTCGTTGAACGGGGACGGCCAACTTGTCAGAAGCGGACTTCTGAACATGGGAAGCAACCTTGGTGATTTTGCCAGGAACGGGAGTTGGGATGGCTATTCGCTTCGGGATAACGCCTTCTGGTATGGCAGGCTTCTTCATGGGCCCGATGGAGCACTGGCCTAATCCATTAAAACCTGAAGCAGTGGAGTTGGATGACTCGTTGAGAGGGGTCACGGCAGTGGCAAGTCGGTCGAAGACCAACTTCTTTGGAGCTTCTTGCGATGTTATTGGGGCATTGAAGCTTATCAATGGGAGCATAGTCCCGAAGAACAATCCAGCGGTGGCCTGAGTTACTTGCTCCACTACCATCTTGAAAAGGGAGGCCGCTTAGGGCCCATAAGTCACTCCTCCGGACGGGATAGAGCGAGAGATGCAGTTGCAGGTAGTGCAGTCTGAAGCCATTGATCTTCTGTTTCCTGCACGAAGCAAGATACCAAATCTTAGTACCTCTAATCCACAGGCAACCACAGCAAATCGCGATTCGTTCGCGAACACGACACACGAAGTGTGGAGTGGAAAGAGGAAAAGGTCCCACCGGGCGTGCCAGAATCTGTTCCCCTCCGAACGGCGGCCTGCGACGTTAGGACGTCACGTGCCTGAGGTTCGGGGCAGATGCTATTTGGTTTTTATCCGTCCACCTCTTCGAAGATGCCAAGTTGATTTATGGCACCGTGTATCGAAGGTTTAGACGGATGCGGCCGATGTAACAGACTTTGTCAGATTCCCCCTCGCTTGAGGGGTTTTTGATTGTGGGGACGCTCTTCCCTGCAGGCGCAAGCCCCTGCAGTTAATTACGCTACCGCTTTGCGGTAACAACTTTCTCCTTCTCCAGAATTTCACTTCGTGTCGTGTGTGTTTGTTTTGTTTGTGGCTGCCCGTGGATTGTATACGGAGACTGAGTAATGCCGTCGCCCGTAGGGCGTGGATTAGTCCAAATCCGTATTTACTTAGATTTGGGTTTGGTGTTTTTAGTTTAAGGATGCATTAGTCGCGTTGCGACTAAGATCAACTTAAACATTCGTCAAGGATACGTTAGTCTTGCTTTGGACTAAGATCAACCTGACGTGGTGATTCATTTAATTTATGGCCATCGGGACTCATCACCTCTCTAACATCGTTGAAGGATTACAACGATAGGTGTCAGAGGAGCTCAGAGATGTACCCTTGAACCAAAGCTGATTGAGGGTTTTATAGTCCATTTAAGTGCTTCAGGATACGTTAGCCGTATTTGGGGCTAAGATCAACTTAAACGGGATCGTTTAGATCCGGCAAAAGAGCAATTGGCTCTATTGTTCCAGTTTAGGGACGTAGTGGTCCCTTATTAGTTTAGGGACGTCTCGGTCCGATACCAGTTTAAGGACGTAGTGGTCCATTATTAGTTTAGGGACGTTTCGGTCCGATACCAGTTTAGGGACGTAGTGGTCCATTATTAGTTTAAGGACATTTCGGTCCATCGCCAGTTTAGGGACGTGGTGGTCCGTCATTAGTTTAGGGACATTTCGGTCCGATGCCAGTTTAGGGACGTAGTGGTCCATCATTAGTTTAAGGACGTCTCGGTCCAATATTAGTTTAAGGACATCTCGGTCCGATATTAGTTTAAGGACGTCTCGGTCCAACATTAGTTTAAGGACGTCTCGGTCCAATATTAGTTTAAGGACGTTTCGGTCTGATATTAGTTTAAGGACGTTTCGGTCCGATATTAGTTTAAGGACGTCTCGGTCCATTATTAGTTTAAGGACATTTCGGTCCACGAGTTTAAGGACCCCGCAGTCCATATCGATGTGTGGTCGTTGGGACCCGTCACCTCTTTGACGTCGTTGAGGAATTACAACGACGGATGTCAAAGGAGTTCGGAGATGTACCCTCGAACCGGATGTAGATTGATTTAGGAGAGCCATTTTGCTCAGTCAATTTAATTTAAGGACTTATGGCCAAAATTGGGCTAAGTCCAGTTGAAATGTTCAACATTTTATTTGCTTTTGCATTGCATTTCTTTTTTTTTATTTTTTTATTTGGGCCTTGCCCAGAAAGGATGCAGAGTATCAATTTGTTTTGGGCTCTACCCTTTTAGGAATGATGCAAGGTATCAATTTTATTTGGGCTCTGCCCTTATATAAAGGATGCAAAGCATCAATTTATTTGGGCTCTGCCCATTTATTGCCTTGCAATTTATTTTGGCCTGTCAGGTCATTTTGATTTGGGCCTGGCCCTTCAAATAGTGCAAAGCACCAAGAATCTTTTGGATTCAAGAAAATGAGTGCAGAGCACTTTTTAATGATCTAAATTTAGATCAAAGAAGAGAAAAGAAAATCTTTTCTTTCTTTCTGTCTCAGAGAACCAGAGGTTCATAGCAAGTGCAAGGCACTATTTTTATTTATTTATTTATCTGAGAACCAGAGGTTCATAGCAAGTGCAAGGCACTATTTTTATTTATTTATTTATCTGAGAACCAGAGGTTCATAGCAAGTGCAAGGCACTATTTTTATTTATTTATTTATCTGAGAACCAGAGGTTCATAGCAAGTGCAAGGAACTATCTGTTGTGCGCACGTGCGTTGCACGTGGTGCCGCATGGCGGGCATACGTGCGTTGCACGTGGCGCACATGCGCATTATAAGGAGAAGCAAAGCTTCTATATATGGAGAACAAGCTCCTTTTAATATTATTAAATATTCTCATGTGGTGCGCACGTGCGTTGCACGTAGTGCCGCATGGCAGGCACACGTGCGTTGCACGTAGCGCACATGGCGCTTGCGCATATGCGCATTATGGAGGAGCATGCTCCTATCTTGGAGAACTAAGCTCCTTTGAGTATTGAATCCTTTGAGGATTTTTACTCTCCCCTTTCTAAGAGGTATCCCTTCTTATTTATATGGGAGTGGTAGAGAAGCCAGCTCTCCTTTTCCCGATGTGGGACTAAAAAAATGCATTCCCCATGTAGTAGAGCATTACTTTAGATTACACGTGTATAACACATTTGCTCATAACTTTTGATCTCGGATGAATTATGAGGCCCATAATATATCAAATCGAAGGTCTTTTCGAGATGCTTTCAATATCATCAGAATTTAGCTGTTTTTCGTTCCGGAGTTTGTCAAAATACAGCTCGGAAAATACTGGTTCGCATCTTCTTCCTTAAATCACATGTGCATAGACATTTGCTCATAACTTTTGATCCCGGATGAATTATGAGGCCCATAATATATCAAATCGAAGGTTTTATCGAGACGCTTTCGATACAAATAGAATTTATCCATTTCTCATTCGGGAGTTTGTCAAAAAACAGCCCGGAAAATACTGGTTCGTATTTCCTTAAGCGTATCGCTGCCATTTGATACCTTGGACTCTTTTGCGCAGAAATTTTTGGTGGGAACATACCCTATTGGATATGGTTCGTTCTATGATGAGTAATACTGAGTTACCGCGATCATTCTGGGGATATGCACTAGAATCAGCTGCATATCTTTTGAACCAGGTTCCCACCAAGACTGTGCCTACCACACCATATCAGATGTGGAGTGGGAAAAAACCCTATCTTCAGTATCTGAAGATTTGGGGATGTCCGGCTTTTGTTAAAAAGCAGCATGCGGACAAACTCGAGGCACGATCAGTACTATGTAAGTTTGTGGGATATCCAAAGAACTCCAGGGGGTATCTATTCTATTACGCAGAGGAACAAAAGGTTTTTGTTTCTCGTAATACCCATTTTCTAGAATATCAATTTTTAGAAAAGGAAACAAGTGGGAGCGAAATAGAACTGGAAGAAATTCCAGAACCACAAACTACTACTGAAAGTTTGGTAGAACCAGAAGTTCAAGAAGAACAGGACATTCCCGCACCCCTCCGCAGGAGTAGTAGGTCGTCTCATCCGCCTGAGAGATACTACGGTTTTCTCATAGATGGGGATAGAGAGGATTGCGTCATTGATGATGATGACCCTACTAGCTTCCAGCAAGCCATTCAGAGCGCCGACTCGGTAAAATGGCTGGATGCAATGCGGACCGAAATAGAGTCCATGTACACTAACAAAGTATGGACTTTGGACATTGCTCCAGATGGGGTAAAACCCGTAGGATGCAAATGGATCTTCAAAAAGAAGATTGGTGTAGATAGACAGGTTGAAACCTATAAAGCTAGACTTGTTGCAAAGGGTTTCTGTCAAAGACCTGGTTTGGACTATGACGAAATCTTTTCTCCAGTAGCTATGCTCAAATCCATTCGGGTCCTTCTTGCTATTGCTGCCTTCCACGATTATGAAATCTGGCAGATGGACGTAAAGACGGCCTTTCTAAATGGTAATTTGAAAGAGTGCGTCTATATGGATCAGCCAGAGGGATTCATTCAGAGTGGGAGCAGCGGTAAAGTATGCAAGCTGCTTAAGTCCATTTATGGACTAAAGCAGGCATCGCGGAGTTGGAACATCTGTTTTGATGATGCTGTCAAAGAATTCAATTTTATCAAAAATCCAGATGAACCTTGCATATACAGTAAGATTGTAGGGAGAGCTGTAGTATTCCTCGACTTGTACGTAGATGACATTATCCTAATAGGAAATGATATTCCTATGTTACAGTCAGTCAAAAGATTCTTATCACAGAAATTCTCCATGAAAGACCTGGGTGATGCCACCTACATTCTGGGGATCCGGATCTATCATGATAGATCAAAAAGGATGTTGGGACTTTCGCAGTCCAGGTACATAGACACCATAGTGAAGAGATTCAGTATGGATGATTCTAAGCGTGGTAACCTACTGGCTTGTCACGGAATCACCCTCTCCAAAGAGATGTCTCCCAAGACTGATTTGGAAAGGGATCGCATGTCGATTATACCCTACGCTTCTGCGGTAGGCTCTATAATGTATGCGATGTTATGTACCAGACCAGATGTAGCATACGCATTGAGCGTTGTGAGCCGGTATCAGGCAAACCCTGGGGAGAAGCACTGGATAGCAGTAAAGAACATTCTCAAGTACCTAAGGAGAGACCTCCAGATCGAGGCCTTTGCCGACTCCAGCTTCCAGAGTGACAAGGATGACTTCAAGTCCATGTCGGGTTATGTCTTTACCCTCAATGGAGGGACGGTCTGTTGGAAGAGTTCCAAGCAGGAGACCGTTGCTGACTCAACGATGGAAGCGGAGTACATAGCTGCTTGCGATGCCGCAAAAGAAGCTGTCTGGATGAAAAAGTTCCTCACAGAACTTCAGGTGGTTCCTACCAGTGTTGGTCCAATACCTCTGTATTGTGACAACAACGGCGCTATAGGTTTAGCGAAGGAACCCAGGTCCCATCAGAAGTCCAGACACATCTTAAGGCGGTATCACCTGATCAGGGAGATCGTAGATCGCCAGGAGATCGAGATAAAGAGAGTAGAGACGGAGAATAACATTGCTGATCTATTCACAAAGGCCATTCCTCAGACGCAGTTCGAGAGGCTATTCGAGATGATAGGTCTACGATATGCCAGTACATGGCCCTAGTGCAAGTGGGAGATTATTAGTGTATATGACCTAGGAGCCATTATTGTATCATACTAGCTTGTATATTACTTAATGGAAGCTTGGGATATTCACAGTTATATTGACAGTCTTGCAAAAAATAGTAGTATGCTACTTGGTTTGTGTCTACTTTAATATGTGCATATGTTTCTTGTAACGTATCACTTATACATATTAGTAGAGCCCATAGGATCTTTGCTTGATTACCAGCGTTGTGATGGCAGTCATACTAGTGGGAGCTGGGTAGTCTGTAAGCAACATCCTATTCTGTTCCCTGGTTGTTGGATTATCGAGAAAGGGTATCGATATTCCGGAGTAGACTAAGTGTGTACGCTTCTCATCCCAGTTGGGGAGATGGTCTGTCCCACAGCTATCAGTACGTCGTATTGGAGATAGTATACAGGTGCTCGTTACGTTACGGGTACACCGGACAGGACTCACAAGGGAACTGTCGGTTGGTATTATACCCATCGTCAGTTAACAGTTCCCAGGTGACATGAGTACAGCATAGTCCGCAGACTTGACACTGCTATTTCGCCTCGAGTGTGTCCCGCTGTTCTTAGATTGCTACCCTACCACGGCTCAAAGGAGTCATGCAAACAGGTAGTAGTTGGGTGCAGTCCCGAGCACTTGGAGGCAGTAGCGGTTAGATAGGATTCGTCTCTCCCGGTATTGGGAGTTGATACCGCGCTGTGTCAGAGAGCCATTACGCAAAGTCCCTGGCCAGGGCAAGCGAGATTTACTGGTAGTCTCCAGTAGTTTCTCAAGGTGTAATGGGCTACGCTCCGACACGACTTATACTGCTATTAGGGGACTGACGCTTGCCGCCCCCTAGGCTCGATATGCGATAGTCTTAGACGAACAGACCGGACTGTACGGAGATTGTCACATCAGGCTCAGTAGGAGTTCGGATGGGTTTCCTCATCAGCCTTCTTATCGACATCTACCTGGGGACCGTTACGTACAGCTAGTGCCGCTTGCGGTCTGTGGTTAAACCCACTGCCAGCGTAGTGTCGAGTCTTTAGAGTCCCACACAAAGAGTTTCCCTGCTCCAGGCGAAACGATATAGAGGTCATATGGTTTTACGACAAGGGTTCGGACGCATACGTGTTTAAACGCACGTACGACGTTCGGACAGTTTTTACTAGCCGGCTTTGGTTTAAGCCAGATTCTAGTATCAGGTTATTGGATTTATACAGTCTAAAGTTTTTCCGTGTTTTCACGGATTGGAGGGGCGTTCTCGTAATTTTCCGGGAAGCTTCTCGAAGCATGGTGACTTGGGGGTTAAGGTGGTATAAGCATTTATTGCTTAATGACTCATTTGTATGATTCATCCTTAGAGTTAATGCTTCATTTATTGAGCTTATGACTCATGTGATGAATCACACAAGGTGAATGCATCAACCATGATGATTAATCATTTATATTATTTATTTGTTAAATTGTTATGGTTGTTATATTCTAATGAGTTCATTTTTCAATATCATTCTTATCATCACCTTCTCTCTCCTCAAGCTCTCTCATTCTTGAAACCCTAACCCTAACCTCTTATGTGTTGAGATCAAGGGTTAGCTAGACTAATACATCAATAACCTCACTCTAGATCCCCTAGGTAGCTTAGATTAGCACTTTGAGCAACCTAGTTATCTCAAGTTAGAGATCAAGCTTGTAGTAGGAGCTCTCGGATGGATCGTCTTTGACTCGAGGAGGCCGTTGAGGTGCCGATGTTCCAAGGAGCCTACGAGGAGTGGAGGACCGCGATGAAGACCCGAAGGACATGTAACATGAGGTATAACTTCGAATCCGAGTAGTTACACCTTTCGCAGTTTGCTAATAACGGTTTAGAAACGATTCATGCGCTCAAGTCCGTGTTACGAAGCTTTGATAATCGTTTTTCATATATTCTGCCTCCCCGCAAGATCGTGGGGTGCGTGACATGGACTTACACATATCAAACACCCACAAGCCGCAAGCGGTCTGCTAAACATAACGGCCACCCGGGTATCGAGCGATCAGAAGATCAACAAGCAAGCCTGTACTTTCTCCAGCGAATCCAATCAGTAACACTCCCGTACAGTCCGGTCTCTTCGTTTGATATGTTGCATATCTAGTCTAGGGGTGGTATACGTCAGACCCCAGTAACCGATAATTCGTGTCGATGTGAGGCTCATAACAGGTTGAGAAACTACTGGTAACACTTACCAGTAAATCTCTATATCAGCCCTGGCCAGGGACTTCCAGTTATAGCCAATCGAACACAACACAACATCAACTTCCTATACCGAGAGAGACGAATCCCCTCCTATCGCTCATTGTCTCCATGTAATTCGGGACTGTTCCCCTCCGAAAGGCGGCGCACAGGACCGCTATGTCCTGACGCTGGGGTTCGGGGCAGATGCTATTTGGTTTTATCCGTCTACCTCTCAGAAGATACCAAGTTGATTTATGGCACCTTGTATCGGAGGTTTAGACGGATGCGGCCGATGTAGCAGACTTCGTCAGATTCCCCCTCGCTTGAGGGGTTTTTGATTGTGGGGACGCTCTTCCCTGCAGGCGCAAGCCCCTGCAGTTAATTACGCTACCGCGTCGCGGTAACAACTTTCTCCTTCTCCAGAATTTCACTTCGCGTCGTGTGTGTTTGTTTTGTTCGTGGTTGCCCGTGGATTGTATACGGAGACTGAGTAATACCGTCGCCCGTAGGACGTGGATTAGTCCAAATCCGTATTTACTTAGATTTGGGTTTGAGGGTTTTTGGTTTAAGGATACGTTAACCATTTTTGAGGCTAAGATCAACTTAAACGTTTGTTAAGGAAACGTTAGTCCAGTTTGAGACTAAGATCAACTTAACGGGATCGTTTAGATCCGACAAAAGAGCAATTGGCCCTATTGTTCCAGTTTAGGAACGTGGTGGTCCATCGCCAGTTTAGGGACGTGGTGGTCCAATATTAGTTTAAGGACGTCTCGGTCCGATATTAGTTTAAGGACGTTTTGGTCCACCATTAGTTTAAGGACGTCTCGGTCCGATATTAGTTTAAGGACGTTTCGGTCCACCATTAGTTTAAGGACGTTCCGGTCCGATATTAGTTTAGGGACGTTCCGGTCCGATATTAGTTTAGGGACGTTTCGGTCCAATATTAGTTTAAGGACGTCTCGGTCCGATATTAGTTTAGGGACGTTTCAGTCCATTATTAGTTTAGGGACGTTTCGGTCCATTATTAGTTTAGGGACGTTTCGGTCCACGAGTTTAAGGACCCCGCAGTCCATATGGGTGTGTGGTCGTTGGGACCCGTCACCTCTTTGACGTCGTTGAGGAATTACAACGATAGATGTCAAAGGAGTTCGGAGATGTACCCTCGAACCAGTCGTAGATTGATTTAGGAGAGCCATTTTGCTCAGTCAATTTAATTTAAGGACTTATGGCCACGATTGGGCTAAGTCCATTGCTCTTGCATTTCTCTTGCTTTTATTTGGGCTTTGCCCAAAAGGGATGCAGAGCATCAATTTTATTTGGGCCCAGCCCTTTTATTGCTTTGCAATTTATTCTGACCTGCTAGGTCTTTTTAATTTGGGCCTAGCCCTTCAAATAATGCATTGCATTTGTGCAAAGCACCAAGAATCTTTTAGATTCAGGAAAAGAAGTGCAGGGCACTTTTTAATTTCTTGATCTAAATTTAGATCAAAGAAAAGAAAAGAAAGAAATCTTTTCTTTCTTTCTGTTTCAGAGAACCAGAGCTTCATAGCAAGTGCAAGGCACTATTTATTATTTTTATTTATTTATTTATCTGAGAACCAGAGGTTCATAACAAGTGCAAGGCACTATTTTTATTATTTTTATTTATTTCCCTTTTTTTTTTTTAAAAATCCTTTGTTCTTCAGAGATTTTTCTCTTAAAAAAAAGGGTTTTTACCTTTCTTTTTTTTTTTGTTCTGGAATAATCTCCAGGAGTTCTCTTTTCTTTTTTTTTTGCTAGAAGTCGATTATCCAAGTTCATGCCCATCGAATGAGGTCTGGGGTCCTATTTATAATGCTCACAAATTTGTTGAATTTGTTAACAAGATCTTTTCTGAGTGATTTTGGGAATTTTCCCACCGCTGGATCTTTGATCCAAAGGCAGAAGAAAATCGTCTGGTTTTGGAAAGAACAGAAAAGATTTCATTAAATTTTCATTCTGTTGTTGCGCAACTCTCCAGCGCGTGACACGTGTCGCGCAGTGAGGCGCTTGCGCAACAGCGATTGCGCAACTGCGCAGACACGTGTCGTGCAGTGAGGCGCTTGCGCAACAGCGCTTGCGCAACTGCGCAGACACGTGTCGCGCTGCCGTGCGCTTGCGCAACAACGCTTGCGCAACTGCGCAGACACGTGTCGTGTTGCGGTGCGCTTGCGCAGTTAAGTGTTACTTATGTTTTTAAAGAGCCTTGCTCTGATCGGACATACCGCCTTTGGGCGTTGTGCTGCCGTGTCAACTTTGACACGTGGCGCATTGCGCGCAGCGCACGGGAACCGAAGCGTTGCTTCAAAATTTGAATTTTCAAAATTCAAACAGAGCCTTGCTCTGATTGGGGGAAGATGAAGCGTTGCTTCTTCTCCCGCCTTGGAATTTGAACAGAGCTTTGCTCTGATTGGGGTAAACAAATGCCCCCCCACCGCTGCGCTTACGTGGCCTCCAAACGCAAGCGCAACGGTGGCAGAATCCGAACCGTCGCGGCACCTTTTGGCAGTTGAAGAGGCGATTGATGCCTATAAATAGGACCCTTGGTCCTTAGTAATTCTTTTACCATTTTCAAGAATTTGAATTTTAGAGCCTTGCTCTTGTTTAAGAACTTCCAGAGCCTTGCTCTTGTGAGAGCTTCAAAGTTCTAGTTTTAGAATCACTCTAGATAAAATTAATTAAATTAAATTGATTTAAATTAAATTTAATTAACAGAGCCTTGCTCTTATAGATCTTTGATCTAAAGGAAAATCCTTTTGGGGTTCCACCAAATAGAGCTTTGCTCTCAGGAATCTGTTTCAGGGTTTCTCAACCCATGAACAGAAACTTGCATCTTCGGCAAAACATAGATCCCTTTGATCTAAAAGAACTCTCTTAAGAGTGTTTCATTGATCTTAGAGCTTGAAGATGACATTTTATTTCTCAGCGCGTTATATCGTTTTACTTAATCGGTCTTTCTGATAATTCGGTTGATCTTCTTTCACAGGAACAATGAACGCCCGCATGTATGCTCTCAACGAGATCATCTCTTATGGAGACATCCGCCGACTTGGCCGCACTCAAAATCGGGAGTTCACAAACGCGGAGTGTGCTGAATCATGAGCCGCTTCGACGCATATAACGGTCCACTGCTTCCCCGACGTTCCTCCCTCCTGAAACTTATTGTGGGAGCCATCTGGGAAGCGCTTCCCCTATTCTGTTCCGGTGTGCCGCTTAAGGCGCTGGATGCCGCTGAGGATAAGGTGCACTCGGTGTACCTGTTGAACTTTATCTCAAAGAGACGGCGAGACAGTCTTATCGATCTCTTGCACGAGGTCTTCCAACAGTCTGCCATACTCGCTGCTTACCGGAGGGTGGAAGACATCAGGGGGGATCCTGACGCTTGTGCTCGCGAAAGAAAGCACACCAGGATGGTCCGCGAGGCCTGGAAAGTTATAGATAGGGTAGCTTTCGAGTTCCTCAATCCATGTCCTGAGTTCGAGGTTATGCCTTTGTAAACATTTTAATAATGTTATTGTCCATTTCTCCGTGATTGTAAGAACCCATTTTTATGATATGAATAGAAAATTTCCATTTCAGCTTGTCTTATCCCTTGTTCTGAATCTTCTGTACATGTATGGATGAGTGTGTCTCGAACGCTTGATCAAATGCAAATCGGATGTTTTTTTTTTTTTTTTTGCCTCTCTCTTTCTTTTATTATCAGCATACTGTCTTGATAAATATAGTTGGAAGATAACTTAGTTTTTCCAAAAGATAACGATGGCTTAGGCCACAGGTTCGGATCTGCCGCCTAAGACTTTTCAACTCTATGAGCCGTGAGGGTCTCATAGAGACTTTTCTCCCTACGGATCGAGAGGATCTCGTAGGCGGGTTTTTCTCCTTAGGAATCGTGAGGATTCCTAAGTGTGGTTTTCTCTTGTAAGTCGTAAGGATCCTACAAGAGAATTTTTCCCTCTTACGAGTCGAGAGGACTTGTAAGCGGTTGCTTCCCTCCTTGTCGAAGTTCGATGTTGAAGAGTGAGACCCGTGGATGGTATGCAAGAGACCGTTTTGGGCCAACTCGCAGGGTCCCAATGCTTAGGAAACAGGCTTCTTTTATGCCCACTGCCTAAGGCTTTATCTCACGAGTCGAGCCGCCTCGACAATTTTTCACAAGTCGAGACGAATCGAACGTTTCTCGCAAGAACATCTTAACGTCGCATTTAACCTCTGCTCTTTACGACAGAAGCCCGTTAAGGTTGGTGGTACTTAGGGTTTTGGCCATCGTACCGTCGCATAAGCTGATATAGTCCTCGATAGGCAATCGTGCTGTTCGAGTAGCCCTGCGACTGCCGTGTCTCTGATCCCTTCGGGGGCTGGACAAGACGTCTTCAAGCAATCCTCCTTGGCAGTTTGACCGTCGGAAGAGCAAGCGCTAGGAATTTGCCATGCCGCTTTTTACTTGAGGTTAGGCTCATTTTGGAGAGCCCCGATGAGTCATAACCACTCCGCGCTGGTGTGGGATGATCTCCGATAGATGATCTCCGATAGTCTTTCAGGCTTTATATGACTTGCCGTTAAGACCCTGAAGCTAGGAATTTGGCCTTTGCTTCGTTTGCTGGCATTGCGTCCTCTGTATCGAGACGGATGTCATGGTGGGAACTAGGGATTTTGCCGTGGCTCCGTTTGTTTGATGACGTTGCGTCTGCTGTGTCGAGACGAACGTTGGGACGACATCTCGTCTACTGTATCGAGACGGACGTCGAGGTGGTGACCATTCTGTGCTGTTGCGAGATGATCTCCGATTGTCTTTCCGGTTTTATATAACTTTGCCGTCAAGACCCTGAAGCTAGGAATTTGGCCTTCGCTTCCTGGCGGAGCTTGTTAGGAATGTATGGTTCCCTCTTTGTTTGTGCCTCTGGATTGTATACAGGGATCGATGTGATTTCACCTGTAGGGCAAAAAGTTTCATTTTTTTCATTTTTTTTTATTCTTTCCGCGATGCTATATCATTTCAGCTTCTTATATCGCGAAAATCGCGATTGCCCAATCATTTCGGCTATCTTTCGCGGTGCCCAATCATTTCGGCTGTTTACTTTATTTTTACTCGCTGCTTTTTATTGCGAGTTGCCCAATCATTTCGGCTATTTATTATGCATACATTTTTACTTGCTGATTTTGTTTGCAAGCTGCCCCATCATTTCGGCTATTTCGTATGCATTTTTTTTTTTTTTTTGCGAGTAGGGAATTTGGGGTCTGATACCAATCTTGGCATCAGTATCGCTGCGACTGGAATATTATCAGGAGCGAATCATCATTTGCCTTGAAAGGGCTTGGAATTTGATACCGGTCTAGGCATCAGCATCGCTGCAACTGGGATATTGCCAGGAGCGAATCATCATCTGCCATGAAAGGACTTGGAATTTGATACCCCTCTGTCGATCCCGAACAAAGGTGGCTTAGTAAACAGGATTAAGGGTCCTGTCGGCTAAGGCTTTTGACTTCATGAGCCGTAAGGGTCTCACAAAGGTATTTCTCCCTACAAGTCGTGAGGATCTTGTAGGCGTGTTTTCTCCTTGGGAATCGTGAGGATTCCTAAGTGCATGTTCACTTGTAAGTCGTAAGGATCTTACAAAAGGGTTTTCTCCTTATAAGTCGAGAGGACTTACAAGTGTTGTTTGCTGTACAAGCATATTCCTAGTCACGGATGGGACTTTGTTAGGGAAATATTTATTCGCGCCCGTGGATTGTATACAAGGGTCATTATGAGCCACTTGTAGGGCAATATCGAAGGTTGTGGGGGCTGCTTAAGAACAGGTTAAGGTTTCTGCAACTTAAGACTTTCAAATCTTATGAGCCGTGGGGGTCCCATAAGAGAGTTCTCCTTACGAGTCGTGAGGATCTCGCAAGTGTATTTTCTCCTTAGGAATCGTGGGGATCCCTAAGTGTGTTGTTCCTTTGTGAGTCGTAAGGATCTCACGCGGGTGGTTTCTCCTTACAGGGTCGAGAGGACCCTATAAGTGTTTCTTAACGAGGTTGCGCCCTTTCAGGTTTTCACAAACACTCGCCGGTAGCCCTGCTGTTTTTACTCACGGAGCCCTTTCGGGTTTTCATCCGTGCCCATTTTGCTTATGGACATACCGTTTTTTTTTATTCTTTTTATTTTTTTTTCTTTTTTTTTTACGAGGTCGCGCCCTTTCGGGTTTTCACGAACACTCGCCGGTAGCCCTGCTGTTTTTACTCACGGAGCCCTTTCGGGTTTTCATCCGTGCCCATTTTGCTTATGGACATACCGTTTTTTATTTTTTTATTTTTTTAATCAGCCTGAGAATGCTGCGGTAGTAGTTTAAAAACATTTCGGTCATTTGCAAGTTTTAGGACATTGCGGTCCATCATTAGTTTAAGGACATCTCGGTCCGTTGTTAGTTTAAGGACGTTTCGGTCCGTTGTCGCCGTATTTGAGGCGAATATCTAGTTTATTGACTTTTCGGTCTATGGGGCTTTCTCCATGAATGAACATGATGCCCCCGGCGTATCCATCTTTTTCGGAGCGTGCGGTTGTGGCGGACTTACCTTCCAGTTCTCAGACAGCGCAAACTTGCCCTGTTGGTATTGGTCTTCAACCCAGTTTTTGAAGACGTAGCAGTCCTCGATCAGGTGACCTACTGTTTGGTGGTAAGGGCAATAGTTAGGATTACTAACATCGCCTGGCCGCAACGGACGTTTTGGAACCGGCAGATTGATGAGTCTGTTGCACACTGCCAGCTCGAACAGTCCCCTTGTTTTATCTTGCGGAAACGAGTAAGGACGTTTCAACTTTTCTTGGAGGGATTGCCGCTTGTTGCTTTGGCGAGCAACCGGTCTAGGGTCACCTGATTGTTGTTGAGCGCTGGCGACGAGGGCCGTTTTTCCTTTTCCTTTTATCCTTTTTATTCGATCCTTTGTTTACGGGGCCGAGATTTTTTCCGAGTAGCATGCGATTGCACGGCTGAACGTTCTCGCAGCTTCTCAATTCCTTTATTTTTGAAATAGATTCCCCGATGGAAGAGTTGGGGGTAGCTTCTTCGTCAGAGTCGCTTCCAAAGGTGATAATTTGTGATCCCTTGAAGTCGGCTATATGACAGTTTGCGGCGGCTCCTTTGCGCTCATATATCGCATTTTTCCGATGTCCACAAGCTTCACACTTTGTCTTGTCGAAGTGTTGCTTTTGAGCGACATACCCTTGCCACCAACAGTTAAAGGACTCGCAGTCTTCGGTAGGATGTATGATCTTCTGATGATATAAACAGAAGTTAGGGTGCATCTCTACCTCAGAGAAATAATTTTCTTCAGAGGGCGGTAGCTTCATTCCTACTGATAGAGCTTTGGCGAACCGTTTCCTCGTCTTGAATTTGTTTTTACCCGCAGTGTATGGCTTTTGATTTGACGGGAATACCTTGGTTCTTTCCAGTATGGCCATTTCATGCTCTTGATTGGCTTTTGCTTTCAGACGAATTTCATTTAGGAAGGCATCGATCAACTTGTCTGACGGCCGCGGAATTTCTGTTTCAGGGTCCGCCATTGATTTCTCGGCGCAATGAGCCTCCTCATCATCCGTCAGTGAATGAGAAATCACATGACAAGTCGCTACGTAGTCTTCGGATTCGTCCGATAAGTTTTTTCCATCGTTTTCATCCTCGACGAAAGAACAAGTTGCCCCCGGCGTGTCCGTCTTCTTTGGAGAGTGCGGCTGTGGTGGATTTACCTTCCAGCTTTCAGACAGCGTGAACTTGCCTTGCAGGTATTGATCCTCGATCCATCCCTTAAAGATGAAACAATCCTCAATCGGGTGACTTACCGTTTGGTGGTAAGGGCAATAATTGGGATTATTAAGATCGCCTGGCTGCAACGGACGTTTTGGATTCGGCAGATTAATGAGTCTGTTGCGCACTGCCAGCTCAAACAGTCTTCTCGTTTTATTCTGAGGAAACGAGTAAGGACGTCCTAGCCTCTCTTTGAGAGATGGGCGTGGACGCACGTTGTTTTGGCGAGCGACCGGCTTTGAGTTGCTCGACTGTTGTTGAGCATTGGCGACGATGATCGCTTTTCCTTTCTCATTTCGGGGTTCGGGTCTTGGAGGAGACGGCTTATGGCCCATCTGGTCCATTTGGGCTCATTTGTCGATCAAGGCCAGGAAGGTGGTCGGCCTGAAGAACATCATGAATTACGAGCGGATCGAGAGTTCCCACAAACATGCCTACCGCAGGTGCCTCTTCTATGCGTTGTTCGCATTTCGACCATAGGTTTCGCCATCGTGTTGCGTATTGGACCCACGTTTCGCCTGGCCTTATCCTGGCATTTATCAGTGCTGTTATCGGGGTGCGTTCACTAGCACTCGCGAATCTTTGTGTAAACAGCAGTTCCATCTCTGCAAATGTTTTGACAGAGTCGTTAGGTAGCTCCGAATACCATTCAAAGGCTGTTTCTGCTAAGCTGCCGACGAATTGACGTAGCAACAATTTATCATCGCCTCCAGTATTGCCGCATAAGGCCCTGAATTGAGCGACATGCTGATGCGGATTCCCTGTCCCTTTATATACGTGGAATTTAGGGATCGTATATCCTGGCGGGTAACTGATTTGGTCATACCAGCCCGGATACGGTCGTCCGGTTCTAACAATTTGCCCAGCCGCTTCATTCGCCTGATGAACCCGGATCTGCTGAGCTATATATTCGTCTAGGTCAACTTTGGAGATTGCCTCCTCCTTGGCTGTTGACAGAGCCGGCGGAGGATTTGACGTTTCTCCCCTGTCGTCTTCAAGGATGATCGGAGGATCTTCAGCTGGAGGATCCGGCTGTAACATCATCCCTATCATATCTTGGAAGAGGAGCGCCATCTGTTTTATGTTAGCCGCTTGCTCTGCAGCTTCTTTGTCCCTCTTTTCGAGGACTCTGCGTAAAAAGTCAGCGTCGGTTTCTTGTTCTTGACACTCATCCGAAGACGTTTCAGAGCTTTCTTTTGGCTCAGTGAGTGCAGCCATTGTAGTCATCATTTCCTGAAGCTTTTGTTGTTGCTCCTGGGCTTTCGTCACGGATCGGGTGAGCGGTCGGTGGCCCGTAGAAGTGCGGCTTTCCTCCTTTCCAGAAGCCATATAAACCGTATGAACTGTTATGCCCCCTGACTTGGGGCGTTTAGGTTCACCGCTTTTAAACTTTGTCAGTGTCACGGGAGCTTTCTCTGGCCTTTTTCTTTTGTGGACCATTGAGGTTGAAGGAGCCGTTGAAGTGGGCATCCTAGCATTTGTTGCCCCCTGCCGTTTAATGGGGCGGTTTTTGTCCTTTTCCACCTTTGCCTTTTTCTGGCGATGAAAGTGGTCTGGGTCAATCACGGAATCTTGAACCCTCCGCCAAACTTTATAAATTTTTGACGACAGCCGTTGAGGAGCCTGTTCCTGCTTTGTCTCCGGAGCTTTTTCCATAGGCGGAGGAGATCTTTTCAACGTAGCAATTGGAGAGTTCTTTCTCACCTTCCTCAGCAATTCAAAGCTGTTCCCAGTTGGAACAGCAGCGTTGACCTCCACCACTGGAGCAGGTGGGGTTAGCCCTGAGGGAGAGTTGCCCCCTGCTTTTCTCACTCGTCGCCAATGGCGACATCGCGCACGACGAGCCGTTGGGACTGGCTCGGAAATCGAGATGGTTTCTTGTTGCCCCCTGTTTGAGTGTGGGGTAACTGCCGATGTCAGCCTATCGAAGACTGATGCCTTTTGACCAGCTGGGGGAGGAGTGGGAACCGTCAATCTTGTGAAGACCGACTCTCTGATGGGAGAAGCCGCTTTAACGACTTCCAAAGCAGCGGCCGTTGCCCTCTTTGGGATGACCACTTTATAGTTCTGACCTAGCCTGGTAAAAACGGAGGCTGTCGGCTTAGTAGCGGGCGATCTGTTGACAGGGGTCGTGGTAGCATTGAGCCGGTCGAACACCGGCTTCTTGTTCGCTTCCGGTGCGGGTATTGGTGCAGAAAAGCTTGCAGGTGGGATCATAGTCCCGAAGAACAAGCCGGTGGTGGCTTGGGTCACCTGATCTACCGGCAGAGTAAGGAAGGAAGCTGCTTGGGGCCCATATGCTACACCTCCTGGTGAGGTGGAGCGTCCGTTGCAGCGGCACTTCGCGTAGTTGGTGCAGTTAGAATCCATGGATGCTTGAGTTCTGCGCCAGACAAAAGACCAAATCTTAGCAACTTGAAATCCGTAGGCAACCATTTAACAAACCGCGATTGGTTCGCGAAGACGACACACGAAGTGTGGAGTGGAAAGAGGAAGAGGTCCCACCGGGCGTGCCAGAATCTGTTCCCCTCCGAACGGCGGCCTTGACGTTAGGACGTCTTGGGCCTGATGTTCGGGGCAGATGCTATTTGGTTTTATCCGTCTACCTCTCCGAAGATACCAAGTTGATTTATGGCACCGTGGATCGGAGGTTTAGACGGATGCGGCCGATGTAGCAGACTTCGTCAGATTCCCCCTCAGGATGAGGGGTTTTTGATTATGGAGACGCTCTTCCCTGCAGGCGCAAGCCCCTGCAGTTAATTACGCTACCGCATCACAGTAACAACTTTCTCCTTCTCCAGAATTTCACTTCGTGTCGTGTGTGTTTGTTTTGTTTGTGGTTGCCCGTGGATTGTATACGGAGACTGAGTAATGCCGTCGTCCGTAGGACGTGGATTAGTCCAAATCCGTATTTACTTAGATTTGGGTTTGGTGTTTTCAGTTTAAGGATGCATTAGTCGCGTTGCGGCTAAGATCAACTTAAACTTTCGTCAAGGATACGTTAGTCCTGTTTTAGACTAAGATCAACTCAACGTAGTGATTAATTTAATATATGGCCATCGGGACTCGTCACCTCTCTGACGTCGTTGAAGGATTACAACGATGGATATCAAAGGAGTTCGGAGATGTACCCTCGAACCAGAGTTGATTGGGAGTTTTATAATCCATTTGAATATTTAAGGATACGTTAGCCGTGTTTGAGGCTAAGATCAACTTAAACGTTTGTTAAGGATACGTTAGTCCAGTTTAAGACTAAGATCAACTTAACGGGACCGTTTAGATCCGATAAAAGAGCATTTGGGCTCTATTGCGCCAGTTTAGGGACGTGGTGGTCCGATGTTAGTTTAGGGACGTCTCGGTCCGATGTTAGTTTAAGGACGTGTCGGTCCGATATTAGTTTAGGGATGTGTCGGTCCAATATTAGTTTAGGGACGTCTCGGTCCAATATTAGTTTAGGGACGTCTCGGTCCAATATTAGCTTAAGGACGTCTCGGTCCATATGGGTGTGTGGTCGTTGGGACCCGTCACCTCTTTGACGTCGTTGAGGAATTACAACGATAGATGTCAAAGGAGTTCGGAGATGTACCCTCGAACCAGTCGTAGATTGATTTAGGAGAGCCATTTTGCTCAGTCAATTTAATTTAAGGACTTATGGCCACGATTGGGCTAAGTCCATTGCTCTTGCATTTCTTTTGCTTTTATTTGGGCTTTGCCCAAAAGGGATGCAGAGCATCAATTTTATTTAGGCCCAGCCCTTTTATTGCTTTGCAATTTATTCTGACCTGCTAGGTCTTTTTAACTTGGGCCTAGCCCTTCAAATAATGCATTGCATTTGTGCAAAGCACCAAGAATCTTTTAGATTCAGGAAAAGAAGTGCAGGGCACTTTTTAATTTCTTGATCTAAATTTAGATCAAAGAAAAAAAAAGAAAGAAATCTTTTCTTTCTTTCTGTTTCAGAGAACCAGAGGTTCATAGCAAGTGCAAGGCACTATTTATTATTTTTATTTATCTGAGAACCAGAGGTTCATAACAAGTACAAGGCACTATTTTTATTATTTTTATTTATTTCCCTTTTTTTTTTTTTAAAATCCTTTGTTCTTCAGAGATTTTTCTCTTAAAAAAAGAGTTTTACCTTTTTTTTTTGTTCTTGAATAATCTCCAAGAGTTCTCTTTTCTTTTTTTTTTTGCTAGAAGTCGATTATCCAAGTTCATGCCCATCGAATGAGGTCTGGGGTCCTATTTATAGTGCTCACAAATTTGTTGAATTTGTTAACAAGATCTTTTCTGAGTGATTTTGGGAATTTTCCCACCGCTGGATCTTTGATCCAAAGGCAGAAGAAAATCTTCTGGTTTTGGAAAGAACAGAAAAGATTTCATTAAATTTTCATTCTGTTGTTGCGCAACTCACCAGCGCGTGACACGTGTCGCGCAGTGAGGCGCTTGCGCAACAGCGATTGCGCAACTGCGCAGACACGTGTCGTGCAGTGAGACGCTTGCGCAACAGCGCTTGCGCAACTGCGCAGACACGTGTCGCGCAGCCGTGCGCTTGCGCAGTTGCGCTTGCGCAACTGCGCAGACACGTGTCGCGCTGCGGTGCGCTTGCGCAGTTGCGCTTGCGCAACTGCGCAGACACGTGTCGCGCTGCGGTGCGCTTGCGCAGTTAAGTGTTACTTATGTTTTTAAAGAGCCTTGCTCTGATCGGACATACCGCCTTTGGGCGTTGTGCTGCCGTGTCAACTTTGACACGTGGCGCATTGCGCGCAGCGCACGGGAACTGAAGCGTTGCTTCAAAATTTGAATTTTCAAAATTCAAACAGAGGCTTGCTCTGATTGGGGGAAGATGAAGCGTTGCTTCTTCTCCCGCCTTGGAATTTGAACAGAGCTTTGCTCTGATTGGGGTAAACAGGGACTATACCCAAAAGCCACCATTTTGCACGCCCCCTTGGACGTGGTATGATGGAAATCAAAGCACAGTGGGAATCACACAAGACTCTATGACGATCTCGGGTCTACAGACTAACCTGTACCAGTGTCACCAGTGAACTGCCATGTGACGTGAGGTATAATACCATCTGAGAGTTCTCGGCGAGTCCGTCCAGTGTACCCAGTCTCTACTGAAAACCCGTATACCTTTTCTGATGTCAAACACCAATGGATATGAGATCATCCATCGCCTATCATATAGGTCAAGAAGGGCATACGGTAGTCTACTCTGGAGTATCAATGCCCTGTCTCGGTACTCCCACGACTAGGAACGTTTGAAGGATGTACTTGGCGACTACACTATCCCCACTAGTATGATCTGCATCATAGTACTGGTAGTCAAGTACTTATCCTAAGGGCTTTATCAACATGTAACATAGAGACAATCAGAGTACATGCTAAGATAAAGAGCAACCAAATAGCGTACTATCATGTCGAGCAAGAAAGTCCTCCCTATATATGTCCAAGCATCCACTACAATATACATCATATGTACAGTAATGGCCTCTAGGGCTTATATATAACTAACAAAGAGGCAACCCAGCAGCTACCTTGCTCGGCTATCCCTAGCCGGTAGCTCGCCTACCCCACAACGCCAGGGATTTAAGCCCTCACTAAGAGGCAACTGAGCAGCTTCACTGTTTGGTTCATCCTTGGCAGGCCTCCTACGGCCCCTACAGCGCTAAGGATCAAAGCCCTCACGAAGAGGCAGCCCTACAACTTCACTGCTTGGTTCATCCTTGGCAGGACTCCCACGGCCCCTCCAGCGCCAAGGATCGAAGCCCTCACCAAGAGGCAGCCCTGCAGCTAGCCTGCTCGGCCATCCCTGGCCGGTAGCTCGCCTACCCCACAACGCCAGGGATCGAAGACCTCACTAAGAGGAAGCCGAGCAGATTCACTGCTTGGTTCATCCTTGGCAGGCCTCCCACGGCCCCTCCAGCGCCAAGGACCTAAGCCCTTACCAAGAGGCAGCCCTACAGCTACCCTGCTCGGCTATCCCTGGCCGGTAGCTCACCTACCCCACAACGCCAGGGATCTAAGCCCTTATTAAGAGGCAACCGAGCAGCTTCATTGCTTGGTTCATCCTTGGCAGGCCTCCCACAGCCCCTCCAGCGCCAAAGATTGAAGCCCTCACCAAGAGGCAGCCCTGCAGCTACCCTGCTCGGCTATCCCTGGCTGGTAGCTTCCCTACCCCACAACGCCAGGGATCAAAGCCCTCGCTAAGAGGCACCGGGAAGCAACCCTGCTCGGCCATCCTTAAGGACAAAAAGCCCTCGCCAAGATGCACCAGGCAGTAACCCTGCTCGGCCATCCTTAGTAGGCCACTTATGGCCCCTCTCGCGCTAAGGATGAAAAGCCCTTGAAAGAGGCAACCGGGCCCGCCCATGCTTGGTTATCCCCGGCTAGTATCTCCCTACCCTAATAAACCAGGGATCAAAGCCCTCGCTAAGAGGCAATCGGGACCGCCTTTGCTCTATTATCCTTGGCTGGTAGCTCCCTACCAAACCAGGGATCAAAGCTCTCGCCAAGAGGCACCAGGCAGTAACCCTGCTCAGCCCGTCCTTAAGGATCAAAGCCCAGGCAAAAGGCAACCGGGCCCGCCCTTCCTCGGTTATCCCTAGCTGGTAGCTCCCTACCCCAACACACCAAGGATCAAAGCCCTCGCCAAGAGGCACCGAGCAGCTACCCTGCTCGGCCCCGTCCTTAGTAGCCCACTCACGGCCCCTCCCGCGCTAAGGATCAAAGCCCTCGCCAAAAGGCACCGGGCAGTAACCCTGCTCGGCCATCCTTAGTAAGCCACTTACGGCCCCTCCCGCGCTAAGGATCAAAAGCCCTCGCAAGAGGCAACCGGTCCTACCCTTGCTCGTTTATCCCTGGCTGGTAGCTCCCTACCCCAACACACCAAGGATCAAAGCCCTCGCCAAGAGGCACCGAGCAGCTACCCTGCTCGGCCCCGTCCTTAGTAGGCCACTCACGGGCCCACCCTTGCTCGGTTATCCCTGGCTGGTAGCTCCCTACCCCAACACCCCGAAGATCTAAAGCCCTCATCGTGAGGCCGCCGAGTTTCTTCCTACTCGGCATATCCCCAGCGGGCATCCTCCTACCCATCAGACGCTGAGGATCTGAAGCCCTCATCATGAGGCCGCCGAGTTTCTTCCTGCTCGGCGTATCCCCAGCGGGCATCCTCCTGCCCATCAGACGCTGAGGATCTGAAGCTCTCATCGTGAGGCCGCCAAGTTCCTTCCTGCTCGGCGCATCCCCAGTGGGTGGCCTCCTGTCCATCAGACGCTGAGGATCTGAAGCCCTCATCGTGAGGCCGCCGAGTTCCTTCCTGCTCGGCGCATCCCCAGCGGGCAGCCTCCTTCCCATCAGACGATGAGGATCTGAAGCCCTCATCGTGAGGCCGCCGAGTTCCTTCCTGCTCAGCACATCCCCAGCGGGCATCCTCCTGCCCATCAGACGCTGAGGATCTGAAGCCCTTATCGCGAGGCCGCCGAGTCCCTTCCTGCTCGGCGCATCCCCAGCGGGTATCCTCCTGCCCATCAGATGTTGAGGATCTGAAGCCCTCATCGTGAGGACGCCGAGTTCCTTCCTGCTTGTGCATCCCCAGCGGTAGCTCCTGCCCATCAGACGCTGAGAATCTGAAGCCCTCATCGTGAGTCCGTCGAGTTTCTTTCTGCTCGATGCATCCCTAGCGGGCATTCTCCTGCCCATCAGACGCTGAGGATCTGAAGCCCTCATCGTGAGGCCACCGAGTTCCTTCCTGCTCGACGCATCCCCAGCGGGTATCCTCCTACCCATCAACGCGGTGGGTCCAAAGCTCTCCTCGCGAGGCCGCTGAGTAGCTTCCCGCTCGACGCATCCCCAGCAGGTATCCTCCTACCCATCAACGCGGTGGGTCCAAAGCTCTCCTCGCGAGGCCGCTGAGTAACTTCCCTCTTGGCGCATCCGCAGCGGGTAGCTTCCTACCCTATGAAGACACGGATCTAAGGCCCGCCGAATAAACTCATACTCAACGCGCGATCAGCGCCTCAACTCCGGCAAAGAGAGGATACCGACCTTCCCACACTCGTCCTTCATTCGACTTATACTCGATACGCGACAAAAAGAACGCCGTGTCGTCCTCGAACAATCCACCACGAGGAATTACCAGCGCCAAGCCGCACAGAAAGAACCAAGCAGTCCACTCTCGACTCGATCCACGAATAGATCGGAACGAGAGTGGGGGGGGCTAATGGTTTCACTGCTCGGTCCATCCTCAGCAGGCCTCTTACGGCCCCTCCAGCGCTAAGGATCGAAACCCTCATCAAGAGGTAGCCGAGCGGCTATCCTGCTCGGCTATCCCTGGCTGGTAGCTTCCCTACCCCACAACGCCAGGGATCGAAGCCCTCACCAAGAGGCAGCCCTGCAGCTACCCTGCTCGGCTATCCCCGGTTGCCAATTCACTACCTTACAACTCCAGGGATTGAAGCCCTCGCCTAGAGGCCCCGGGCAGCTAACCTGCTCAGTCTATCATCAACATACCTCTCCGGGCCTTCCACGCTAAGGAACATGACCTCACCAAGAGGCATCCGGTCTATCAACGTCTGAGCAATCTTCATCTCGATTTCGGTGCCATGGAGATACCGTCTCCCTGCCGGTCTTTGCACACTCGGCAAACGAACACATTCAACTCGATGTTGATCGCTAGATAAAGAACCGATATAAAACGAAGGCAGTACTGCGCAAATATGAGTGTTTACCGACAAAGGAAAATACAAGCACAAACACTACTGCAAAAACAAAAATCTTTATTCACAAAGCAAAAAGTCTTTACAAGGGTATTGTGGGCTCCCCAGCCCTACAAAATGCCTGGAGGCTTACAAAAGAGAGAGGAGGAAAAGCAAAAAAACAAAAAGGGTTTGGCAATAGGCCCTGCTTAGACGTCGCCTCCCTCATCACCATCGGCTGGAGGAATGACCACCGAAAGTGGGACCCGAGCACGGAGCTCACCGTCGGCAAACTCCAGAAATTGCTCCTTGACGGCGTCAAGAGCTTTGTTCCATGCGATGGCGGAGGTCTCGCCGATGACGACGTAGAACTGGTCTGACTCCTTGTAATCAGTCACGGCTTTTCTAGCCCGAGTCTCAGAGACCTCCGCCTCTTGAAGCGCCACCTCGGCATCCCGCCTGCTTGCATCCCTCACCCTCTTCATGGCTGCAAAGCGATCGGCCAGTTCCACCAACTTCGCCTCGACAACTCAGTGGGACTCACTTAGGCGGTGATAAGACTCCCGGCACTTCGAGACGGCGAGCTCCGCGGCGGTCGATCGGGCTTCAAGGAAAGCCATCCTCTCCCTCTCCAGACGCAGCTCGAGTCGCAGATCCTCGGCCTCCGAAGAAGACTCTTCTGCTGACCTTGCAGCATGGAAGGCCCTTTCGGCCTCCATACGAGTAACGAGGGCGCAACGCTCTGGCGAAAAACAACAGAGAGACTTAGGGACACTCGAACTAAGAAGAGGGCGCTCAAAACAACACATGAGGGAGTACATACCTGAACCGCCTCCTGTGCGATAGCCGCCATTTGGGCCTTGAGGGTCCTCCGTGGCATCTGGGCCCCGGCCGACTCCTCCATACCGGCAAGAAGGCTGGCAATGACGGAAAGCCACGACGGGACCACGAAGTGGGTGCCCTCCTCCTACACGGGAACCCCCGCAGGAATCTCCGACGGTAGTGCACGGGAGACTGTCCTCTTCCTCTTAAGGGGAACCCCGTCTTCGTCCTCTCCTGCATCCCTCGTCTGGGGCTCGGGAACCCGTGGACGCCTTTGGCCTCCGCCGGGGCAATCATCGGGAGCTCGTGACGAAGGTAATGGTCCCGCCATCGGCGGCACATTTGGTGCGGGACTCGGTTCAGCCGGAAGCACGGCCGCACCGGCAGACCCCCTCCGGGACTAAGTACCGAGGGCACCAAGGGTCCCGGATCGATCCATTGGTCCTGCCAAAGGGAGAAGCAGGCTCAACTTAGAAGGAGAAGAAGCAGGAGAAAGGAAAAGAAGACATCTAACCTGATAGAGAGAAGTCCTCGGCAACGCAGAAATCCGACCTAAGAGGAGAGCGCCGAGCTTACAAGATTAAGAGTGAGGGAAATATGAAGAGAGATGGGCCCTAAAGTGGACCCCACCTCTATTTATAGCCGCCAGCGTCCTTATCCCACGGCGATAGTCAACTCCCGCCAAAACAACTCTTCGCATTCGATAACCACGATCGTTCCACCTGTCGCACGCACATTGGCCGGATCCCATCAGATGCCAGAGGTCTGCGGCCCATCACGGCAGCCAACCAGCGCCCGGCACGTGGTCTGTTGCTTCAGCAAAAGTGCACGCGATCCGGTGCACCCTCTTTAATGCAGAGATCTCTCCCTGATTCGCTGATATCATCAGATTACCCGGGGACACGTCTGACGATATCTTCGAAAGGAAGATCACCTCGGGTGACTGGGCAGACTACTCTCGACCCGACCCGTCAGCTGGTCGGGACGAGAGTGGGGGGCTAATGATGATGCTCTATATCGGTGATCTCCCAGATCATGACACGTGACAGATGACGTGTCCCAGGGCTCACAAGAAAGGACCTACAGTGGCCGACCAGACCACTCCTGTGCTCGTCCTACAAGCAAATGCTGGCTCACCTCCGAGCCCCTGCACAATTGGTCTCCTCGGCCTGCCAGCTCGTCTCCGGGATACCACAGAACCAAGATACCTCGGCTCTCCCACTTGTCCGCAAGCTCTCCCACCGAGGTCATCTTCCTCGGTCTCATCGACCGACCAACGGCACCGCTCACAGGCGCAACCGCCATCCCGCGTATCTCGCCATGCGCAAGATATCCGCCGGCCACATCCCACGTTCCACGCCATCACGATCCCCTATTAACGAGCCTGTCTCGCCATTAATGGGATATCCCGCTTATCACGCGGGCATGACGTCGGGAGCGTAACTGCCGGCGTGATTCTCGCGCTTGCCCTGCCTGCTGCCACCGCTATATAAACTCCTTCTTCAGATGGTTCAAGTAAGCCATTTTTTACTCCACTAAGCCGTTACTCTGCTCTAATCTCTAGTCTAACTTGACCGTTGGAGGGTCCTCGGTGGTACAACCACCCCGGGACTTTCTTGCAGGTAGCTCAGCAACTACAACCTCAAACCCATTGAGATCCACACACTTCTGGAGAGACAGCCTCCAGATCCAATTTCAGCCACCCATCGCCGCCATTAGCAGATCAACGGAAGGTAACATCTTGGCGCGATCCAGGTCGTGTCAGGATTGGAAGGGACTTACTATCTAGTTAGGTTAAGAGAAGATATAAGGAGGGAGGGTTGTCGTCGTCGCGTCGCGAGGTCGCCGGAACTTGCTTCGATCCTCACCAGAAGTTGATCACTTGCTAATTCCACTTGCACTTCACTTGTACTTCAAAAATTTGGAGAGTTTTGGTTATAATTTTCAGAATGATGAAGGGCTAGAGCATGAGGTAGTATTTATAGTGTAGGATTAGGGTTTTGGAATTAAAATGGTGAATTAAAACGTATTAAAATGATGATAAATGGGAAATTGAAGGGTCTCTGTTTGATTGCAGTGCAGGAGAGTTAGGGTAGGGGAAGAGTCGAGTGTTCAAAGCTCGGGCCTTATTGGCCACAGGCCAACCGTCGGTACCGGCCCTAGGGGAGTTTTGGCCGGTCGTTTTGAGGGGTGAGGCCGGTGGATTGGAGCCACGTGTTCATCTCAATATTAACTTCATTTTACACATGTTTGATTTTTCTGTCTTTTCATTTTTATGTACATTGCACGTGTAAACTTTTGGGCTTCCAAAAAGTTTAAAAGAAAATCAGAAAAAACAATGTGTCTGATGAGGATCGTTCAAAAGGCTACATCACAACAATGCATGGGCTTTACCAATGAGTTACAAGTAGCTTCTTGCTGTTCCTAAATAAAATTTACTTATAACTTATACTCAGACTTGTAAACTTTTTTCTGTATATTAAACCGAAAAATTTTGTACAATAAAATCAGAGTCGTTACACCGACGGTTATCGCAACACCCCAAAATAAATAGAAAAGTATACCAACAACACAAAAGACACAACTATTGGAGAAACAAATCACACAAATATATCTCACTGATATTGTGAAGATCTGATATGATCATGATTGATTATGTTCGATATTGTTTGCTTTCTATTTCCATCTATATTGTGTGCCAGCTGTCTTTCCTTGTGTGTAGACATGCACACCTTCTTTTCTTCCATATAGTTGTATATATGTATTACTAACCTGAAGAAAATATAGATCATCTGCCTTTCTATTTCCATCTCTGCATTTCAGTTTTAAGAGTTATACCTAGATTCAATGTAACTAGTATCTAATCCTGCATTCGCAATAAGAACTTTTCATTAAAATAAGAAATTACATAAGATATGCCCAAAGCCCGGAACCCAAAGATACAAATCCCTCTTCCCCTCTCTCTTTCTCTCTCGGCACTAATTGCCACAGCCCCCAAAACCCTCTGTTTGGATTGATTCATTAATTGATTGGATTAATTAATATATATGTAGAGGCATAGACTTTAGAGATAAGTCTACATTTTAAATAATGCCAAAAATAAGAGATAAATCTAAATATCTTTCTTTGCACCCACATCCAGTCCGAGCCAGCCTCGTGCTCAGAACTTGTGGGCTTTTAGTGGGTCTAGTCTTGGGCTTGATCTTGGGCTTTGGAATTTGCAACACAATTCAACACAAAGAGCTTCCTCCAAAATAATCAAATTCCTCAAAAATTAATAATCATTTTGATGCATTAAGTTGGATCTTTCTGCTAGGTAAAGTAAACAAGAAAGTGGGAAAGTGAAAATACTTCCATGCTTTACTTGTTTAGATCCATAATAAAGTGATTGAAAAGTCTTTTCTACTTTATTGCCACATTGGATATTTGGGCTATTTCACTGTACACCAAAAACTAAATTAAGTGCGAGGAAAGTGAAAGAAGTTGAACAATTTATGTTATTTTATTCTCCTTTCATATCTTTTTTTATTACTTTCTCAATTTTCAACATTCTAATCAAACAATCTATATCCACTTTCCGTTGTCACATAAACGCCAACTCAGCTTCTTTTCCCATTTTCATTGTAACAAAACAAACAGGAATTAATAATTCTCTTCTCACCTCTTTTTTAGTTCCACTTTGCTACTAATTTCTTATTTTCCTACTTTTTCACCTCCTAATTGCCAAACATGTCCAAAGTGCTATATAAAAGAGAAACATGTATGTGTGCATCTCGTTGCATCGATCTGAGGTTTGACACGAGCCATGCATGAGACGATGCTCCTGGAGAGCGTGCAAATGCTCAGTGCTTGAAGGCAAGTGAAAGGATGAGAGACAATGCCACATCAATTTTTGTGTGTACGCTCAGCTTGTGTATGTGGGCAGCTCTCCCATGTGTAAAAGGAGAGCAAAAAAGGCGAGCATGAGAGCACAAAAAAGGTTTAGATAAAGGAGGGGTGCATGGTGGCTTGGTTATGTGATGAAGAACTCTCATTTGGAAAGAGTGGTGTCTTTTCGAAAAAGAGCGGAAATGAGTTATCCAACGTCCATGATATGAAACATAGATGGCTAAAATAAGATAGGAACATAAATAATTGAAAGCAGACATTTGACATTATATATATCTCTGATAGGGTAATAGAGAAAATTTTAGATTCTTGATGGCGGTATATTAGTGAAAAATACCCACAACAGCGGCAGACGTTTGAAGAGTGCACGACAAACGTCCACTAAAATAACAGAGAGGAGCCAGACATCTGAAGCAGGAAGCGGCAGACGTCTGTATTAAGTCTACCAAACAACAGAGCGGGGTCAGACGTCTGAAGAAGAAACTCCAGACGTCTGGGCATATAGCCACCGCTGTAGCGGTTATCAATCAGATATCTGACTAAGAGGAGTCAGACGTCTGCCCACTTCAGCCATCGCTGTAGCGGTTATCCATCAGACGTCTGACCAAGAGGAGTCTGACGTCTGCCCAATTCAGTTATCGCAACATCAAATTTTTAGCTACCAAATAAGTTGTAACAAATCAGGAAACGTAAATCTGATATTGCTATTATCTTTCCTCAATTTAAAAATCTTGTCGAAACATATTTCCAATTACCGCTAATATCCATATACTTTGATAATGACGGTGAATACACATCTCTTGCTTCCACTCTCACCTCCTATGGTGTCTCTCATCTCACCACTCCTCTACACACTCCTGAACACAATGGCACATCAGAACGTCGTCATCGTCATGTTGTTGAAACCGGTCTTATTCTCTTGCATATGGCCTCTCTACCCTTTAAGTATTAGATTCTAGCATTTCAAACAGCCGTCTATCTCATAAATCTTCTTTCTACTCCGGTTCTCAATTTCCATTCCCCATTTAAAAAACTCTTCCAGCGTCCACCAAACTGTAAACGTCTCAAAATCTTTGAGTATTTTTACTATCTCTGATTAAAGCCGTCCGCCTTCTCCAAACTTGTCACTCCCCGCTTCCCAAAATACGGAATACGAGGGGTGACAAGGCCAGCCATACTCCTACGGTCAAGAAAATATCCTGCTGTAGTCACACTTCGGTTTCTAGCATTACGTGGTAATCAGTAATCATAGCACAATTAATGAGAAATGCAGTCACTAAATCTATCAAAACAGATGTAAAACTAACCAGATAGAGTCAAGAGAAAGATAGCACTGGCGTCGCTGATCTAAATGTCCGCAATATCCTCGAGATAAGGCAGGTCCTGATCCGAGCCAAGTCCACTTCTCACTCTGAGCATGCAAACTCAGGTCGTCAGAGCGACACAATAGTAATGCAATGATGATAAACATGAAGCAGTAATATAGAGCAATAACGTAAGCATGAAATTACCGGTACATGTAACGATAACGCAAGTATATCAAATCAGTAATCAATGCAATGTCCATATCACTAAAGCTATTAGTCTCTAAATCTCAATGTCTAGATCACTAAACTTATCGTCAGTCCAAGTGTGAGCGTCAACCACCGTAAAAGTATCCCCAATCTAAGGGTAAGCCCCAGGTGCAAGGGAACACGGGCCCGAATCACGCTCACTAAGAATCAGAAATACCATCCATACAACTCCCGAAATCACTACATATGCCGGCAGTGAGACTCCTAAGATTCCGTTGATTGAACTCACACTCAAACTACCCCACACCTTGCGGTCTATATTAAATACCGACCATGAATCCAAATACTAGTCGCTCCATGACAATTCTACGCGAGAACTGGAGACATGGTCTCCATCAAGTATGTCTCGACTGGTATCCAAGATAAATGGACAGTGCTCGATGTCTTACCTATGACACTAATATAAGTACTTCCATAACCTTCCCATACCAGTTATATTTACACTTATATATGTCCCATAGGCGTCGATGATGCAATGACTAATTGGTTCCACTGATTGTGTACAAGTACGTGCCACTTCACCTATTCAATCACGCTTTTATACTAACGTACTTGCTACAATCCCATCACTAAAATTTATCACTTGGTAATGTAACACGGTCACTAGGTTATCGATGCAAATGAACACTATTTACAAAGGTATGACAGTCATGCAACATTATGGGGATATAGTAAATGCACTACTGAATACATATGAGCAACCGGTGTCAGTTAGATTAGAAAAATCACATAAAATCACACGTGCATAATTAAGCAAAACGATATAAAAGGAGTAGGCAGTACATTTACTTATATGTACATAAAAATTGGTTTCGTGTCAATTGGGTTTCAGATTTGCTAGTTATGGTCATTCCATTTTAAGTGTTTACTGCTGGAAAACTAATTTCTGAACTGAAAATCCGTTTCGTAACACGTTTTCCTTCTTGTTGGGAGCATAATTAGGCGACGCTACAACATATGATATTTAGATCTATCCGTTATGTTTCCAACACATCAGACGGATCAATAATATCCACTGTGAGCAGGGAGATATGCACTGTCTAAGGTTAAGGTATGCATTCTGGTTATGCACGAAACTGCAGCACATATCGACAGTTTAAAGAGTGTTATAAATATTAAAAGACACTGGAATGCAACGATACCAGCACCGTTAGAAACCTAATTCAATTATCTCCACTTCTATATATTGTTCCGCACACTTGCACACTTAAACAAGGAGAAACATGCGTTCCAAAACGGGTACAGGTAAAGACTCTGGCTCTGGACTGTAGTCTGAGGTCGGGTAAGTTCTTTGTTTTCGATATTCAGAGAATATATCTAATAGTAAAAAGTAATGTCTTGTTAAATATCATGCAGTACCCTTCGCAACGAACCCAGTCACGTTGCGATTGGATTTTTCTGGAATTAATTATGAATTTAACGGTGTCAAGTGTTCGGTAAAATGCGAGTTTCGGTATAGAAGCTAAAGCGTCACTATATGTGTGAAAACGATATCGATTTGCCGCCAACTTTCTACAAAATGTTTGTTAATAGTGTTAGGGTCTAAATATCATGAGTTCCGCCATTTTAGATTTTGTTTTCGCATAAGGTTCGCATCGAACACCTAAGACAAACATTCTGTCATCGATCGAAACTAACGTTTATTCTAACAAACTAAATTAGATATTAACCATTTAATTTATACGTGTTACTAACACCGTAAAAAGCCCTAGTCGGGCTCTACTCAATTAAAATGGCATGATGATTCGCTACAAAAAATTCAAGCATAGGTTTCGATCTAATTATATTTATTTATATATCTAGTTATAATATAATTTCTTTAGCTAACGCTTGATTATAGCATGTTAAACAAGTGAATAGAGATTTCACTTGCCTTTGGTGATGGTGGCACTGTAGGGTGTTTTTCGTCACCCCATTGAGTTAGGAATGCGCGCGCTTGTCAGGCACATTCCCCCTGCCTAAGATAGGCTGGGGTTTATTGATTGTGGGGATCCGAATCTCCGGCAGCCGTGGACTAAGCTGTCGTTAATTACCCATCGTCTTTGGAGCGAGAGAACCTCCGATTGACGGGTCAAACAGGTCATGCAAACTCAATGTACAGTGTTGTTGTTTCAAACGGGTTTTGGATATATCGGGGGCCCCGCAGAGTTTTTTACGGGGGTCCCGCTATCCGGATAGCGGGCTGGAGGTCAAAGGGGCTAGCAGCCTCCTTACGGGATGCGGGACAGCGTCCCGTTAGAAATTTTTCCTAACGGGGACAGTGTTGTGTAGTATGTGTGTTTTTTTTTTAACATATTATAATGGAGACGTATTCATTTTGTTTTGTTCCATTTGTAAGAAAAAAAGGATATATATATATGTATATTATTTTTTTATATATATATAAAAAGCAAAAATAAATAAATAAATAAATATTTAGAGAAATATTTTTAAAAAAAATATTATTTATAATTATATTTATTTATTTAATTTTTTTTTTATAAAAAGGATGAGAAGAAGGAAAAGAACGAAGAAAGAAAAAAAATAGAAATTAAAAAAATATATAAAGAGGGAAAGAGGCTCCCATTTAATGGGGGCCCTCCCCTTACGTGACCTCACGTGAGGGGGCTCGAAGGGCCCTATTTAATGGGAGCCCTCCACCTCACGTGAGGACCTCACGTGAGGGGGAGAGGGGAAAGCTCCCACTGATGGGAGTCTTCCCTGTGGGGCTCCAAAATTAATAAAAGAAAAATTTTATTATATGGAGTTCAACTCCAAAAGAATATTTTTGTGGAGTTAAACTCCAAAAGAATTTTAAATGTGGAGTTAAACTCCAAAAGAATTTTAAATGGAGTTTTTAACTCCCAAAACGATTTAATGTGGAGTTAAACTCCCCAAAAAGAATTTCATTGTGGAGTTGAACTCCAAAAGAATTTTAAATGTGGAGTTAAACTCCAAAAGATTTTAAATAGAGTTCAACTCTAAAAGATTTTTATTGCGGAGTTAAACTCCAAAAGAATTTTAAATGGAGTTGAACTCCCAAAAAGATTTAATGTGGAGTTAAACTCCCCAAAAAGAATTTTATTGTAGAGTTAAACTCCAAGAGAATTTTAAATGTGGCGTTAAACTCCAAAAAAAAAATTATTTGTGGAGTTAAACTACAAAAGATTTTCTCCTTGAAACCCAAAATGGGTTCTCTTGAAACTCCAAGATCTAGATCTTGGATGATAAAAAGAGAGACATTTTTCTTATATTGATGAAGTCTTAGAAGGTGGGTTTATGGTAAAACTTTATTTAGTAAAAAAATAAAGAAGAGCCAAGCTCTTGATTTAATTGGAAAATGAAAAGGAAGAGGAAGAACTTGAAAGAAAGAGGATGAAGGCACAAATCCTAGTTTTTTGGGAGAATGAGAAAGTTGTTGTAGATATTTTCATCATGTTTGCCTTTATAGGCTACATAATTTACATATAGCCCCTTGGGCTTTACCAAATGGCACTTATACCACCCCATACCTTATGTGCTTATCTTCTTTTGCACATAAGCAATGGGGTTTACAAAATTTTGGCTTTTTGCTTATTTTACATACATTTATTTCTATACATATATATATAAAAAGAATTATATTAAACCAATTTGTGGCTTCATTCCTTTTGTCATGGGGCCGGTCCCTTTGACCTGGGCTTGGGCCCACTTGAACTGGGCTTGGGCCCACCTGGTTTGGGGTTGACTTTGACTTTGACTTGGTCAACCGGGGTGTAATTTTCGATCCCAACAGGCACAGCAATGACGACGAGCATAGCATGGGCACATCGCACGTACGGGCAGTAACCAACAAGATAGCAACAACAACAACGACAGCAACAGCAAGCTTGGGGTAGGCTCTGGCGATGTCAGCAACGACGACGGTGATGGATGGTACGGCAGTAACAACAACTGGGTTTGGGCTCGGCTACACAATGGAGAGCTCACTTCGGTGTTGGTTCTTGGAGGCTTGGCTATGGTGTTGGAGTCTCAGTGCAGTGTTGGTGGCCGGTGTTGAGACAGCGATGAGGTGGCTGTAGAGGTGATGGCGAGGAGCCTGGTGACCTCAGCAGTGGGTATGAGTGGTAAGGCGGTCGAGGTGCAGAGGAGGTGGTGATGGTGGTAGTGTCGTTGGGAGCTGGAAGTGCTTGGTTGAGGTGAGGGGAGAAGGTGGGTTTGTAGGTGAGGGTGCTCGGGGGCGAGTTCAAGGAGGAGGCTCATCGGCGACAGTAAGGTGGTGGTGGTGAGGCAGCGAGGGCTCGGTTGGGTGGTCGTCGTGGTGGCGGCGAAGGTGATCACGAGGTCGAGGATGCGAGCTGTTGAGGAGCTCGAAGTGGGGCGTGGTGCTCGGGCTCGGAGATGGAGGAGGGCAGCAGGTGCGTTGGAGTAGCGGTGGGGGTCCTCGCGGTCGGAGGAGGAAGGAGGTGAGAGGGGAAGGGAGGAGGTCGGTTGTTGAGAGGGAGGTGAGCCAGGCGAGAGGATCGCGGAGCGGTTGCGGTGAGGGCGGGGATCTCAGGGGTAGTTGGCGAGCGGGGGCGGCGTCGATGAGGGCTGGGTTGTGGGCGAGTGCGAGTCTCGAGGGGACGCAGGTATGAGGAAGAGGTCGCGGGGAGGAGCGGGTCGTGGGGTTTCAACGCGAGAAAAGGCAGGAAAGAAAACAAGAGGGAGAAGAAGAAGAGGGAGGGGAAAGAAGAGGGGGTTCGAGTAGGTCGGGTCAGGTGTAGGTTATGGGTGTGGGTCATGGGCCGGGCTTGCTAGATTTAAGAGTTTAGAAAAAAAATGTGAATTAGGAATTAGGGTTTGCTTGCTAGGGTTTGGGTTTAGGTTTAGGTTTTAAGAATTAGAAAATATAGGAAATTTATTTATAGAAAGTATTCAAATAGAAAATTTTGAAATATTTATTTATAAATACGGAAAATATTTACAAGGGACCGGGTATTACAAAACTTCAACCTAGATCCACTCTATGCATTTTTCTAGGTTATTCAACATCGCAATCTGCGTAAAAATGTCTAGATCCCGTCACTCACAAGCTTTACATCTCTCGTCATGTCAAATTCGTCGAAACCAATTTTCCTATGGGTATCTAGTAGACATCAAGAGGCTCTTCCGTAAGATCCAGACACCCCTGACATAGCATCACATCCAACCACTGCTATCCAACCTGCCAAACTTCACATCCTTCCCCTTTATATAACCCAGCCCTCCTGAACCCCAAACATTAACATCTCATACCCTAAATCTCTTCCCCTCCACCGCTTCTTCCCACTCCTGACTATCCAATCTTGATCATACCGCCACCCTACCCTACATCCCTGTTCTCCTCTACAGCTACTCAACCATATTTACCCTTACCACAACTCTTCCATACTACCCCCGCCCCAAATCTCCGAACCACCAAAAGAACGAAAACCGAATTCTAAATATTTCAATTCCCAATACATCAACCATATCACTGTTCACCCAATACCCCAAACTCTTGTACCAACTTGTGTATCTCAAGCTGTGAAGGATCCCAACCGATGTACTGCAATGTCCAAAAAATTTGATGCTTTCATGAAGAACGGAACATGAGATCTTGTCATCAAATCAAATCAGAATTTTGTAGGTTGCAAATGGGTCTTCCGAATCAAGCGTAACTCATATGGCGCCATTGACCGATATAAAGCTTGCATTGTGGTCAAAGGCTTCCACCAACAGCTTGGACTATTCTGCCACCTTCAGCCCCGTTATTAAGCCACAAACACTGCGTATAGTCTTATGCCTCGCATTCTCTCATGGATTGATTCTTCGTCAACTCGACATTAACAATACTTTCCTCAGTGGTACTCTCTATGAATATGTGTGTATGGCTCAACCACCTGGCTTTCTCCACTCCTCTTTATCCAACCATGTCTGCAAACTACGCAAAGCTCTCTATGATCTCAAGCAAGCGCCCGGGGCATGGTATGAAGAATTCAAAGGGTATCTCCTTCAAACCGGCTTTGCAAACTCCGTGGTGGATACATCTCTCTTCGTCTACTCCAAGAAAGCCACTGTTGCCTACTTCTTGGTGTATGTTGACGATATTATCCTCACAGGTAATAACGTATAGTTCCTTCAATCCTTTGTTCATTAACTTGGGTAACGTTTCTTTCTAAAGGATCTTGGCGATCTTCATCATTTTCTTGGTGTAGAAGCTATTCCCACATCACAAGGCCTATTTCTATCCCAATATCGCCACATTGCTAATCTCCTAAAAAAAATTCCCATGGCCGGCACTGAAGAAACCGCCACTCCAATATACAATACCATTCTTCTTCTCCTCCATGACAGGTCTTCTTCCGTCGACCCCACACCCTACTGTCAACTAGTTGGTGCTCTTCAATGCCTTTCCTCACTCGTCCTGACGTCTCATTTGCTATCAATCGCTTCTCATAATTTATGCACTCTCCCAACGAACTTCATAGGAAGACACTTAAGCGTGTTCTTCGCTACCTCAAAGGAACAACACATCATGGTCTTTATCTCTACCGAGGATCTTTTCTCACTCTTTTGGCCTTCAGTGATTCTGACTGGGGTGACAGTTGTGATAACGACCACTCTACCACTGCCTACATCATCTATCTAGGCTTTAATTCCATATCAAGGAAATTCGCCCGACAGAAGACTGTTTCTCGATCCTTCTCCGAAGCTGAATATAAAGCCCTTGCGAATGCCACGGCCGAGATATTATGGATGAAAAATCTTCTATATGGACTCAAGATAACTCTCAGAAAACCACCCTTTCTATACTGTCATAATATCGGGGCTACCTATCTCAGTGCGAACCCAGTCTTCTACTCTCGAATGAAACACATTGCTCTTGACTATCTCTTTGTTCGGGAGTGCATTGAAGATGGCACCATTCGTGTACACCATATCAGCACTCATGATCAACTTGCGGATGTCCTCACAAAAGCGCTTGGACGCATACCATTTCTCAAACTTCACTCCAAGATCGGAGTCTCCAACGGAGGCTCAATCTTGCGGGGGTGTATTAGTGACAAATGCCCACAACAGCGATATCTGAAGAGTGCGCGACAGACGTCTACCAGACGTCCACTCAAATAACATAGAGGAGCTAGACGTCAGAAGTAAGAAAAGGCAGACATCCGCATTAAGTCTACCAAACAACAGAGCGAGTCCAGACGTCTGAAGAAGAAGCTCCAGACGTCTGGACATATATAGCTACTGCTGTAGCGGTTATCAATCAGACGTCTGACCAAGAAGAGTCTGATGTCTGCCCACTTCAGCCACCGTTGTAATGGTTGTCAATCAGACGTCTGATCAAGAGGAGTCAGACGTCTGCCCAATATAATCACCGCTACATCAAATCTTTAGCTACCAAATAAGTTGTAACAAATCAGGAAAATCCTGTTTTGATTTTCTCCTGATCTTATTTGGTTTTATTTCTCTTTTATTTTATCACCATGTAATTGTAACATAAAATACTTGTGAAGAACTCAATACAATCAACCAAGTTGAAAACCTTAAAAACCATCTTCTCCAAGATCTTACACGGTAATCTATGATTTGTTTGCCTATTCATCTCATATATATATATATATATATATATATATATATATATGAACTTTCACTGGCTAGGTTTTATGTATAATAGAACTATTAAGATGGTATGAGATAACCTTTCTGCTTTTGAATTGAAAGTAAATGCTAATGATGATGCCGGAAAACTATTCATTTTCTGGATTCATGCATGGAATCTCTCCTTTTTACCTTGACTACAGGTTTTTACATGATCGAGCTTCTCCGAGATTAATAATCTTTTATTGCTCAAGTTAGATGTTCAACTAAAGAGACTAAAAAAGAAAGAAGATAAATTGAAGGGAATTTTAACTCAATATATTATGATTGCAAATTTAAATCTGCATTGACTCAACGGTTAGTAAGACATGCCACTATTTTATATCATCTCGGATATCATATGGGGTGTTGGGATGATTTTGAGGCAATTGACATATCTGAGAGTGAGAACAAGATAGGTAGATATTGGATGTGAGATGACAAGAAAAAAATTTCTCCAAATATCCATCTTACTTTCTTCAACACATGCATACAAGATGATGAAGGGTGAAGATTAATGAATGGGCCTCATGGCCTTTTGGCTTGAACTAAATGGACCATTTAGAGAATTTTATATAGGCATATTAGAAGGTTTTTCCATGGAAATTAAGCCTAAGTCCCTCCCGCACTAGAAACTGGGCCTTCAAAACACAAGCTGTAAATTAAGATAACGTCGACAAAATTTTCTCATTTCAAATAGTGTTTAAGATGTTAACTAAAGTTGATTAATATTGATTAGCAATTAGGCTATGCAGTTAGTTGCATTTGCCCATTAGACTTTCATTAGTTTGTTTTTTGGTAAAATGGGTTTAACTCCTTAGAACCCAAAAGCAAAAGGGTTTAGTCTCTAGACCAAAAACACTTATCAAAAACTCTTTAGACTAAAATATTCCTTTATTTCAGTCCCTAAAATACATTAACTAAAATGTTATTCCGATACTGCCATTTTAGATAAACTACTGTATTTACCATTTAAAGTACTACATATATCTTACAAAGCACTACATTTATCTTATATATTACTATATTTATATAGAATCTACTATATTTATGTTAGGAATACTTCATTTAAGCTAAACTTCTACATCTCTTGGTAAGATAAATGTAGTAATATTACTAGTAGATGTAATACTTTTAGGTCAAATGTAACATTTTGATGTACAGGACTTTCAAAATAAATGTAGTAATTTAAGATAAAGGTAGTACTTTATAAGATATATATAGTATTTTAAATGATAAATGTTATTGTCACGCCCCGCTTCCTGGTGTACGGATAAGGAGACGTGACGAGACCCGCGGCGTATTTACTCAGATGTAAACACGTTAAGCGTAAATAAGCAATATAATATAAATGTACACAAAAAATACATGAGATGTAAATGAACAGTAACTTTTTATTTATTAAACATTCTTTACAATACAACTGAAAAGTAAATATAATGCGGAAAGCAATGCCTAAACAATGGCATGAACTAAAAGTAAAAGTATATACAAGTGAACTAGAGCTCCGGATTCTCGATGAACTGTTCCAAATCTTCTGAGCTGGGCTCGATCTCCAGAGAGTCGGGTCCTCCTGACAACATTCCAAAGAAAGAATAAAAAAGGAATGTTGTCAGCGAACAATCATTCGGTAAGTCCCAAAGAGAGATAGAAATAGAATAGTCAGATAAGAGAATATACTGCTATAATGTATGATTGTTATATTAACGCAGTTGTTTGTAATTTAGTACAGAATATACCAGTGTATACGAGAGGAGTCCAACTATTCCGTGGATTATGGTATATGGAGCACAAGGACCCGTCAAGCTACGGGACAACGGCAATGGATATTCAAGTCAGGTGTATTAAAGTGATCATCATCGTGTCACTTTTAACACATTCCGTACCAATCTACCCCTTTAAAAACCCCGTAATGTTTATTGTACTGTTTATGTAACAACCCTAAATTTCCTATACAATTTTTTTTCAAATATTTTTTTTTCAAAAATCCACAAAGGGGTATTTTAGCCTGAGCACAAGATATAGGTAATTATTTTGTTTTTAATTACAAGCTACAAGAATGTAATAACTCCATTTGTAGTGTACAAGAAATGACTTTAAAATTTAATGTATACTTGGAGTATTTACTCTTGCTGCTATCATTTTAAGTAATTAAATAACACAATAATTATAAGAAGGAGCTTGTAGCTCATTGGTAACACCTTGCACTGCTGAACCAAGCCACCAGAGTTCGAATCCCATGCCCCACATTATTTTTAGTTTATTTTTCTTTTAAAATTTTTGGAAGCCCAACAGTCCACAGGCTATAACTCCCAAATGTTGAACTGAACCCTAAAAAACGGAGTATGCCAAAGTCTACATCGGAGAACCCCGCACCCGACCGTCGCCGGACTCGGCCGGCGCCGCCGGCCGGACTCGGTCGGACGGCCGAGGTCCCAAAACCGAAGTTGTGGCTTTTGGCATTCTACAACCCCCTATTTACTCCATTTTATTATATCAGTTTCTGAGTGATAAATATAACCAATTTAATACAAATTTTAATGCTTTTTCTTTAATTTTTACAATTTTTTTAAAAAAGAAAACCTTTTACCTACCCCACCCTAACTACCATATAAATAGACCCCCTACCCTCTACCCTCTCATCCCAAAACACTAGGTTTACTCTCTTGAAATTTCTACAAGAAAGGTGTGCTTTGAAACCGAGTTCACGGCGAAGCGCTGACGGATTTCCGGCGACGTTCTTTGAAGCAACCGGCGACGAAACAACATCTCGGCCATTTCCCTTGTTCCTCTATACTCTTTAGTATAGATCGAAGCCCGTAAGTCCCGTTCTTTTCTTTTTTCTACTTCTCAAAATACGGAATTTCGAAACCCGACGGAAATCGGAACAAACCGATTTCCGATTCGGTTTTTCTATAAAATCTCACTTGTCACTAATGCATAATACCTAAACTTATCCATGTTGACTATTAATCACATAACAATTAATTTGGACAAATTTCTCACATGAAATGATAGTTTTTTTTGTAATATCGTATTCTTTTCACATTAATACCATAATGTTTATTTTTCTTCTTCTAATCAATTCCATCATTCCTAAACATCTTCATCTTGACCACTAAACTTGAAAAAAATTAATTTGAATGAGTTTTCACTCATGAAATGATAATTTTTGCAAATACCGTATTCTTTCACTTAAATACCCTCATATTTAGTTTATCATATTTAACCCTTAACCTTACTATACAATTAAAGTAGAGCACAAGATAACAACCTACCTCTACCCACACATAAATACAAACCCTAAAATGATTTCATAAAAATTTAGAATACGATAAAACGAAATTTTCATTAAAATACCATAATCTTCATAAAACTATTCTTAAAGGTTTAGATTTGTTACATTTTTAAATAAATACTTCTTACTAGGAAAATACGATAAGTTGTGGACATCGATCGTTTATCTAAACTGACTTTGTGGTGTCTAGGCTAGGCAAGTGAGCTTGGGTAACTTTAAAAGGCCCGCCTCACGATTCGTGAGCGGATCCCTCCCTCCCTACTTGTACTTACCTGGCCACAATTGGCGGTGAAGAGACGATTTGAGGTTTCTAATGACTTGTCGTTTAGACCTTAGAAATAGGCCAGCTGGCGTAGGAAACCATAGAAACTAAAATACGGAAATTTACATCCTTTTACAAATAAATACCTTATCTTTATAAAACCATTTTCTAAATGAATAGTATTTATTAAATCTTTGCAAAGCGCCACTACAACCCACCTTTGGGGAACTCGTTAGGGATTGTACGGTTCATCGTGCACCCTCGAGCCTAGTAGTGCGAGATTCAGACCTCCGCAAGGAGCATTCGGTCTCGAAAGGTTTAAAATACGACATTTAAGAAAAATGAGATTTTTGGAAAATAAAATATTTATATAAAATTATTCTGTATTAGCATATGTATATTTATCATTTAAACACCTATTTTATTATAAGATAAGTTTCCACCTTTTTCTAAAAATTACAAAATTAAAAGTGACGTTAAAATACCATGAATTTCAAATAAATCAATTAATACTTTTATTAGGATATATTCACTAGAATAACACAAGTAAAATTTACACTCATTATAACTATAAAGACGAATAACAAATACTTGAGGTGTATCTTGAAAACTATACAAAAGTACTTTTTACATAAAACTCCCTCAAGTTTTATAAATTACAATAAGGACCCTGACAATTATAGAACTTCAAATTACTTTTCTTTTAGTCTGACTCCGGTTTGAGTCTGACTATTTCTAACTTGAATATGATTCAAGTCAATCTATATTCTTTAATATTCCAAGTCAATATGAACACATGAATCCATGAATCCAATTATCAATTTACACAACTTGACCGAACCGAACCATGGATATATATTCCTTTTACATGATTCGCAGTATTCCATTTACATGACTCTACGGTTATAACCGTTTCCTGATATCATGGTTTCGGTCAGTCAGTCAATCAATCATGCAATCAATACAATTTTTTTTACAAGATAATAATACAAACAAGACATCGCGGGGTTTAAGGGGTAGATTGGTACGGAAGGTGTTAAAGGTGGCACGAGGTGGTCAGATTAAGACACTTAACCTATATTCCGTTGCTGTTGTACCGTGGCATAAACGGTTCCTTGAGTTCCTAATACCATAGTCTCCGGGGCAAGTAAGACTCCTCTCGTATACACTGGCATCCTTCTGTACCAAGCTACAAACAACAGCGTTAACACAATACTACAACAATATAACAATATAATACAACTATAATAATATACTCTCTCTCTATCTTACTCTCTATCTATTCTCCTCTTATCTTTGGGACTTACCGAGCGACCTGTTCGCTGACGACATTGTATTTCTTTCTTCTTTGAATGTCGTCAGGTGGTTTGGACCCGGCAGAGATCGAGCCATCACAAGAAGACTTGGAGCAGTTTACTGAAGACTCTGCACAGTAGTTTCACTGTACACTTTTCTTTCAATACTTTTCATTTCCTGTTATGCCACTGTTTAGGCATCTTTTATTTCAGTTGTATTTCGTTTCATGTATTGTACAAAGAATGTTAATAAATAAAAGTTGCTGTTCTTCTAAATCCTGTCTCTTGTGTATTTATTTTATATTGCTTAGATACGCTTAGCGTATGTACTTCTGAGTATATACGTAGCGGGCCTCGTCGCGTCCCCTTCGCCGTACACCGGGAAGCGGGGCGTTACAGGTTTTGTTGGTGGCCCATGCAGGTCAGAGCTGTATGAATCCCTGTCATGCAGTCCTGGTCTGCGTGAACAACCTAAGCAATACAACACAAGAACCAGCAACTAAAACATTCTTGACAATTCATATTCCTTGAATCTTGCAAATTTCTATTCCTTGAATCTTATCATTTCAAGTATTTGAATCTGTCCTAACCCAAATTTTTCCTTCAGGGTTATGGATTCCCTGAACAACACCAGCACCAACGTCAACAACACCCATTCAGCACTACCTCTTACACCAGCTGTTCCTGCACCACCCACCGAGCAAACAATGCTATTTGAGGTGATCCGCAGTCTTCTCGAGGGACAGCAACAACTTCTGAACCGTCCTGAGACCGATGCGCTGGGAGTAAAGCAATTCAGGGCTTTACACCCCAAGCAGTTCTCTGGTAAAGGAAGCCCTCTTGAAGCGGAAGAGTGGGCACAAAGCATCGAAGACGATCTGGCAGCAGCTCAAGTGCCAGACAACGCTTGGGTCCGTGTAGTAAAACTACAACTCACGGATAATGCTCGCAACTGGTGGAAGGCGGAAGCAAGCCGTCTGGTACAGCCGATTGAATGGAAGACCTTTCGCGAGAAGTTCGACGCGAAATACTTCCCCGTGACTTCCAGGTTTGCAATAGAGCAGCAGTTCATTCATCTACAGCAAGGATCAATGTGGGACAAATCGGTAGATGAATACGACGCTGAATTCACCATGTTGAGCCGATTCACGGTGCATTTGATACCGACGGACGATATCAGAGCCCGTCGTTTCCAACAAGGACTGGACACGGAGATTCAGGCTGCTCTAGCCACGGGGAAATTTCTGACACATGAAGATGCTTTGGAAGCTGCCCGCAGTTATGAGGCGGTGATAAAGGCAAGGGGAAGACCCCAATCTACTGGTTTGAAACGCCATGCCTCTCAAATGGCAGGAGGAGCCTCTTCCAGGCCAACGTTCAAACCCAGGAGAACTGAAGAACCCAATCACCAGCCAAGACCACATTTCTGTTTCCACTGCAAGAGAGATGGACATTTGATAAAGGACTGTAGGCGTGCAAAAGGCCTGTGCCTAGTTTGTGGCGCGTCCAATCACAGAATTGAGACCTGTCCATATAGATACAACTCAGCTCACACACACACCAACTACCCGCAGCGGCCAGCTATCCAGGCTCCTGCAACTCGTCCTGCACTATCTTCTCCACTACCTGCACAGCCTGCTCGCCAATTCCAACAGGCAATGAGGAACATGCCTAGAGGGCAGAGAAACAGGCCCCAAAGGCAGAATGTGCCTCCAGCTAGAAGGAATGTACCACGGCGACAGACCTTCACATTAGAAGCCGTAGAAGCCGAGACCGAAGGTCAAGGTAACACCGGTAAGCCTCTTTCACCCTTATATCTCTTTGTTATTTTTATACACTATCTATACTACAGTCACCAAACTTCTTTGCACTGTTACACTTTCCTTTTACAAATTTCGAGGACGAAATTTTTATAAGGAGGGTAGAATGTAACAACCCTAAATTTCCTATACAAATTTTTTCAAATATTTTTTTTCAAAAATCCACAAAGGGGTATTTTAGCCTGAGCACAAGATATAGGTAATTATTTTGTTTTTAATTACAAGCTTCAAGAATGTAATAACTCCATTTGTAGTGTACAAGAAATGACTTTAAAATTTAATGTATACTTGGAGTATTTACTCTTGCTGCTATCATTTTAAGTAATTAAATAACACAATAATTACAAGAAGGAGCTTGTAGCTCATTGGTAATACCTTGCACTGCTGAACCAAGCCACCAAAGTTCGAATCCCATGCCCCACATTATTTTTAGTTTATTTTTCTTTTAAAATTCTTGGAAGCCCAACAGTCCACAGGCCATAACTCCCAAATGTTGAACTGAACCCTAAAAAACGGAGTATGCCAAAGTCTACATCGGAAAAACCCGCACCCGACCGTCGCCGGACTCGGCCGAGGTCCCAAAACCGAAGTTGTGGCTTTTGGCATTCTACAAATTCCTGTTTACTCCATTTTATTATATCAGTTTCTGAGTGATAAATATAACCAATTTAATACAAATTTTAATGCTTTTCTTTAATTTTTACAATTTTTTAAAAAAAGAAAACCTTTCACCTACCCTACCCTAGCTACCCTATAAATAGACCCCCTACCCTCTACCCTCTCATCCCAAAACACTAGGTTTACTCTCTTGAAATTTCTACAAGAAAGGTGTGCTTTGAAACCGAGTTCACGGCGAAGCGCTGACGGATTTCCGGCGACGTTCTTTGAAGCAACCGGCGACGAAACAACATCTCGGCCATTTCCCTTGTTCCTTTATACTCTTTAGTATAGATCGAAGCCCGTAAGTCCCGTTCTTTTCTTCTTTCTACTTCTCAAAATACGGAATTTCGAAACCCGACGGAAATCGGAACAAACCGATTTCCGATTCGGTTTTTCTATAAAATCTCACTTGTCACTAATTGCATAATACCTAAACTTATCCATGTTGACTATTAATCACATAACAATTAATTTGGACAAAGTTCTCACATGAAATGATAGTTTTTTTGTAATATCGTATTCTTTTCACATTAATACCATAATGTTTATTTTTCTTCTTCTAATCAATTCCATCATTCCTAAACATCTTCATCTTGACCACTAAACTTGAAAAAAATTAATTTGAATGAGTTTTCACTCATGAAATGATAACTTTTGCAAATACCGTATTCTTTCACTTAAATACCCTCATGTTTAGTTTATCATATTTAACCCTTAACCTTACTATACAATTAAAGTAGAGCACAAGATAACAACCTACCTCTACCCACACATAAATACAAACCCTAAAATGATTTCATAAAAATTTAGAATACGATAAAACGAAATTTTCATTAAAATACCATAATCTTCATAAAACTATTCTTAAAGGTTTAGATTTGTTACATTTTTAAATAAATACTTCTTACTAGGAAAATACGATAAGTTGTGGACATCGATCGTTTATCTAAACTGACTTTGTGGTGTCTAGGCTAGGCAAGTGAGCTTGGGTAACTTTAAAAGGCCCGCCTCACGATTCGTGAGCGCATCCCTCCCTCCCTACTTGTACTTACCTGGCCATAATTGGCGGTGAAGAGGCGATTTGAGGCTTCTAATGACTTGTCGTTTAGACCTTAGAAATAGGCTAGCTGGTGTAGGAAACCATAGAAACTAAAATACGGAAATTTACATCCTTTTACAAATAAATACCTTATCTTTATAAAACCGTTTTCTAAATGAATAGTATTTATTAAATCTTTGCAAAGCACCACTACAACCCACCTTTGGGGAACTCGTTAGGGATTGTATGGTTCATCCTGCACCCTCGAGCCTAGTAGTGCGAGATTCAGACCTCCGCAAGGAGCATTCGGTCTCGAAAGGTTTAAAATACGACATTTAAGAAAAATGAGATTTTTGGAAAATAAAATATTTATATAAAATTATTCTGTATTAACATATGTATATTTATCATTTAAACACCTATTTTATTATAAGATAAGTTTCCACCTTTTTCTAAAAATTACAAGATTAAAAGTTACGTTAAAATACCATGAATTTCAAATAAATCAATTAATACTTTTATTAGGATATATTCACTAGAATAACACAAGTAAAATTTACACTCATTATAACTATAAAGACGAATAACAAATACTTGAGGTGTATCTTGAAAACTATACAAAAGTACTTTTTACATAAAACCCCCTCAAGTTTTATAAATTACAATAAGGACCCTAACAATTATAGAACTTCAAATTACTTTTCTTTTAGTCTGACTCGGGTTTGAGTCTGACTATTTTTGACTTGAATATGATTCAAGTCAATCTATATTCTTTAATATTCCAAGTCAATATGAACTCATGAATCCATGAATCCAATTATCAATTTACACAACTTGACCGAACCGAATGACGTAGGTAAACTTTGTGGTATTTAACTGTAAAAGTGTAATACAAGTTGCATAGCATGGTATTTTAAATTGAAACTTATTCTCAATATTGGTTTATGGTTGCTAAACAATATATAAAGAAATAATTAATTTGTTATTAATAAAAGTTGAGTTTTTTAACAAATTTAGAATCGGATGTCAGATTAACTCCACTTCCGACGAGTTTTGAAAAGAGAACTTTTTAGAATAGGAAGAGAGAGAAGGAGAGGGTACTTACTGGATTAGGGTAGAGAGAAGAGGTGGAGGAAGGTTTTGAGAGTTTCGTGGAGTTGCGGTGTCGTCGGAATTGTCCCAAATTGTCGCCGGAACTTGACCTTGGGCTAACTCCACTTGTACACTTTTTTGACTTGGAAAAAATTTGAGAGTTTTGACAATAGATTTCAGAATGAATAAGACTAGGGTGTGATATTGTATTTATAGGAGAAATTGGGGTTTTGAGGATTGAAGAATGAAATTAAAATGCATTAAAATTTTAGATTAATGGCTCATTTTAATTATCTGTTTAATTTCAGGAAAAACAAACATTACTGGGGTTAAGGGGGAGGCCAAGAGACTAGGGTAAAAAAATGAGAACATTCCCCACGGAGGGGGGGGGCGGGCGGCGGCACCGGCCTTTAGTGCCATCTCGCCGGTCGATTGTGGGGGTTGGGTGCTTGGATTGATGCCACGTGTTAGGGTCTGTTCATATATCAATTTCCACATGTTTGATTTAATCTAAATTTTTATTTTACGTGTATTGCACGTGTAAACTTTTGAGCATCCAAAAATTTTAAAAGAAAAATCATTAAAAATAATATGTGGCTGATGGGATTCGAACACAGGGGCTATGTCACAGCATTGCAAGGATTTACCAATGAGCTACAAGTGCTTTCTTGCTATTCAAAATCAAATTAAATACTTATAGCGTACTTGGGGTTACAAATACTCCATTTAGTACTTTAACATTAAACAAATTTCTGTACATTAAAAACAGAGTCGTTACATTCTGCCCTCCTTACAAAAATTTCGTCCTCGAAATTTACAATTATTTAAGAACTAATTTACAAATAAGAAAGGGTATATTGCATGTATGTCGTCTTCTCTTTCCCACGTTGATTCTCCTGGTGAGTCTTTTCTCCACATCACTCGAACCAAGTTTACTTCCTTATTCCGAAATGACTTTACCTTTCTGTCCAGAATTTCAACGGGTTTTTGCTCACAAGATAGATCTGTCTGTACAATGAGCTCGGAGTGATCAAGGATATGGCTGGGGTCGCTCACATATCTTCAAAATTGGGATATATGAAACACGTTGTGCACTCCTTCCAATGAGGGTGGAAGTGCCAAGCGATATGCCACTTCTCTGACTCGTTTCGAGTATGTCGAACGGTCCAATATATCTCGGACTTCGGTTACCCCTCTTTCCAAAACGAATCACTCCACGGTTTGGAGAGATCTTTAGAAAGACATGAACGCCCGGTTGGAACTCTAAGTGTCGGCGTTTTGCATCTGCCCAGTGCTTCTGTCGGTCTTGGGCTATGCGCATTCGTTCTCTGATAGTGCGAACTATATCTACATTCGCCACTATCATCTCAGGTCTAAGGAGTTCCCTATCTCCGATGTCGTCCCAACTTAATGGTTAATGACACTTCCTTCCATAGAGCGATGTAAACAGTGTCATTCCAATAATTGCTTGGTAGCTGTTGTTGTATGAAAACTCCACAAGATGTAGGTGATCTTCCCACGATCCTCCGAAGTCTAAGATACACGCTCTTAGCATATCTTCAAGGATCTGAATCGTTCGCTCAGACTGACCATCTGTTTATGGATGATAAGCTGTGCTGAAGTTCAGACTCATTCCCAAGCTAGCTTGCAGACTCTACCAAAATTGCGAGCGGAATCTGGTGTCACGATTGGAAACAATGCAAACCGGTACTCCATGTAATCTCACAAACTCCTACATGAGTTCATGGGTATCAGAAATAATACACTATGAAGAGTTAAATCTTATTTAGATTCAGACTTACTTACATATACTTTTTTGCTAGTGTCTCGGTAGATTGGCCAACTCGAAATGGGATGAACTGAGCCGATTTTGTGAGTCGATCCACAATAACCCATACTGCATCGTTACCTTTCATGCCGCGAGGAAGTGTGTAACACCCTATTTCATTTATACCAATTCCAGTGCATGTATTTCTTTATTTACGGTATTTTTTCCTGATTTACTGTGTTTTGGGTGCGGATAGTGTTTTGACATTGTATTGCATCCGACCGGACCCGCATGCTTGAAACCTGTCTTGATTCATGTCTATGATTTATCCTGACTTGTTACGTAGACTTGTGCACTTTCATGTATACTGCATACTGGTATTTTATCAGGCATTTACATTTTACCATATAACATTTTAAGTCATATAAAATATTTTAGAAATATATTGCATGGCCTGCATGATACCCCTAACCCCGTGGTAGCATCCACGCATCTTGTTCTCGTCCCGTTTAGTGAAACCGACTTGTTTGGATAGCTATGCGCACGTACGTGCATCCGTTCTTGGGGTATGCATTTTCGTTACCCGGACATTCATTTTTTTAATTTTGGTCGACATGTATATTTTTCATATTTTGAAACTGAATTTTAGACCCGACCCGGGCGCGTTTTGGACTAAGTTTGTATCTACCTGTAAATCCAATTTTTATTTAATATAATATTTATATTTAAAATTATAACAGTTTAAAATTTATATAACTTACAAATCTTTTTTCTAAATTTAAAATCTTAACTTTTAAACGATTTTTCCTAACAACCTCACTCTCTCTTTCTCTTTCTTCCCTCTCTGGCCCCCAACACTCAGAGCCTCTCTCTCTCTCTCCTCTATCCTCTTTCTTTCTCTTTCTCTCTCCTCTCGTGCCTCTCTCTCTCCTCTCGAGGTTACTGTGCACTCCTCGAGTGCGGTCACCGCCCGACGCTTAGCGTCACCTCCCTTCTCTTCTTTCTCTCTTCTCTTCCTTTAAAAACCTGAGCCCCCACGAGAACCCATCACTACAACGAAACCCTGGCTCCCCGTGCCTCCTCACTGACCTCAACCCTCAACTCCATCTCCCTCAACCGAGTCTCCTCCTCCTCCTCGTCACCTTCTTCTTCTCCTTCCTACATTCCCGAGCACCCATCACCCTGCACACCCAAGTCTACAGAACCTTTCACCAGCACCTCCATCGCCGCCGATCACTTCCTCATCTCCAACATCTCCTTCTCTCTGCTCCCTCCTACACCAAGATCCCTGCATCCGACCCCATCCTGCACCAACACTCGAGCCCAAACCCTAACTCCTCAAAGCCAAACCCTAATCTCGCCGGAGCTCCGTTGATCTCGTCGTCGCCCCCACCTCTCTCCAGACCCCTATGCACCAAAACCCCAGTATGCCTCAACCCTTCTCCTTTCTTCTTCCTCTTTTTCTTTCTTTTTCTTTTTCTTTATTTTCTTGAATCTTGTTTTAGCGATCGCCAGAGCCGTGACCGTCGCTGCCGTTTCAGACGACCCAGTGGACGTACTTTACCTGCGTGATCACCCTCTTTCATTGCTTGGACCTGTCCCGCATGCCGTGCGTGCGTTGCGACCTTTTACCGACGTCGGACGTACCGTGCATATCCGTATTGTAATTCATCGAGGCACGTTAATCTTGGTACATGCTATAATATAATATATTGCACCCATGTGAATAATAACATTTCATATTGTTTAGTTATGCATCCTATATTACCATTTTACTATTTTACTGTTTTTGGACATCCGTGTGCATCCGTATCATTATTTACATGTCTAGTCACATGCTAATTCACCTTGATACATGCTAGGTATAGCATTGTGCATCCATATGAGTAAAATGTTACCTGTTTATCACATTGTGCATCCATTTTACAGTTTTACTGTTTTCGGATACCCGTTTGCATCCATATCATTTAAAATATATATAACTGCATCTATAGATCAAATTAATTCATATTAGTATTATAGTAACACCCCATGCTTAATAAAGTGCATCCTAATTAGTATTGGAACTGTAAATGTAACCCCTAATCGATATTTGTGCATCCATACCATTAATTCTATATCTATTCACATACCATGTCATATTATTACATAATGTTGTTATATTGACACCCCATGCTTGATATTGTGCACCCTACATAGTCATGATGTAACCCCTGGTCGATATTTGTGCATCCATACTTTTATTATACATCCGTACTTTCACCCTGATTCAATACTGCTATATTTTACTATTGAGCACCCATTTGATACATGTACACTACCTGACATGACCTGATATATCATTACTTGACTTGATACCTGATCATGTTTCTAATGCCGACAATCCTGACATGTTGTCCCGATGGACATATCCTGTTGTCTGTATGGACAAATCTGTACCTGCTTGATCCTGTGTTGGCATTAGCTCCAGATTTATCAATACCTGACTTGAACACAAAACTTGGGGGTATGGGGAAATCAATGATGAAACCTGACTTGTAACTCGACAGTTCAATACTTATACTGATCAGTTTTACGGGCTAGGCCAGCCCCGGGATGCTGCTGCTGACATCATTCGTCTGTACATGTTACCTGTTTACTGCCTAGCGGCACGTCTCGGATTCAGCCTGAGAGTCTTGACCGTGGTCCCGGGCATGCACGGGATACTATTGAGTTACATCGATGATTCATTAAATTGATTTCACAGAATTGAGAGTAGTTACCCAGTAGTTTAGCTCAGATTACCCACTGCACGTCACATATGCTTTTACCCTTCACTGTTCCACATTCGTGTTACTGTTATACCTTGACTTTGACTTGGTCAACCGGGGTGCAATTTTCGACCCCAACAAAGTGCCCCCATCAATAAATGCACACCACATATGTGGGTCGTGTGCATGAAATTGATGGATCTTCTTTCATATGGAGGCGACTTGCTTTGGTTCCCACTTTTTGGGATGCACTGCCCTTTTTACGATATGGACGGTCGACGCTTGACGCGTCTCCGAGACGGAGTGTCCGTGGTAGACGTTTCCCTGGCTCGGAGTTATCTAGTTCCTGCTTTGTAGGAAGCCTGCACTGCCCTTTTTACGACATGGACGGTCGACGCACTGATCCGAGCGATTTGATTTCCGCTTTGTAGGAAGCCTGCACTGCCCTTTTTGCGACATAGACGGTCGACGCTCTGATCCAGAGCGATTTGGTTCCCGCTTTGTAGGAAGCCTGCACTGCCCTTTTTACGACATGGACGGTCGACGCTCTGATCTGGAGCGATTTGGTTCCCGATTTGTGGGAAGCCTGCACTGCCCTTTTTGCGACATGGACGGTCGACGCTCTGATCCAGAGCGATTTGGTTCCCGCTTTGTAGGAAGCCTGCACTGCCCTTTTTACGACATGGACGGTCGACGCTCTGATCCGGAGCGATTTGGTTCCCGATTTATGGGAAGCCTGCACTACCCATTTTGCGACATGGACGGTCGACGCTCTGATCTGGAGCTATTTGGTTCCCGCTTTGTAGGAAGCCTGCACTGCCTTTTTTACGACATAGACGGTCGACGCTCTGATCCGGAGCGATTTGGTTCCCACTTTGTAGGAAGCCTGCACTGCCCTTTTTACGACATAGACGGTCGACGCTCTGATCCGGAGCGATTTTGTTCCCGATTTGTGGGAAGCCTGCACTGCCCGTTTTGCGACATGGACAGTCGACGCTCTGATCCGGAGCGATTTGGTTCCCGATTTATGGGAAACCTGCACTGCCCGTTTTGCGACATGGACGGTCGACGCTTGATGCGGAGCGATTTGGTTCCCGCTTTGTAGGAAGCCTGCACTGCCCTTTTTACGACATGGACGGTCGATGCTATGATCCGGAGTGATTTGGTTCCCGATTTGTGGGAAGCCTGCACTGCCCGTTTTGCGACATGGACGGTCGACGCTCTGATCCGGAGCGATTTGGTTCCCGCTTTGTAGGAAGCCTGCACTGCCCTTTTTACGACATAGACGGTCGACGCTCTGATCCGGAGCGATTTGGTTCCCGCTTTGTAGGAAGCCTGCACTGCCCTTTTTACGACATGGACGGTCGACGCTCTGATCCGGAGCGATTTGGTTCCCGATTTGTGGGAAGTCTGCACTGCCCGTTTTGCGACATGGACGGTCGACGCTCTGATCCGGAGTGATTTGGTTCCCGATTTGTGGGAAGCCTGCACTGCCCGTTTTGCGACATGGACGGTCGACGCTCTGATCTGGAGTGATTTGGTTCCCGATTTGTGGGAAACCTGCACTGCCCATTTTACGACATGGACGGTCGACGCTTGATGCGTCTCCGAGACGGAGTGTCCGTGGTGGACGTTTCCCTAGCCCGGAGTGATCTGGTTTCTGCTTTGTAGGAAGCCTGCACTGCCCTTTTTGCGACATGGACGGTCGACGCTTGACGCGTCTTCGAGATGGAGTGTCCGTGGTAGACGTTTCCCTGGCCCGGAATGATCTGGTTCCTGCTTTGTCGGAAGTCCGCACTACCCTTTTTGCGACATGGACGGTCGACGCTCTGATCCGGAGTGATTTGGTTCCCGATTTGTGGGAAGCCTGCACTGCCCTTTTTGCGACATGGACGGTCGACGCTCTGATCCGGAGCGATTTG